>CM069858.1:13496200-14696200 GCA_036172795.1 Pelodytes ibericus | reverse complement strand
ACCAAGTGAAATTGCGTGACCCCGCAGGATTGAACTCCACCTTGCCCAGTACAGATACTGGGGGGAAGGGGGGGGGGGGGGGGGGTTATTCAGTAAGGTTCTTTTTGCCAACAAAACTCGAGGACAATGATGCTCCCAGACCCTTATTGATGAATGGGGTTAAGGGCTTGGCAAAGGCCCCAGGCCCCCTATATAACTTATGAGGCCAGGGCTTCCCAAGTGCCCCCAGACCCCAGTGTGACTGAACTGTCAGTATAGACAAATACTAACCGCCTAGTAAAGTAACCCTCCATCTCTAAAAACAACCCCTAATACGAAGGGTAAAGCTACTCCCTATCCAAATACTAACTGAAAAATACCCCAATACTAACCCTAAAACTAACCTGCGCCTCAATGATTCGATGGAGCACCTGACAGCACTGGTCTTTTAACTATTAACCAGAAAGGTTAACCATTATAGTCATCGGGGGCCATGAGACTGTTAGGTGGGTGGCTAGATGTTGGTAATGATTTTACTGAACCTATTAAATCCTGTGCCAATTAAATTCATGGTTTATATGGGGTAACTCACCACCATTAGAGGTGGCAAGTTCAAACCCAGTCATTTTCGATACAATGTCCAAATCGACCTCTAAACTCGCCTTCACGTCACATTTAGTGACTAGCATTTTTTAATGCTTGCTATGGAGATCTAGGTTGAGATGGGAGGCTGAGTAGGACACCGTGGTGTTGAGGTCGAGATGGGGGTCGAGTTTGCATTAGTGAAAAGGTGAGGGTGGTCGAGTCGGGATGCCGAGTTCAATTCTGAACTTCCAACTCGGCCACTTTGTGCCAAACTCGGATTTTAATGAATTGCCCTCTGGAGCTAATTTCCTCATATTTGTGATGTGTATGTCTTTCACACATATACAGTTTAAATGCAGCAAAGCCGGTGCACAGTGCAATGCACATCCTGTGTCAGAAGACGGAAGATCGGGTGCATCTACTCCAAGTTGTCAACCCCCTTATAGTGCTGTACAAGCTCAAAGATGTACTGTTAGTCTCTGAATGTAGAAAATCACGAGTTTCACTTTCCAGTCTCAGTCTGCACAATCCAGGCACTCGAAGAACTAAATTATTATTTTGTGTTAGAGGCTTACTAACCTCTTGACCTAACCACGGTTTTACGTGACAAGTCAGTATCATTCTGTATCATGAGGAAACTCCTCGGTTAAACAAGATCCAAATGATCTGATGGCTTTCCTGGGAACTTTTTTCATGCAGTTTTGTTAGTTTGCAATGATTTGATTTTTAAATCATTATTTGGATAAGTTGCACTGGAGGCAAACCGAGCTCTGTGGGCACCACTACCACCCTCTGATACGTGTGGAACCACCAAAGAAGGTGTGGCCTGCATTGTACTGTCTTTGCCTCTGGGTATTTTTGCAAAGGAATACCTGTAAGTCAGGTAGCTGGTGACTCATGGAGAAAGCAGCTCGGCTATGTTGTGTTGGACAGGGACTTGGCTTTCTAATGTGTGTCGTGGAGAAGATGAACAATGTGAATGTTATGTGCCTCCAGTATGGTCTTTCTGTAATTTTCATTAGCGTCGGGTTGGTGTCTAAATATTTGCTTCTAAGAAAAGCCAAGAATACAAGTTATTTATTTTCAATGCTCGACTCAAAGGTCAAAATGTGTTATGTTTTGCTCTGGATCTCACTGGTGGTTTTGTAGACAGGGCTGGTAAGTCTGAACTGAATTACCCTTGATTAGCTTAGTGGTACCCTAAGGCACGGAATGTGTACATAGTGATGGATTCACTTAGTATCCATCGGCCCATCTCAGGTCAACCTCAGGCGTTAAACACAAGCATGCCTGAAAACTCCAGACACTGCTGGAAGTATGAGACTGATATTTTACCATTTGGGATAGATTTGGAAACTACGAAAATATTAATTTTTTTTTGGTAGTCTCCTGTATTAATACATACATGTCCTTTTATTTGAATTTGATGTTCTTGTGCCTTTTTCAAGTTAGTTTTGTAAAGGGACTCTGTTAACCTGAGCTTTGATTCTGCTGTAAATGAAGAGATTTAAAAATGATGACAAATTATATATATATATATATATATATATATATATATATATATATATATACATTCATTGTGTTTTTTTAATGGATGTGTATTTATCAAAACACACAAACAAAAAATGCTCAGCATTTCTTTATGACCCTAAAATGCATTTTTTTATTTTTTTATTTTTTTTATTCAAAGTGCTAATATCTGCTAAATAATTATATACTTTGTTCACATATTGTTCCCTGCTTGGGTGTTCCTGGCTCCAATCGAAGCTAGGAACACACAGAGACACACGGATGGTGCTTTGGTCGTTAAGGACCAAAGCACCATCCAACGGGAAGGGGTTAACTGTTAGGGAACCATACTAGGTGTTCTACAGATTCTTATTTAAAAACAACTGTGAAATCCCTAAATGATGGACCATTGCAGTCCTTTAGAACAGATCTAAAAAGCACTGCTGTAGATGTCAGGAGTGGGGGGCACATTTATGAGCGACCCAGACCATTTGTTCTGATGGTGGCCCTGCATCTACACGCCAGTTTGCAGGTAGCACAAAAGACTGGAACATAACAAATATTTGCTTAACCTATCTATTCAAATATACATTTCAAATTTGTGTAAGTGATCTGGAGATGTGGAAAGGTTAGTGACTAATACACAGAGAGTTTAAAAAAAATAAAAAAATTAGCTACTCTACTAACCAGCTATCACTAACAACAGATGTGTTGATGTATTTCATTGAGTTGTTTACCTTGGTTATTTCAAAGAACAGTAATCCATCAATGTCACTGTCATTCAGCACACAGACATATAAAAAAAACAATAACAAAAAAATAAATAATAGAATTCTTCCAAAACTTCAGAACAAGGGAAAACATTCTGAACATTACCGATTACTTACAAAAACAATGTAAGCAAAAGAAAATATTTAACATTACTTATTGGCAGGGAGGGGTTGTAATACAGAAATTCTTTGTTACTAAATGGAGATCTATTACCTACGGTAAACATAGCATAATGTGTCTGGCATAAGATATTACAGTCAGAACACAAAAGGTTGCCTCTACAGCGTTATATGTTTTTATTGGGATTAATTTCAATGGTGGAGATTTCTATATCATAAGAGTAGATTTGGCCAAAAATTTTGTTTATAAATTTGTTTGAATTTCATTTTAAGATTTAAATTTGGGTACAGAATATTTGATTTTCTGTCCTGATCTATAATATGATATACAGTAAAAACAGATTTGTTTGCAATTTATATAAATTTGAGTTTGGTAGGAAATATTTAATTTTCGTATCTCTGTCAACATCCAAGGGCAAGGCAACCACCCTCCCTTATTCTGGTAAATCGGGGATGCCGGGGGCGGAGCTTGGGAGGTCAAGTGTCAACGCAGTCTAGCTGTTACTCAAGCTATCAGCACACGCATTCAAACCATCAGCACATGCATTTTCCATTTCCCAAAAAAAGCGAGACAAAAAAGCAAGACAGAGGTAGAGCTCAGCGGGACAGCCTTCCAAAATCAGGGCTTTCCTTCATCACGCGGATGAATTAGGAGGCATGAGGTGAGGTTATACGGGGCAGAGTCATGTGACATTGTGTGAGCCCACAAGTTTGACCTCCCTGGTAGAAGTACCAGATGTCTGGATTTAATGTTTTTTTATTAAATGTATGTATGTATTACACACATGTATTAAGTTTAATCACCTAGACAGCCCCAACCCGTATTTGATGGTATAGGACTCAACAAAACAGGCAAATAGAGGTCTGTTGGCAGCTATTGATTAGATACCATGCAGAATAGTTTTACATTGGTAGAAATTCATATGTATGTGATTTGGGTAAAAAATATTTGATATCATTAAGAGGAAATATTGGCAAACAGATATTTTAGCAAGTCCTACGAATTTGAATTTGCGAGAGAGAATTTGATTCAGTATCATGATAAATAGATGTTGACGAATTATTATGAATTCACGTGAATTTGATACATCAGATTTAGTGTAGTATCACAAAGTACAAATTTTGAGAACAATATTAATATTGTAATGATTTCGAATCAATTTTTTTTTTTTTTTTATCTTTTATAAGCTCCATTGTCACCCTAACCTAACTTACTGTGAAGGGGAGACATGTTGTTTAGAATCTTACTCGGCTCTTCTCTTATCTGACCAAGATTCTAAAAAAAAAACATGTCAGCCCCCTGATAGAGCAATATGGAGCAACAAGAACTCAATAAGGTCCATTATTTCTATTCTTGCACTAAAAAAAAAAAAATAGAAACCATCTACAACGGCTGCAACCTTTTAATTGAACATAAGTTGATTGTTTGCTACAACTGTCCTTTAACAAGTGCCAAATAATACCCTTCTATGTGGGTAACACTAATTCATTTAATTTTAGTTTTGAATATTCCATATTTTTTTATGAATGACTGCAAATTTTGACACGTAACCTACATTTCTATTGTATAATATGGGTTAGTCATAGGTCAGGCTATTTTTAAAAGCTGAATCATAGATCAGATAGAAAAGAAAATCCTTGTAGCATTAAATATGTTTTTCCTTTTTTTGGGGGGGGGGGGGGCTGGAAAATGTGGACATCCAGTGAAGAAAAAGAAAAGAGATCTCGGTATAATTGTGGCCAAATGTCAACACTATGAATCATATTGTTAATTATACCGAGTGCAGTACATCTGTGCTCCATTGGAAATATTTTTCAGACATAGTTTATGGATCTGAAGCAGTAGAAGCAATAACTTAACCAGGCATATGAAAAATGCTTCCATTATTTATTTAATGCTTTAATGTTTCGCTATTATTTTCACTCTTGGCTTTTCCTAACCCTCAAATTCAAATCTCACTAGATGGATGCTGCCATTTATAGGAAATTATTAAAGCAATATTTCTAGTTAAAAACACATTTTGACATGTATTGTTTAACCACTAGCGCTGAATGTATTTGGTGTGTCGGTTTGTTTCCTGAAACTTCTCCTTCCGAATCGGTGATCCCACTAGCATGGACAGATGCTTTCAGATTCCTATCTGCCAGTCCAACCAGAGCTCTAGCGTGGTGTTCTCCAAATCTGAGTTTTCCTCAAGGCCCATCAGGAGCCAAGGATGTTTGGGATATGTCCACATTTCTAAATGAATTATCTCTGGTGGATCTTTCAGGATGACTGATGGAACTGCTGGTGCTGCTAAGATGACATTTTGAAAACCTGATCTGATGGGAGGGGGGGTCTCAAGACTGGATTTGGAGAACATTGGCCTAAGGGATGCATGAAGTTAAAGAACATCTGCCACTAGTAGCCACATTTAAAAGTTAAAACCAAAATTATGGTTTCTGTTGATCCTGTTGAAATACAGCTTGTAGTAGAGGTTTTATGTCCTATATAGCCAACTAAATGTAATACTAGTATGTTTGTTCAGGAGTATCACATTTCCTTGCTTAGTGGGGGATCACAGATCAAATGAGGAGCCAAGAGCTTCCAATTTAGCCAGATTATTGCTTAGGTTGGAATCCCCAATGAATCCACCTATAGCAAACGTGTATGCCCACCATCCTCTGAGCTTCCATTTTAGATAGTAATTTTTAGATCAGGGCACCCCCACCTCTTTCATTTCTGAACCCAACTGAATGACTTGGAAGTTAGGTAGATATCCTCAAAAGTGTTAGGCATTTTTGACATATTTTATAGACATGAATCCAATGTAAACCACTAATTCTCTTGGACACCGCATGAACAGTCTGTATTAGTATCCATGATGCATGCCAATGCAACAACACTTGCACAATTTGCTGACAAATCCCCCTTTGTTATACCAACCCCAGATCTCCCAGTCAGTAGGAACTTCCAGATATGACATTATGCGTTGTCGACACTTAACCTCAATGAGGCATAATAAGTAACAGATATATTGCTTACTCATTTCCATATATTCCGGCGTTAGACCAGTAAATGGTTCTAGAGCATAGTCCCTGTCCCATTGCTGAGGTTCTCTAGAATTGTTCAGATTGTTCTCATGAGGTTCCGTCCTGTCATCTTTCAGCTTTCTAAAGAGTTTCTTTAACTTTCTGGAAAGAAAAAAAATGCACATTGTTTGTTTCATAGATATATATATATATATTTTTTTAAAACTAAGACAGCATTTTCATTTGAACCTGAATTTGCAGTTTCTTTCATGAAGCAACATTATCAGAAAAATACAAACAATTGTATCTTAATTCTGTTAAATAAATAAGTATCCGTGTGGCGAAAAAAGCAATTAAATTAAAACAATGACTCATTTCCTGATCCTCTTCGAGAACACAATGCCAAGGACCCAGAAACTGTTTCATAAATCATTAATGGTGAACATTTAACATGTGTCTTTTGTTCAATTCCTGTACATCTCTCATGCAGGAATAACCCCAGGTGACAGGTAAGCATTAACCATTTGTGACCACTCTGGCAAGTATCATCTGAAGATAGGAAACTACAGGCTTAATCCAATAGCATACCTTCCAAATATGGCTGACTTAAATGGACAGCCCTTCCTTTGTTTTCTACTGTCCTTATTTTTTAGGAGCTTAAAATGTTTATTGTGTACGACCTGGCCTTCAACCACTCCGTCGCAGATTGCGACCACTAACCCAGGGTCCTGAATTAGTCTTCCTGGTGCCTGATTCTTTTGTACTCCACTGGAGGTGCATAAATTGTGTGTGTGTGTGTCCATGCACATTTGGTTGCCCAATTCCTTCCCCAAGCCATGCCACCACGTCCTTCATCACTTTGGGGCACATTGGCATTGGTATTGTATCAGTGTATCACAGAGTGTGAATAGAATCACAGTTTTAATAAACTCGTTTCCGTTGCACTAAATGTGTTTGTAAATTAGTTTGTCTACAAAACAAGTCCATGTACTGACATCACAATTACCTGATTACTATATATAGATGATGAAGCCACTTATGCATGGTTGGAATTGGCCTCCAACTGGCCACGTCTCTCTAGCTTTTACCCTAAAATGTATGTTCGTCCTTCTTTTGCCATTTAAAATATTGCAATATTTGAAAAATCATAATGTTGTTAACTTTTAACAGGTTTTGCCTTTAACAACTACAGGCTGAGTAACCCCTATTCCAATCGTCCATTAACCAAAATGATCCGTTATCCAAACATTTTTTAGGATGTTGCCACAAGTAGCAAATTCCACAAACACCTGTTAGAATGCAAGCACACAACCGTTTATTCAGTGTCCAGCCCCCTTAAGCTGTGGAATACCCTTTGCAATACATGCTCAGATTCTCCCACGCCCTCAGTGGGTAATACAATGGCACATGGGCAGGCCTGACACGCCAACGGCTTGTTCCCAACAAAGTCTCACATCACAGTAATAGAGAATTATTTGCACTCTACAGTATTAATTTATCTTATTGGGGAAAATGATCCATTATCCAAAATTATCTGTTATCCAAAATACTTCTGGTCCCAAGCATTTTGTATGAGGGATACTCAACCTGTAATATAATATTTTATAAGCAAACAGGTATATTAAGGAAAATAGTTCTGGGTTTCATGTATGACCAAAGAATGGAGTCTCAATTAGAGTTATACACAAATGTCCAGGATGGCCAGTAAATCTATAATTTTATAGTAATTCTTCCCATTGCCCTAATAGATGTAAAGGCAGTCACATAAGACTTGGTGGCCAATGTCTGTCTAAGCAAACTTCAAAGCAATGTGTATATCGAACCGACTGATAAACATGGAATTAATGGTTCATTTCAAGAATGCTATTATTTTAATTGCTGGTATTATGTAAGGCTAAATTATATGGTTAGCAAGTCCCAAAGAAACAATATGGAAGTTGCGAAATGCGTTGAGAAACTGGTTCTCACTCAATTTCCTGTTTTAGTGTCTAGACAGTTTTCCAAAAAGAGTGAACACAGTGAAGGTGCTGTTTTGTAATCTAACATAATCTACTTCTTAATATGAATGTGTCTAATCATATGAAAAATTGCACATGCATAGAGAAAACACTTTGTTGCAGAACTTATGTACTACACCTATTGTACCATGAATAGCACAAATTTTTGTTAAGCACCCAAGGCACGTATTCATTTTAAAGTTAACTGACGTCAGTGGTTGGTATGGACTGATCTTCATGGGATGCTTGGAATGTAATTTGATGAATGTCTCACCTAGATTTATCAAAAGGTGAGAAACAAAATCACTTTGAAGACGTGAAGTAACAGTACAAAAAGATTGACTGTTTAGAATACTGAGATTTTCTTTATATATACTTGTAGATTTCATGGAATGACATGGGATTTGGGGAAATGGAAAATAATGTTTAATCTCATAAGAAACTATTTCTTCTAACACTTGATAATCTTAAATCTTAAAAAAGGAATTCAGAATAGTTTTGTGAATTTTAAAAAAACCCAAAACAAAACCCAACAGATCAAAATAACAAACAAAAAACACTCTTATCCTGGTCTTGCTCAAGAACACCGGGATTTGTCAAGATAGAGTAGAACCATGTTTAGGCAACACAAAAAACCCTGAAAGGCATACTGGCTGCTTGTTACTCTCTGGATCAGTGGTGGCAAAGGCTTTTGAGCCCAAGTGCCCATTTGTATGCGATAAACCAAGTTAACGACTTCAAAGTGACATTTCTCCCAATATAACCTGGCTCCGATTTCTGTTCCAGTCTCTTTCCCTATTAGCTTACCCTTCTCGCTGTCTTTAGATTCTCCATCTCACTGCCTCCACATGCTCCACATCATTTCTTATAGGATGATGGAGACAATGCAGTCAGATGCTAGGCGCCACCCCAGAGGCTCCGATTGCCAAAAAGTGGCATCCGTTCCAAAATGTTTGCCATCACTGGTCTAGATCAAAAGGCGTACAAGTCATAGTAGGGTCCAAACGTGCACTCCTGGCACTCAAACAGTTAAAAGTATTGCGTAAAAGATACCAAGAAAGTAATGATTTCGGTATCAGCTTACACATGGGCTGTGCTCTTGGGCACAGTTCTGCCTGTGTTGAAACAGTACTTAATGGCTTTATGTTGTTTTGCTTTGTAATAGGCATGACAGAGAGAAAATCCCTCTTTGTTTGGATGTTGTTATCCTAGTGTCCCTCTGGGTGCTTGTTAAGCAGACATCTGTACATAATGTCCTGTGCCCATCCCCAGATATATTTCAGTTTTCCAATACCACTGCTAATTATTGTAGTCAGAGTAAAGTAAAAGGGAAAGACAGTGGAAAAACGTTGTGAAAGACAAAGGGATAAATCCTCTGGATTCACACAGCTGTAACCCATACTAAACCTATGTATATTGATCAAGAACAGCAAACAGCTTTCTTTTTTTTTCTTTTTTATTGAAGTTACAAAGAGGTCATACAAAAACATTAAAAACAACTGACATTAGACAAAAGCACAGTCTACATACTTCCAATATTACAGAGGCTTGTCATAAATTCATCAAATTTAAATATTGCTAAATCAACTTATTAACAGACTGTACTCAAACATATAATACAAAGAACGGGTGGGGGAGGGGGGGGGGAGGTGCCACCAGGATCATTATTTTATTCTTCAAAGCAAACAGCTTTCTTATTAGTTACATTGATTAATGAGGTACATTGTACATTGATGAAGTCTGATATAAACCTACTAGTGAAAGTGATGCGAGTGTGTTATGATATATGCACCACATAACCCAGTGGCCATATGAGGTATTACAGGTTTTAAAAAAACAAAGATAGTAAAAATACTACAGCTTTTTTTTATACTTTGTACACTGTGAATGTTGATAGTGACAAAAATGATGAATAAAGACTTCTAAGCACATGAATGAATTAAGATAAGTGTCTCTTGTTTATGACACATCACCTTGTTGCTTCACATGCAAATACCCAATTTTCAGTAGGGGATGTGGGATGCATTTCAAGTCACAAGGTGATGTCATTAGCCGGAAACACCACAGACAAATTTAGAACACATTTTTCTTTTACTCTATATTTTCTTGTAATTTTGCTTATATAAAAGAAACCTGGTTTAGGTGACAGGGTCTCTTTAACCAAATTCCTCTAATTAGGGAATTTTGAAAACTAGCAGCTTTTCCTTGTTTCTATGTTAATCACATTACCCATTGACAATTTAAACCTAAACCTACCCAGAATTCTAATTCCAAACACTAACCTCAATATTCTATGTCATCTCTGCTCAGATTATTGAGCTTAACTTGACAGGCTGAGCTCATGTGTGACTCACTATTCTAAATTAGCTCTGAGTCAAAACTGATTAAAGAAGAAAAACCTCAGCCCTGCAGCCGAAGGATGGTGACATAGGCACCGAGGTTACAAAAGTGCAGGCAATGTGAGATACAAAGCAATCGTGAAAGATGGCAATGATTGGGACAACAAGCCAGAAGGATTTGGATGTCATTAAGGCAGTCCTTGCATAATCTTGCATGGGTGGTATCACTGTACTCAGGAGATGTTGCTGAACACATTGGGGTGTTGTTTGGCAGAATCTGTGAATTCATGTCTGAAGTACAATGTGGGTGAAAAAACTCAAAAAAATGACTGCCACAAACTTTGACAAAGGCCTGTGGTAGAAAAACGGCATGGAACTTGCAAATACAACCTATGAAATACTGCGGGTTGCCTGCTTATAAAAAATATTTGGTTTTATATGTGGAAAATTGAAATGGCAGGCTTAAAAAAAATGTCACAAATAGGATAGGATGACTAGAGGTCTGGCAGATCATGGATGCTTTCCCAAAAATAATTTGGGTTTACAGCATAGAACTGTTGAGCATAAAGGCTAGTTTGGGAGACATTGTTCCCCAAGATATCATCTCCCAAAAAGTGACTGCATAAACTACAGTAGGGAGAATTCTGTGACATCAGGATTGCTGCCAGGATTATAGGTACATGGATTGATATCTGGCCTAAAATTATTAGACGCTTCCCACTCCTCAGTAGCACCGCCAGTTGGAAAACCATGGCTCCTTTTGGCCAGATTTATCACTAGATGTGATCTATGAATTGGCCAGCGTCAAGTGTGGACAAGTAGGCAAAAGCCTCCTCTGCATATACCTATTAGTGCCCTGCATAATAAAATAAAACTAACCAACTGATAAAAAAAATCTAACCAGCTCTAAGAAAAGTCTTTGTGAAATTTGAATAAATTACAGGGTGGAAAAAATTAACCACTAATCGGTTAAGAAAATGCACAGCAAAAAGTGCTTCTGCACCAGATCACTGCTTAAGCAGTGATCAATGGCAAGTAAGGTGTTTATCAATGTTATTAAAAGTGGAAATAGTAAAATAAATGCAAACATCATATAACTGTTTCAGATCACTTAGAGTGAATCAATATGAAAAAACAGGTTAAAGGGACAGCAAACATTTTGTTTGTAGAGTATTTAGAGAACAAAAGAGCTATGAAAATTGATCTATACATTGTGCTAAAAGCAATGCAAGCGATTAAATGACATAAGATAAAAATCTGTTTTAAAAGTGTCTGTGGTGTCTCTTGTTTATGACATCACCTTGTGGCTTGACATGACATATTATCCCATGGAAAGTATTTCATTCGGATATGAC
Source organism: Pelodytes ibericus (assembly GCA_036172795.1). Lineage (NCBI taxonomy): Eukaryota > Metazoa > Chordata > Amphibia > Anura > Pelodytidae > Pelodytes > Pelodytes ibericus. The sequence continues at coordinate 14,684,534 of CM069858.1, read as the reverse complement.
GCCACAAGCTGGAACAAAATACAGTTCTCTTAATCCATGCATATGCTTGCAATTCTTCCATTATTTTTATCCTCTTTGCAGTACAAGCAGTCCCTTTAAGAGTGCCTTTAACTTAATTAATGTAAACGCAAAGGTCGGTCCTTTAAACATGTTAATGCCTCATAAAGGGATATGTCCACACGGATCACATGTATTTGATGATGCATCAGTTAGGGGAACACATGGGCTGCAGTGGGTTTATTGACTGCAATTCCCATCAGACTCAGTCAGCAAGCAGGACCCTCTGTTTTCCAGCCCTCCGTTTGCCAGCTTACCATATTATATCAAGTTATACATAAAATGTCGCAGTACTATTCCATAAAACAGTTACTCTACAGTGCAAAAATAATAAAAAAATCTGCTTTTTTTAAGTTATTGGTTTTGACATAAATAAATATGGAAATTGAGAGGGAAAGCCACATGAGAGGAACATTTCTGTGATTAATGGTTCCAGACTAACCACCCATATGGGAATGTCAGGCCTAGTCACTTGTTTACTTATAATAAATTTATGGGGTGTTTGTAATAACATGTACAATGCTAAGTGAGGTTTGCCAAGTTAATAGCTCTCTGATATAATAATGAATGACCTCACTAAGGAGCAATTCGTCTCACTACTGTCTTTTAAATAAAGTTAAATAAAGGGGCAGGTGCTATAAAGAGTCCACAGATTGGTTTTCCGGACTGGATCAAAGCCAAAAACCCTGAGAATAACAAATGTGACAAGCTGGACTTATGTTCTAAGATGAACTGCAAAAATCGAGCCTTTCTAGCTGTATTGGAAAGAGAGGTAAGTAAATGGCTCACAGTATTTGTAGATTTTAAAGTAGTGGGCTCAAAGGATGGCATACTCCTCCCCCCCCCCTCCCCCCATCTGTACTATTTTACATGGAACGGTTCTGATGTGAAAGCGATATCCTGAGTCCATCCTTTAGGAGTCCTGATTCTCCTGGGCACCAGAAGACAACAGATACCGCGCATGCACAGTTAGTCTGCGATTCAAGGGGCAGTGCTACGTCACAAACTTTCACCGATGGGCCAGAGCCCGTTCTGGATACCCAAGGCGAGAGGAAATAAACGGCAAGTTAATTTACACACCGAAACATAAAAAGTGGAGATGGGCTTACCATGTAAAAACATGTATCAATATAGAACACTCATAAACCTTTAACTTGATAATGCACACAATGAGGCATAGTCACTAAACGTAACGAGTGGACAGAGGAATAGCAAAATAAAGTTGGTCAATCTTTGGGGGGGGGATTCCCAACCTTTTTCAGATTACGCCCTTTCCAAGTTCCACCAAAGACTCATGATCCCCTATGCGTTTCAAGCTCTATTGGTTCTTAGTCATCAAGAACTTGAGATTGCTGGCTCCTCATTGTCTGGTTGCAGCTTGCTGCCAAGGGGTTAATTGGGGGAGATTTAATTGCACCTCTTCCAACACATTAAAAAGGTTTTGGTAGCAGTATAAACTGGTTTGTGTGCCCACTAGATAGGAGGTAAGGTTAGGTTCTCACCCTATTGAGAATGTGCCTTGACGTGGCAGGGGTGAGCTTAATTATGCTCTGGCCAATTCATATAACCAAAACCTCTCATTTATATTATGTTTATATATTTGTTGCTGACTTTATTCGGGTGAGAAACGCAGACAGTAATTGATTTTTGTGTGTCATCAATAACTTAGGCAATAGATATATACTGCCTGGATTGCCCCACAACCTCTAGAGGCATCACTTGCCCCACAAGACGGGAAGCACTGATGCAAAGAGAAAGCATGAGCATAGTTCAAGATAGCATGAATAATTCATCTTTTACAGATGTAGAATGTAAAAAGATTAATGTATGTTGTTGTTTTGTTCTGTTTCTTCACTTTTAATAGAATGTTTTTTTTATTATATAATGTTTGTTTATTATTCTATTATGTTAACAATGTATTTTTTTCAATGTATTAATAATGTAGTACAGGCATTTGTATCCACCACCCTCTAAGAAACAATTACACACACACACACACACACACACACACACACACTGGGGAATATACCAGGGTGCTTCACCAACAGAATGAACTCTCTAGGATTACACCCTTTCTGGTTTTACTTAAACGCCAGTAATTACTGGTTTGAGTTGTGTTCAATACAGATTTGCAGTTTTTTTCCGTGATTGATTAAGTGTCAGGACTAATTTTTTTTTTCTCCTTTCCTTTTCTTGGGACTATAAACATATCTAGAAAACATCTGCTACATATATTTTACCTGATTTTTTGGAAACAAGGAGAAGCCCCCCATTTCTTAAAGGGATAGTACCTTTAGTCAGGGCTGGATAACTTACTACAGCCAGGAAGAATTGATTCTTAAAATGTTTAAGCTCTACCAGTAATCCTAATTTTCACACTAACCAAAAGGGTTCAAGTGCATCAGTGTTATTCTACAGAGACGTATGTATGTTTTATTCATTTTGAAAATGGAAGAGAGAATTTTGATGTATACTTTATGGATGTAATACTTTTTTTTAATCAAATTAAAAGTTGTGTTGCTTTAATAAGTGTTATTTAGTGCTTGAAAATGTACAGTCTTATAGGTCTGTCAAACCTGAAGTTGACAGACTGATAAGATAGAACCCTCCCCTGTAGAGGATACCAGGAAGCATCTCCTAGTGCTTGTTTTATGTCTTCTGTTAATTATTGCTTCAGCTAAACAGGGCCAATTTAATAAAAGGTTAGCAAAAAATGTTAGTTGTTTTTTGAAAGAGAATTAGAAATTCCACTTAACAAACAGAGACAAAGTGGATATTAATAACATTAACTGTTTGGTGATATAATATACGTTAAAGCACTTATTGAAAGTTGGGAGGAAGGATTGTTTTTAAGAGTTATATGGAAGTAGGCTGTAGAGGTGTGGGTAACTTGCGAGAAAATGTGGTGTAAGCATTAACAAGGGGAAGACTTTTACTGGGCCGGCAAGTCAGTGGGAACTACTTCAAGTTGGGAGACTTTACTCACAGCCCAGTTCTATATTAAAGCTGAATTCAACTCAGATACCGTTGGCTAAGTCTTCTTGTTCAAGTGTGGGGGAGAGCGAGGGAATGGTAATAATACACTGTGCGGATGAACACATCAATTCCTGACCTCCAAACACTTTCGAAGAGACTTCTGTTCAACGATTCCAAACTTCACTCTTCCTAAATATCCTGGGGGATTGTTAGATCTGATCAAAAAGGGCTTATCTATCCAGCACAATGCGGCAAGAAAAATACCATCTAAGAACCACTGGAAAAATTAGCATTTATCAACTCTATGAAAAAGAAGGATATTTTCTCACTTGATAATGTTTTTGTTGTTGGTTTTTTTATGACCCTATGTTTAATCGACTTCAGAAACCTTATTTACACTGGAGTCCTTTGGGACTAGCACAAAAAATCCAACTAATAGTGTGTCTGTGTCCGTAAAATAAACATAATGACAAAATGTTATTACTAAGACATAACAACGCCGAAAGTCATTCACATATTTCCAATTTTTGAAATTCGAGAGATCAAGGAGAATTCCCAGTAGAGTAATTGCACTTTCGCAAAGGGCTGGAATTTAAATCAGGGCCGGCTATCGGGTGTCAAGCATATATTTATTTTTGTGGTACTGTGGTACGGTAGAAACCGTGCTAAAAGCAGGTGTGGGACAGCTGGACGAGTAAATAAACCAGCAATTTCCCCCCCATTAGTTATTATTTAGAATAATTTAAAAAAAATGGCAGGTCATGTTTAACTCATGAAATGATGGTATAATATATGAAAATACTTTGTATGCGCAAAAACATTAGCTTATTGAGTTGTTTTTCTAGCATATTCATTATGTGTTATTGTTTTCATGTATCTGTATAACGATTTAAAATTAATATCAGGAAGTATTACTTTAGTGAGAGGGTAGTGGATGTATGGAATAGCCTGCCAGCAGAAGTGGTAGAGGTAAACACAGTCAAGGAGTTTAAGCATGTGTGGGATAGACACAAGGCTATCCTAGCTATAAGACCGGGAACGGGGGACTAATAAAAGTACTAAAAAAAAAAATTGGGCAGACTAGATGGACCGAATGGTTCTTATCTGCCGACACATTCTATGTTTCTATGTTTCTATGTTTCTATGTATAGTGTCAAACAGTCTGCAGGGTCAAATATGAGTGAATGTTTATTGTATTTTGCATTAATTAGAAGGTTTCATTGGTTGGAGAAAGAAAAAAAGGACTCCGTAGGTTTTGGTCATGTAAACAAGGGTACATGGAAAGGGACACATTAAGAGAGGAATCATAGGCTAATGGGACAGTCCTGGTTTATGTCCAGAATAGTGGCGAATGAATACTGAGCATGCCACAGCAGCATCCTGCGTTGTAGGTGGGGCTAGAGAAGAATGTAGGGAGGAATCATTTTAATATACATTATAATACATTATTATATATAGTATTATAATATATATATATATATATATATATATATATATATATATATATATATATACTTATATATAAGTATTGGTACACATCACTTAATTATTGAATTCAGGTGATCCAAAAATGGATCATTTTGAAGAACTTGAATTCAGGCGTGGTACTGTGATAGGTGCCACCTTTACAATAAATCAGTTCATGAAATTTCACCCCTGCTAGATATTCCATAGTCCACTATTAGTGGTATTACTGGAAAGTGGAAGTGTTTAGGAACAGCAGCAACTCAGCCACCAAGCGGAAGACCACGTAATGTCATAGAGCGGGGTCACCGAGTGCTGAGGTGCATGGTGGGCATAAGCAGTGGTGGATGCTCCATATGTGCTAGGTGTGCGCCACACACCTAACACGGAGCACCCGCACTGTGTATTTCTGGGGGATTGTGTGATCCGGGCAGAGATACATTTTTGTATACTTTTCATGCTTGTTGAATTGGCAACAGAGTGAGTGACTCTGTTGCCGAATTCAGCGCAGTGTCATCTTTCACGATGTAATGCGTATTTCCGGGGGTTTGTGTGCTGGCTGTTCTCTGCATACAAACCCCCGGAAATACCCAAGAGACGTTGTGCCTCCAATTGACAGGTGTGCTCCGGGCTGGCAGCATGCCTGTCACTCAGGGGCACTATACGCCCCTGGGTAAAAGTCGCCAATGCTCTGCTGATTCCATAGCTAAAGATTCCAAACTCTCTCCGGCATTAACATCCGCACAGAAACTGTGCGGTGGGAGCTGTTTTTCAGGCGTTGTGCTAGGTCCCTTACTTTCAGTAATGAGAAATCTTAATGCTTCAGCATACCAAGACATTCTGGACAATGCTATGCTTCCAGCTTTGTGGGAACAGTTTGGGGCAGGCCCTTTTCTTTTCCAGCATGACTGTGCCCCAGTGCACAAAGCAAGTTCAATAAAGAAGTGGTTGGAGTTTGGTGTGGAAGAATTTGACTGACTCATACAGAGCCCTGACCTCAACCCCATTGAACATCTTTGGGATGAACTGTAATTGAGATTGCTAGCCAGGCCTTCTCATCCAACATCAGTGCCTGACAAATGCTCTATTGGTCAAATGGGCAAAAATTCTGACTAAAACTCTCCGAAATCTTGTGGAAAACCTTCCCAGAAGAGTGGAAGATGTTACAGCTGATAAGCAGGGGACTAACTACTTAATAATGTCTGTGTATTTAGAATGCAATGTCATAAAAGTCCCAGTTGGGGAAATGGTCAGATGTCCCAATACATTTGTCCATACAGTGTACATTTTCAGTGACCGCCTCCTGGCGGTAGACTTGGAGATTTGTTTTCGGACAAATGCCTTTTTCGGAAGAAAAACGTCTCTTTCATCCATTCGTCTGAAAACCAATGGGAACCCGAACGAAAGAATGAAGGAGCAGTGGACTAAAACCATTCGTTCATTTGTCCATTGGTTCTTTCAAAGGTTGACTTGAGATTTATATTTCTATTCTATATGGAACATTGTATCTTTAGGTGATGGAATGTAAGAGCACTATGTAATGCATTTGTAAAAAAAAATTACAACTTATAATTGTAGCTATTGTTTCTTTATAATTTTCTTTACCTTGCTAGACATGTATTAAAAATCTGTTCTTAAGCCAGATTGCTTTTAATAGCATCTAGTAAGTGCTACCGATTCCGACACTAAAACAACACTGTATATGACGTAAAACATTTTTTTTTTTGCTAAAGAAAGTGTATCCAGTAAACCATTATCTAAAAACTGTTTCCTTAACAATTAGTAGTAAAATATGACTCACTGGATAATTGAGATTCTTTACCCTAAACAAACCTCTTTCTGGGGAGGTATGGCCTTTCTTTGAAAAAAAAATGTATACGGAATACAAAAAAAAATAACAAAAACTAAGAATAGGTAAGGAAAGAACAATAAAACATCTGTCTCTCTGAACTTTATATTCATTACAGCAGCATTCTTCAGTAAATGGTGTAATTAAAGTAAAAAAAAAAAATGCACTGTTTCTCGGCAAGTTTAAGCCTGTTGTTGAATAACTGTTCGTTCAGAAGCAGTACTGGCTTGATAAGACTTGAACTATAACAATGTAATGTTACTGGTTCTTTTTTCCTTTTTTTTTTTAATGCTGTATGTCATGATATTAAAAATTCAAAATGTAAATAAAAGCCTGCACACGTGGCAAACCAGTGGCCGGTGAAAAGATCAGATACTAATGATACCTTCCTGTATTGCTACATTTTGTAAGTGATATTCACTAAGAAATGGATGACTCCATTGAGTAAAAGTCATCAGTGGCATTAGGTAGATCCTCTATCACCTGAATTAGTCATTTCTGTTCCTTTTTCCCCCTAAATGTTATAATTCCCCACATTTCAAATGTCCAGCGTGCATCTTTATTGTGTGTGGGTGTTGCTGAAGGTGCAGCTATGGGCGGGGCTTTACCGGGAATTTAGCGACTCTATGGCTATTTGGTAACTTATTGTGTTATTTGGTAATTCATTTAGAACAAAAATAAAGCATTTCATTTACAAAAATTATTATAAAAACACAATTATTGCAGTTGAAATTCACATTATTGGGAGTTGAATTGCTGTGGAGCTCTGTGATACAAACCAAGAAAAGCGGGACAATAGAGAAGGCAAGAGGGGCTGGGGGATTAGAGTCCAAATTAGGGACTGTCCCCCTAAATAGGGCCACTTGGGAGGTATGGTACTTATAATTTTTGTTTACAAACTGATGAGATTCAGATTAATGTACAGTTCCTATTTTTTTGGTGTAGCTTTATTTCTTTCCAAAAAAAAAAAAAGAAAGAAAGAAAAAATTCCATATTAAACGAGTATAAGCATTGAAACATTTAGGACTGGCGACTCGAATCTTGCACACGATGCTTATTATGTGGATTTCCCTTATATTATGCCTAAGAAATTGGAATACCAGCATTAATACCCTAATTCCACTGTTATAAAACAATAAACAGTAGGACAGTACATCAAAGTCTATAATGCAACAAAAAAAAAATACTTTTCTACATTTAAATTAAACGACAGCCTTTTAACCACTCCAGATCACTGATTTTTTTTTTTTTAGCCATCTGATTTCATTTTATATTCTTTGAAGCAATCTGTGTTTATTTTACACTTGTATGCAGCAGTTTTTAGAAATATGTCAATTGCAGGTTTTCATGTTCAATATGTGTTTGCTTATGTCATCATATAAAATCTAATCTAAACTTGGAGGAAAAGACAAGTCTGTCTAGAAACATAAAGGTACAGGTATTTAAACAGTACTTTTGAAAGCACCATCATATTCTGCAGTTCTGGAAAATAATACATATCTAAACAAAAGATGAGGGCATTGCCCAAATTGGTTTACAGTCTAAAAGCTTATAGAGGGGGGGGGGGGGGGGGGGGGCAGAGCACACATACACTAGATGTCAGTGCTGGAGTAAAAGAGAGAGCAGATAACCTGAAGTAAGTGGTTTGTTCCAACACATTAGCATGCCTTCAAACTGTCCTTCTTTGCACTGGACAGTCATGATTTTGAGGCTTTTCGCGACAGATGTAGAGCTTGGCATGACAGCGGGATGTGGGACCTATACTGTACTGATGCTTGAGCTCGCAAGCTCTTGATTCACCAGGGGAAGTTGGGATGTATGCATTAGACCAGCCCTTCCAAAACACACTTTATGGACAAAAGTATTAGGACACCTCTTAATCTATTGAATTCAGGTGTTTCAATCAGACCTGCCACAGGTGTATAAAAGCAAGCATCTAGTCATGCAGTCTGTATTTACAAACATTTGTGATAGGATGCACCTTTACAATAAGTCAGTTCAATGGTCAGCTGTAAGTGGTACGATTGAAAAGTGGAAACGTTTCGAAAAAGCAGCAACTCAACCACAAGCGGAAGACCATGTAAAGTCACAGCACATGGTGAGTAAAACTCACCAATCTTCTGCTCATTCCATAGCTGAAGATTCCAAACTTCCATTCATATCAGCACAAAAACTGTGCGGCGGGAGCTTCATGGAATGGGCTTCCATGGCTGAGCAGCTGCATGCAAGACTCAGATCACCAAGTACAGTGCCAAGCATCGGATCGAGTGGTGTAAAGCACGCCACCACTGGACTCTGGAGCAGTGGAAACATCTTCTGTAGAATGACAAATCATCCTTCACTGTTAGGCAGTCTTCTGGCTAACTCTGGGTTTGGCAGGTGTCAGGAGAAAAGTTTGGGAAAAGTCCTTTTCTATTCCAGCATGACTGTGCACCAGTGCACAAAGCAAAGTCCATAAAGACGTGAATGAGTTTGGTGGGGAAGAACTGGATCAGAGATTGTGAGCCAAGCCTTCTCATCCAACATCAGTACCTGACCTCACCAATGCTCTACTGGATGAACGGTCAAAAATTCTGAGTGAAACTCTCCGCAATTCCCAGAAGAGCAGTGGTGTATCTTGGATTTGTGCTGCCCTAGGCAGACAAAATTCAGGCACCCCCCACCCATATTACCTACGACATGCCCCATCACCCCATTACATGCCCCATCACCCACATTGCATACACACTAAATGCCCCATCACCCCATTACATGCCACCATCACCCTCATTACATATCCCCACCATGTCCATTTCATGCCCCCAACACCCCGATTAATTGGAAGGAGCTAAAGCTTGCTGAACGGTGGGGGAGGGAGCGAAAATGTTTGAAGCACCAGGGGTGTCTTTTAACACCCTCTGGAAAAGTGCCATCCTTGGCGAGTGCCTTGTTTGCCTTGTGGAAGATACACTAATGCAGAAAAGTGGAAGATGTTATAGCAGCAAAGGATGGACCACCTACATATTAACCTCCAAGTATTTAGAATGCAATCTCATAAAAGTCCCCATTGGTCTAATGGTCAGGTGTCCCAACACGTTTGTCTATATAGAGTATTTTTCCTGGAGTCTATAGAACCATATAAGCAGATAAATGCTCATTGCATGCTTAATATATATCACTGACAATAACCAGAGGTTCAAAAGTTCACAATCCACAAGGCTTACCGCTTCCTTATCATAGCTTTAAACCCAATGATCACCTTTCTAATAATGCTTTGTATTGCAAAGGACTATGCAGCAAGTTTCATAGCCTGTTGATCTCTTAGCTTTTGTTCATTAATCACAGTTAACAATAACTGTGGTGAAGGCCATAGTAGCTAAAGTATTTATGTCTTAGGGGTTGGGCTTTAAATCTGCCTCTGCCAGCACATGCCATTGACCCCTGACACTCACAGACAGTAAGATGGACTAATGAAACTAACTGTAGTATCAGGTTATATTCTTAGAGATGCTGACTGCCATTATTCTGAGGTTGACAGAATGAGTGCCATAACATAGAGTAACAGTAACATCCCTAGTGTGCACTCAGAAACAATGCAATATATGAGTATCCCTCATCTTAGACAAATACTTGTTTGTTACAATTATTATGTAGGTTATAAATATTGAGTACTCTTGAAAAATAGCTGGAAAGTTGTGACTTTCCAATCTAGTGCAGACATACTCTTGATTTGCAGAGTACAAAATAAAAACCTGAAGAGATTTCTATTCCTCGCAGGCATCCTGGAGTTGCAGGACAAGCTGTTTTTCTCTTCATGAGCACAAGGGGACAAGTTATTTCACAGATGTTTGGGGAAAAGGATTATTTTTAATATTCAAACAAAACGGATACCTACCAGTCAAGTCCAGAAACAAACAAGACCCACCATTGCACAACCCAATAAAATATGTCTTCTTTAAGGTTTGTGACCAAGCCGGAAAAAATTGTCCAACTCTATGGTGGAAATAGCTATTTTTGTAAGAAAAGGTGGGCACCTTATCCACAAACATTTCTTAGAAGCAAACAGAGGAATGGTTCCTTCTACTCCTAGGAATATGTGTGCTTAAATTTGTTTTTAAGCAGGGTTTACAGACCTGAATAAAGAAGAAATATCTATTTGAGAGTGCCATTATGTGTCTTCTTTGGCATTTGAGAGTGCCATTATGTGCCTTCTTTGGTATCTGAGAGTGCCATAATGTGCCTTCTTTGGTATTTGAGAGTGCCATAATGTTCCTTCTTTGGTATCTCAGAGTGCCATTATGTGCCTTCTTTGGTATTTGAGAGTGCCATAATGTGCCGCCTTCTTTGGTATTTGAGATTGCCATAATGTGCCTTCTTTGGTATTTGAGAGTGCCATAATGGACCTTCTTTGGTATTTGAGAGTGCCTTAATGTGCCTTCTTTGGAATTTGAGAATGCCATTATGTGCCTTCTTTGGGATTTGAGATTGCCATAATGTGCCTTCTTTAGTATTTGAGAGTGCCATAATGTGCCTTCTTTGGTATTTGAGAGTGCCATAATGTGCCTTCTTTGGTATTTGAGAGTGCCATAATGTGCCTTCTTTAGTATTTGAGAGTGCCATAATGTGCCTTCTTTGGTATTTGAGAGTGCCATAATGTGCCTTCTTTGGTATCTGAGAGTGCCATAATGTGCCTTCTTTTGTATTTGAGAGTGCCATAATGTACCTTCTTTGGTATTTGAGAGTGCCATAATGTGCCGCCTTTGGTATTTGAGAGTGCCATAATGTGCCTTCTTTGGTATTTGAGAGTGCCATAATGTGCCTTCTTTGGTATCTGAGAGTGCCATAATGTGCCTTCTTTTGTATTTGAGAGTGCCATAATGTACCTTCTTTGGTATTTGAGAGTGCCATAATGTGCCATCTTTGGTACCGGAGTTCATAAAAATGTATTAAATAAAGAGCAAAACATGTTTTAAACGTGCAAGTGATGTCTCCTGTTTCTGACATCCCCCGATGGACATGATATGATGTCATAAACAGGAGACACCACAGACATTTTTGACACACATTTTGGCTTCCTCCCTTTAATTCCAGCAGGTGTGTGCACTTCTGCTAACACGACGGAGAGGTCAGTTTTCCTGATTTTCTTTTTCCCTACATTTGCAGCGTAAGCGATGTTTCCGTGACACGGTTCCTTTAATTCGTTAGAACCTCTCAAAGTCAAGTCTCAAAGTCAAGCATTCCTCTGTTTCTCTTCTTGTGTATGCTTTTTCCAAACAGAACATGCAAAGTCCTCTGTGGGCAAGATGAGCAATTTATTCTTTCTTTTTATTGGAAGCTTTGGGGACTTAACACTCTTTAACACCGCATTAAATGGGTTCCTCTTGTAACCACAATGGAATGTGTTACTCAGGAGACATGTTTTCGGAAGCTGACATCAAGTAAAACAAAATGATCACTCTATGATGATGTCAGTGTTTCACTGAACAGAAGAGAGATTTGATCTCCATATTTGATGTCTGGTAACTGAGTCTGTGCTCGTAAACAAACCGACCATGTAGGAGAAGTCATAAGGCAACAATACGTATCTTCTTCAAAGTGATCCTTGTCACCTGCTCCATTCTGTGAAATGCCAAATAAACTATAAAAGTAACAGTTGAGCTCAATGTGCAACAATAATGAGTGAAAAGCCCATTTTAATGTATTACTCCTTAATTCAAGGACAGTATACAGTGTAGGCATCCAACAGTGGCTGTCCAGCATCTGATGGGCTAAAACTCCTTTTTCTTTGAAAAGCTAATAATTATGGGATCTCTAGTCCCGAAAGAGTGAGTGGGGCCTCAGTTTGTTTACCTCTATTATATGTATAAGTGTAAGGGAGCACAGCCCTAAAACCACAGGGTACTGGTGAAGTGACCAAAATGTATACACAATGCATAGAAAAATCAGCACAAGACCTTAAAACTACATTAAAAGAACCTATACTATTGGATATTAAGTCACATCATGTGGCCATCTTAGCCCACCACTACGTCAAAGTACTTCAATATTGGTGGGTCCTACAATAGAATGCAATAAATAGAGCACCTGTGGGTGGGTGCGGTGCTACTTCCATTAGTATATCTATATATTGCGTTCAAGTTAGGACCCAGCAATATTAGAGGATTGATGCTGACGCAGTGGTGGGCTAAGCATAATATGGCCATACGGTGTGACTAAGCCTCCAATTGTTTCATCTAAGGATAGGGGCATTTAAAGTAGCTTCAAGGTTGTGTGATGATATTTCTATGCATTGTGTGTAACCTCTACTACATGGTGAGTCTTTGGTGAGCTAGTGTTAGAAGACCTCGCCCCTTTGCTCCCCCACCAACTGCATGTTGACGTGATATTGTCTGATACATAACCCAACCACGGAAGTAAAGATAGAGGTAAGCGAAGCATAAATGCCATTGTAAGACCCCCGTAAGCAAAGGACCCCTAATTTATTTAATTTACTTAGAAAGTCAATTGACACTATGGGGCTGGAAGGATGGGTGCATCGTAGCTGGTGTCACATTCTTTACAAATTGACTTAAGGCAGACATCCGCTCAATGCAGTTATGTCCATTGCTTTATGTACTCAATCAGAATAAGCAAATCTAGAGGCTTCTTAGAATCCCCAGATGGTAAAGGGGCTCCCGCAGAGCCTAACAAAGAAGACACAGTTATGGGGGCAGGATGAATAGCTAACACAAGAGCCCTGTCTGGTTTATTGTTAGGCGCCCTTCAAAAACCTAGCACCACTCTTGATTTCAGAATGTCAAATCCAGAGGTTTTCCTTGAACACAGAGATGCACATGTGCCTTAATGGCACTTCTGTGTAACATTGTTTCTTCTACCATCGGAAGTCAATAGACACATGCTGTCAAGCCCACCTGAGTGCGGCATTGCACAATGCCCAGGATTGTCCCCCCAAGAATAATCCCATTGGTGCTACTGAGTCAACTTGGTCATAAGTAAATAGATAGCAAACTCACGAGCGCCGTGTCACTTTTAGGGTTGAAGCAGCGATGGTTTACCTTGGCACTGTAGATGTTTGGGAACTACAAATGCTCAGCCAGCCTTATAATGGGAGATGTTGTCTCCAAACATCTACAGCGCCAAGGTTAGCCACCGCTGGATTAAAGTAACTATCTCGGTAACTGAGAATTACAGTTGGCTGTGTAGCCCATCATCTGACGCCGAGAAGAATGCTAACATATAATCGGTGTTTGCATATTTTTACAGCTATTCATGTTTATAATACATTCCAAGTATACATCACCAGCTCTCTAAATCTCTGCTCCTTCACTTCTCAAGTATTATCTCAAACACGATGGTATTTGCAGTGTAATAACCCCAGACTAGAAACATTACGAGAATGACAAGTGAATAAATAGAATGTATTGCAGTAACTTTTACTGTGTGTCTTACGGGTGGATTTCCTTAAATAGTAAGGATGTTTGAGAAAATAGCGCAGTTTAAAAGCACTCAAAAGGTTTAAAGGAGCTCCCTCACGTAAAAAATGACCTACAATTATTTCCAGGCATATTACAGTTAAATAAAAATATTTGCTTTCATTAAAACATTTGTTTTTTTTTTTAATTAAAAAAATACAAAATGTAAATATCTGTATTCTAAACATAAATCATTTGCTCCAAAATATCAGGTTAGCAGCTTCTACTGACCCTCCCACTCAGCATTTGGACGAACTGTTTCAAGGTGCAAAAAGCAAAGTATTCCAAATGATAATTAGGCTTGCAATGTGTGCATTCATATATTGCACAGGAGCCTGTACAGAGCACATTTTGTTTCCACCAGTTGTACACTCAGGGTGGCCAAACCAGACCTGTTTTTTAGCTTGACACATTTAACCAGCACATGCTCCCCTGCAGAATGTAGAATGAAGGTGTGTCCAGGGGAACCAATTAATTATGCAAGGATCCCAGAAGAACTACCGTATACCTCCCAACTGCCCCGCTTTGAACGGAGCAGTCCTGGTTTTGGGAGGCAATCCTGCTTGTCTGTGTTTCCTATTCATTTTGCAACTCATTTGTTGTATGTTTTCGTGGAAAAGTGACCTCAAACTTTTGACCAACAGTGTAAATCACAGCAGCAAATGCCTAATTTCTTGACTATTCTATTTTATGGATAATGTGGGAATGGTCCTATCAGTAAAGTTGATGGATAGAGTCAAATGCTCGTTATATAGTCTGACATTGAAAGGTATGTGCAGTGTGAGGACCCTGTTGGCTCACAGTCCTCACATTCATTACACAGCCAAAGGATTCCTGGCATAGCCGAAACCACACAAACAGAGCCAGAAGTTTAGGAGTACCAGTGCATCTCTAGCTATATATATCATTGTACGAGTCTGTATGTCTGTATGTGCATTCCTTCCAACGTTCTGCATTAGAACACTGTGTGTCACCATCTCCCATTAGACGTGGTTGTTAATTCAATCTATGTAACCTCTAACTGAACTTATAGTGCCACAAGGCCCAACTCGTAATGACTGGTTCTCTTCTGTATCTTACACAGGCATGCATCACAAGACCTATTGTCAGGCTCATCTGTTGTTTTTCCCTCTGTAGCAACAAGACTTCTTGTTTTTTGCACTTTGTAGGGGATTTTTATTTCTCATTTGACACCTGAAATTTGCATTTCTGGTCCTGTTGCTGCAAGACTATTTTGCATGCAGAGACATTGTCTGCTTTGCTAGTACCCAGAGTAGTCGAGCCGTGCTACTAATGTTGCCACACCCAACTGTTTGAGCAGCTAGACCCGACCTAAAGGCTTATATGCTCTGTGGTGTCTATCAGTAGCCTTAAATAAAGAATGCAGAGGTTTGTACACATAGATTAATGCGCTTTTCCCTTGTTAAAAGGCCCTCAATATCATGTGCACCGTTCCATTTCAAATCCGCTATCCATTATTTTGGCTTTGTCTTCCAGTGGCCCAATTGTCTTTGTACTCCAGTGTCAACAGAGAACAAATTCTGAGTTACGTGCATTGATGATTCCACTCTGAAGGATGCTCCTCGGCATCCTAGGGAACTGCGTTTGGTTGTTGGGAGGTATGCTGTTAATCCACTATGGTTAACTATATAGTGAATAGACCTCAATGTATATTTTGTACACCAAAAATACATGACACTGCACATATGGGTGCCTATGCACATAAACACATGGAGACAAATATGAATATATGATATTTATAATATGATATAAATATTTGTAATACTTACGGTATCCCGATTTCAAACAAATTATTCTGTATGAGTTGTTTTCCCAGCATAATGATACTAAGTTGAATGCACAGCTCCATTAAACAGCCTCCTGGCGCACACTGCAAGTTAAAAGGCACAAAGCATTATATATTTTCTCCATATAGTTTAATATACAAACATAACACCTATTGTGTTGTAAGTAATTCTACCATCCATATTATGTTATTTAAGATGGAATTTATCCCAATAAGTAACAAACCTTCACTTCATGTAGCAGATCTGCCCCACTATTAATTAGTACAAATATTCACACAGAAACACCCCCAAAATCTTGTAGGAAGCCTCCCCAGAAGAGTGGATGCTGTTATAGCTACAAAGGGGGAACCAAATACATAGTAATGTCTATGTATTTAGAATGTGATGTCATAAAACTCCCTGTTGGTGTAATGGTCAGATGTCCCAACACTTTTATCCATATAGTGTTTATTGTATTATATAGTACATATTGTGTATATATCTGTACAGAACACACATCTGCAGATTTTTTTCACACCAGTTGTACACCCTAGATGGCAAAATCAACCTGTTTTATACTGGACACATTTAACCAGTACATGCTCCCCTGCAGAATGTAGACTGTCTGGGATAACCAATGAGTTAATTAACGAGAGGATCCCAAATGAGCTTTTACTTCCCAACTATCCCTCTTTGCACAGAACAATTCTGATTTTGGGAGGCCATCCTGCAGTCCCTTCAGTATCCTGCCTGATTTTCCCTTTTTGTACCAATATTTCACCTCCACTTGCATTTAGGTGCATTGGTTTTATTGGCGAAAATGGTGCAACCAATCGTTGTTTGTTAATTAATTAATTTAAAGGAGAAGAAAACGAAGTTAAGAGGTAAGTCAGCAGAGGCTCCGGAGAAACAATGAAGAAATTGCCAGACACAGGATATGCTGCAAAACGTGATTTACTTAGACATAAAGCAGCTTACAGACAATGCAGTGCTCCTACCCGGTGAAAAAAAACGAAAAGCCTACGCGTTTCGCCCCAAAAGCGTGGCGCTTTCTCAAGGCAGTTAATTCATTTACCCACCTCTTCAACTCTGTAATCATTGAAAATATAGGCATAGCTTCCAGGTCGTCCAACAAACCTAGGATTGAAATATAAAATAAAACTGTAAAATATACTGCATTTGTAAGGATACTCTTACAAAGACACCCACTGGTGCAGTACAAAAGACTGACTCATTGCTTAAGTTACTAGCGTATTAATTTCCAAAATATTAGTGTAGAGGCCCCAGTAGGCGCTTGGACTGGGGTTGCTCTATATAGTGTGACAGCCATTAGACAATAGTGTGCAAGACCATTGATCCCAGATATTGTTTTGCCCAAAAATTCCATAGTTTTCTATTATATTAACTCATGAAATTAATAGTACCCTGCTCCCCACTGTTGTTGTCTACTGTATAAACCTTAAACATACACATCATAAAGGACAACGTTAAAAAGTAATCCAAAAATAAGTCATTAAGCGTTAGTGGGGAGCAGTGATGTTTGTTAAAGGCTAACTGCAAAAATGTAGATACTTGCCAAATACATTGCTTACCTTCCTTTGAAAAAGGCCACATAAAATATTGAGGCGTAGGAGTTAACAAACTTCAGAAGGAACGCCTTCATGATCAACCTCTCCTCAAAGGTTTTCTCTGTTTTGGGGACCTCTGAAATACACAAATTATAATAACATTACAGAGCCATTAAAAAAAATGTGAGCTAAAGAACGCTTATTTCCCTTCCTCATTCAGTATTCACCTGCTCTGGAATTGGAAATATCACTTCCCTTCCTCATTTAGTATTCACGTTCTCTGGAATTGGAAAGATCACTTCCCTTCCTCATTTTGTATTCACCTGCTCTGGAATTGGAAAGATCACTTCCCTTCCTCATTTAGCATTCACCTTCAATGGAATTGGAAAGCTTTTTTTCCCTTCCTCATTCAGTATTCACCTTCTCTGGAATTGGAAATATCACTTCCCTTCCTCATTCAGCATTCACCTTTTATGGAATTGGAAAGCTTATTTCCCTTCCTCATTCAGTATTCACCTTCTATGGAATTGGAATGCTTATTATCCTTCCTCATTCAGTATTCACCTTCTATGGAATTAGAAAGATCACTTCCCTTCCTCATTCAGTATTCACCTTCTCTGGAATTGGAAAACTCACTTCCCTTCCTCATTCAGTATTTACCTTCTATGGAATTGGAAGGCGTATTATCCTTCCTCATTCAGTATTCACCTTCTATGAAATTGGAAAGATCACTTCTCTTCCTCATTCAGCATTCACCTTCTATGGAATTGGAAAGATCACTTCCCTTCATCATTTAGTATTCACCTTCTTGGGAATTGGAAAGATCACTTCCCTTCCTCATTCGCTATTCATGTTCTCTGGAATTGGAAATATCACTTCCCTTCCTCATTCAGTATTCACCTTCTATGGAATTAGAAAGATCACTTCCCTTCCTCATTCAGTATTCACCTTCTCTGGAATTGGAAAACTCACTTCCCTTCCTCATTCAGTATTCACCTTCTATGGAATTAGAAAGATCACTTCCCTTCCTCATTCAGTATTCACCTTCTCTGGAATTGGAAAAGTCACTTCCCTTCCTCATTCAGTATTCACCTTCTATGGAATTGGAAGGCGTATTATCCTTCCTCATTCAGTATTCACCTTCTATGGAATTGGAAAGATCACTTCCCTTCCTCATTCAGCATTCACCTTCTATGGAATTGGAAAGATCACTTCCCTTCATCATTTAGTATTCACCTTCTTGGGAATTGGAAAGATCACTTCCCTTCCTCATTCGCTATTCATGTTCTCTGGAATTGGAAATATCACTTCCCTTCCTCATTCAGTATTCACCTTCTATGGAATTAGAAAGATCACTTCCCTTCCTCATTCAGTATTCACCTTCTCTGGAATTGGAAAACTCACTTCCCTTCCTCATTCAGTATTCACCTTCTATGGAATTAGAAAGATCACTTCCCTTCCTCATTCAGTATTCACCTTCTCTGGAATTGGAAAAGTCACTTCCCTTCCTCATTCAGTATTCACCTTCTATGGAATTGGAAGGCGTATTATCCTTCCTCATTCAGTATTCACCTTCTATGGAATTGGAAAGATCACTTCCCTTCCTCATTCAGTATTCACCTTCTATGGAATTGGAAAGATCACTTCCCTTCCTCATTCAGTATTCACCTTCTATGGAATTGGAAGGCTTATTATCCTTCCTCATTCAGTATTCACCTTCTATGGAATTGGAATGCTTATTATCCTTCCTTATTCAGTATTAACCTTCTATGGAATTAGAAAGATCACTTCCCTTCCTCATTCAGTATTCACCTTCTCTGGAATTGGAAAACTCACTTCCCTTCCTCAGTCGGTATTCACCTTCTATGGAATTGGAAGGCTTATTATCCTTCCTCATTCAGTATTCACCTTCTATGGAATTGGAAAGATCACTTCCCTTCCCCATTCAGCATTCACCTTCTATGGAATTGGAAAGATCACTTCCCTTCATCATTTAGTATTCACCTTCTAGGGAATTGGAAATATCACTTCCCTTCATCATTTAGTATTCACCTTCTAGGGAATTGGAAAGATCACTTCCCTTCCTCATTCGCTATTCATGTTCTCTGGAATTGGAAATCTCACTTCCCTTCCTCATTCAGTATTCACCTTCTATGAAACTGGAAAACTCACTTCCCTTCCTCATTTGGTATTCACCTTCTATGGAATTGGAAAGATCACTTCCCTTTCTCATTTAGTATTCACCTTCTATGGAATTGGAAAGCTTATTTTGTATTATATTCTCAATCTCATATGTGGTCTTATTGTTTTTCTTTGCACGCTAACACCTAGTCTTCAATTCTCGCTGCGTTAACTTACCTATCACTGTAAGCCACTTTGCAACCATGCCGTAAATCTCGTCCAGTATCAGGATGACGACCAGATTGATGATAACAGCAGTGGCTGTCACAGTCACACGGACATTGGTCCTGGATCCCTGATTTGCACTAAATGCCAAGGCTGCTGCGATGGTGATGCGATATATGATCACGCCAAACACTGCTGAAAATGTTAGCGCCATCTGTGGGAGACATTCAGAATGCCAACGCTATGGATCAAACGAGTCAGCAGTTTCCATCAAGTGCACGGTAATCAGTTACAGCCATGACATGGTCACATTGTAGCCAACAATGAATTGAATTGTAGCCAACAATGAATTTCCCCAGTGGGCATTGGGTGTTTGCCAATGACACAAAATTAAGTAGGGTAATACAGTCTGAACTAGATGTATCTTTGCTGCAAGAGGATTTGGACAAATTGGGTAATTGGGCAGATAAATGGCAAATGGGATTCAATGTAGACAAGTGTAAAAGTATGCATTTTGGGTACAATGATAAAAATGCAACATATGGTTTAAATGGTGTTTCCATGGGGAAATCTACTAATGAAAAAGATTTGGGAGTAGATGTAGACAATAGACTTAGCAGTAGTGCACAGGGTCAGCTGGCAGCTGCAAAGGCCAATAAGATATTGGGGTGTATTAAAAGGGGTATTCACTCACGGGAGGAATATATTATTCTGCCTCTTTATAGGTCCATGGTAAGACCTCACCTTGAATATGCAGTTCAATTCTGGGTGCCTTTTCTTAAAAAAAAGACATTATGGAACTAGAGAAAGTGCAACGGAGGGCTACAAAATTAATCAGGGGAATGGAACGTTTTAGTTATGAAGTAAGGCTGGAAAGCATGGAAAAGTTAAATCTGTAAATGCCAGAGAAACGGCTGCTTAGAGGGGATATGGTAAGGTTATATAAGTATCTAGAGGGCCCATACAAAAGTTTTTCTAAAAACCTGTTCAATAACAGAATGGTACAAAGGACAAGAGGTCACCCGCTAACACTGGAAGAAAGGAGAATTATTCTACGACAGCGGAAGGGATTTTTTACAGTAAGGTCAATTAAGATATGGAATTCACTGCCTGAAAAAGTGGTTCTAGCAAATACCTTAGATGCCTTTAAATGCGGCCTGGATACTTATTTATTGAGCTGGAGCATAGAGGGCTATGCATGTTAGTATAGGGATTAATATATATTTAGTGCTTGTTGATCCAAGGAGAATTCTGATTGCCGTTTGGAGTCAAAAAGGAATTCTTTTCCCCACTGGAAGCAGAAGTCGAAATTGCTCAAGGGGTTTTTATTTGCCTTCTTTTGGATCAACAGTGGTTAACAGGAGATAGGAAAAGGGTTGAACTTGATGGACCCAAGTCATTTTTCAATCTAAACTACTATGTAACTATTTAACTATGAATGATTATCCTGATTTACTTTAC
The DNA here is from genome assembly GCA_036172795.1 of Pelodytes ibericus. Lineage (NCBI taxonomy): Eukaryota > Metazoa > Chordata > Amphibia > Anura > Pelodytidae > Pelodytes > Pelodytes ibericus. Next base: position 14,663,575 of record CM069858.1, on the reverse strand, counting down.
AGCAAACTGTTCTATATTTCAACATACACCACAATTCTGTAATGGGGGGCAGAGATACTTGCCACCGTGTGGCGTCACGCGGTGTTGCTTGACACCTCGAGTTTCTATGTTTTGATTTGCGTTCTGGACAATAGTTTTTTTTCTACATTAGCTAAGGGTGCGTTTAAAATAAAGTGCAATCTTGCTATTTTAATGAATCCCCTCATATAATATATATTGGGTTTTTTTTATGGACAGAGATTTCTTTGGCAACCATTTTTTTAAGATTTAACCCTTTGTGTAATGTCTAAAATTTAATAAAGTGTGTTTAAAAAAAGAGTGTGTTTTTTTTATTTTATTTTTTTTATCAATTTTGTTTTCTGGGACACTGTATATCTCTCTCCTCTTTCTCTCTGACACAAGATAAAAATGTGTCCGTGAGAGAGAGGGAAGATTTTGACAACCAGTGTTCACCCAGCACTGATTCATACATGTACGGGCATTGTCACCAATGAGTTGCATTGGGAGCCCGTACATGGACGTGGATTGTCGTGAATGGGTTAAGCTGAAATGCAAAATGCAAAGTCGCGTTCCGCATCCCCATGATTGTTTCTTATGTTTAACTATTTTGTAATAAATAAAGAACTACATTTTTTTTAACAGGATCCCGAGTGCCGACTGTACTTCCATTTTACTGCTTGTTGCCTTCACTCAAGAGGTCAGTCGCAGCATTTTTTGGCTATACCACGTGCCTTTTTGATTAGTCAAAGGAGTGGAGCCCGAATTTTTTTATTTTGTGACTCAAATACTCGAAACTCCGACCCCTTCAGTTCCCGGGGGCTCCAAACATCTTATATGAGGCTACTTTAAGTGCACACACGGACATCATTAGAATTTAGTATTTATCGATGGACAAAACAAAAAACCTAACAATGAGTCCGAGGGGGCTGTTCAGTTTGAGTTGCAGATGAGTTGATGTGAGACGAGGTGAGTTGAGGTGAATATTTAATCTCACAAATCTAGCTATACATTGTGCTAAGACAATCCTGATGAGTTGGTTTAGGAAACCCTCCAGGCTTGTACCTGCGCAATGTATAGTTAAAATGGTGATATGGAATGTTCCTCTCACCTCAGCTCACCTGCAACTCACCTTTTAGTGAATAGACTCTCGTGTGTAGAACACATATACCGTGCCAACAAATAATAATAAACTTACCATAAATAGAACGGCTGCAAAATTAACTAAATACGCAGGGATCCGGTCTCTCCATGTCAGTTTCTCCAGTTTATTCTGTAATAAGTAACATACAGTCCTTGTGAGAACAATGCATTTGGCACTTATTCAATGTTTTTAACTGGGTGCCATGCTCAGTTGACAGATCCATTAAAAAAGGAAAGAAAGAAACTCTCACTGGACTACAACTACCATAAGTCGTTGTAAAGGCTGCGGAGAGTGTTCGATTCACAGTTCATTGGCTGCTGGAGGTTTGCAGCTGGACACCCAGATTCTAGATTCTGTATAACAGGTTCTACTTTCTATTCTCTGGCTGATCTCAGAACTTACCTCCACAATAAGATTAAAAATAATAATGAGCACCATCTAGTGGTCATTATCGTTCAAATAATAACCTTTCATTTTTCTGTTTCGGTTGCTTCATAGGATCTGATTATTTTTACATATGAATCATGTCTATCCAGAAAAGGGTGATGTGCGCTCAACTGACAAAAAAAGTAACTCTTAAATGTTGGCAAGTGTTTACTAGAGCACACCTATTTGTGGAGCAGCTTCTTCCCTATTTCCAGATCGGACCTTTCACCTGTGATCCCCTACCGCCTGTGACCACCCTTTTTCGTTACCCGAGAAGAAGAGACTGGTTGATATCTACAGGCCATTGTGCTGCCAACCTCGGGTAGACACCAACATTCTTCCTGGTAGCACAATTACGGAACTTAATGTATGTGAGGTCAAATTTTATTCCTTACACACCCCTTGGTCGAAACGTTGCCACTGGTGTGCACGGAATCAGATTTTGATTCACGTATCATATAGGGAGCATTGAGCATCTTTTTGGTGTTTTTTGTACTATTCGGGGACCTGCTGGAGCCCATCTCGAACACCCTTGAGCCGTTGGACCACTTCTGTTAGAACCTTTGTAATAAGTATTCCACGGACCTTCACAGACCTGGTAGTGATACATTACCTGCCAGAAATATTCTCAGACACCCTATTATTATCGCCATAGTAACAGTGAGTCATATCCTACATTCGAGTTAATGGTTGAAATTGACATACCAATTAAATTAGTTCAACTCCACTGTCATGTTTCCACAATATCTTTCTTTGCCGAATGGATTCGAGCCAGTTGGCTGAGGCACAGCATAACTGTATAGATCAGATTGCAATTTTGGTTTAAAGTCTTTGTGGAACATTTCTAGCATTTTTAGACTAAATATGCCTTATCTGAGCATGGAATTTAATATAAAGATGTGGCAGATAAGCTAATACGCAACATCATAATAATTCAAACTAGTTTTATAAGTACAAAGGCATTCTACCTCAGTCCTGGGTGGGCTGATACAATATCACAAACTATGATAACTAATGGAACAGTTATACAATTTTACGGATGTTGTTGGTGCAATGGTTTAAAAAAGTCAACTTCCCAATATTTTTTACACATGTATATCAAGTGAGACATTTGGCAGATAAAAACTGTAAAACCTATAGAGTACATGATAAAAGCTACGGAGAATGAGATCCATCATGACACTACATCGAGACCCGTGATACTGTCTCTGAAATAGGACATTGCTTAAACCCACCAGCTCAAGATTTGGTTTGTACTTGAGCTACGGAATTACAAACATTCACAAAAGTTTAAACGAAAAACAAACATACACAAAAGCACCAGTAGAATATACTGAAGGGGGGTTTCATTCCTCAGTGCTAATAAAATGTGATGTGAGCACAACTAATGATGGGGAAATTAGCAACAGATCGAGCATGTGGTGTTTCGGAACCGTTTCTTTTTTTTTTTTTTTTTAAATGTGCAAAGAAATTAAGTAAAGATGTGATCTAAATTCTGCAACAACTTATATTCACTTTTATGAAAGCAAAGTAAGTATAGTGTGGAAGGGAGTTCATTGTGAGAGTTCAACGTTGACATAATTTAAGGATAATCACTGTTAAGCAAACATGGTGCTGAGGTGTATCATGGATGGACTATTGCTAAATAAACTGGTACGTAATCATTTATATGGCACAATCATATTCTGCATATGCACACAAATGTACATGTCGTACAAAGTGTGTATCAAACATTTAAGAAGCAAGTGACATGGTAAGAATAAACTTGAACATAGCGTAAGAAGGGGTTGGCAAACTGCAGCCCTCCAGCTGCTGATTAACTACATCTCCCATAATGCTCTTTCAGCCACCAGGAGTATGGGAAATGCACTTCTGCAACATCCAGAGGACCGCAGGTTGCCTAATGCCAACTCCTGGTACAGCCTATGATTAAGAGCTGTGCTTCAGCTCAAAATGCAGAAGGTGTTCGTTAGACATCAATAGCTTGAACTTTTATTCACCAATAAGTCATATAGACAACAGTCACCTGGGACAGACCTCCATTTGATGGGACAGGATCAGGGACAGGCAACAACATGGCCCACCGTGGGTATTTAGTGGAATTTATGATGGATGATTTAATGATGTTCTATGGACTTTCACAGATCTAGGCGTAGAAAATGGTGCCCTTATACAGACACTTTCCATTGGACAGGAGCCCAAAAACTGGGATTGCATAGGAAAACTCAGGACTACTGAGAAATAAGATATGACAGTGTTCGATTATATTGTAAAAGGAAATGGTTCAGGTATGGGGGTTATAAGCAGAAAAGAATATGTAGTAGTTAATTAGCTTCCTTGAAGACATGTTTTTTCTTTATTTCAGGCTTGTACTAATTGTATATACACAGATCAGCCAAAACATTATGACCACTGACTGGAGGCAAGCCAACGGCGGCAGTGTGATGCTTTGGGAAATGTTCTGCTGGGAAACCTTGGGGAACCTACTCTGACATGTACCCCCTACCTAAGCATTGTTACAGACCATGTACACCATTTCATGGAAAAATTATTCCCTGATGGCATTGGCCTCTTTCAGCAGGATAATGTGCCCTGCCACAAAGCAAAAATGGTTCAGGAATGGTTTGAGGAACACAACGATGAGTTCAAGGTGTTGACTTGGCCTCCAAATTCCCCAGATCCCAATCCAATCGAGCATCTGTGGGATGTGCTGGACAAACAAGTCCGATCCATGGAGGCCCCACCTCGCAACTTACAGGACTTAAAGGATCTGCTGCTAACGTCTTGGGGCCAGATACCCCAGCACACCTTCAGAGGTCTAGTGGAGTCCATGCCTCGACAGGTCAGGGCTGTTTAGACAGAAAAAATGGGATCTATACAATATTATGCAGGTGGTCATAATGATATGGATGATCGTGTCATTTGCATCAATTTCAAACAACTTTGAGTTTGTTGCCGGAAAAAGTGCTGTTTTTGGTGTTAAGCTCAAGCACGTGTTGACCAGACACATTCACCTTAAAGGAAATAGACTACGCCTGTGAATGGCACACTACTGAGTAGCCACCTCGCATTACCGCCGATGAACTTTCAGTTGGAAACAGAATCAAACTCTAATATCTTGTACAAAAAAAAATAATATTTCCACCTACTTTTTCCCACGAAAGTTTTGTTCTTAAAGGAAGGTGTTTGCAAACGTAATGAGGACTTCTCCGCCAACAGAAGTCATCGTATTGGCTAAGCAAGCCGGTCGTTAGTCCACCACTTTTTTTTCGCTTTCGCCTGCACCATAATTAATATCTTTTTCCCCGTTCTAAATTCTACACCAGTTGTAAGGCTATAGAGAATAGTTTCTTTCCAAACTCCACACGTGCATGTTTTATTGCTATAGTATGTATCCGTGACATATTAAAAGCTTGTCAAATCTTGGGAGAATAAAATCATTTCATAAAAATGGCTTGAAGGTTAAAGTTAGGTTCTGAGCTAATGTATATCTTAACTACTTAATTGTTATAAGGCATTGTCTAAGACGCTGTGATAAGCAGCTGATTATCATTGCTTTTATTATTTAATCATTGTTTTTCTCGGGGAGGAGGATGAAGATTTGGAACGTATTCTATCTCAAAAATATAACGACCAGACAAAAGACAAACTGGGTGAATAAAAAACATATCTGTGCTTCCTAGAGGTGCTATCTGAAACAAGCCATGTCTTCAGATATGAGTCATTTACTAAAATTAACTGTAAATCATGCAAGTACTAGGGTGATTCATGGAATAGAAGAGACTGGAAAATCTGTTTCGTTTGCCCATTGACCCATGGGTGGAACTACCAGTGGTGGAGTCAGTGCAATGACCACCGGGTCTGAAAGCAGAATGGTGCATGTGTATGAAAACGCATGTTGGAGCAAACAGTCACTGGTTTAGCATGAAGGTGGGGACTGTACTGGGGCCCCCTGGTGGGACCTCACTGCATTAACAGCTCAAGCAGTTTAATTGATTATTATATATATCTTTCTGCCACATAATAAGAATACTAAAAGGTGACTTGAGGTGAGCAGCAGGTGAGTTGGGGTGAGATGAAGATAACATCTCACCAATTCAGCTATACATTGTGCAGAAACAAACCTGGTTATCTCACCCGCTAAGTAAACTCATCAGGTTTGTTCCTTTCAAAATGTATAGCTGAATTGGTGAGATACAATGTTCATCTAACCCCAACTCACCTGCTACTCACCTTAACTCACCTGCTACTCACCTCAACTCACCTGCTATTCGCCTCAACTCACCTTTTAGTGAATAGACCCTATAGAGTGCTCCTACCCACCTTTATTGTTCTTTATTGTGCTATGCATTTTGGGTACATACCAGGGTACTAGTAGCAGTAACAATTTTGTTTAAAGGCCCATTATTTCCTTTTATATAGGCTATATATCCATTCAATAAAATTGGTATTGCAAAGCATTCTTCTCTATAGTAGTTGGCATCTCGTAGTGCTATCTGTCTAAACAAACAAGCACAGAGTCTTCTAATGAAAAACACAATGTATAAATGTTGGTTCAAGTGTTTTTTATTTTATGAATTATTGTATATTTGTTTGTTTGTTTGTTTGTTTATTTTATGTCTGCTTTGAGGTTCCCCATTGGATTAGTGTACCTACTGCTCCTAATTAAAATTCCTACTTAGTTATTTTAGAATCTTTTTGATCTTGTACCCCTGTTCACTTGGTTCAATGCGTTGATGTTACAGAGGTCACTGGTCACTTACAGGAACTTCTTGTCTCACAATCAGGTGCACCACCACAATAGAATTATAATATAGACCACCGGGTCGAAGATAAAAGATCTATAGCACATTCCATCATCCATTCCATTCATGTGGCCTACAATTAACTAAGCCAGCTTAGTGGGTCATATATAGACATCTGATGTTATATTATAAATGTTAAATGGAGATGTGTCTGAATTTCAAACATGTTCTGAAGATGTTCTTGTTATCCAACTTAATGGTACTCATTTTATTGAACTTGGAAGAATGAAAGGCTGGGGACTGAAAAACAATTCTATGGCTAGTGAATTAACCAAGTGTGGAAGTTGTATACACAACCCCCCGTAGATATGATTGGTTTCTATTGCAATGCTTTAAAATTTACACTTTGCCCCAGTAGAACTTTTATTTATTTTTAAAAAATGGCCTCAGAATACTGGAGTATAAAAATAAGATTATGTTTCATCAAAAAAGAAATGACTGTAAAGTCAGTGTGATTGTAATGTGGATTGAAGTGCAGTTCTGGGACAAACATTGTTGCAGCGTTGCAGTAAACCGATGACATGTTGATGACATCACTCTTAGAAAGTTGCTCCAGAAGTATTCCATGCACCTTACCAGCCAATGTACGGCAGCAAATACAAATTCTAAATATTCCCATTTTGAAAACGACTAGGGCTAAAAAAAAAAAAAAAGTCTGATATGAAACAGAGCATTGCGACTTTATGTTTCAAAGAGAAAAACGTAAAAAGTTATAAAGCGGCCTAATGGAATAATGAACCATGCAAAGTATGTGTAGAGTCCTTGAAAATCTGCAAAGCATAAATTAGCTTCCGGGCCTAAAGATGCCAGACAAACCTTTAAAAATTTGTCATACAAAAACCAGACGCGCGTAGTGTGGAGCTGAAGTTTCTTACAGCAGTAATCCTCTAAATGTTGCTTTTATAGTGGGTCCCCCCCCCCTCCCCCCAAAAAAAAAAAAAAGTTGGGTCGTTTAGACTTAATGGGCAGACTCACATGAAAAGGAGATAATGTAAAGATTATGTTACTGTAACTGACACTACGAGAAAAAAAAAAAACATGTGGGAAATGAAATGGAGGTGAATTTTAAATTGAAACCAGAAAGAGTTAAACAGTCAAGCTTGGGTTTGATAAACACACACACACACAAAAAAAATAATGGTCTACATCTCCTATACATATCCCCGAATGTATCACTTCAAGTAGGACGGGATTAATATCGCTCAGTCCCAACTCTCCATCTCTGGTGATAGGAGAATGAATACTGTGTGTGGCCAGAGTTTTGTGCATGCTTCCTGCGTTGGGAGAGATGCATATTAAACAGTTGAAGTGTAACCAACACATTTTACTATCCCAGTATTCCTATTATTAAACAAAGTCTAAGTGAGACACTCACACTCAAGATGAACCGTCCCATCCCCCAGCTGGACTTTTCTGGGTATGATGTGCGTTCATTCCATTATAATTACGGTTTATTCTAATATTTCGCAGCAACACGTGTTATGCAGTTTCTAAATTTCAGAATTTAAACACGGAAACAATTCTGCCGGGTTGAAAATCTCAAACGGTTAACGCAAGACATTATCGAAAAAGGACCTGATTTATTATTTTTTTTCTGATAATGCTCTGCACATCAGTTTGACCTTGGAAGGATGGGAATTTATAACACGCCAACAAATCTACTTAAACACATCTGCCACAGGCTGATGGTTCTAACACATGAACCGGCAAGCTGGCTTTCATTACCATGGGACTAGTCAAAGATAATGGTATTGATTTTTCAATCACATAGATGTATGGATGTGTCATATCTGGTTGGCTCAGCGCACAACATTGTAAAAAAGTAGACGTACAGAAACACATCATATTTATATGTGCTTTTTTTTTTTTTTTTTTTTTTACAGGGGGGGTTTCATTCACTAAACTGTGTCTTTGGGTGAAGAGCCAATGGAATTGCAAACGTAAGCCAAATTCTGAGATCTATTTAATATATTTCATTTTGTATTCCCGAAATTTAAAGGGACTGTATCACCTAAACATTGTTTTTACTGTGTATGTAGAGAATAAAAAAAATAAATATGAAAAATAAAAAAGATTGCAAGTAAAATCACCTAAATTAGGAGAAAAATGTGTTTCTGCTTATTGTGTGCTGGGGGAATATATTAATCTTGTTGAGTTTTCACTTACTAGCTGAACCGAATTCATCAGAGTATACCCAAGACTTAGATATGATCGCATGTCATGTTCTGTACTACATTATGTCATTCAAGATATGTGTAGAGGAACTTTTGACCCCAATAAAGAAATTGCTACATCCACGATTGAACAGTTTTTTTCGAGATGGTACTTATTTTATGGGTACTAGGATGATGAAAGATGGTTTTAACCTTGATAGATTTAAAGCTTTTTACTTAGAAATCTAATATTCCTTTCTAACAAGTGGAAAAAAGTAATTCATAATCTCCTTAATAACATTTTTTCTTCAGTTACTTTTGAGACAATAGTTATTCTTCATTTAAATTGTATTATATGAGTTTGTTTCGCTTACTGTTAATTAATATGTTGTGATGTTACATAAATAATAAATAACAATGTACAAAGTATTCACAATGTCTGTTTGTAACGTACTTGATAACTGTTGCTGTTATAGTTCCAGCAAGCCTAGATTTTAGAGAAGGAAGGGGGTGGTGACACTTACGGATTCCGGTACATTATCTGATCAGTGGCCAATATTTATATTTTATCTGTACTCTAATTTCCTGCCAGAAGGCAACGAAGAAAAGTTAGATGTTGCTTTGTCTTCTGTGTCTCTCTGTAAACCAAATCTCCAAATGTACTTACAATGCTAGACAGGCAGATAAGACAGCTGTCACAAGCACTGTTATATGATGCCTCGATAACAGATTTAATTCAGGCATCAGACCTTCCAACTTTCTGACCTGCTGACATCGGACGACAATAGTCCTGGCCTCTGAGGGGGTCACATGTGTGTTCTACGCCCTCCAGTGTCCTATAGAATCAGGACTCCTAAGGGTTACCAGCAGGATGGTTGGAGTCACACAGTTTTTGATATTCAACAGTGAGAAACGGTCATGCCTGACCACCCATTGACTCAAACCACCAGCCATCTTGTCTGGAATACTGGTTGTGCGATATGGCTACCATGATGTCAGTGCTCTTGTCTCTTGTAGACAATGGACCTAATTCAATGAGATAAAACATCACTAATTACTGTTTTTTTAATTCCATTCCCTGGTGGGCAGGAAAAGCTAGCAGGACAGGGGACCATGTGTTGTGAGTGGGATTTGACAGGATGTATGCATGGTGGGGGGGGGGGATAAATGTTGACTTATCTCCTCCTACTGCCGCCATTTTATAATTCCAGCTCAGTGACAGCTTCCCTCCTTCCCTATAGTTATGATAAAGTATTTATGTAAAATACTAATATCTGTTTCTTGATGCAGCAGGTGGGAGGGTGTCCTTGACAATCTGATGATTCCGAGGTAAAGTTCTAACAGTGTAAAATCAACATGGAAGCCAATGGCCTGTTTATGCTCATTGCTTTGCAAATAGAGCTTTGCCCTATTATTGACTTTTAAAGAAAACCCTATTGTCCCTAATTTCCAGGTGTCGTCAACTAGTGGAGCAGACATTCTCCGAGAGATGTGATAGATAATACTGTGTCTGCTGTTGGAAAAAGTATGTATCAATCCATATATTCCCAACCCTGTCTACTAATATCTACTAGACATGTGCATTCGTTTTCGGACGAATGCATTTTCGGACGAAAATAGCATTTTCGTCCATTCGTCCGAAAAACGAATAACGAAAATATTAACTAACAAAATCCGAATGAACGAATGGTTAATAAACGAAAATCATTCGTTCATTCGTCCATTCGTCCATTCGTGCTATTGGCATTCTAAACCGAAATAGAGTCGGTTTATACAATACCAATAGCATTGTACAAATGTACATTCCATAAACCGACATGAATGACTTTCGGTTTATGGAATGCATGTAATGCTATTGGCTTTCTATAAACCGAAATTGAGTTCCCATTCATACGAATAGGTCAATTGACCTATTCGTATGAATGGGGACTCTTTCGGTTTATAGAAAGCCAATAGCATTGCATGTATTCTATAAGCCGAAAGTCTTTAAAACGAACGACGTTCGGTTTATAGAATACATGTAATGCTATTGCTGTTCTATAAGAATTTCTTATGAATGGGGACTCGACTCTAGTTCGGTTTATAGAAAGCCAATAGTATTCTATAAGCCGAAAGTCTTTAAAACGAACGACGTTCGGTTTATAGAATACATGTAATGCTATTGCTGTTCTATAAGCCGAAAGTCTATAAACCGAACGACGTTCGGTTTATAGACTTTCGGTTTATAGAATAGCAATAGGATTACATGTAATCCATAAGCCGACAGCCTATAAACCGAACTTCGGTTTATAGACTTTCGGCATTTGTATTGTAATGATGAATCGTAGTACTACTATTGGCTTTCACTACACGGAGACAGAGTCTCCATTCATAAATTTATGAATGGAGACTCTGTCTCCGTGTAGTGAAAGCCAATAGTACTACAATTACATGCATTCTAAATGACGAAAGTCTATAAACCGAACGTTGTTCGGTTTATAGATTTTCGGTTTATGTTTAAGTCAAACTCAATTCATTTATTAGTAATAATTACATGCATTCTAAATGACGAAAGTCTATAAACCGAACGTTGTTCGGTTTATAGATTTTCGGTTTATGTTTAAGTCAAACTCAATTCATTTATTAGTAATAAATGAATTGAGTTTGACTTAAACATAAACCGAAAATCTATAAACCGAACAACGTTCGGTTTATAGACTTTCGTCATTTAGAATGCATGTAATTGTAGTACTATTGGCTTTCACTACACGGAGACAGAGTCTCCATTCATAAATTTATGAATGGAGACTCTGTCTCCGTGTAGTGAAAGCCAATATTAGTACTACGATTCATCATTACAATACAAATGCCGAAAGTCTATAAACCGAAGTTCGGTTTATAGGCTGTCGGCTTATGGAATACATGTAATCCTATTGCTATTCTATAAGTCGAAAGTCTATAAACCGACGGTCGTTCGGTTTATAGACTTTCGGCTTATAGAACAGTCAGCAATAGCATTACATGTATTCTATAAGCCGAACGTCGTTGGCTTATGCAGTACATGGAATACTATTGGCTTTGTAAACCGAACTAGAGTGCCCATTCATAAGAATTTCTTATGAATGGGGACTCTAGTTCGGTTTATACAAAGCCAATAGCATTACTCCATAAGCCGAAAGTCTATAAACCGAACGATCTTCGGTTTATAGACTTTCTGCTTATGGAGTAATGCTATTGGCTTTGTATAAACCGAACTAGAGTCCCCATTCATACGAATAGGTCAATTGACCTATTCGTATTAATGGGGAGTAGTTAAAACGAAACGAATGTAACGAAACGAAAATGTTAAACGAATTTCGTCCGAAACGAATGTAGTTATGAACGAAATTCGTTTTAGACGAAATAAATATAATTTTCGTCCGAATGAACGAAAACTAAACGAAATTTTTAGTTTTGCACATGTCTAATATCTACCATAGGCACTGGCACTAGCTATCCTCTACCTACTGGGATTTATACAAATATACAGAAATGTACAAAGAACAAGAGGTCCCCCCCCCTGAGACTAGAAGAGGAAAGATTTCATAGACAGCAAAGGAAGGGATTCTTTATGGTAAGGACAATAAAGTTATGGAACTCTCTGCCAACAGAGGTGGTGCAATCAAATACAATAGATTGAAACATGGTCTGGATTTTTTTTTTTTTTTTTATATATAAAAGCAGGACATACAGGGCTATTAATAATAGAATAAGCATTGATAATAGAGCTTATTGATCCAAGGAGAAACCTGATTGCCCTTTGGAGTCAAGAAGGAACATCTGATATAGCTACCTTAGGGGTTTTTGCCTTCTTTTGGATCAAAAGCAGGAATGATAGGTAGAAGGGTTGAACTTGATGGACTTATGTCTTTTTTGCAACCTAAATTAGTATTTCAACTTAAATTAGTAACATGTTACTATGTTACAAATAAACTTCTACATTATTGTATCATTAGTCCCTTTTTTAATCCTTTATTCTAATATTCTGCATCTCTAAAAAAAAAAAAAGTCAAAAAAAAAATATTTTTTAAATTAAAAACCCTACAATCCATTACTGCATTTTTCATTTTTACGATACATTAGTTAGGATTAGGAGCCAATGTCAAATTGAGGTTTAATAAGGTTGCTCTACGCATCTGACCACAAGCTTGACTAACCACTTGGCTATTCTCTGAGTTGACGGGTAATACATGGAAGACAACCACTTGAAAAACAAAATTTTAGACTGAGGAAATTTTTATGACCTATAAATCTGTTTATTTGCTGTTGTCATACGGCCACATCCTGACAAAAACAAACATTTGCAATGGGTTCTTTATAGTAAAACAAACACGCACTGGAGACTTTCAGGGTAAGAGCGTGGATTGATTTCCTAGTCCCCCGAGTTTTTAGAGCAAATGCAAAATGAAAGAAGTTAATAAATAAAATTTGGGGGGAAAAAAAAAGTTAAATGTTCTGTGAATCTGTTACCAGGCAACGGCAAGTAATTCTACATTTGGATCCAATTACATCAACAAAGAAACCAATCAGTCCTTGAGGAAGTCTTGGCATTTTCAAACATGACAGCCATGGAGGACCAGGGAACAACAGCTGCAGAATTACAGCATCCCCATTTTTTTTATTTTTTTTATTCCTCCTCTGCAACTCCAGCAATTGACAGGAGGCATCTCATTTAATTGAGACATGTTAGCAGAGAGTTGGAAGGCCTACAGGTTTACTTTTGATTGCCAAGCGTCTTGGACAGTCCAAATTCTATTAATTGTATAATGAACTTACGAAGAGTCGTCTTGGGTGCAATCTGCCTACAGCTGACGTTCCACGTCACAGGAGTTGGGGAAAAATAATTTCAAAAATGTGTCTATGCTCCCAGTGGAATATGTTTCATTCAAAGGATCTGCCAGTCATCTTAATAAAAACGTTACAAAATATTTATAGGAATTAGTGACAGGCTTATGTAGGATTGCTTATTACATTAATATGATTTGTGCCGTATTTATTATTATAACAAATTTGTCATGGAGGGATTATGATGAATTGTTTGTAACAATTAGCGTTAGTTAATAATTCTGACATAATAAAAAATATTTTCATTTTTTTTTGATTGATTTGTATTATTTTGAGGGCTAATAATTCCATTTAAAAAAAAAAAATACCTGTTAGGAGATTAAGCGTTTTGGCTACAAAAGGTGCATGTACATCAATATGCATCTAAATATTTAGCATTTCCTGGAAACTCCAGGTTGTAAAGTTATTTAAAATGAATGACTTCTAGGGATCCAGTTGAACGACCATTAAATGGTACCAGTGACGCCAGTTTGTATTCCAGATTACAGGATGTTTCCCTAATCAGTGACTGATGCTACACTGAATGCCATTCGGGCATATTTGTTACAAAGCTAAAGGGAATTGCAATTCTATAGCCTAGAAGCTGTCTGGGACAAATGAACCATTAAATAGACTAGAGTTCAAGGGCAGGACTGATTTCCAGTCTAGCACTAACCTGAAAAAAAAAGCGTCTGTTGATTGTGTGCTAATTAGAGACACATTGGGAAGCTTTTACATCAGTTGCAGCTAGAAATTGAAAAGAGTGCTCTTAATAGGAACTGAAACAAATATTTTCAAATGTAAAAATAAAATTGTAATTATAGTTAATAAATGTAATATATGTATCAGCACAGCAGCGATGGTCACACGTTGGTCTTTTAGTGTCAAAGCAGTGTCCGATTAATTACTGATAACTTTGGGTTTGTTGATCAATGTTTATTACATTATCTGAACTACTGCTAGTGAGTTTTGAAGGAGAGAGACCCAGGGCTGCAAATAGAAGTTGGCCGGTACGGGAAGAGTACAATTTTCCAATAATCGTAGGGAAGAGGGGATCTTTGCCTCCTCCTTTACGGTCCTTCTCTTCTTTGCGCCTTTGGTTCACTGCCACCAGACCCCCCCCCCCCCCCACCAAAAAAAATAAATAAACACGTATGCTTGTGTAGGAAGGTAAATAAATGAAGTGCTCAAAGGAGCTATTGCAATGACAGCACAGGATCTAATGTGAAATGATTCATCCCCAATTTAAGCTATATTAAATATTGACAGGAATCAATTTTCTTTTTCTTTCCTTGATTAATGTGGAGAGAGGTAAACTTGTAGTGAGGAGCTATTGCCAGATGTGGTGGCCTGGACACTCTTCTGCCCTGAGCGAATCAGGTTTTTTTTTTTTGGGGTGAAGCTTGAAACGTTGATTGTCAGAACAACCGGCAGCCTACTGGCACAAGCATTCTCTGGTGAGAGAGATAGGGATTGTGGGATTGCAATCCCAGATCTCTCTGTCCCGCCCATTTAGAAGAGTCGAGCCACCGAGCTCCCAGTCCAGTCTGTGAGCAGCACCCGCCCAGTCTCGGCTACTGCCCTGTCTGAGCAGCCTCAGTCTCGGCTACTCCCCAGTCCTGTCCATGATAACATTCACTCCTGAATTGTGCATTGTGAAGTGCAGACAGACTCCACAGCATCCCCTGCAAAGTGTTTTGGGAGAATTCCACAATTCTATACAAAGTAGTTTATGGCCTTTAAGCATCTCAATCCAAAAATGACGCAATGCCTATCGATAAAGGAGTCAAGTAGAATCCAGTGATCATATTCCAGAGTTCTCATAATTAAGAATTCCCGTTTCTATGCAATGTTTGAAAATCAAAGAGAGGGAAAAGGTTTGCAACACGGTGAGAATCAAAGTTCATGCAAACATTTGAAAATCTTGGGATATGGAGAATGACACCCCCTCCATTGTTCCTATTTATATTTCCGTTACATCTTTCTCGTAGGGAAGCATGGACTTCAGAAATAGGTTTATCATGTTACACAACGTACATTTTTAGCATCCATTATTTTTGTGGATAATGGTTTGCAATTAAGAGATTTATTAGATCACAATTAGATAATAATAATAGAAGATATTGACCTTTTTTTTTGGGGGGGGGGGGGGGAAATGAGGCCAGAAGTCTTGTAAGTCAAAATCTGGATTTAAATTTTGTTTTTCTGCCGTGTGGCAGAGGCTTTCAAAAGTGCATAAAACAGATGAGGAATGATGATATAGGAGCAGCTTTTACGAGAGTAGGAAGTCTGGTGAATGGAAGGTCAACAAGGGTTGAGTAGTTATAGTCAACAGAGTCCCTTGTTGCGCTGCAATAAATGAAGAGTCATACGATAATCTTCATGGAATTCTGCGAAAAAGACCGTCTTATCAGAGGGAGTGATGGTTCCTCTGGTCCATCAGGGGTTCAGCTAATACGTGTTATTAGACACAATGCAGAAATTCAGTTTGTATCTTTGTTAAGGAATGGACTGTGTGGATAATATTACTTATAACAAACCCAGTCTTAGGTTCCTTTAATCAAGTGAGTGTTTGTTCTTATTTTTTTTTTATACTTAAAAGGCTGTTAAGGGTTATGCTAAATCTTTGGCAAATTGTTGTACCAAGAGCATCTATGTATTCAATTTATTTAATGTTATTTAATTTTTTCGTGGTGGTATATTTGGACGTAATGCCAAGTAACATGGCAAATAATTGTTTAGAAGGTCAACATTCTGAAGATGTTTTTTTCATAAAACAGAATCTCTATCCAAACAGTATACTGGGGGTAAAAATGATCTATTGACAGATCTATCAGGCATTCTCTCAGTGGACTGCCTGTTCTGTAATTTACTAGACTTCACTGCTAACAGGTATTTATTTTTTAGCAACAACCTATTTTAATTTACAGGTATTTTGTCTGGTGCTCTCAAAGTTATTTTTCTTAATGCACCTTTATTATAGTCAACTGTTCTTCTTATTTTTCTTCTGTGTGTAGTACAACCCTCCAAGTGTCTCTGTCTAGGAGGGACAGTCCTCATTTTACACCCGAATCCCATGTCCGTCTTTCCTTCTCTATTGTCCCTCTTTTCTGAGAGTTTTTAAACCGTCTCCCTATCCTGTTTAGTTGAGATGGTATCACTGAAATAGAGAGAAAATAATCACTAGGACACCTACTTTTTCTAATATCTGCTCACAGGCATTGTCTGTGCAGATGTTCCATTACTGGTCCGTCAGACCAATAGGGCCATCCGCAAAGACTTCTACCTCGTACTGGGAATCTAACAGACCAGCAAGAGGTTGTGCTTGTCAGTGCCACAGCCCCACAGACAGATTCCACGAAGCACATCTACTGCTGCTGTGTTTCTTCCCTACCTAACCATTCTTCTAAACCAAACATGCTAAAAAGATCATTTTGAAAGACTGGTAAATCAACAGAACAAAGCTAACGATTTAAAAGCTTTAACGATGCTGGCATCACTCCCTCGTTAACCCGCGCAATTTCTTAGCACTTTCTACAATCTATACAGTTCTTATTTCTACACAGGCTACAGCATTTAGAATAAATGGAATTAAAATAACTTTTTAATTTAGTAAGCAAGCTGTTGTACATAATCAGGGCCACTTTAAAGTATACTAGTGGTCCCTGGGCACAGCTATCAAGAGTGAGCCCTGCTCTTTTTAATCTCACCTACATTTGGAAAATAGTTACTTTTTATAAGGCATTGATATTGATGGAAGAAACACAAGCTTTTACCCCTGATCAAATGTATCCCCCCCCCCTCCCAATTTCCCTCTAAATGGAATCTGGGGTAATTGCCCTCTTGCCTATTACCACACTCTCTTACGTTCCCCTAAGCTTCTTTTTTTTTCCAGTTCAGTCCATAGAACTGATTAAAGTCAAAAAAAGGTGACGTTAATCAATTGGGGGAAAATATGTGATCACATTGCTTGCACAGTTATTAGGTTGTCTCTTGTTTCTTCCCTTGGAGCCTAATCTTATATTTAGTGTGAAATGTTATTTGGCGATACTGATACGTAGATAATACCTCGGGCCATTGTCCACATTCCCCCTGGGTTAAAAAGTTACAGTTCTGCACATGTTGGGAAATGGACACTGTCCCACACTGATGACATCATACTGAGTCAATGCTGATCAAGGGAACAAGTTGCCAGATGTCTCAGGATCATAAAAAAATCTTCTTTTTTATTTATTTATTTTTACTACACCCTGATTTAATTCTTGGATATTAGAAGCATCTTTTCCCAGAACGAAAAAAAAAAGAGATCCAATATACGAGATTTTGATTGTAAAGTTGTTGGAATAACAAATATACGCATGTGTGACTCAAGATCTGGATTTATCTAGTAATCCTATACTCGATGGATGACTAACAGACCTTCGAGAAATCGCTGCTTTTTCCTTACAGACTTTCTGTTGTGCTTGAAACTGAGATTATTTTATTAAATGTTGAGGGTGTTTTCTTTGAACAGAGGCACTAGACAGAAATAAAATTTCATGTTGGGTGGAACAGAAAGATATAAAAGAAATGCAAGTTTAGTTACAGGGAGGTAATTAATAATAACAAGGGTCATCAAAGAGGGAATTGTAGGGAATTTTACACTTAAAGAGACTATATCACCTAAACATTGTTTTACTGGGGATGTATAGAATAAAACATGATTAAAAAATTATTTATATATTGCAAGTAAATGTCTAAACTAGGAAAACAAATGTGTTTTAATGTTTGTCTCCTGCTTATGACATCATCTGTTACACATTTCCCATTGAACGTGGTTCATTTGCATATCAGGCCACAGGTGATGTCATGAACTCCACAGACACATTTAAACCACATTTTTTACCTAATTTTTACTAAATTTACTAAAATTCGAGAATTCAAGAAAAGGCGGTTGACTTTTGGAGGTTGGTTCTCATTTTGAGAAATTCGGCAACCCAGGTTCGAATCTTTCCCATTGAAAGTAACGTGAGGTGAAATGATTAGTCTCAAAATGAAAGTCGACCTCCTCGAGCTATTCTAGACGATAAATACGGTTCCTCGGTGCCTTGATACCGAGGCAGTCCCAGAAAAAGCAAAGGTCCGCACTTCCATACATGTGATCAACTTGACGGCCAATCACACCGATCACTGGCATTTAGCTATCACAGTTAGTGGATTCCTTGACAGCTATAGTCTCTATAGTCTGCCCCACAGTCATGGCATGTTTCTCAATCCCCCCACCAGGCCCAAAACATGTATTTCAAAATAAATAAATAAAATAAACACGCTTTTTGTAAGGATTGATGCCTTAGTAAATGAAAATCTCCAAATCTTAGTGAAATATTAGCACAATACAATGGAGTAAGTCTTGCAGGAAAAAAAATATATAAACAATTTAAACATACCTCGTCTTTGCTGGTGTTTTTACATTTTTCTCTCATAAGAAGGAGTTTTGTTTCATATTCAGGTCTTGGATGTTCCTGCAGATGAAGATAGAATCAGTAAAGCAAATATTAATTTTAACACAGGGGTCCTTCACAGACGCCAAACACGACCAACAGAGGACAATACATTGAGTCACAGGTCAGTATATCTGTGATATAGGACACGATTAAACACAGCCACTAGAATTGGAGGGGTCAAACACTTGAGGACACTCAAAAGGTCTAACAAAAGGGAGAGTCAAACCTTTATACGATCCTTGGTGCATATTCGATGGTGGAAAAGGAGAGAAAATAAATGGTAAATATACACCACGCAGGGATAAAAAAAAATATATAGTTTCACAGAATCCACAAGGATTATCGTCAAATTAGAAAATCCTTCTCTAAGTGTCGTCAGTGCCAAAATAGGCTTCAAATATTAAGTTTTTAAAAAAAATAAAATAAAATCTAGGCTATTGTGTGACTAAAATTGTTCCCAATTGTAAAAAACAAAACAAAACATAAGTGTGTAATACTTAAAAAACAAGAATTGTGTAATATGTGTAATTATATTAGCTGCAGGTAAACACGTAATTGGACCAGACTATTTCTGTTTTCACGTTTTTGACTGACCCATGGCACTTTGGTCTATGATAGGACTTAATTACTGTGTAAAAGACAAGAATGATGATGGAACAGGGTATTGGAAAGGATGATGGGGACATGGGGAAATATGGCAGATACAGGTTTCTGGGATAATAACAGTGCCACAGGACAATTATGTGTGGTTTGAGATTTAGAATTGACAGCAGCATGGTTACCAGGGGCTGGCATCGATGGTGGCATGTAGGAGGGCTGTAATGAAAAGAAATAGACTGCTATTGCTGACTAAGACCCTGTATTCTGATTCCCAGGTATTTGCTGAGTACCACTCTGCTCTATAGATGTTTTATAGCCATTCCCCGTAACACTGGCTTTTTTCATCCTTTTGCTTTTCTCTGACAATGTGACACTCTATCCAGACTTTTTTACATACAATATGTAAGGGAGCAATATTTGGTCGATCTTAGGGAGGATGCTATGCTTAATTACATGTCTAAGTTATGTACCATTTTTCTGTTAATGCATCATAGCTTCCCTACCAGACCTCCTTATCCTATACATGCATTAGGGACTAAGGTACCTGTACAACTTGCCCAGAATCACATACTTCTCTCATTTGTCAGTCTAAATAACCTTTCCACATCATTAATGCTATGCTATGGAGTCGGTGTGTGCAAAATGCTCCCCTCCAGCAGCTGAGGACCTACATCTCCCATGAAGCTAAGAGGCTGGCAAAGAAAGATGGGAGATGTAGTCCTGCAACAGATAGAAGCCTACAGTTTGGAGATATTTGTCCAATCAAAACCAATCAAAATTCTAGACCAATAGGTCAAGATTAAATTGATAGCGCAGTAATAGAAACATATAGAAAACCTATGGGCTTTTAATATAGGCTGGAGTCGTATAAAAAAAAAAATCTGCCCTCATTTGGACAAAAATCTCATATTAAATGATGAGAAAATTAGACAGTTCAAGAAAAGGTGGTTTCAAAATCCAAATACTCCACATGTTACCTAAGATCATTATGTATTACTGGCAGATAAAATCCTACAATTTGTTCTGTGCTTCGTTAAAAACAAGAAGTCATGTTAAATGAAGCTAAATAAAAAAAATGTTGATAAATGTGAATACACACACACAACATTAACTCTCCGAGTTAAAGGGTCTGTCATTTAAAAGGTTAACATTTTCTTACTTGAATCCACGTTGGGGGTCAGTGGACTGAGGTGGACTGACAAACGTGTTAACAGCTGAGGTGGTGTAAGATCCTAATTTAGGCCTTTGAAGGCAGGTTTTGCTAAGACATCTGCTTTTCAATCACTTTTTAATTCACGACATGCCCTGTGTGTACCAAACCTCACAACTCATGCCCTTGGCGAATTGCGACGCCCCTGGTGGTGGGTCTTGGGAGGTTGAGCGGCAGAACTAATGCGTACTATGCATTCTCCGATGTCACACGCAATGGAGAATGAGATCGGTACTCCATTATTGCGAGACAGAGGTAGAACTGAGCGGGACACAGCCTCAAATCTGGGCCAGTCCCACATAAAGATCTCTATGTATTCTCTGTTATATATAGACTGATTTTTTTTTTTTTTTTGGGGGGTGGGCGTGTAACCTTTCTCAAGTAGGATGGAAAGTCTATGTCCCCCTTCCCCCATTTTTTTGCCCCCCCCCCACCCAATTTTCAATGTATTTGTTTTATTTATTAACATTGTAATTTAATATTACATGCATAATTAATTCATACTAATATGTGTATCACAATGAAAACTGACTATAAAGTGCCTGATCAATACTTTCATCATTGATTTAAATATGGACTGGATACATTGATATTTACTCTTTTTATGTATAACATATTTGGTATTCTA
Source organism: Pelodytes ibericus (assembly GCA_036172795.1). Lineage (NCBI taxonomy): Eukaryota > Metazoa > Chordata > Amphibia > Anura > Pelodytidae > Pelodytes > Pelodytes ibericus. Next base: position 14,642,287 of record CM069858.1, on the reverse strand, counting down.
TATTTCATTGTAAAAGTTATTGTTATTGTAAAAATATCTCTTTAATAAAATATATTTAAAAAAAATAAATAAATAAGAAAGTCTGTGTCTACTACCATAGAGTTGTCCGAGCTTGGCAGGAAGTTAATGCCTCAATATGTGGTAATACACTCATTAAAAAAGTAGAAAACACAGAGGCCTTGCGTGTTTAAATAAGACAATACCCGTCAACTTAATTCATTAAATTCTATTGAAAGATCATATTTACTTATAAATAAGAAAGCATTACTTTTCAACAGACATCCCTAGGCACTGTCGCTGGGGCTGTTTTTAATAAATTATGAGAGAAAACAAATGCCCATTCAAAGTTCATAAATATTAATGAAAAAAAATAATATATATATATAAAGCCACATACAATTAGTAACAGCAAACTCTCACAAATTGAGTTATTTCACATAATCTGGTAAATACTATGCTGAGACACAAAATGCCTTTGGTTACAGGATAATAAAAAAAAAAAACTATAATAAACTTTCCAGATTATTAAGGCACTGGATGTACTTGTATGTGTCAAACTAAAACGGAACAAGTTTGTGCAAGAACTTTTGAGATATATGGTCTAGAAAACAAAATGTAGCTTTTTTTTAAGGCTAAATATTTGTTGGGGGTGGTGTATTGGATGGACCTGAGTGTTACATCATCGTGAAGACTTGTGATACATAGGACTCTATTTAAGTCACCAAGGTAATGCTGCTGATAGGTCGTAGCAAAGACCGTAGAATGGTCATTCACACCAGCGATCTAAACATAGAACAAACCAATTAACTACTGTGCGATTCCTTTAAGAAAATCCTTTAAATGACAAGGAATTGCTCTCCCTTCATCTTTCGTACTTTCAATTTTGGGAATATCAATAAATGTGCCAGGGGGCATGAGGCACCAGACCTAACCAGGAATTTGAGTAAAAACTATTGTACATGCTCCATCTGGCAAGGTATAAGCCAACAGAGGCGCACATGGGATGCCATTTTCGTGTACCCTCTTGAGAAGGACCTGGAGTGGCAGTGTGACAATTCCCACAGGGCGTACCAGAAGCGAAGGCAGCAGATGGTTCTGAGCTCTGGTTCACGGTGGGTCTGGAGACCGTGGTTGGAGTTAAGGGTTCAGAGTGTGACACCATGGTGTCCAGGAGATATTAAATATGATCCCATTTCTTGTACTAAATACTATCATGCTGGGTGCTGGAATTAGGGAACTAATGGAAGGCTGTAAGGCCTATAACCCTCTACATAGTTAAATATTATAAATGTGTGAGAGTTCTAGGCCTCCTGACCCTCTTATATATATATATATGGTTTTTATTATTACCTCCCACCCACAAATCCCACAGGGAGCTTGGTCTTTTACAATACCAAACAGAGACATCTGAATCATATCGGCTGATTTGGTGGTCAACCACCACTTACTGCTACCACACTGTGTTATTGATAAAAATCAATAAAGTGGGTGATGTGTAGCTCTATTACACCAATTTTAACAACATTGGTCCCTTAGTTTGGGAACAGAAAGATAAAGTCACCTTCTGATAGAATATGCATTAAGAGCCGGCGAAGGGGGCCAATTGTTCCCTGGGCTGCTACCCATCCTGACTAAATACCCTAGTGTGCCAAATTTTCTAGCCAATTTTCTTCTCAGTCTATTAATCTCTTTAGTTTATGTCAGTATGTCTACATTGTCTGTCTATCTGCGTCTATCTCTTATGATAACTGGTGGTCTGATGAAGTTGTACCTGAGGCCACAATAGTTTTTGCCCCCCCCCCACCCCCACCCCCCCTGCAGGCCAAAAGTTTTAATTCCTCCTCATTAATGAAGGAGGCATGGTCACATCATCAGTCTGCAGAGCAGAGGGAGAAGTGGCATATCTCCCATAGCGTACTTGCTGCTTCTCCCTCTGACGCTCTCTTCTAGTACAGTCGAGTAAATTGTTCAAGCTTTGCTTTTACCCAACTCATATCAAGCTGCATCTAGTTTCCATGGAACGTGAAATAGATCTCAAACTTTGCTCTCCGCGACTAACGCCAACCCTGTTTAACAATCAGCTCTAATTATTTTTCTTTGTGACAAAAGTTGGAAACCGAAAGTTGTTTTTGAGATGTAGCAATGCTGAGTCTCTAAGGCCACGTTGTTTTGCTTTGTGCTTACACGTTGCACATGGGAACATTGAAGAACTTTTCCATTAAAGTCATTAACATTGTTTCCCTTCGGCATTATTTTACTTCTCCTGCCTTCCTCTCCACAGCCTCTACGTATGTGCGTTAGTAGGCAGCTTAAAGGGAAGGTTATGTCGCCCCCTAGGCTTTGTTATCAGAATTACCTGCAGAGCATTTCATTTTATAATATACAAGTGCATGTCCACTAATTGGACACAGCACCTCTTTAAGGACTGATATCCTTTTTATAGAAGAGTGTTCTTAATAAAGAGCAAAATGCAGGGAATTGAGTTGGGGATCTCCCACCAGAGGCCAAAGTAGCCGAGTTGGAGAAAAAAAAATCTGAATGGGAGAATCTTTCCAACTAATCTTTATGCTTCGAGAATATATGTATTGTAATTATTTATGCATACCATAATTACTATGTGCAAATGTATATAGTATACTTTCCCTGGCGTAACCAATTAGAAAGCTTGAATTTTGGCCAGTATGTATGCTTCCATTTAAACGTCTAATATTTCTTAAAGTCACCTTGTCCTGGCTTCCCTTTATGTAAATATTATAGACACCAGTAGCTCGTATGTGTGGTCATGGTCTTGCAGATGGCCAGCAGATCAGCCTAGTTGCATAATTCTCATACAAATTGACCACTCCTGGAAAAAATCTACTTGCCAATGGTGACCAGATCTGGTAAGTGGTGATCTCTATGACTCCTAGTGAAATGTAATACAAATAAATGTATGTATTGATATATTTTTTTATGGATAGAGTGATAAAAGGTCAACTTAAAAATAATCTCCCCTCTTTCGCAGTACAGTGAATGTCCCAAGTTTAGCAGCAGAGTTTAAGGACAACTCTAGATGAAAAAAAAAAATGAACTTAAGTTTAATTTAAATATTGCATACTGTGTGTACGTTTTAAACAGATAGGCTCTAATAAAAGGATACCTTACTGATGTGGAGGATGAGGGAGGATAATGGGGAAGCAAAAGACCCCAAAAACACCTACAAATGGGCAAAAGCCTCCAAAAAATACCTGAATACAGCAAACCTTACCACTGAGTTAAAGTCAAGTTAAAATGCCTTACTAAACATATCTTAAAAAAAAAAAAACACACATTTATTTCAACAGAAATGAATACCACATGTCACTGCATAGACAATAAGGCTCTACAAACAAGTGAGCCCCGAGTCTAATTTTACAACTTCACAGCTACAAAAATGATATATTCTCGTCTACACTGATCCCTAGATTCACAAATAAAGGGGAATGCTTGAAGACCAAGTAAAAATCCATTATGTTACCACAATTATTTGTATTCCGGCAATAATTACATTGTTGCAACACAACATTATAGAGACGGTTCAAACAATTCAATTGTTGCAGTAATTGACTTCACTGCTGTGAGCCAGTGTCCCTTCAGTTAAGTTGTAATAAAAAAACAAACTAAAAACTATCTTTTGTTTTAAATTAAAAAATTTTTTTTTTTTTTTTTTTTTTTGCATTGCAGCCAGATATTAAAATATTTCCCTAAATATATTATTTCAAAACAAGAGGGATATATTCAAGGCTTATAAAAAATAAAATATTTTAAATCATTCAATGGGGTCCCCCCCCCGCCATCGTGTATAGGAATCCCAGCATAGAAATGCAGACGATGCCCATGAACTTTATTCCCCTTATAATTTACCAATGACAGCCCATCAGCGTAATTGTTTACAGTGCCGTTATATATTAACTCAATACAGACAGAGATTTATTTGTGCAAAATGTCATACATGACAGTGCTGGTGCTAAGGTGCCATGTATAAAAACTCTGTCAAATATCCAATTTTTTCCCCCCCTGTAACCAAAAGTCAGTAAGTTAACAAAACAGATTAAAAAAATTATATGTAAATAAATATATATGGGAAAAACCTACTTCTTCTTCTTCCAATCCAGTAAGGTCCCAGAAGTAGCTCAACCGCATTTGTAATCTTTTCCAGTGTTCGAGAAATAATGTAGCTGAAAATTATTTAAAAACAGGGGAAAAATAAAGATTAAAGTATGCCCTTCATCGGGAGTTCTTTTATGTTTTCATATTACACTTTAGGAACTGCTCTATTTTTTTTTTACATCTGTTCAGCAGTGTTCATTTTTATTTTAGAAAAAAAAAGCCTAACATAACTGTATTGCCAGCCATTTTTACTGGGCAGAAGGGGCCTATTGTATCATTGTTCTCCTTCTGTGTATTGGAATGCTGAGGGAATTCCAGCCTTTGATTGTCTACTGGCAGCAGTTTTTTTTTTTTACTTACCTGTTTCTCAGGGATGTGGTATTTAAGTCTGGCTTCATACTAAACCATATATTTTCATTAGAGCTACATTAAAATTAATTTATTAAATTATATTAATCAATTTCTATTAAATTAAATTGAATTGGTGAAATAAAATTCATCCTTTTTCCACCATCTGAATGTATACTATCAAATGATGAAGTGACACTAGCCTGTTCTTACCCTAGCTATGCCCCCCCATTTTATGTAATTTTAATTTTTTTTAATTTTATTTTTTGCTGTTTTAAAGCAGATTTAGGTGATATGCAGATCTCCATCTCTTGCTGGTCTCCCATTAGGGCAAGATTAGATCTCCCAATATTTTGTCTTCCACAGATGCGATCAGAATTATGCCATCTGTCGTTCACCAACAACTGGAGATTTTGCCAAGTCCTCTTTCGATGGCAATTGGGGGGTCAGTACTGTACATTCACAGAATCTCTGCAGCAAGTTAAACAGAGTAGTCTCGCTAAAGGATATGTTTTTTTCAATACAACTTTAATATCTCAGGAACTGTAGATTATAAAAACTACAAAGCAAAATAATGGTAATTGTGTTAAAAGGACTGCTCATTAAAAAAATCCTGTCTTTATCTGAGATGTTAAATATGATATAAAAATGGATATGAAATGTAGCAGCACTTTTTCTGAGAGCTAAATAAGTTTCCTATAACTAGAATAGCTCTTGATAAAGGCTTAGTAGATGCCTCCTATGTTGTCCTTATAGGATGTTTGACTTCCACATTGTAAGCGTGTAGTCTATACACTGGATGATGAGCACATGGTTTCACTTGTATGTGTATATAGTAAGATTACCGACAGATGGTTTAAGATATTAATTAGTTAATTACAGTCTACTGTTAGAAGCATCTTAAATTACATTGTGATGAACATGTGTCTGACGTGCCTCTGTACCAGTCCTCAATATCAATATGTTTCGGAGTAGTAAGCTAACTTTGCACAAGAGGAAATGTAGACTTTAAATGAGGCTACCAAGACTGGACAGCTCGGGAAATCTAGAAAAGAAAGAACTAAACCTGAATCAATTAAGCAAAATCTATAATTCTGAGAGCCTGGTGGATTTAATAATGCTACATGTGATATGTTTTATTTTATTATATCTGTTTACTTATATATAAGTATGTGTTTTGTATATAAAATTAATTTCATAAGTAAAAATATTGGCACACGCCAATGGTGGAAGGAGATGGTCCCTCAATCATGGTTTCCCTACTGCCATGGCTCTGGTCAAATGGCAGGCCCTAAGCCAGGAAAGGCAAGAAGGGCCAATAGGGCAGTTGTACCACTCTTCACTTCTGAATGCCCCAGTGCAACAATCTCTTTATCCAATTATATTGTTTGTCTATCAATATCCGTAATTTATCTTTCAGTGTATCTGTCTTGACTATCTATCTGTGTCTAACTCAGATGATAATGGGTTGGGCCTACGACGTTTCACAGTGGGCCATTAAATTATCTTTGCCCACTAGGCCAGCCTTCCACATTAGAGTTGAGTCTCTCTTCAACACAATTGGGTCTAATATAAAACAACAATAGCTAAAAAAAAAGAAAGCAAGCGATAAAAGTTACAGAAAGTCACAGAAGAAAGTATCATGATGGAATTCACTAACTATATTCAGATTTTTCTCTTGGTATTTTTTATCAGAAATTAACTACAGTTCAAGTTGTGGGGCAAAAACGTACTGATGGGACTAAACTGACAGTAGTCACCACTTTGTTATCAAATGCCAGGGGCCATGAAATAAAAACAGACAAAATCAATAAATTTGAAAGAACACAAGAAGAAACATTCACTGGCATCTTACCCATGGAAATATTTTTTAAAGATAAACAAAAATGTAGCAAATACAAAGCAGCCGAAATCCAGATGTTCTTTAATATATTTCTTTTTTTTTTTTCTTCAAAAAATTAAATCTAAATGTACAAAATAGTGCCCACAAAATAACATTCTTTCAGTCACTTTTAACCAACTTATAGTAAACAGATTTACAAAATTGAAAGGAAGAATCCACTTGAATAGGTGTGACAGCCACGAACTGGCCAAAACAGTTGTAAAATTGTGCTTTTCTTGGATTCGGTTTTGCGAATTCAAGATTTTTCTCTTCTCGTCGCACACATAACAAACACACAAAAAGTGGCATTGAGTGCACGAAGATCATGTTCATATAACAGTACCAAAAAATAACCTTTCATATTTATGTATTTATTTATATTTTGTATTAGATTATGGGAACGATTTTTTTGGGGGTTTGTTTGTTTTTGGTTTGCAACATATTTTTTTTTGTACACCGTATAAGTACCAGTCTGAAAAAGAAGGATTATAGATCAAAGCTGTTGGATGAGAAATTGATAGCAGCCAATGAGAGATGGAATCAACTTCCTGCTTTATTCTTATTGGCCACACTGAGTTCTAATTTAGAACACTGGCTTCTAGAACCAGAATCTTCCAGTTATGTAGACATGTGTTGTTATTATTAGATATGTGCATTCGTTTTCGGACTAATGCATTTTCGTCCGAAAATAGCATTTTCGTTCATTCGTCCGAAAAACGAATAACGAAAATGCTAAACTAACGAAAGATGAATGAACGAATGGTTAATAAACTAAAATCATTCGTCCATTCGTCCATTCGTGCTATTGGCATTCTATTAACCGAAATAGAGTCGGTTTATAGAATACCAATAGCATTACATATACATTCCATAAACCGACATAATGAACGACTTTCGGTTTATGGAATGCATGTAATACTATTGGCTTTCTATAAACTGAACTAGAGTCCCCATTCATAAGAATTTCTTATGAATGGAGTCCCCATTCATAAGAATTTCTTATGAATGGGACTCTCGTTCGGTTTATAGAAAGCCAATAGTATCACACGTATTCTATAAGACGAACTAATAAAACGAAATGAAAATAATGAACGAATTTCATCTGAAACGAATTCAGTAATGAACGAAATTCGTTTTAGACTAAATAAATAAAATTTTCGTCCGCATGGACGAAAACGAAACGAAAATTTTAGTTTTGCACATGTCTAGTTATTATGTTATTATCTGACAATACAACAGCCTGCATAACCATCAAATTGCTTTATATGAACCATTTATCTCAAGAACTACATATGTCACAGCTTTTCTTTTTTCTTAGCAAATTGTTGGCTCTGCAAAGAATATAACAAGGTACTGTCACTTTTATTCAACTGTAACAACAACAAAAAGCACTATTAGGTTTAGTTAACCTGGTTATGTACATTGTCTTGATCCTACTATATGCACCATCGTAATAATGCATGACAGATGCACTCTTTGCTAAGGATGGATAGGACAGGATGGTACAGTTCTTTGAAGGACAATGCACCTGTCAGTCAGCATGTAAACTGCTAGCCTTAAAAGGGTTATCTTGTTACAGACAACATAATAGAGCATGTTCTAATGTAATGCCCAACAAGATCTGTGTGTTACACCGAACATCTTGTTTCTCTGTCCAGTATGGAGAGTATCTCCTTCCTCTAAAGATACTGAAAATAATTTAAAAGCAGTAACAGAAAAAATATTACGACGTTAACAGTTTGCGTTGATATTGAATGCGAGGTTCATCTTTGTTTACAACCTGTAATAGCGAATTTACAAAAATGCAAAGTACTTACTAAATTAGAGGGACATGGTTACTTGGTAGTGTTTCTAGTTTTAGTGTGTTGTAAAAATATGTTCTATCTATATTTATTTATATATATATATATATACAAAATCCAAAGATCAGCGCACTCACCTATGTATAAATATTTGGTCTCAGCAGCACCCCTTATAATATATGCTAGTTTAGGTGAGTGCATTCCATTTTGGATTTGTTTGTATAGTTGAGGCTATGACCAGGTCCTCTGGTTTAGCACCCCTCCCCATCCCAGGTGCTCCATTAAGTGGTGTCCAGACCTATAAATTGCAGGAGTGTCTCTGTATTATACAATAGGAAGACCTTTTGGTCCCTGGTAAGTAATACATATAAAGAGATTAAGCCCCATAATCAAAAGTATTTAGTGTTAGGACCCACCAATATTGGAGTACTTTGACGTAGTGGTGGGCTTAGCATAATATGGCCATTTATGTGACTAAATCTCCAATTTTGCTATCTTAGTAAGACAGGTGTTTTTAAGTAGCTTTATTGTAACCTATAGCTTTAAGAGTTTTTCTCCTACCTGCTTTGAGGTGAGTGCGCTGATCTTTGAAATTTTGTATAAATATTTGGTCTCAGCATGTATATATGTGGGTTACTGCCTACCATTTTAATGTTTTTCCCTAACAGTGAGTGGGGGCAGGTTGTGTTAGTTCACTGGTGACATGACTAACATCCTGCACATGTTAAGTGGGCATTCCAATACATGTCTATGGAAACCCCCTCGCTGGATCCCAGGAGATGCTGAAGTGCCCATTGTTTGAAAAATAAACAAAAGGGAAAGGGAAGAGGTTTCAGGAGAGTTGTGTGGTATCATTGGTATCATCACTGACATCCTGCACTCGTGTAGTAGGCATTCTGATACATCTCTATGAAATCCCTTCCATTATCTCCTAAGACTTGCTGCTGTTCCTATTCCTTGCACAGAACAATATGCATCCCTGTTAGCTGGATTAATCACAAGCGCCTGTAAAATGTTACGCGTTCCAAAAACTAAAACAGATTAGGCCAAATAGCTGCATATTTAATTGAAAGTGTCGGTAATATGCATCTACTTTTTCACACCGGAGGTGCTAGATATGGAGGCTTCTCATAGTAAGCATTTGCTCCACTTACCCCAAAGAGCCATAAACACAGAAAAGAAGACAGTGGCTGGGTTGTCAAAAAGGTGGCTTGCCCGAGCTGTCCCACACGCAGTGCTAAGGTTCCAATAGTCACAGGACTTGTCACACAGAGGGCACATGGTAAAGATTTGTTGCTGATCGCACATTTCTTGACTGCAACGAAAAAACACAATTTCGATCTCATCCTTGTCGTGACATAACCTTGTATTTATTAAGGTGTCATAATAAAAATAAATGGCAGAAAAAAAATACATGGTCTGTAAGTTAACATTTTACGCTAATGTTTTACTTTTATTCTTTTTAATTAAACTGATCCTAAAAATATATACCGTATTTTCCGGCGTACAAGACCGTACTTTTTAACCCCTGAAAAATCTTCTCAAAAGTTGGGGGTTCGTCTTATACGCCGGGTACTGGGATATACTTACCTATTTTCTGCTCTGTATCCGCTCACGCTGTTAAGCCTGTCCGTGGCTCTGAGGGAAGCGTTGTGAGCTCCCCTCCAGCCGCGCGGCTTCAATAAAGTTTGTTTAAACTTTTTTTTTAAACAAACTTTATTGACCGCGCAGCTGGAGGGGAGCTCACAACGCTTCCCTCACAGCCACGGACTGGATTAACAGCGGGAGACAGAGCAGAAAGTAGGTAAGTACTGGGGATTGGGGATGGGGAAGGGAGGAGGAGGGTGGCAAACTCTATATTTTAACCTAAAAAGTTAAAATATAGATGAGATTTTTCTGGCTTATAAGACGACTTAGTTGGGGGGTCATCTTATACTCCCAGTCATCTTATACGCCGGAAAATACGGTATATTTTTTTTACTTCTAAGAAATGTAATAAAAGGTCACACAATATTATATATTATTATTATTATTATTATTAAGATAGCATGCAACATTTATTATAGTCAATTTTAGTATTGTAAGAAACACATTTCTTACCTTGGAATATCAACATCGACAGTCATACAACCATATAGAAAAACTATAATTCCCACGAGGGAAGCAGGAATCAGAAGCCACGTGTATAGGCCAAGCCAAGCAAAATACAATCCAATTTTTTCACCAAAATACTTTCTGAAATAAACATATTGGAATACAGAAAACTGGAAGAATTAGTTATGTTAGAACATGTCAGACACCACACAGAGGAGGCAAATGCAAAACATTGTACACAAAGAGCAGACGCAAACAGTACGTTTACGAAATCGGTTTTCACCGATAATAATGACAATAATATTTTGCAAATCATCCTTTTTTCGCACCCATGGGAATTGTTAATAGTGATACATTTTGGAAACAAAATCCTATTTGTTTCAAAATATTTTTTTTTTTATATTTAAGAGTTAAAGACAAAACATATAAATGAGACAATTATTTGAGCATGAACATATTTTTTTATGAGGCTGTACAGTTCAGAAATACTTAATATGGTCTTTGCATTGGTGCAGTCTTCTAATATATAAGGAAATGACCTAAAACTACACATGACCCTTCTCTGAGGCCACACGTTCTTGTGGCACCCACACCTATTTATTAAGGGCTAGCTCTTCCTCCTGTAAGTCAGCATCACCCCTTTTTGTTCCCACAGAAAGACAGAGGTGACAGATCTTTGGACTTCTAAAGTTCTCAAATACGCAACCTTAGGGATATCATAGTAAAAAAAACATTGGGGTACGGTTTCCAGCTCATGATCTACCAAATTACATAATGTTGGGGTTTTCTGTGGATTTTGTGTTTTTTTCTCGTTTAATGTACCCACACATATTATATGCTGTTTTTTTTATCACCATACAAAGGGATTTGTTAAGATACCATTATTTTACAGGTTTTTTGCAAAGTTAGAGGGCAAAAGCATAAAGTAGTGATTTATTCTCTAACAAGTGTGCCCCACAAGTGTGACCTTTTGACCCTAGCCATGATTATAACTTAACCCTATCCAGTGCTGTATTTACCGCGAGGCATCCTAGGCGGATGCCTAGGGCGGCAAATTCTGGGGGGCGGGGGAGCTGAACAGGCAGCATGGAGGGACCATGCTGCCTGCCACTAGCCACCAGGGAAAGGTAAGTGCTGATGGGAGTCAGAGTGTGTGTGATGGGAGACAGTGTGTGTGACTGAGTGTGATGGGAGTCAGAGTGAGTGTGATGGGAGTCAGAGTGTGTGTGATGGGAGACAGTGTGTGTGACTGAGTGTGATGGGAGTCAGAGTGTGTGTGATGGGAGACAGTGTGTGTGATGGGAGTCAATGTGTGTGACTGAGTGTGATGGGAGTAGGAGTGTGTGACTGAGTGTGATGGGAGTAGGAGTGTGTGACTGAGTGTGATGGGAGTAGGAGTGTGTGTGTGATGGGAGTATGAGCTTGATGTGAGTCTGAATGTTATGTGTGATGTGGGGTCATGAAATGATGGGGCATGTCTTAGGTGTGTAACGTGGGTGTGCAGCTTGGGTAGGGGGGTGCCCGGATTTTGTCTGCCTAGGGCAGCACAAAATCAAGATACACCACTGACCCTATCCCTAAAACTAAATCTAATCCTAACTATTACTCTAACCTTAACCCTAACCCTAGATCTTAACCCTAGCTATTGGGGGGTTTTTACATTTTTTTTGTATTGCTGGCTGCCTCTTGGGGTGGTTTCACCACTTTTGATGCTCTTGGTCACAACATGTCAACGCCATATTGGAGAGGCATCTGCCTTTTCAGTATGTTGCATACAGTCACTAGTATATGTGCCGGAGTTTTTTTTTCCCGGTCAGGCACCAGTTTTACCTGGTGCCTCCACAGGTAGGCATTATGGTAATATTGTCTGATCGCCGGAGGTCTTAAAAAATCAGGATCAGCATGTATGCACATCCTGTCATTGTAAAAGGGGTAAATAGTCATATAAACATACTTCCACGCATTTTTAGAAGTGCCATACTCCAAGACTGAAAATGAGAACTGGTGAGCCATCTCAATGATTCCTATAAATTATAGAACAGCAACTGTTGTGTGGAAGACGTAACTTCTTACAGTTTTTATCTTTCATTAGCTGTGTATCATGATACGCGATCAAGAGTCGCGGCTAAACATCTCAACTCGTCTGTCATCAGAAATGTTCCAGTGCCTCTTTCCACTTCAGATCTTATCTCTCAGGCTCGAAACATCGGATAAAGTTTCCTGGACAGATGTTATTTTTTCCTTGCCAGTTTCCCCCAAATGATTAACCATGCAAATCATTTTGGTGCCTTTCCCAGTAAGGTTCTTGAAAGTTTTACATCTGCTAAACTGTACGTTGAAAGAGGAACTGGTACGTGTTTGATTTTGAGTGCTGGTTCCAGAAATTGTTTTGAATACAAATAAAAGCAGCTATCGCTCATGTTCAAGGGTAGGTACCAGCATTTTTCATGGTAGACACTTACTGGACTATGTGAAGGACAATTTAATGATTTTCTATAAACCTTCACAGACCTTGTCATGGGCATGTTGGCAATTCATGCTCATATTATTATGTGGCAAAATTTCTTATGAATGGGGGACTCTAGTTCGGTTTATAGAAAGCCAATAGTATTACATGTATTCCATAAGCCGAAAGTCTATAAACCGAACGACGTTCGGTTTATAGACTTTCGGTTTATGGAATGTGTAGGTCAATTGATTCTTATGAACGAATAAAACAAAACTAAAATAATGAAACGAATGCTGTAATGAACAAAATTCGTTTTAGACTAAATAAATAAAATGTTTGTCGACGAAAACTAAACGAAAATTTTTGTTTTGCACATGTCTAACAGGTGCCACAAGTGGCACTCAGACATCAGACAGCATGTGTCTACAGTACCACCATCAGTTATGGAGGACACAGTAAATTTTATTTTAGTGCACTGTTTTTACTTGTATTCATTGGTGCAAGAGAAATTAAAAGATGGGACGGAAAACAAGATGGTTTCAGGGTGGCTGATATCGATGGACAAAAAAATGGCTGAAATGAGAGAGCATTTTGAGAGCTTCATCTTGGCTTCCTGCAGCAGACTGAGCACTCGTGGTCAAAAATGTCTCGTTCTAAACCATCAAAAAAAAAATATACAACGAAAAAAGGAATTTTGTTTGGAAATGAAATAATGGAAATAAAGGATTCTCTTTGCCAGTAGACTGGCCTTGTGTTTGCTGGGAACTTGGTCGGAGCATAATACAGGAGAGGGATAAAATGTGCGTTGACAATAATTGTAACATACATTCGAAAACTGATCAAAGAAGAAAAGAAAATAATTTCACTGTCAGAAAATATACTCATGTAAGTTACAAATCTTCAGAGACACGTCTACATTTCTGGGAGGTAGGATCAGAGGTCTTGAGCTAATAGTGGGAAGCCGTGTCATTTCTTTCGCTTTGAATTACAGGAAATAAAATAAATTGGCTAAAAAGTACAAATCAGTAAAAAATAATAAAAACCTTAACATAAACACATGGGTCAATTATCTGTTCTCAGAAAATAATAAAAAGGCTATTGTATCATTACGTTAAAAAAAAAAAGGATCAGTTATTGGTATTTTGAACATTCAGATGTGTGCTTGTGTTATGTTTCATATCATTATGCTTGTGCTTTACTGGCATATTTGGAAAAGTAGTTTGAAAAATTGTCAGATTGAGGAAATTATCTCAAGGTGGCTTTTTTAAGCTTCATTTTTCAAATCACAGCAAATCGCAGACCCCAGTTCATTATATTAAGTAGTTGTAGAATGGGGCTGATTTTGGTTTGTGGATAATTTCAAGGCGCTTTATTGGTAGTGTCCTAGCAATGTAATATGAGTAATTAAGTAGGATTACGTAGGTATGAAAACAAGCCAAGGGGAAACATAAATCCTTGTATCTCCGTTCGTGGGCATGGTCTTTGAAGACCCTTCCCTACAGAGTTTACGGGAATAGACAGGTGCGTTTTATAACAGACCATCCTGAAAGTATCACACTCATCTGCTTTAGGATATTATTTACACAAGCTCAGTCACTCGTGTAAAGCCTTATGTGGAGTAAGATAAACAAACAATTGGTATTTAGCTTTACAGGAAATTATGCATGGAGAAAGACCTACTAAGGATCAGCCTCAATGCTGATAAAGGCTGATGAAGCCTCATAGATACATTACATTACATTACCAATTTATTTATATAGAGCCAACAATTTACGTAACGCTAGGTACAGAGCATAGAAGGGAGCTACATACTGAGTTAGACAAACTAGAACAGACTGGTACGTGAGCCAGAGAGACCTGCCCACAGAGCTTACAATCTAGAGGGGATGGGGTACATGCGACTAGACATGTGCATTCGTTTTCGGACGAATGCATTTTCGGACGAAAATAGCATTTTCGTCCATTCGTCCGAAAAACGAATAACGAAAATTTTAACTAACAAAATCCGAATGAACGAATGGTTAATAAACGAAAATCATTCGTTCATTCGTCCATTCGTCCATTCGTGCTATTGGCATTCTAAACCGAAATAGAGTCGGTTTACAATACCAATAGCATTGTACTACATTCCATAAACCGACATGAATGACTTTCGGTTTATGGAATGCATGTAATGCTATTAGCTTCCTATAAACCGAAATTGAGTTCCCATTCATACGAATAGGTCAATTGACCTATTCGTATGAATGGGGACTCTTTCGGTTTATAGAAAGCCAATAGCAGCATGTATTCTATAAGCCGAAAGTCTTTAAAACAAACGACGTTCGGTTTATAGAATACATGTAATGCTATTGCTGTTCTATAAGCCGAAAGACATTCGGCTTATAGAACAGCAATAGCATTACATGCATTCTATAAACCGAACGTCGTTCGTTTTAAAGACTTTCGGCTTATAGAATACTATTGGCATTCTATAAACCTAACTAGAGTCCCTCCTCATTCATAAGAATTTCTTATGAATGGGGACTCGACTCTAGTTCGGTTTATAGAAAGCCAATAGTATTCTATAAGCCGAAAGTCTTTAAAACGAACGACGTTCGGTTTATAGAATACATGTAATGCTATTGCTAAACTATAAACCGAACGACTTTCGGTTTATAGAATAGCCATAGGATTACATGTAGTACATAAGCCGAAAGTCTATAAACCGAAAGTCGTTCGGTTTATAGGCTGTCGGCATTTTACTACACGGAGACAAAGTCTCCATTCATAATTTTATGAATGGAGACTTTGTCTCCGTGTAGTAAAATGCCGAAAGTCTATAAACCGAACGATCGGTTTATAGACTTTCGGCTTATGTAATACATGTAATCCTATGGCTATTCTATAAACCGAAAGTTCGGTTTATAGAATAGCAATAGGAATACATGTATTCCATAAGCCGACAGCCTATAAACCGAACGTTCGGTTTATAGGCTGTGGGCATTTTACTACACGGAGACAAAGTCTCCATTCATAATTTTATGAATGGAGACTCTGTCTCTGTATAGTTAAATGCCGGCTTTTAACTATACGGAGACAAAGTCTCCATTTATAATTTTATGAATGGAGACTCTGTCTCCGTATAGTTAAATGCCCACAGCCTATAAACCGAACGTTCGGTTTATAGGCTGTGGGCATTTAACTATACGGAGACAAAGTCTCCATTCATAATTTTATGAATGGAGACTCTGTCTCTGTATAGTTAAATGCCGGCTTTTAACTATACGGAGACAAAGTCTCCATTTATAATTTTATGAATGGAGACTCTGTCTCCGTATAGTTAAATGCTATTGTATTCTATAAACCGACTCTATTTCGGCTTATAGAATGCAATAGTACTACGAATGGACGAATGAACGAATGATTTTCCTTTATTAACCATTCGTTCATCCGGCTTTAGTTAGCTTAGCATTTTCGTTCTTCGTTTTTCGGGCGAATGGACGAAAATGCAATTTTCGGACGAAAATGCATTCGTCCGAAAACGAATGCACATGTCTAGTATATATTCACATGTAAATTGCTTTTTAAATAAAAAATTATGATATAAAAAAATCTTGTTTTTATTTCCTTTTATGTGACAATGCTGCCTCTCTCTTTCCCTTGCCCCCAGATTTGTCGCTCTCCCCCCCTTAGTGTTGTCTCTCTCTCACCCTCCCTTTGGCTCCCCCCTCGCTCCCCTTGTGTCTGTCTCTTCCCCCCTTCCCTCCCCTTGTTTCTCTCTGCCCCCCCCCCCCTTGTTATTCTGTCCCCCCCTCACCTGTTTCTTGCTCCCTGGTGGCTAGTGGGGGCAGCCGGGGGATGTATGCACTATACATAATAGACGGAAGTGTCGGGCAGCATGGAGGTTGTCTGCACGATTCGTGCAGACATCCCCCAGCTGCCCGATTCTCCCTGGTGGCTAGCGAGGCAGCGGTGGATGTCTGCGCGATGAGCGAGACCTCTCCTGCTGCCGCCCGGCATGACCGCCGGGACTTCTATGATGAAGCTGGGTACTTCCGGCTTCCTCATAAAAGTCCTGGCTGTCGTTCCGGGCGGCAGCAGGGGAGGTCTCGCTCATCGCGCAGACATCCACCGCTGCCTCGCTAGCCACCAGGGAGAATCGGGCAGCTGGGGGATGTCTGCACGAATCGTGCAGACAACCTCCATGGTGCCCGACACTTCCGTCTATTATGTATAGTGCATACATCCCCCGGCTGCCCCCACTAGCCACCAGGGAGCAAGAAACAGGTGAGGGGGGGACAGAATAACAAGGGGGGGGGGGCAGAGAGAAACAAGGGGAGGGAAGGGGGGAAGAGACAGACACAAGGGGAGCGAGGGGGGAGCCAAAGGGAGGGTGAGAGAGAGACAACACTAAGGGGGGGAGAGCGACAAATCTGGGGGCAAGGGAAAGAGAGAGGCAGCTTTGTCACATAAAAGGAAATAAAAACAAGATTTTATTTATATCATAATTTTTTATTAAAAAAGCAATTTACATGTGAATATATACTAGACATGTGCATTCGTTTTCGGACGAATGCATTTTCGTCCGAAAATTGCATTTTCGTCCATTCGCCCGAAAAACGAAGAACGAAAATGCTAAGCTAACTAAATCGAATGAACGAATAGTTAATAAAGGAAAATCATTCGTTCATTCGTCCATTCGTAGTACTATTGCATTCTATAAGCCGAAATAGAGTCGGTTTATAGAATACAATAGCATTTAACTATACGGAGACAGAGTCTCCATTCATAAATTTATGAATGGAGACAAACGTATAGTTAAAAGCCGACAGCCTATAAACCGAATGTTCGGTTTATAGGCTGTGGGCATTTAACTATACGGAGACAGAGTCTCCATTCATAAAATTATAAATGGAGACTTTGTCTCCGTATAGTTAAAAGCCGGTGTTCTGACAAATTTCTGGAGCAAATTCTCCTGCGCAATCGCAGGAGAATTTGCTCCAGAAATTTGTCAGAACACCGGCATTTAACTATACGGAGACAGAGTCTCCATTCATAAAATTATAAATGGAGACTTTGTCTCCGTATAGTTAAAAGCCGGCATTTAACTATACGGAGACAGAGTCTCCATTCATAAAATTATGAATGGAGACTTTGTCTCCGTGTAGTAAAATGCCCACAGCCTATAAACCGAACGTTCGGTTTATAGGCTGTCGGCTTATGGAATACATGTATTCCTATTGCTATTCTATAAACCGAACGTTCGGTTTATAGAATAGCCATAGGATTACATGTATTATATAAGCCGAAAGTCTATAAACGGATCGTTCGGTTTATAGGCTTTCGGCATTTTACTACACGGAGACAAAGTCTCCATTCATAATTTTATGAATGGAGACTCTGTCTCTGTATAGTTAAATGCCGACAGCCTATAAACCGAACGACTTTCGGTTTATAGACTTTCGGCTTATATAATACATGTAATCCTATGGCTATTCTATAAACCGAAAGTCGTTCGGTTTATAGAATAGCAATAGGAATACATGTATTCCATAAGCCGACAGCCTATAAACCGAACGTTCGGTTTATAGGCTGTCGGCATTTTACTACACGGAGACAAAGTCTCCATTCATAATTTTATGAATGGAGACTCTGTCTCCGTGTAGTAAAATGCCGACAGCCTATAAACCGAACGTTCGGTTTATAGGCTGTCGGCTTATGGAATACATGTATTCCTATTGCTATTCTATAAACCGAACGACTTTCGGTTTATAGAATAGCAATAGGAATACATGTATTCCATAAGCCGACAGCCTATAAACCGAACGTTCGGTTTATAGGCTGTCGGCATTTTACTACACGGAGACAGAGTCTCCATTCATAAAATTATGAATGGAGACTTTGTCTCCGTGTAGTAAAATGCCCACAGCCTATAAACCGAACGTTCGGTTTATAGGCTGTCGGCATTTTACTACACGGAGACAAAGTCTCCATTCATAATTTTATGAATGGAGACTCTGTCTCTGTATAGTTAAATGCCGACAGCCTATAAACCGAACGACTTTCGGTTTATAGACTTTCGGCTTATGTAATACATGTAAACCTATGGCTATTCTATAAACCGAAAGTCGTTCGGTTTATAGAATAGCAATAGGATTACATGTATTCCATAAGCCGAAAGTCTATAAACCGAAAGTCGTTCGGTTTATAGACTTTCGGCTTATAGAATACAAGTAATACTATTGCCTTTCTATGAACCGAACGAGAGCCCCATTCATAAGAATTTCTTATGAATGGGGCTCTCGTTCGGTTTATAGAAAGCCAATAGTATTACATTGTATTCTATAAAACGAACGAAAAAAATTAACGAAACGAAAATAATGAACGAATTTCGTCTGAAACGAATGCACTAATGAACGAAATTCGTTTTAGACGAAATAAATAACATTTTCGTCCGAATGGACGAAAACGAAACGAAAATTTTAATTTTGCACATGTCTACATGCGACACATAAGGGATTGAGGAGGACAGAGGGAATGTAGTTGTAGTAACAGTTATGTGGAAGGTTGGCACCAGGTGAGTTTGGCCAAAGATTAATTGTGTGCGCTCTAGCTGGATCAGTTGTAAGCTACCTGATCTTAAGAGTGATTGAGGACAGTGAGACCTAGGTGGGAATAGCTAGAGGTAAACCAACTGGTATACAAGTTGGAAGGGTAGTAAGCTTCTCTGACTTTCTTCCTCCTGTAAGCTGATGTCATCCAAAGATGATTTACTTACTATATAAGGTGAGATAACATTAGACACTATGAATCTCAGATTACTGATTCCACGGAGCAATAAGAAGACTGACTGTAAGTCAGAAATATCATGCAGGCAAGTTGTTCGAGGATGAGAATATAATTTGATTGTATGTGTGGGAAGCCAATGTCATGGATTGGTTCAGAGGACCTGTGTGGACACACAAGCCGAGCATCTGTGGGAGGAGAACAAAAGTCCACACTCGGGACATAAATGCACATTGCTACACGGAATTTGGACTTGACAAAAATAATAAACTTGTCACAGGATGCTGCGATTGGCAAGTCCTAACCACTAACCCTGTTCAAAAAAACAAAAACAAAACTAGGCAAGAAATGAAATAGTACAGACAAAACAAAACTTATATTTAGACATACAGAAGCAGAAAAGTTGGCAGGGCAGGTTAAACACACAGGACAAACAAACACAACCATGGAACAAAATATAGGCTAGGGAAACATAATAGGAAGGGGATGGGACTCTTCATCGCGGCTGCTTCCGCGCAGCCGCTTCACCGCCGACTCTGCAGCACAAGACAGATCACCGCTGGAGATTTCTTCGCGGGACATTTCATCGCTAAAGGTAAGTATTTTACCAATTTCAGTTTGGTTAGAATTAGGGTTTAGGGGGTTAGAATTAGGGTTTAGGGGGTTAATTTTAGTATTGGGGTTAATTTTAGTATTGGGGTTTAGTGTTTAGTGTTAGTGTTTAATGTTAGGGGTTAATTTTAGTATTAGTGGTCGGGGGTTAGTATTAGGGTTAGTATTAGGGTTAGTGTTTAGTGTTAGGGGTTCATTTTAGTATTAGGGGTCGAGGGTAAGTATTAGGGTTATTATTAGAGTTATGGGGGTTGATTTTAGTATTAGGGGTCGGGGGTTAGTATTAGAGTTCAGGGGGTTAATTTTAGTATTAGGGGTCGGGGGTTAAATATTAGGGTTGGTATTAGGGTTAGTATTAGGGTTTAGGGGGTTAATTTTAGTATTAGGGGTCGGGGGTTAGTATTAGGGTTTAGGGGTTAATTTTAGTATTGGGGTTAATTTTAGTGTTAGTATTGGGGTTTAGTGTTTAGTGTTACTATTGGGGTTTGGGAATCATTTATTAGGGGGGGTATTTTCGTTTTACTTTTAGATTTGTAGATTTACATAGCTGCAGCCGCGGTGAAACGGCTGCGTTATACTTAATTGCTGACAGTTCAGCTTTCTAACTGCCGCGCTGAACTGTCATCGATGAAGATGCGGCGAACAAGTGTCCTAGACCCTAGTAGGAATACCGTGATATGGGATTCAAGACAGCTATACTGGGCAAACCTGAGCAATGAGCCTTTCATTGCCATTCCTTATTAAGGTCTTAATATCAGTATAAATGTGATCGTAGTATAAGCTTAAAGTAGCACAATAAAGGATCCCTGGCATATTCTTTGAGTTTGTAACAAATAATGTATAATGAACTAAGGGAATTGCATGGAAATGATAGAAAAAAAAGGTCAGTAGAAGTGGGAATTTCTACAAATTATCCTGAAAGGAAATGCACTTTGATTAGCTCATCACTCCACGTCAAGGGAATAAACCAACGTATGAACAATTTCCCCTTGGATGCCTTCTTTCACACACAAATCCATAATTAGAATAGGCAGATTGTTTTTTATTATTATTATTATTATTAAATTTCTGAAGTGCAACACACAGCTTGATAACATGCTTAATATAAAGAAAATATACCTTAATAAAAAAAAAAGCAGCTGTAACATTAATTAAATAAAATTTGATATATACTCTCCTTGCGTGGTTAAGGACTGTCTTACCTGTGCCATAAAATATGTGATACAAGTTTACAAATATATTTCCTTTCAGTATAAAATTAATATTATTTAAAAGTGACATGATAAAGTCTAGACATAATGGACATAATGGTCCGACACCAAAGAAATTAGTGTAAAAAAAAAAGTGCGGACATTGTTGTTAAAAAATATGAAATATACTGAATTGATCTCCCCACTCTTTGGTTTCCATCATGAAACACAGAGTGCCAGGCCTACGGTTACATTAAATTCAATATATTATATACATTCAGTGATATGGCTATGCACCGAGAAGTCAAGATACACATTGAATATACAGTGACTATGTTCTGGTGTGTCAGTGTAGATGGCCACATAGACATTTTAGAATATTTTTTTTTTTGTATAGGCCTTCAAAGCATGGAAAAGTCTAAAAGGGTTGTGTAGGTCAGTCCAGAGAAGCCCTTGTATGGCTACAAGGGAAACAAACATACATGCAGATGACTGGCTAAAGCAGGAAGGGACTGAGTTGGGGTTGCCAACTTTACTGGCCTTGGTATTGTCTTCTGACACTTAGGGGTCTAGTCACTAAAAAGTGAGATGAGATGAGTAGAGGTGAGATGAACATTCCATCTCACTATATTAACTATGCATTGTGCAGGGACAAACTGGGATAGTTTTACTAATCAAACTCACCAGAATAATCTCTGTACAATTTATAGCTAAATTGGTGAGATTAAATGTTCATCTCAATTCACTTCAACTCACCTTTTAGTGACTAGCCCTATTAGCCTCAAGTTGAATAATTTTTTACCGGCCTGCCAGTAAAGGACCCAAGGATGAGTAGATTTGTTTTTGGAAATGGGATGCGGGGAGCAGTCCTGAGCAGCTTTGTGAGTCCCATGAGGACCATTATTTTGAATTTGATCCTAAACAAAAATGTCAACAGTATACACAAGCTTAGAAAAGTAATTTATAGTTCATTTCAGTAACTTTATATTCCATATCAGTAGCAGGCAACTGGTGGGTTCTTCAACAAAATCTAGTGGGAAATAAAAAACTAGATCTATTGGCCAGACATTACCTTATGAGATCAATGGGTTGATATTTGTAAAACGCTCCATATCTTGCCCATTCCCGATGTAACAACTAAAGAAAAAAAAAATAGAAAAACGTAATTATACTTTTTTACTGTATAAAAAAAATTAAATTCAATGAGAAACGATGATTGTTCCGGCTATACAGTAAAATATCAATTGGATATGTAATAGACTACTTTTCTGGATCATTATTTTTTATTATCTTAATTGCATCATCTATTTCTTCCCAAGACGTAAACAGGTATAGAAACAGCTATGTGAGGTAAGTTATTCAGTGAGTTCTTTGTTCTGGTTAGACGATTTATGGCTTGTCACCAGCCAAAACAAATGCCAGCGTAAATTAAATAATCTGATCTACTGTTAACTATACTGCACTTAGCATTACATCTGCGGTCACAAAGTTCTTTGTTATTTTTTAATAGTATTTAAAGGCTTACAAAAAAGTACTGATAACCCTGGAGCTAATTCTGCTGCTCTAATCTATCTAGCAGAATTGCAATCAAAAGTTTACATTTAGAGAAAAAATATTCCTTAAATGAGACTCCAGTGTCTCCAGCCTACACATTTGCCTACACATTTTTGGCACTGAAAACAGTTGATACATCTATCTACACTCACTGGTTCTGCCTTATTTCATTTTTTATTTGTTTTATTTGTCTTAGATATTTTTTGAATATTTAAAAAACAATGTCACTAAGTACAACGTATAGAATGTCCCACTATTTAGGAAAATGACCACTGTACTTTTTTTTTTTGGGGGGGGGGTTCAATTTTTTATGGAGTAAGCTTGTTTATAATGAATCTATTCAAGTTAAATGCCGTTTATATAAATAGAGGATAACCTTACCCAAATATATGCCCCCTATTCTTTCCCAGTCTGATTAGTGTTTTTCAGGAAATTAAAACCCGAGACTATTATGAAGATAGAAAACAGATGAATGAAGGAGAAAAGGGTCTAGCAGGTTCTAAGAGCATGCATACATGTGTGAACAATCAGTACTGTATTTCTGGAAAAGAAACCTTTATATTTTTTACACTTAGCACTTCATAAAGGATCCTAACAGGCAGGATAAAAGGGAAAAACAGCTCGGGGAAACTGCACCTCGTGATGGGACTATTTTTCCAGACATTAATATTTTAGATGCACTTTGCGCTCCTGTTACTGGTCTGTTTCATTTGGATTAGCCATTATTTCAGCCTGCTACCCCAAACAAGAATACAGATACATAACTATTTAAAAAGAAAGAACTGCATGACGACAGCGAGTGATTATCGAAAGAAAAAAAATGAGGACAGAAAAAAAAAGCGACTGTATCTGTACTGAAAAATGCTGTCCTAAGCGTAAACATCTAAACCTAATTTGATTTCTTATTGATTCCTCCTAGGATTGCTGGATAATGATTTACAGTCATGAGAAACTGTTTATGAACTCCAGTAATAATTATGGAAATCCCATGTTGCCTTCGTGAATTTAGAAATCAAGCCTTGTCTAAATGTAGGGTAACCACATGTCCAGGATGTGACTGTTTATAACTACGTGTGTGTGTGTTTGTGTCTGTATGTGACTGTGGGTGTGTCTGTGTGACTGTGCATGTGACTTGACTTGTGTGACTATGTGTATGGGACTGTATATGTGACCTTGCATATGTGTGTGTGTGTTTGATTTTGTGACAGGGTGTGCTTTTCTTTTAAATACAAACACAGAAACACATGGATTTACATGTGCACTCACAGTCACATACAAATAAAATACATTATTATTATTTATACTGTATAGTTTATTAATAAGAGTGTTTGGGAATATATATATAGATATAGAGAAATATATACATATATTTCTCTAAATCGAAATGAGTTTGTAATATGTTTGAGTGCTCTGATTTGTGATTTGTGTATTGTGGGTGTATATATATATATATATATATATATATATACATATATATATACACCCACAATACACAAATAACAAATCAGAGAACTACATCATATCACAAACTCACAAAGCTATAGTTTTCATAAAGGCTACTTGTAAACAATGTTCTAAGATATAAAAATTGGAGATTTAGTCACATTATAAGGCCATATTATGTAACTATAGGGTCAACCCAGGTAACTCTGATTTTCTCAAAGCCACAAGTTTCAGATCCCATCAGATCTAAAAAAATTTATAAATAATATTAACATATGACATCATTAATACAATAAATAAAATAAAGTAAAATAAAGTAAATTAATATTGCATTTAAAATAAATTTAAAAAGCATATATTAATCTATAGATATCATAATGTTTACAATAAATATATTATGTTTGTACAGTATTCTTTTAGTTTTTTTCTATTGTTTCATTTTTTTTTTTTTTTTACTCTGGCATTTGGTCCTTTATGAGTAGGGGGAATACATAGGATAACCCAGGCTATTTTCCCTGAACTGAATTTGGCTGAAGATTGGCTCCAAGCCTCAATCTGGCCCCATTTTGGGTAGACCACCATATCCCCAATTTTGATTTTTCAGAAAGATGTTTTTAAGGAGCCTTTATGAAAAGTAAATCTATAACTATATGACTCTTATATAACTATATAACTCCTTTAACTATAGGACTGCTCCGATTTCTGTATTTTGAGTATAAACAGGTTTCACTGGCACCTTATAGTGATTGCTTGTTGAGGTGATATCTCCCATCTTTCAATGTTATATGTATAATAGGAACACACAAATATATATACATTATACATGTGAAATCTGAAATATACTTGGTTCACAAATCTTCCTAATAATTAATATAATATAAATAATTTGTATTTTATATGTGTTTACTGTGTGTGCCTGTGTGAATAAATGTATATATATATATATATATATATATATATATATATATACATGTATCGCCGGAATGCTGCATTATCTATTGACTATCAGTAGCTTTTAGAGTACAATTTAAGCCTACATATTAAATGTTACATTTTGGTTATTTTCCCTTATCTTGGTCACCCAGTTTCTTCTCACTTACTTTTAACAATAAAACCAATGATATTAATATTATATAATATTTTATCTGTCCTCGGTGACCAATAGCCCGTAAAATATACTTTTAATAAATATCAAATAGTAAACGGGAAAACTTACCATTCTCTCATTCATTTCACCATTGTTGTGGTCATAATCACCCTGAAAATGTTACAGCCATATTACACAATATTAATAAAAGGGGAAAGAGTAAAACAATAATAATTTCAAATAAATGAAACAATAACAGAGGGATAATGTACTGGAAAAAAATTGTTTTAATTTTCATGTGTGCAGTAGCATTGATAAACAAGACTAAAGGGAATGAGTTTATTCACTAAAAGTGAGTTGCAGGTGAGATGAACATTCCATCTCCCCAATTTATCTGACATTGTGAAGGGACAAACCTGGTGAATATCCTCCACTAAGATAACTAACCAAGATTGTCCCTGCACAGTGTACAGTTAAATTGGTGAGATGGAATGTTCATCTCACCTCAACTCACTTCATCTCACCTGCATATTATTGAATAGCCCCTCTGAGAGATAATAGTGATAACTAGCTACTCTGTTCACCAGCAACAGAAATAAAATCATTTTAATATCTAACATGGGTCCATTTTACACAGTAATTCAGCCTTGTGTCTATTATTTGTATACAGAGAAATAAAGAGGCTATTTTGACATTCTAGTAAGTGAGGACATATTTCTTGAACTACAACAGAGAGTACAATCTGCTCTTAAGAGCATATAAACTGTAACAAGGAGAGTTGACCAGGGTCTCCTTTGCATAAAAAAAACAAAACCATAGCATATATTTAGTGAAGAGACTCTCGTGAGAGATACTTACTATTCCAAAAAGAGATATATATGTTCAAGAGTTCTTCTACGGGCAGAACATTACTTGCATTTAATTAAAATATTGCATCAAATGTAGACTTTAAAAAATAAGTGATATCATGAAAAACTACAAATAAAGTACCTTAATGAGTCCTTTTTTGTATCTTACAGCTCAGGAATTAGACATTTTTGGGCAGATTATCCATTATTTTGGGTTCTTTATCAGACCCAAGGTAGAGAAAGACTTGACCCAAGATTAGATTCCAAACAACAAGTGAATCCGCTGATAGAGCTATAAGGAGCAAAGAGTACTTTATCTGTATTCTTTCATTAAGCTGTTCCATTTAATATGGGAAATCTTGTGAATAGACATGATTCTTTTTCCTACAGTTGTCATTTAACATAGTTCAGCTAACGACTGATCTGATTATGCAAAAGATCTGATAAGACAATACAATTAGTAACACTTGTAGGAACTCTCAGGTCCTGGTGGTAAAACTGGAGCCTGGATACCCATTTCCAAGAGGGCTAAGCCCTGGATGTTTAAATCAACCAACAGCAAGATATGGATGAAAAGCACCATTAACTCCAGCATTGCTTCAATCAGAGTGCAGGTTTACTGTAAATCCATAACTAGAGTTTAGTGCCCTTTACAGAACAAATGGTCTGGGCACCACCCTCATAAATATAACTCCCACCCCAGACAGTTAACCCCTGGTAGTCAGGGGGGATATGATAGAAACATTTAAATACATAAAGGGAATCAACACAGTAAAGGAAGAGAGTATATTTAAAAGAAGAAAAACTACCACAACTAAAGGACATAGTCTTAAATTAGAGGGGCAACGATTTAAAAGTAATATCAGGAAGTATTACTTTACTGAGAGGGTAGTGGATGGATGGAATAGCCTTCCAGCAGAAGTGGTAGAGGTAAACACAGTCAAGGATTTTAAGCATGCGTGGGATAGACACAAGGCTATCCTAGCTATAAGACCGGGAACGGGGGATAATAAAAGTACTCAAAAAAAAAATTGGGCAGACTAGATGGACCGAATGGTTCTTATCTGCCGACACATTCTATGTTTCTATGTAGTCTAGGGTACTACTAATTTGTAGGAGGCTCCCACTATGAAGACCTCTCTTCTGGTTGGTGCACTGTGCTGAAGTCTCCTTGGCTGATGGTAGACTTAAGTCCGAGTGTAGCTTGCATCATTCCAATTTCTACTTAACTCAGTAAGAATATAGTCATGATTAAAGTACATTATTTCCCCAAAAAATTTAAATAAACTTATCACTTACGTCATGAAGAGGATATGCTGATTCGTAGACATTGTTTGCTATCAATGTGGTAATACCTTGGGAAAACACACATATATTATTACATATATAGAGCACAGCACTGTTTGTATGTGATGTAAACCTGTATACAATAAACTAGAATTAACCAGTTATATTTAAGATCGAGTTAATCAGCTAATCTAAACATTCATACAAAAGGATTTGGGGGAGGGGGGATATATCATCATCGTAAGTAATTTATTTTACATTATTGTGTACTTTCAGCTATATTGCCTGATATATAATGCAGAATATGTACACAGCATTAGTATTTATCTTACAATTTCTGCATCCCTTCAAACGGAAATTGCAACAAGGGTAATCAGACAGGCAAAAGCATGTCGATCTAGTTAAGGAGATGCTCCCCTATTATCTGGGCTTTTGGTGGAAGTTGACCTGAATTTACTCTGGAAAACACCATTTTTTTAATCTTTAATTGTTTAATTTAAATTTTTTTTAGCTATTTATGTTTACTCTTAACCACGATTGCCATTTATGTTGTTTCTTTGTTTTTCCCCTTTCTTTTTTTTTATAGCGGTATGAGACATCGTGATATCTTCCACGGATAGTCTACGAGGAAATCCCGTAATACTGATAACACCGGAAAGTATCAGGAAGGATAATTACCTTTCTACGGCATGAAATTGATAAATGCGTACAATCCATAAAATAACTTGGGACGGAGGAACAAGGGAAAAAAAAAAACACTCAGCAAATTGGGTTTAGTTATATGATTTGGGAGATGTATAAGGGAAGGACAGCTGATAACTGCACTATACAGAAATAGTCATGTTCTACTTTGTCTCGATCCGACCTCTTGATCTCTTGGTTACGTTTCATCCTGCTGTTGCTCTCCGATGACCCCCAAGGTCACCCTTTGACATTAGAATGTTCATTTGCAAAAAAGCATCATAGTAAGGCCTCCAGGAATTTAATACCGAAGGAATCTGTGTTGTCTAATACTGTAAATATGTACAAGAGAAGGTGAGACACCTCTTCGGCACCGAACCTTATACAGAGCTATAATTAATTAATGGGAATTAAACACGGGTACAACGCTGATCGATGAAAAAATCTGCCTGACACATTTAAGGTCATGTAGCGCTAGTTTCGTAGGGATTTAGTGGATTCTAGAAGTGGTTCAAGTAGAGTTTAGCTTTCCGTATGTGTTAGAGTGGTTGTTTTAACTTTAAACATGCCGTTCAACCTTGTAGGTAACACTGGAATCTATTTCCAAATATGAAGCCAGGATCTTAACTGTATTTTGTGAGTTAGACACGCAATTATTGTGGGAGAAGCCAGAAAAAATAAAGCTGGAAATAGGAGTAAAAAATGATTATGGAAAGAACTCCCATACTGACTTTGTGAATTCACCTGTGCTTATAACACTGAGTCAGCAAAAAAATTAAAAATTGAAATAAAAAAAGAAAATTGTTTAAGGTCCAAGTACAATTAAATGCTGGAAAAATCAATATATGGGTCGTAAAATGCCAGACACAAATATTCGTAGAAAATGAATTTTAGTTTTAGAGTTTAGAGTTTACAGACATGCCTTTGTCTGTCAATGTGTGCTAGCTTTGGAATCTTTCTTTCAGACAGACAGACAGTCAGATAGTTAGATAGCTAGATAGATAGAGAGGGAGAGAGAGAGAGAGAGAGAGAGAGAGAGAGAGAGAGAGAGAGAGAGAGAGAGAGAGATTAAATAGTATTAAATAGTATAGAACATTTGTAGTTGATCTTGAAAAACCACTAATTTACTTTGTGTATAAGACCTTTAGTTATTAGATATGGGCACTTGTATCTTCTCATTCTTCAGCAATGACTCCAGTTGCATATTTCAGTTGACGTAATTATGGATCTTGGTCGTCACAGTTATCATAACATGATAGGTTCATGCAGTTCACACAATATATATCGTGGCACGTTAACTGTTCTAGGTCTTTGTAAGGGATGTTTTTTTATATATAGTTCGATTCATGGTCTACTTCTAGGAAGTCTTGCATCTGAGCTCCAGAAATACTGAGAAGGTTGCCCTTTAAGCTAATTTTCTTCAAAGAATTCCATGATGTTTCCTATACCAGACCCTAGTGTTGTTGAAAGTCTAGTGTTGCTGAAAGTCTTCTGTGAGCGATTGGTCTTAAACAATGTATGACATCTGGATGTTTTCTTTCAAACTCCGAAGGTATTAGAGTGGTTAAGGAACCTTGTTGAGAAGTATTTCTGCAAAGTTGTATAATTCTCTCCCAAAACATTTGAATTATTTTTTAAGCAGCTAGACCTGCTGTCCTAACTCCGCGTAATGTTTTACTCTATTTGAAAAAAATATATTGTATAAAATAACATCCTTTACATTCCGCATGCTTTCCACACACCCGTAGTAAAGACACGTAATTCAAACCCTTCACCTGATCAATTATTTGCATCACAATTGTTACAGAAGATGAAAACATGAAATTTAGAAGATCTAGAAAATTTCTAGGAAATCTTAGACCCCCTACTAGAGCCAGGTTTTTTTTTTTAAAAATCCTCTGCTTGTAAAGATCTATTGCGATGCTGTGCTCTCTTGCCACCAGGTGTCACTGCTCAGGGAGTCACTATGTCCATCAAATAAGATAATGCTCATCTTAAATAAACAATGTATTTATTTTGCTAATTATGTGGTGTTTTCCTACAATCCTAGTTTATGCATGTTGGTGTATGCTATGTAGGCTATTCAATAAAAACAAAAAATCTTACCCATACTGTATTTGGCCTTTGCACAAGATGTTCGTTTTAAAATCTCATGCACCTGGATCAAATAAAAATAGTGAATTACATTATATGTAAACATGTATTACAAAGACAAACACATAACTAGTGAGTGCATATTTACTGTAAGAGAATATATTAGTTCTAATGCATTATATTCATTAATAGTAAAATTAGATTGGTCCAGTTTTATTACTGATTAATCAAGGAAGAAATCAAGCACTAGGACACTGTCATCATCAAGATTTTAGCACGCTCGGTGTCAGACGGTTGGTATGTCAGACAAGAGTCCATTATCAAGGGCCTGCCTGTTTGACTGACAGCGAGGCAGACCAGTGAAGGGTGTGTTTGTTGGCTGTTTAGCCATGCCTTCGAGATCGCAGGAAGCACATCTCCTAGTACTTAGTTTCTCATCTGTTTAACATGTGATTACTTCTAAGCATAGCATGATAGAAAGAAAAATAAAAAGGAGAAAACTATGCTGTTTATTTTTTTACATCTATATATTCTTTTTTTAATTATTATTCTTTTATTATTATTATTATTATTTTTAAATATGCAGTTTAACAGGGTAAATAATTAAAAGCATTTGGCATGACCTCAATTCCTTTAAACATTCTGGCTTGTAATATATTTCCCCTCTAGTCCCCCCCAAAAACTGGGTACAAGATAATAAAGAAGCTATCAATGTATATTATAAGATTTTTGACTGCTATCATTATTGCTCATACATGTATTAATGTATCCCTTCTTTCCATGTGCTGCTGAACACGTATGCACAGGGCACACGACAGATTATAATATAAAAAAGGTAATGTAATATAAAGGGTTAAGCCCGCAGACATTGTTTTGCAGGTTGAGTAAGTAAATGCTTCTCCTGGTACCAACAGAGATGAAATGACTCGACAAAACCGAAGGAGCATTGCTCTCAGCTATTTAACTCTGCTAACCATCTGGAGATGACTGCACCTGGCTAAGCACATGTTGCTATGAAATACAAAACAAATATCCGTGGAGTCAGGCTGGGGGGGAGAGGTATCCGAGGTGCCTCAGCAAACAGAGAACAGAGTGAGAAAAATCCATGTGATGGAAGAACTTACTATTCGACTGCGTGTTGCATTGTCAAAAAACGTGTCCTTGTCTTTAATGTTGTACCTAAAAAAACAGATATAGCACAATCAACTTCTGTATTTTTTTTAATAAAATGTTGACATTTATTATTTAAAAAAGTACTCCATCGTGCATTAACTATATATTGAGTTTGCAGAATGATGTGGAAATGCAAAAATCAAGAGAAAAATTAGTGTGTGACGTCACCACTTTTTGTGACATCACTTGTGGTTTGATGACACATTTCTTATTGAAAAAAATATTCATTTGCATATTAAGCCACAGGTGAGGTCATAAACAGAGAAGTTGAAAACACATCTTTCTACTTCATGTATTCACTTGTTTGCAATCCTGCTAACAGAATGTGCAGATCATAAAATATACCAATTTCATAAAAAAAAAAAAAGCCATTTTTTGCACATGCCAGAAATGCTTCTTACTAATCAGCCTGTCTTTTTCCTTTTCCTTGCAGCTATGCTATTCTCATTTCCCCTCCAGGCCCTATCTACCACACCATCTCTTGTTTATCTCCAGCTGAGTGCATCTCTTTCGTCACCTAGCTCTGTAGCCCTGCTCCCTGTTCAACTTATCCGAGCCTCTGTGATCCTCCCCAGTGACTGTCTCCATTTTCTCCTGAGATCCTGCCTTCCTTATCTCTCTCTGTTATTGTGTCCTTTGACTCTTTTCCTACCTTGTGTCTCTCTTTTTTTTCACTTGTTGAATTTCTCTCTTCTCTCTCTATCTGCCCTTTCTCTTCGCCTACTCTCTTATTTGACATTAAAGTCCATATTGTGACCAAAAACTCCAAACCAATTGACCCTTCTTTACCTTGTTAATGTTGGAGAATATTATCTACTGTCCTCCAATGCATGGGCGCAAAGACCTTGTGGATGGCATAGAATGTCCTCCAAAGCGGAGAAGCATCTTGGAATCCCACTTCTGGAACCCTATTCTGACAGGTGAAATATAACCAATGCCTAAGTGGACACCTGTTACATTAAAATAACTGCTGCATTCCAGAATCTCGGTTTTTCATATTGGTAGCACTTGGCCCGATAGGATGATTGTGGATTTTTTTTGTTGGCGAGGGGTTGAAATTGGAGGTTATTTGGAGTTTATTTATAAAAACTATCATGCATAAAAGTGTTTGGAAGTAAAAAAAAAAGAAGATACAATCTCCGTTATACATGAGATTTGGTGATTGTAACTTTATTTTTACATCCAAAAACATTTCCCTTTGTAAATTGACACAATAATAGGAATTGCTGTCTGATTGAAGTCTGATAGTGGCTCAAAACTCAACACTAGTATGCAGAAAAATAAACACTGGGCTAAGCATGCATTTAAAACCAACTTTATAATGTTGTAATATAACACACATGTATCTAATAACTTGTAACAATATATCAGCTAAGCAATCATTCAGGAACGCACAATAAAACCCACTGTAAAATATCACAGCCAGTTGTGAGAATAGTCCAAAAAGAGTCAGACCTTGATAATTGCTCTTTTGCTCAAACTGGATGGTGTTTTGGATAAATAAAGATCTCATTTGTGCGTGTTCCAGCTGACATTTTTTTTTCCGATTCTCACAACTGGTTATGAAGCTGTTAAATAGAATTTTATGAGTTGTGTAGTGATTAGTTTTTTTTATGTATTGTTATTACATAGATGTGTATCTGTCACCCCCACTCCTTCCGTTACCTCTGTGGAACCTCGCACCTCACCACCAAAGATCTGCGACTCTATATTTTCAGAGTCCTATGGACTCCAACATGGCCGCCACTCTCAGTGCCAGCAGCTGTGTGTCCAGTATTCTGTCTGTCAGTACCAGTGGCAGTGTGTACTGGATTAAACTGACTTTGCTACTTATTTATTGTACTTTAGCACCAATACCATCTGCACATGGCACATGGCAGTTCAAACTCAAGAATACCATCACCTGTCTTTGCTTTCTACAATGAACCTTCTATTATTTATTTTTTATTTTTTGGGTGGTGGGGGGGCATATCTCTATCACACAGGCATTCACTTCACATCCATGATGACCAGCCATACCAACACAAAATCAATTTTTCCAAAGTCACCAACACAAAATCAATTTTTCCAAAGTCACCAACACAAAATCCATTTTTCCAAAGTCACCAACACAAAATCCATTTTTCGGATAACCTTGAAAAAAGTGTGTTACTCTTTCCGCAATATAATTTAAATTTAAACAAATCAACCAACCAAGAGCGGAATGTCATATAATTTAATAATGAGCGCAATTAATGATCAACACATAAGAAGAATCCAACTGGCAAGAGAGTTAACAAAGATAGTTTTGAAACATTATATAACTGAAACCAAACTCGGATATGTCTGCATGTTAATAAAACAACTCCCATTGCACATAGTTTTTTGAATTACGTTAACTCAAACCACTTTTGGGCTATGTCTTATTCGGATATTCCCAGCATGCAGAGCGGTTTGTATCTAAATCCACTCTGTACTCACAGGTGCATCTTGTCTCTGGAAAAGGGATAAGATAAGTGTTTCATCTTTGTATTTTCACTCAGTTGTGGCACATTGGGTTGTAAAGGCTTCGTACATGTATTCCAAAGTGCGTATAATTTTACAAGGATTCCGTGCTCTTGTTTCACTTCGTACATCTGAAACGAAGCGTAAAATAAAGTCATATCAGGAATAAAAACTTGAAATATCAGAGTACAGCGAGAACTATCCAATGGCAGTTAGAATAAAACCCCACTGGCGGTGCTTGGATGGTAGAGGCGTCCCCAGTGCCAAACATATGTATATACGCCAGACCATCGACACGCGAAATCTAGACCAGGTACAAAGTGATCGAATAAAAAAAAATCTGTACTTTATTCAAAGCCCTTGACCCAAATTTTGCAGCTGAGTTAAGTAAACTTCTGTTACTTCTGCATCAAATTACAACTGAGATGCTCCATCTTTTTATTATTACTACAGTGCTGGAAAAGCTGCTCCTCTACAAACAACAACAAGAGTTATTGCTCCCTAGAGTGACTGAGGAGGAATGGGGGGAAAACTCATTTAAAAAGGAGGATTAACTTAACCAAGCTATCATAAATGTAGCCATAATTACTGCAAGAAGGGTGGAAACCACCTTGAAATTACATTACAATTTGTAAAAAGGGTTAAACTAGAAAAGAAAAATGCTCCTGCCAGCAGCCAATCAAAACATTCCATTGTGCAGGAGACTAAGAAACAATGTAACATTGCCACAATGCCCAAGTATAAAACACTGGAAGTACATATACACATTTTATTTGATATTAAAAAGTAACTGTAAATGTATTGCTTTCAATGTATAATTCCCGTCCACGGATTACATACCTTTTTGGTGGGCACCTTTATTTTAAGGAATTCTGCTTCACGACTCAGTACATGCCAAGGAGCATGGACCCTTACAAAATTGAGTCCTTGGTTCTTAATCTAAAAAAAAGTGGAAACATATATATATATTGTTCTTATATGATTGTGAATAAAACTAAATAAGACGGAAACAGCAAAAGTCCCACTACATGAATTAATTTTTTTTAAAAATTCTGTCGTTTTAAATAGGTCTAAAAAATGAATTTTTATTTTTCCTTTAAGTCATTTTTTTTACAAGATAATTTTCTTTCCTTATTTTTTATTATTATTATTATTATTTTTTTTCTCTCCTCTGTAACTAGTTTATTTCTATAAACACAGGCGATTCTCGAGGGTGTCACTGTTGAGCTCCAGGAGGTTTCCAAGACACTGCTGGAGAAAATCCCAGTCAAGGTGTTTTAGATTTCAGATGCAATGTGAGAGCTACTAGGTTTCTTCATTTGTGCACACCTGGTAAGAAAATCCTTCTGGTAAGACATTCTTTTCCTTTATTTCCCGGCACACCCACTATGTGCTGTGAGGTTTAAAGTGAGATTACATTTGGCACAGGATCTTGGGGCTTAACACATTTTTAGGGCCTTCCCTAACTAAGTGTAGGTTAGCTGAAAAATGTATCCCGCCTAAGTAGAAGTCGTATAAACTATAGTTTTAGTTGTCCTGATAAATATTGCTTAATTTCCTCTCCTCCTTCTCTCTAGGAAACTCATTTAAAATAAGTAAACATATCTAACAGTGATTTGTAACGTAAATAAATTGATTTAAAAGTTTGGCGGAATTTTGTGATAGACAATTGTTCTATGGACCTTCACAGACCTAGCCACAGACACTGGTGCGGCTATACGAACAGGTTACCTATCTGTGAGGCCACGCGGGTGTTAGAGTGAGTAAAGGGACAAGGAACTGCCAATAAAAAGGATGGAAAATATTGAGGTGAACTGAAGTGGGAGGGACTGGTGAGGAGGAGATAAGTTGGGGTCAGGGAGGAGATTAATCTATGTGTTGTAAATAAGGTACTATGGCTGGAGGGGGACAACTAAGACAAAGGAGCTACCAGGTTTGAAAGGAATTTTTAAGTAAGCAGTTTGACCGTGAAAGATTGATCATTTTATCTTGTCCATCTTTGTTAACGATAAACTAATAGTTTGGGGTGTCAGCCCTTTTTAAACTGATTGTAGGCTGAAGGATATAGATCAAGGAATATTTTATTTATCCATGTATAGTGTTGTTTTAGATCAGTCTTGTTCCAGACAAAATACTTAGGCTTTCCCTAAAGCAAGTCATGCCAAGTATCTGTCCTAACGAGTATCTGAAACAATCTGAACTTTTTTTTTTTTTTTTAAATCTTCTTACTTTACCTGAGATTACTTTGGTATGCTTTCAATGTCAAATTTGTAGAATGTTTAAAAAAAAAAAAAATTGTACTACAGCCAAGCAAATTATACAGGTTTATGTTATGTGTACACAAGAAAATGTTTGTTATTCTATACTACATTTTCTGTATTTTATTTATAGTTCGGCTCTGCTATATTACCATAAAAGTAAAACTTCCATGAGACTTCGTTTTGATAAAACGGCTTGTGATACAAAAATAATGTGGTAAATATGTTACTATTAATGTCTCAAATCTGGAATTCTCAT
Organism: Pelodytes ibericus; assembly: GCA_036172795.1. Lineage (NCBI taxonomy): Eukaryota > Metazoa > Chordata > Amphibia > Anura > Pelodytidae > Pelodytes > Pelodytes ibericus. Next base: position 14,605,846 of record CM069858.1, on the reverse strand, counting down.
CTTAAAATCAAATAAATCCTATGACATGCCACTTAATAATATTTATGACCTGTTCTTGGTCCGAATAGGCCTCTGCTTACTTCAGCTAGTCCGCAAAAAAAGAAAAAAAAATGCTTTACCCAAACATATTTGAATTTAAAACATTTGTACCTGTTTATCTCATTTCATATTCAGTTAAGTGCTGTGGGTAAACATTTAAGTAAGTACCCTTGATGATTGTGGTTTTGTGATTTTGGTAGCCTGGCTGTGCTTCTAATTCAATTTAAGTTGTGGTTTTTCGACCAGAGGAAAAAAAATAGAAAATAAATCTACTAAGAAATAAAAGAAAAAGGCTTTTCGGGTTACAAACAAGATTATAAAAGGCTAACTAAGACTAGGTAAAAGAATTCCATGGTGGGGCAAGCTAATTAATAAGTTACGTCAAAATCATTGATTATGATTATAGCACTAAACAGTGTTTAACCCCTTCTGGAAGGTATACGGTGGTTGAAACAGAGAGAGGATGTCACCTTTCTACTAAGACAAAACATTTTTTTGTAAAAAAGGCAAAAATAGAAATTGACTTCTGTGTTTTTTCCCAACTTTACAGTTAATTCCTGATTCCTCGTCAGTTCAGCACGATTTACTGTTTAGTACAAAGAGAGTCCTGACTGTCCAGAGCGACCTTTTCAGTGCGGAGGTTATAGCTCTGAAACTGTCAGAGGTCTGAGATAGTACAAGGCAAGTGTGTAGCCCTCCAAAATAAAGAAGCCCCTCAAACTCACCCTAACCCTAAAACTAACCCCCAGTCCTATTACTAGACCTAAAAATCAACCCTGAGCCCTAATAATAACACTAATACGAACCCTAAAACTAACCCCAAGCCTTAATATCAACACTTATACTAACCCTAAAACTAATCCAAATACTAAATCTAAAACTAACCCCTAATACTAGCCCCTAATACCATCCCTAATACTAATGTTAAATGAACCCTAGAACTAACCCCTAAAATACATACGTGGTGAAAGTGCCACCCTGAAAGTGAGCATGTCTCCATGAGCCAGCCACGCTGTATGTGCAGTGCTGACTGTCGGATGGGCCAGCCACGCTGAATGTGCAGTGCTGACTGTCTCGTGATGGGCCAGCCGCGCTGTATGTGCAGTGCTGACTGTCGGATGGGCCAGCCACGCTGAATGTGCAGTGCTGACTGTCGGATGGGCCAGCTGTGCTGAATGTGCAGTGCTGACTGTCAGATGGGCCAGCCACGCTGAATGTGCAGTGCTGACTGTCGGATGGGCCAGCTGCGCTGAATGTGCAGTGCTGACTGTCGAATGGGCCAGCCACGCTGAATGTGCAGTGCTGACTGTCGGATGGGCCAGCTGCGCTGAATGTGCAGTGCTGACTGTCGGATGGAACAGCTGCGCTGTATGTGCAGTGCTGACTGTCGGATGGGCTAGCTGCGCTGAATGTCCAGTGCTGACTGTCGGATGGGCCAGTTGCGCTAAATGTGCAGTGCTGACTGTCGGATGGGCCAGTTGCGTTAAATGTGCAGTGCTGACTGTCGGATGGGCCAGCTGCGCTGAATGTGCAGTGCTGACTGTCGGATGGGCCAGCTGCGCTGAATGTGCTGTGCTGGCTGTCGGATGGGCCAGCTGCGCTGAATGTGCAGTGCTGACTGCCTTGCGATGGGCCAGCCGCGATGAAGCAGCCGCGCTGAACTGTCCCATCCCCTCCAGAAGGGTATATGGATGTAATTTACTACGGATGCTCTTCTCTGAACAGTGGAATTTGTTGAACTGACAATGGAATTGCAAAAATCAGACAGTATAGGGGCTCTGTCACCTAAACATTTACTGGGACTGTAGAGAATATAAAATAATGAAAAGTGAGCCAGCATTGTGTTAGCGGAATTGCAAGCAAATGCATTATATAAAAGAAATATATGTTCTAATGGTGCCTGCGCTGACTCATGTCTATGGCATCACCTTGATAAGCAACTTAACTACTTGTTATATCTTTGCATATCAAGCCACAAGGTGATGTCATAACCCATGGGTTTGTTTCATATCTGAGCTGGAAACATTTTCTACCTTTTTTTTTATCCTTCACTTAACTTTACCCAGAAAATCTCAGAATTTACACATGTTAATATTATGTAACATGGCTATATCACATGATAAGGTAAACTGAAAAGTTTAGTCCCTGCCAATCACGTCAACACATTACGTCAATCATGTAGGACACAGATTCCATCTCACTGATACAACATGTGGATAAACTTATTGCCTGTCAGTCATGTAGTAAACTAGATGTATTCATAGATTAATTCATGTCCTGTCAGTCACAGAGTACACAGATTTATGTATTCCTTGTCAGTCACATTGTATATATAGATTCATGTTATGGTTTGTAGTACATAGTCTAATTCATGTGCTGTCAGTCATGTAGTAACCATTTCAATTATGTCTACATTAACTCTCTGTTAGCAATAGATTCATTCACTCGCCAGTCTTGCACCGACATTCGGGGACAACAATTTAATTATAGTCAGTCTCATAGTTCACTAATTAACTCATTCCCGGCTATTACACACAACAAAGTTATGGTGGGGATAAAGGTGATGGGAAAAGGAGTTTACTTAAAAATCAGGGGGTAGTAGAGGCATAAAACAAATCCACACGTATAGGGTAGTGGATGTATGGAATCGCCTTCCAGCGGAAGTGGTAGAGATAAACACAGTGAAGGAGTTTAAGCCTGCGTGGGATAAGCACAAGGCTATCCTAGCTATAAGATAGGGAACTAGGGACTAATAAAAGTATTTAGAAAATTGGGCAGACTAGATGGACCGAATGGTTCTTATCTGCCGACACATTCTGTTTCTATGTTTCTAGCCACAGACTCCCACATTGGTACATTAGACATTTCCAAATGGTTATTAGCGCTCTCATTAACAAATTGGTTTAATACGATTAACTAATATAAGAAAAGCATCAACTACTACTAGTTTCGGGCATGCCTGGCTTCCAAATAGGGCAGGGGCGCCCAACTTGCGGTTTGTTTAACTTCAAAGTGCAGCCCACCTCACTGACTTAACTGCCCATACCCTCATTATCCCTATAAATGTATACTTTTGTTTGAATAAAGTTCATTTAAACTTGTTTGGAACTACTTTTGTATTGTTGCTCAGAAGGCAAACATATTTCAATGGTTGCCATTCTAATTTTCACCATTACTGCGAATATGAAAAATGGTTGCGGCCAAACAAGCTCAGGCATCTCTGTTTACGCGGCCCACTTCGAAAAAAAATACTTTGTCGCCCCTGAAATAAGGGGTGAGGCTTTGTTCCTAATTAATGATTGTTTTGTTGGTTTATTGTAGTACTATGCAATTCTTTCCAAAATCTCACGGTGGTACTAATTACCCCACTTGTGAAACCCATGGTTTCGCCATCTGTTAATTTACATCACCGTTGGTTGGCTTGTGACCCTCCAGGTTTTCCTGTTGATCTACAACTCCCTAGTGCATCATGATTTACAGTGTTCCCTTTCTGTAGAAGGATATATTATTAGGGTTTCTCCCCCCCCCCCCCTTCAGGTCTACGATGTTTACATTAAGAGAACGTGCAGGTGGGATTCGGTGAGAATGTGAAATGTGTAATGAAATAGACCATGTTGTTTTTTTTTATTTTTCTTTTCTACACACCGCAAGCCATCAGGGTTTTTTTTTCACCCCATCCGGTGCTAGTGTCGTTTCTCTTGTCAGTACAATAAAATTTTATTTGGCAATTAAAGTAAAGTGTTTTCTGAATTCCTTGGCTGTTAAAATGCCAAGTTAGAAATGCTTTTTAATAATTATACTTCTGTTTCCAAGTTGTAACGTTCACTTTACATGACCGGGGGAAGCGTTAGACCCATTCCAATCTCGCAAATTACTATCGTTGGATCTATTCTCATTAAATGAATGCCTTGTGGCTGGCATGCACATGAGGTGTTGGTAGTTCTTGAGTGACAACCCAGCATATATTCCCTGGTTAGCTCTATGGGCTCAGTATAGTTGATTCCAGTGGAATGTGGCACAAAATCTTTATAGCAAAGAGCAAATTAGTCTTGCACCTATCTCGCTTATCTGTACTCCTCCTTGCAGAGATGAATTAATCAGCATCCACAAAAGGGTAGGTATTGCTTACAGTGAGTAAATTCTATAACAAATCAAAATGGCTGCTCCCATCGCGGAGGCAACTTCCGATATACGGACCTCTCAGCGTCTCATAGTGGATGACCCCATCCTTAAGGCGGCCCGTTTATCGCTTCTTAAACAGACGCACTAAATGCGGCCATCTGTCTGACAATCTTAAAATGGGGGTTTTGAGGGTAGGGCTTATATTACGAGCATCCTGAAAAATAATTCTAGAGCTTATTTTCTGGTTAGGTCTTATTTTCGGGGGAAATACAGTAGAGGATTTGCTCAGCAAGAAGCAAAGTGAGTAGAATGAAACAAGTATTCTGGGAAGTTCTGCACCAGCAGACAAAACAGACAGAGGAGAAGAGAAAAAAAACTGTTGAACTCCGGTTTTAACATCATCTATGGGCTCTCAGGGTCCAATGTCACCTGAATCCCATCCCTGACAAGTAATGTCATGATTTGCCTCTGTAATATGGTTAGTGGATTTCATAATACCAGAGAATATACAGAGGTTGCCACAGTCATTTTTGCAGGGTATCCCTTTTTTGGAGGTAGGGGGCCTTAGATCCCTTCTTTCCTATACATATTGTGCTAATTAATGCAAGTGGAAGTCTGGTAGCTGGATTAAGAAAGCCTAGAATAAGCTTCTGGGAATATCGGATGTCTACAGACAAAAGAAAGCAGCGAAGCCATGAGAAGTGACATTGCTCGTTCTATATGACCTGTCCAACGGGATGAATAGATCACCTGACAGCTCTCCGAGAATCATGGACCATCAACAATACCTGAACCCGTCATATGATCAGCTCCACTGATACTGACTGTCACATGCTATTTGTAGCCTGAGATACATTAAAGCAGCTGAAATTATTATTATTTTTACTCTCTCCCCCCCCCCACCACCACTTTGTTCACATCAAATTAAAAGTACTGTGTGCATACAAAAAAAAAAGTTAAAATATATACCTGTTTAAATGGCACTGGTTAGGTATCCCCATCTAATAGCAAAGCATCTGCCTCTCTATATTTAAGTGCTGTTCTTTTATTTATCACTTGACAGAAGCCGCTTCTTCCTTTAATTTGCTCAGGAAAAGTAATTGACAGTAAAAAAAAAAAAAGAATATACATAGCACCGGACAAACCGTGCAACAATGACAAATGCCAGACTAACAGCTAATAGTTGATATACACATAATACATTTTTATATAAAAAATAATAAACAATTTACATTACAACTTACTTACATACGCCTTGACACCACAGTAGCTTCTATAGCCTATACTCATTAGTATGAAATAATAGCTGGATCAGTGAGATTTGTTGGTACATATGTACAAATGCCCCATGCAAGACTGACATCCCTTGGGGACTCTTTGGATTAGTACCAGAGGCTCCAGATTGTAATTTCCTCACCACACCTCCATGCAAGTACCTGTTGATCCACAATCTTCCAAACCCTGCCCCCCGACCCTCCCCATTAGCATACTAACATCCAACTTTTTCATACCAAACTCCTCTCACTTGTTCCAAATCCTGCGCCTACTTCTGCCCCAATAGCATACTCACATTAAATGTATCATCCAAACTCCTCTCACTTGATCCAAGCCCCGTCTCCCATTTCAGGGAATATCCCCTTATGGCCAAATATTTGTTTTAAAAAGGAAATATCGATTGTTCCGCCCCTGAATGTTCGGAGGGATGGGACGCTGTCCTTTCTTTTCAACTAATGAAAGAAGCCCCAGTTGGAATCAAGGTGGTCTCTATTCAGGACATTTAAGGTAATGGTCAGTGGCCAGCAATTTGTTGAGCACATCAACTTCTTGGTTATGCTGAGTCTTAGCTAACCTTAACTGTTTTTAAAAAAGCTCCTTTGAACAATTAGTGGTCGGTCTTTGTCATAACATGGCGGCTGGTCTACTAGAGATCTATTCCATTGTATGTCAAAGAGAGCTGGAAAAGGTCATTCAAGATGACTATGTATTTTTGATGGAACAGAGCCTTATTTCTGCCTAAACTGTAATACATAGCAGTTTCCACTACTTCTACATCATCCTAATTCAGTCTGTAAAAAAAAAAAAAGTCTGATTATTTGAAGAGTTTATAGCCAAAAAATCGCCATTTGGTGCCAGAACTATGGTCCTCTAAACCGGGCCTAACAAGTCTTCAGACACAAAAATACACTTGAGTAGATTTTTATGAGCGTATCATGGTGTGAGGGATATTACGGTCACACATGGAAGTTGGCTGGAAGCTTTAGAAAAACATCTAAGATAATAAAAGTAATTGTGTTCTCAGGTGGGCCACAGATCGTTTAAAAGTCATTGGTTGGCTGTATCAGGTCAGCCACCTGCCAGCTGGAGAGCCCTTCTTAGGGGCTTCATAAATAAATGGCTCATGTTCCATCCTGATATATTTATATATATGTTTTTTTGTTGGTAGGCGCGTCTCTCCTGGATAAGATTTGGTGATATACATTAAAGAAACGTCTCCGTATGCGCTTATAATTGGATAATTACATGATCAATGTATATAACATGCAATTACTGTTTTATGTACAGACATTGACTTAAATTGGCATTCAACTCAAAACTGTATTAATTAACATTTTTTTTTAAACTTTAATGGCACTTCTTATAGAAATCCTTTAATGGAAGCCAGAGCCACCGAGGAGCTGCACAGGATGTTGGCTCTGGAGTAGAAGAGTAAGTTGATTGTTGTGAACCCATTATTTTTTTTTTAAGGTTTAAATATTTCTTTCAAGGAATGTTTTTTTAACAAAACATTATTTAAAGTAAGAATGTAGCAAATGCAAATTGATCTTTATATTATGCTAGCAGAATGTGAAAGCATATATTTTTTTTACATAACTAGTACTATTGCTTGCAATTATGCTTACGCAATGCACTGCTAGTTATTCATGCTCTATTATGCTCAACTGCCGGGGCTCATTCAGTGAGCCAGTGATGCCTGGAGGAGGCAGAAGGCGAGTGCCAAAGAAGTATTCCTTCTAAAAAAAAACGGCATCAAACTTAAAAGTGCTTTATTGAAAAGTGCTTTATTGAAAAGTGAAAAGTGCTTTTATATGCAAATCCAAATTTGCATCAGTTATCCATGTTTAAAAAGGTAAGCGGGGAGGGGGGAAGAGTTACTTAGTTACTTAAACAACTGTACTCTGTTCCTCAAGAGCAGACAATAGCATACTTATAATGGATTTTGATTTTTCTAAAACATTTAATGACACAATGAAAATTCCAACTCTGACATGGAACTGGCTAGACAGTCTTGTTTTCAACAGCTGCAAATTCATTCCTTATGTTGCGTGAAAATGACCCCCCCATCCCAAAAAAAAAAAGAAAATGAACCAACCCTCCTAGTTTCTAATACAGTTCCAGCAAAAGTTTTACTAGAAAGATCAAAATCATAAGCACTTATGGTCATACGTATTTATTTCAATATAATCCACAAATTCACTTATAACTCAGAAAAAAAAATCATCTCTGCTTTTTGCTACCTTACCTTGTTATATAATAGAAACATAGAAACATAGAATGTGTCGGCAGATAAGAACCATTCGGCCATTCTAGTCTGCCCAATGTTCTAAATACTTTTATTAGTCCCCAGTTCCCTATCTTCTATCTAGAATAGCCTTGTGCCTATCTCAGGCATGCTTAAACTCCTTCACTATGTTAAACTCTATCACTTCCGCTGGAAGGCTGTTCCATACATCCACTACCACCTCAGTAAAGTAATACTTCCTGATATTACTTTTAAATCGTTGCCCCTCTAAGACTATGTCCTCTAGTTGTGGTAGTTTTTCTTCTTTTAAATATACTCTCCTCCGTTACTGTGTTAGTTCCCTTTATGTATTTAAATGTTTCTATCATATCCCCCCTGTAACGTCTTTCCTCCAAGCTATACATGTTAAGATGCTTTAACCTTTCCTGGTAAGTTTTATCCTTCAACCCGTGAACCAGTTTAGTAGCACTTCTCTGAACTCTCTCCAAAGTATCTATATCCTTCTGGAGATACGGTCTCCAGTACTACGTACAATACTCCAAGTGAGGTCTCACCAGTGCTCTGTACAATACTCCGAGTGAGGTCTCACCAGTACTCTGTATAATACTCCAAGTGAGGTCTCACCAGTGCTCTGTACAATACTCCAAGTGATGTCTCACCAGTGCTCTGTACAATACTCCGAGTGAGGTCTCACCAGTGCTATGTACAATACTCCAAGTGAGGTCTCACCAGTGCTCTGTACAATACTCTAAGTGAGGTCTCACCAGTGCTCTGTACAATACTCCAAGTGAGGTCTCACCAGTGCGCTGTACAATACTCCAAGTGAGGTCTCACCAGCGCTCTGTACAATACTCCAAGTGAGGTCTCACCAGCGCTCTGTACAATACTCCAAGTGAGGTCTCACCAGCGCTCTGTACAATACTCCAAGTGAGGTCTCACCAGCGCTCTGTAGAATACTCCAAGTGAGGTCTCACCAGTGCTCTGTACAATACTCCAAGTGAGGTCTCACCAGTGCGCTGTACAATACTCTAAGTGAGGTCTCACCAGTGCTCTGTACAATACTCCAAGTGAGGTCTCACCAGTGCTCTCTACAATACTCCAAGTGAGGTCTCACCAGTGCTCTGTACAATGGCATGAGCACTTCCCTCTTTCTTTAGCACTTTATAAAATCAGCTTTAGCTAAAGGATTTCCCTGAAAGTCTCTTAGATGAATACGTCAGGCGTGTTCTATTCACTAAAAGGTGAGATGTAGGTGAGTTGTGGTGAGATGAGCTGAGATCAAGGTTTACATCAGGAATGGGATATACAAGACTTTTCAAGCCATTGTAACTGAACATAGTGCCTATCAAGTAATCTCACTCAAGTCCCCAAAAATAGCAAAAATAAAGACAATTTGTATCACCCTCCTTGTGATGTAGGTTGTATTACACTCAGGCAATGTTTCAAAGTGTAATAAAACCATTATCTCATGGAGTTCTATACGAATTGTACATCGTATCCATTCACTGTGTGCAGCTTGGCACATCCTTCATATTAAAAAGCCAAGAAGCACACAGTGTTTACTCTGCACTGTGAATGTTCATGTTGCTACTAACACTAGTATCAATTATTTAGACTCAGGTGTTATACTTTGCCCTAACAAGGTAGAGTTGCAATGTATCATGCTGGCACATGATATAAATCTTCTCTCTCTCTCTCTCCCTTTTGATATAGAATATAAAGACACTACACTCTTCATTTAACACTTTCTGGCCATCACAACCCTTAATAAAATAGATTTTAACTGTGAACATATGGTACTTCAGAAGCAAAGAATAACTAGGACAAGAGAAGATTGTAATACTACAGGGAAGTTTGTTTAATTTTATTTCCCAGAGAATGTTTTAAAAGACATTGAATGCATTCCCTGCAGAAGTGATAGAGGTTATTTAGTGAAAGAGTTTAATGGTACAGTCTAGCTCCCAAACTCACTTTGGTGCAAGTTAAAGATTACTGCCTGAAAAGTGCACAGGCTTTCTTTCCAGTGTGATTTGATGCAGGCATTCTGGATAAATCCCATTTTTAATATTCTACTCAAGCCCTCCCCTACACCCTATCCTACAGTTACTTCCATACTGATTGTATGTAGGCACTGAGCCTGTATAAGTTTTGTTTCATTTAGTCCCTTCCTCAGCTGCCCTGCTGGTGGAATAGAATGCACTGTGTGCAACCTAAGAGACCTTGCTCTGGTACACGTAGGATCTCTTAACAGTGCAACACATTGTCTGATGGCATAACTATAGAAACATGATTTTCCATTAATTTGAATTGCATTATTCTCAATGGTTCCTGCAGCAAAAAAAACTGCTGTCATTTCACCACTTCATCTAAGCGTAAGATTTTTATATTTTAAGCAATGAAAAATGTGCATTTGTAAGTACTTTGAGAGCAAGTTAACATGCATTAACATTTGGAAGATGTATTTTGGGCACGCGACAGTCAAGTAAGTTAAGTTGACATGGGTTAGGCATGAGACATGAGACATATCCTTGGCAGAAGACATGGCCAAGGTCAAGAAAGCTTTGCAGAGAACAAGGGCTAAGTCCGAGCTCTGTGCCCACTTGCTGTGAGCAATGCAGCTAGCTCGGGATCCTGGAAATAAGGGGAGGCAGCAGCAAATGAACTATACAACAAACGGAAAAAAAGCCAGCCAGCTCATGAATAGTTCACAGAGGAACCAGTGAAGCAAGTCTGAAACAAAACTGGGATGAAATCAAGATGAACACAAAAGGACCAAGGGTGAAATGCGTTGGGTGATGCACTCTTAAATGGAGGAGCTGGCATCCAAACCAAAGATTACGGAACACTAGAGATTGTTCTGCTTTATGCTCTCTTGAACCTTTTAGTTGTGCAAAATGCACTATTTGAGAGCAGAATTTAGTCAAGTTAGGGGCATTTTTACCTATTGCCAAAAAGTTAACCAATACATTTATTGCTAAATGCGCATTTCGTCAGGAGTGTGTTGCCCACAAGACAGTATAGAAAGGAGTAAACATAAGATGTCACACAGACAATCCTTCTCAACCATGTTGTGTTCCACTTGAAGTATGCCAACATGTTACATATTAAATTGAATTCACTGATAATTAATTGGTGTCGACAGCATGTGTACAACACATAAAACAAATGTTCACAGTACATGTAAGGCTAAATTGGGATCTTGTATGTTTTTATTCTGTGTATTAAAGGGACTGTATCACCTAAACAATGTTCTTACTGTTGGGTCAATTCACTAAAATTCGATATTGAAGGTCGACTGATCATTTTGAGACCAAGTAAAATTTCGGCACCCAAAGAGAAGAAAAAACAGGTTCAAATCTTCCCTATTGAAAGTAATGGGAGGTGAAATGATCAAAGCTATTTTTGAGACTAAGTCAAATTTGTGCACCTGAGTGTTGACTTAGTTTTCAAAAATAGCTTCAGTCAATTCGCCTCCCACTATTTTCAGTCGACCTCCAGAGTTGAATTTTAGTGATTAGAACCATGTACATGTAGAGATTACAAAGATTGAAAATGATCTATACATTGTATTAGCAAAATTGCAAGCAAAAGCCTAAATTACGATTTAAAAAAATGTGTTTTACATGTCTCTGTGGAGTCTAGAGTTACCACCCAGCTAGTATTTTTACTGGCAGACCGGCCAATGATAGTCTATGGAGGCAATACATGGTCTGTGGAGGGCAAAAATAGCTTGCTACTCTAGTCTCTCATGCATGACATCACCAGTGGCTTGATATGCAAATTACTAATTTCCCATTGAAAACCAGTTCATTTGCATATCAAGCCCCAGGTGATGTCATAAGCAGAAGACTCCACAAAGACATTAAAAATACATTGATCCTCCTAGTTTAAGCATTTACTTGCAATATTGCTAACACAATGTATAGACCATTTTCAAATATTTTTCGATGTGCTACATTCGCAGTAAAAACAATGTTTAGGTGATACAGTCCCTTCAGGTACATGAACCCTGAAAAAGGTAAAAAGAAAATTCCAGGTTTTTTTTTGAATGATTACAAATTTACACAAAGTGTTTGAAAAAGAATACCATGCCCAGCTACCATTACAATTACAACAAATGTAAAGATTAAAAATGAGATCTGTGTAAATTCCAAGACTAAATATATAGGTGCCAGTTCATAAGTTTCCTTTAGGTACCAATCTCCACTTAGTTCAGAACACTCATGAATACTACATTCTACAGGCAACAACTTAGAGTTGAGGCTAGGAAAAGTGTCCACACAAGGAGACCAGTGGCAAGGTCCATGAAGATCTATAGAACGTCATGAAGTTGCTTCGGTAAATGTCCACCCTGGACAATGTTGGTGATGAACTTTACTGAGAGGGTAGTGGATGTATGGAATGGCCTTCCAGCAGAAGTGGTAGAGGTAAACACATCAAGGATTTTAAGCATGCGTAGGATAGACACAAGGCTATCCTAGATATAAGACCAGGAAAGGGGGACTGATAAAAGTATTCAAAATAATTGGGCAGACTTGATGGACCGAATGGTTCTTATCTGCCGACACATTCTATGTTTCTATGTTTCTATTCCTCCTAAGGATATTTTTTGCCACTTTTTCAAATTTGAGACATTTCCAAAGAGATATTGTTGACTATTTTGGTATAGTCCGGCATCCTCAGTACCACACACAATTCGTAGCACTGCATTTTGAATGATAACCCATCTACTTATTGAAGATAAACTGTGAGCCCCTTACATAGCCAAGGATCTCAATGCAAGTTTTACTGAAATAAAGCCACAAAACGAGATCAAGCTGTATTTTTCAGCAAAAAGGAAGCCGCTCGGGTTCCCCTGACCTGCTGGCACACTGGCAAAAATAAACAGAAGCACAACATAAACAGAAAAACAAAAAGGTTATTTCCTTTGCTATACTCAATCTACGCGCATGAATAAAACCTTTATTTTCGTTGTAGCATCCATTGAAACAAAAAAATCAAGCACACCATGCAATTTTAACTAGCAATCTTTTTTAAAGGGAATTTAAAACCTCTAAAAAGTAAAACAGTTGTTTAATGGGCCCCTAGTGTTCTACATAACACGTTTTTACAAGAACATTGTGAAACTTTTACATGGGGTGGCCTGCAGTCCTTTAAGATTTAAATGTTACCGAGCCGAACCCTTGTAAAAGCTCATGGAAAATAATGAAACGTATAGTGTTTTCGGAGAAACTGGGGCTATAGAATAATCTGATTATAGATCAGATTTAAGCTCCAGCTGGATCATCTAATAGATGAATAAGGTAGTCCTGCTCTTGATGATGTATTACATGAATGAGCAACTGACACATGTTATATATTTTATTACATATTAACAATATTTCTAATGATAATGAGGCAGATTCTATGCCCCGGATAAATAATTATTGACCCTAGCCTAAATAAAATAAATAATTGCCCACCTGTGGCTTGGGGCTAGTGCTATGCCCCAGACCCCAATTTTTAAAAACTGATGAAAATAATTATAAACTATATTGAGGCACAGCATTTCCATGGTGCTTCAATGAAAATAAGTATGGATTTTTAGTATTGTAAAAAGAAAAAAATATATATTTTGGCAACTGTGACCATCAGCCTAACCATCAAGTTCCATAAATAAACAAACCAAACCACAATAGCATTCCACTGAAGCCACATGCACCTTACGGTAACCTGAGAGTGACAAAAATCAAAGCATGCTCTATGAGTAGCCTTAGACAACTAAGTCCTCAGCCAGAGGATAACGCAACAGTAAACACAATGTGGAATTTTACAGTAATGGAGGTCTTGGAGTTTTGGTGAAGAATAGATGACAACCCAACTCCCAATATGCCCCAGCGTTCAAGCTCCCGCTAGAGGGTTTGGCTTGGGATTGGGTGTCAGCGCTATTGCACATGCGCAAACACTGGGATGTTGAACACTAAAGAATAAACTCAGTAATGCAAGCTGGACATTTTTGTTTATTTTTTTTTGTGTTAATTTATTACAATGGGGGGGGGGGGGGGGGGAGAACATTTATAAGAGACAACAATATTGGACACATAATAGTTTCCAAATCTACCTGCAGGAAGGTTTGCTCCTATAAAGTATTCCGCTACCAGTTGAGCACATTCTATCCACGTGAGGTTTGCCATTATTATGACTATTGGTATTATTATGATGTTGTGTTATACATCCTGTACTGTAGATAACTCGTGTAAAAGTGCTGACATGCAAACCACATCTCTGGGGAGAAAAGGCTAAGCCTTCAACGAGGAAGTAAACAGCAGGAAGCCCAGTATGACAGCAGGCGATGGGGAAACATTGTTAGCATTTGGATTAATTAGGCTGATGTCACTGACTTGACAAATGATGGAAGAAAGCAAGATATTAATCATTAGTTTTAAAGATTACGTTGTTTAGTATCAGGGAGCTTAACGAGATTCAGACCCTAGTGGCGCTAAGAGATAATAAAAAAAAAAAGAACGTCTATTAAGTGTTGAAGCGATAAATTGCTTTAAGTGCAGGTTGAAATAGAAATTATTTAATGAAAGAATACAGTTATTTATCTTATTGCGCCCTCTATCTTCTGTATATCTCTATCAGGTAACGGACATGTTGTTTAGAACTTTGGTTCAGATTTGCTCAAGATTCAAAACAACATGTCTGCCCCCTTAACAGAGAAATATAGAGGATTTTTGTGTGTAAGCTTCGAGATATCTTAGATCTCTATGTCCTATGAGCTGTTGAATTACAAATTCTCAGGTAGCCAATAAGATTGTGGCGTTGGATTTGAGGCATGTTTTTTTTATACCTTGAGCCAATACAATTATTCTTTTAACTCAGCTTTTTTTCCCCATGTCTTTTACAGCGCACTATACCATTTATAACCATTTATTGTCAAACAACATTTTATCTGCAAATTGCGAATTCTTTGGATTTAGCATAATTCATATAATAATTATAACTGACTTAGTCGTGTAGCAGCACAGTTGTTAATACAGCAAGGCTGTCATGTGATCCTCACATGCTCTAGGGACACTGCTCATCTTATGTGAGTGTCTACATGATTATATCACAGTGATACCTTTCCCCTCACACACCAGATATATTGGTTACCCTGATTTCTACAAACAATGGAAAACAACATATATACTATTATCTGAACCAAACTGAAGATACGCACAAGATGGATATGACAAAGACATTAAGAACAAGGTTTTAAATTCCCTGAATTTATCTCTTTATTGAGTAGGCTCTTTAATTATCAATGACATTTCAAATCTGCCAGGTGTATTGGACTCCTCAAAACAAATCCCTGAAAATTGAAAAAGAATTCGGAAAAAAAAAAAACTCTCTTATTTTTTATAACCACATTTTTGTAATTTTCTTTGATATATGCACAATATATATCAACTTGGGTAGTATGCTATGCCATCTCTGATTAAGTATAAATGTATCTTACTATAACATAGAACCAACAACTATTTAAGTATATGGGGTATCTACAATCTGGGCATGTTGACATGCATTACATTTTTCTTCTTCAACACAAAAAGGGTAAAGGATAATAAACCAAAAGTATTCTGGTGGCTATAGTATTTTCTTTCAATGGAAAATGAGTCCAATGAACAAATATACACATAAACTTTTTTTTTTAAGCCGGTGTTTAAGACCAAACTAACCTCAGGGTCTTTTTCCAACTCCAGACCAGCTTCGATAAGGTTGCGTTCAAACTCCTCTCTCTGACATTTCTTCTCTTCTTCCAGGGAATCGTGGTGGCTCATTTCCACCACCACGACCTCGTGTGGATGACATGACTGGTTTCCATTACCAGAATGTTGGTGGTCTTGGTTGTGTTGTTTCTGATGATTGAGATCTTTCGATTTCTCTTGCTGGTGATGCAATTCTCCTGGTAGTGGCTGTTCGGGAGGCGTTTTACCAATTTCCTCTGGGGTCACGGAATTCCCATTTGAAATAATGACCGCTGGTGGTCTGTGAGTCTCTGGAGACCCATTGTGGTTGGAAGAGCGGTGTCGGTAATGATAGGCCAGTACATAATCCACTTTCCTCTTACCATCGCCAAAATGCATGCCACTTTGCTTCGTGGCCTGGCTTCCATCCACATAGTTGTTAATAACCTGCAGTAAGTATGAAGTAATGAGTAAATCCCAGGAGGAAAGGAGAAACAAACATACAATTCATCCAGATTATTACCTGGGTGACTATTGCAGGAACTAATAAACAAAACATTACAGAAATCATAATCTATTTAACCAAAAACACATGTCTACAAGCCATAAGTAAAGAATATATATATTTTAAATGATGGGAATAAGAGGCAAAGGAAAAGATAAGAGAAGATATTGTGTGACAAGACATTATACTGAGACACTAACTTGATATATATGGAGAAGAAACACAGAAAATTAAATAGTATACATACTCCCTTAGGAAGAATTGGAGAGTAGGAAAGAAATTTACTTTTCTGCTAGATCACAAGATCTTAGTTCATAAGTTCCGAAGACGTTGCAAATTTGTTTCGGCTAAGTAACACTTTAACACAATTATGGCAGCTGAACATTATTTTTATTGTTTTTTATATATATATATAAAACAACCCAAACTACAGTAAGTATAACCCCTTAGCGACAATGGATGTACCAGGAATGACACGGAAAATCTGCCTGAAACACAGGCAGCGATTACCTCTAGGGTTGCTGCAATGCCTCAATAGAGAGGCATCCAGTGACACCAAAATTTGGCACCGCCTCCCCTCAAACACAGCAGAATTTTTTACGAACAGCCATTGCCACGCAAGGATACAAAATTATCAAAACAGTCCGGTCAACTAAGGGGAAAAAATATTGCAGCAAATTTTTAAGCATTTTTGATACAAAAACGCAATACAACAATTAACTGATTGAGTGCAGTGCTGTTAACACCACTTCTGTTTCAGTGTATATATATTAAACTAAGCGTGGATTGAACCATTCTAGTAGGATCTAATGTGATCCGACGAGCCAGGAACATTTGTACACGTACTTATTTTAATTTACTTACTGGAAGTCCTTGCAGATTCTCTTGGTCCATTTTTGGGTGAAAATTCAATTAAAAAATGTCCCCTCCCGCCTTCGTAAAAGAAAGAATCTCCAACGCAAATGAACAAGGCCCTGCGTGAATGTCATCCTCTTGGTTTTGAAAGACATGGCAGCCTTGAAACCCAATCCATCGTAGACTGAAACACAACTCCCCTTTCCCTTCTTTTTTTTTTTTTCAGCTCGCTATGGCTGTTGCCAAAAGGTGCATGCCCCGGATTGCAGTCGAAGGAAGATTTGTTGTATTGAGTGATCGGTGGAACGTCGTTTCCTGTTTATCACTTCAGGATAAATCTGGGAGCTGCTCTGTCATTACCTTGGTACCTAATCTTCCAAGTCAAAGAGGTTTCCATAGAAACATTGAGAACATGTATGCAACCACTCTCCCAGGAGAAGAAGAGGAGGAGGAGGGAGGAAGGTGACTCTTACCTTGAAAGTAATTATTATGTTGGAGAAAAGTGTGTCTATTTACCTGGTTCATGAGCCTGATCTGTTCCTATCCAAACAAAATATAATTAGGAGATTATATCTAGGGTTGCCACCAACCCTGTATTTTACCTGCAGACCATTAAAAAGAAATTGACGTGAGGCTACGGAGACGGGAGACTGGCCAGCATGCTGCTTTTTAAAGGTGGCCAACCTAAAAATGTCATAGTAGGAACCTGATTTGTCCTGCCAATAAAAACATGGCTTGCTATGCAAATATTCAGAAAAATAAATCAATCAAGAAAAATGTTAAAATAACAACCCGGATAATTGTGTTATCAGCAATGAAGGCAGCTGCATAAATTAAGAGAATAATCTTCTGACGTGTCTGTGGTGTCTCCAGTGTGTGACATCACCTTGTGGAGAATATTTTCGAATGGGAAATGTGCAATTTGCATATCAAGCCACAAGGTGATGTAAAAAAAACAGGATGCGCCGCAGACACATGTAAAATCTATTTAGCACTTAATTTCTCCATTTGCATTCAGTTCTGCTAATACAATATAATACATACATTTTCAGCATATTTTTTATATCACAGTGTTTAGTTGATGAACTTCTTTCAAATATGATGAGAATATATTTTGGCTATGTTTGTTTGTTTGTTTCAGGCTATGTTTTTTTGGAAACATAGAGACATTATGGCATCTATTTGTTTAATTGAGTGACTGGTTAGTGAAGCATATCTGCTCTAAGCCATGAGATCTGTCTACTAAACAGTGAACTGTGGAGAACAGGCAAGGGAATAGCAATAACCAGGCATTAATAGCAGAGCTGGAAATCCAGGCACGTTGAAGAATGGTCAAGGTGGGTTATATTATGCCTCTCCTTTGGTGTAACAGCGGCAGCATTGATCTGGTTGCAGGTGTGCGCTGGCATGATTGATTGCCATGTCTGTCTGTTGGGATCTTGATTCCAAGGGATGGACTGTCCAGGCAACTACCTACGAAACGGAGGCCAGGAAGATGGGACACATAGGTCCCATCTTGGTTGGTGCGGCAACAGAATCTGTTGTCATAGACACAACGGAGCCCCATTGTAGTGTGCATTTAGACGATTATACTTTACCTGTCACTGCAGCTGATTCAAAGGGGGCGTTAGGTGGTGTGTGTCCCCCGCGCATGAGCTCTTCTGCCAAAGTTATTGCTGAATGACAGCTGTAACTTGGTGCGCATGTGCTGTGGTGCGCGATGAGTGAATTCTACTGCGCCTGTTGGTGCGCTCAGATGTACTGTAACCCCCTATAGGGAGTACTGCTATTTTTTATTGTATTCCTATTATATATTTTGCTTGTCTTTTGTCTCCCCTGCTCCTGAATAGTTTTTCATCCCTAGTTCTGTTCCTGTTTCCTGACTTTCCATGTTTTCCCAGCGCTCCCCAGTTCCAGTAGTTTTCCTCCAAATTTGTATTTTTTATTATATTCACAGTCCGAGAGCCCTGTTTATCTCTCCAGGACAGTCGGAGGTTTTATTTTGATTTGTCAAGGGGTTCCTGATCTGAAATCCTTTGACTGATGGCGGTTTTAGATCCATGACTCTGTCTCTCTTTGCACTTCAGAGAGAGACCTTTGTTTTTTTACTAATGTCTTCAGAGGTGACCTAGCCCCCCCCCCCTCAATTTTTGTATGTTTAAAAATAAAAGTCTCTCATTGCACCAGCAGTTAAGGACAGTTGGTGAACGATCAGCCTGGAGCTTCACTGGGCAGGGAATAAAATGGCAGCAGGAGGCTGCTGGGCAGGAAATAAAATGACATGCATTCACACCGGCCAACTTTAGGAAAAACGGTCCCATGATATGAGGGGGAGGAGCCAAAAGGGGAAGGATTGTGCCACATTGTGTCACCCAGCGAGATTTAGTTCCTGCCTCTCCAATACAGGTACCAGGTGTCTGGAGCTCAATTTTTTAGCGTTTAGACTATGTATGTTCAGACTGAATTTAAATTCAGGGAATTGAGATGGGAATTACACACTCAAGCCCAACGTAGCTGAGCTGTAAAAACATTCACATTCCCATCACATTCAGCTGCATCGGAGAACTCGGCAACATTGGCCTAACGTTTGATATTCCCATCTCGGTCTTATGCAATTCTCCCATTGTTGAGTAGACACTTTCATGTTTTTTCTGTCCGTAATCACGGGAAAAATCCTTAACTCTTTCAATATCAGCGGGATAGAAACACATTGGTCACCAACCTCTGTCAACCAAAGCTGTAATACCACAGAACTACACTTACTGAATTATTGTGTCTATCGATGCCACAGGATGGGTCAAACACCCCACTGATGTTCCCTTGATGAGGATATGGGACTGGAAGATACTGGGTGACCGTGAGGTATTTCAGTGGGGTAAGCGAGCTCCCAGCTGGCATCTGAGGTTTCTGTCCATTGTGCTCTTGACTGGGCGTGA
Organism: Pelodytes ibericus; assembly: GCA_036172795.1. Classification (NCBI taxonomy): domain Eukaryota; kingdom Metazoa; phylum Chordata; class Amphibia; order Anura; family Pelodytidae; genus Pelodytes; species Pelodytes ibericus. The sequence continues at coordinate 14,586,157 of CM069858.1, read as the reverse complement.
GAGGAATCTCTAAAATGAGACACAAAGCTAGACATAATTACATAATATTTAGCAATACATTGGGAAAATAATACATGTTGGTGTCATATGTAACAAGTAGTTATTATATAGATGTAGCTTGACTAACTCCACCATTATGCATACTTTTTTTCAAATAGACCATTCTGCCCCATTACTCGAATGTTTCACGCAGTTCCCACAAAGCCTTTTTTTTTTTTTTAACCAAGAACTGACCTTATTCTATTCTTCCAGCCTAGACTTCTCTTTCTTAAGTCCATTTTTTTTGTTCCCTTCCTTTGTCTTCAGCCGTGTTCTCTACTTAAATTCCACCTGTGCGTTTTTTAAACATATTCATATTAATATCCTTTCCTCTTATTACTCCCTCATGGGATGTTATGGTTGAGAACACGTGCAACATTCCCCAACAGAAAAGGATGTCCCACATTTCTTTTGTTTGTATTTGGCTTTGCCTTTATTTTTATTTATTTTTCTGCAGTTTCCCAACTTGAATTAATAATTAAGAGACTACCTACTTTATCTGAAAAAAGAAGAATGGCAACAATAGTGTAAATAAAATAAGGAGAGCTTTTTGTTATATGATTTGGCCAAAGCATAATTAGGATTACCCTCCCGACCAAGGCACACTCTCAGTAAGGTCCCTAGCCTAATCCAGCATCAACAGGATGCATTCTTCTATTTTTCTATTCCCTGCTGGCACATATTGAGATTATTAGTTCCTCTTTGGGGTCAACTTGCTTTCCAAGGATCCAGGGATCCCCTAACAAATTAGAAAACATTTGGTAGCAGTAGAGACTATTTTGTGTGGCCACTAGTTGGTAAGTAGCCCTAGTGACTGTTGAGCGCATGCCTTGATGGCAAACCTAAGGGTCTACCCAATATAGACAGAATTTTTTGAAGTTAGGAAATACAATATAGAAAAATTTGGCTTGAGATCATAAGTTTTAACCAATTTAAGGCTGCTTTTCTGCCAAATTTGCCCTACTCAATATGGGCTGAGATTCCCAGAACTGGAGGTTTGAAATAAAAATAATAAAATAATATTTTTTAAAACAAATCCATTAAACTGACAACCACTGGACCCATATAATTATGAATAGAGCTTTTAGTCCCCCATAATACTAATACTGTAGTTGTCCAGACCCCCTAATGATAAACAGGACTGGGAGCTGGGAATATTTTCCCCATCCCCCACCCTGTTATAGACATATGGGACCAGGGCCAGTAGCTCTGGCGCCCCATACAATACAATTATTTTCTCCCATGGTCCAGAGTGCCTCCCGACCCTCAAATAAAATATAGCAGAGGAATTATTAAACACAAACCTACACACCAAACAAGCCAGACGTCCTGCTTTCCCCACAGAAATCATACATTCACAGTGAAAGCACCACTGCATAAGATTCTGGGTGGGCACATACAAATCAGGCCAACAATGATCACCTTTTGCCTCTAGATACACTTTCTACATGGACCCCTTGGAGCATATGCATGCTGTACAGGACAGTCTTCAGATACAGCTCAGGACAGGTGCAGACAGATATCCACTCATGGACATCTGTTTTGTCCTTAATGGGATTTATCAAGATGAGGTTGGTTACTGGCTTACTGCTTGAGGCTTGAATCAGTACGTAAGAAACCCACACGCCTACACAGAATTTCTACTGTTGTGCATATGTGCTAGTAAAGCCAATACTTGGTTACTTGTGTGAGGCTCACCTAGGCTTGTTTAACGAGTATCCAGTGTCTCCCTGTTTCCCTACTTCATTGTTCTCTGCTTACTATATCCCTTACTTGCTTTAATTCCGTCCTTGCTGTGTTCTCTTCTTTGTTATACGTTATGCTTGTTTTTGCCCTACACCTGTTTTGCTATGTTTTATTATCTGATATGTTCCTGGTTTTCCTTTGCCTTGTTTCTCTGCTCCTTTATAAATGTGCCCCACTATTTTTATCTGTGAGTTTCAATTTCTCCGTGTCTTTTCAGTCTCAGGTATTTTCTGTTTAGTTTATTATAATCTAGTCAGGAATAGTGATAGTAGCACAAAAGAGAAAACGCGTGTACACTCCAGTGTTTGCGTGAACGTCCAAGCCCTGCTTTTCGGTCCTCCCACACTTACGCGTTTCACGCCTGCGTGCAGGCGCTTAACGCGTAGGTGTTTTTTTCCTTTTTCTTCAGACCCACCTGGTTTTCCACTGTAAGCATATGTCTGTGCCGTTTATGCATATTAAAACGTTTATGCACGGACATTCAGGAGTCCTGTCTCATTATTGGGAACTTTGGAACAAAGTTGTAACTTTGTCTTCTTTTTCTAGGAATAGTGCTAGGACTTGCCTTATTGTGGAGTACCTTGATGTAGTTAGCAAGCTTATCATCACATGACCGTTTGGTGTAACCAAACCCTCACCATTTCCATATTAGAGTCCTAGGCTACTCTTGTGTTTTATGTCTGTTCTTTGTTTGATTTCCTCACCCTCTGTCCCTTAAACATCTGAGGATTTCAGCTCCTCTATCTTCTACCCGGTTCCCTATTCTGGTTTCCCTTTAGAAGTATCTGAGGATCCCACCTCCTATATTTTTAATTGCTATCAATATAAACTAGTTTGCCTATCCCTTATCCAGAAATCCATTATCCAAAATGATCTGTTATCTAAAAAAAAAATGGATTAACCAACAAGTTGCTAATTCCACACACACCTGTCAGAATGCAAGCACTCAATAGTTTATTCAGTCTCCTGCCCCCTTATGCTGTGATATAGCCTTTTCAAGCATGCTCAGATTCCCCCCATGCCTACAGGATAATACAATGGCACATGTGCAGATCTGACGTGCCAACGGCAGGTTCACATCACAGCTACATCATAGTAAAAGTGATTTATTTGCTCTATACAGCATTTGCATTGTTACTACTGTGTTTCATGAGCGCTGAGGCTTCAATATAGGGGAAAATGATCCATTATCCGAAATATTCCGTTATCCAAAATACTTCTGGTTCCAAGCGCTACGGATAAGGGAAACTCAACCTGTATTTACAAGCTCCCTATTCTATCAAGTAACCAATAAGGGAACAATACCCTACTCAGGAAGCAAGACAAAGGAAGGTACATCTATATAACAAACCCAATACTTCCTCTAGGATTTTGCCTAGCGACAACACAACACAATATAAACAAAAAAAAGAATACAATGCAATAAATAAATGAGAGAAAATGACTTGCAGTCTGCATGAAACATGAAACATGCATAGAAACTGAAAAAAAGAGTATGTACAAATTTTTCTTTTCAAGAAATACAATTATCTGCCATGACACAGCACAAAAGATTGAACCTTTGGTCAGATCTCTGCGGCAGGAATTAGAATAAGAGTCTTGCGTGGTCCTACTCCATATTTTAAAAAATAAAACATTTTAATAAAACAGGCTGCATTACATATGAGGGCTGGAAAGTGGAGCAGGAGGGCATTTGATCCTCCCTCCCCGTACTGCTCTCTTACTTTCTCTAAATGATCTGAGGCTGCATCACTTCTCACTTCTAAATGCCTAATGTGCAGGGGAGGGCTGGCAAGAGGACAAGGAAGGAAATAGCCCCCTGGGGTTTCAGCAATTTTAACTTTTTAATGCCCCAGTCGGTAAAACCTTTTATCAAATTGTCTTGCCTGCCTATCAATCTCTATGCATTATCTGTCAGCAAATCTGTCTTGCATGTCTGTGCGTGCCTGTATCTGCTGATATCAGGTGGGCTGATGAAGTGGCACCAAGTCCAACTAAATTGATTTTTGCCCCCCACCCCCCTGGGCCAACAGTTGCCAGCCCTCCCTGGGCACATTCTTCCTTTGGGTTGTCTATTGTATAAAAGGCGGTAGGATAGAGGTCACTCTAATTAATGTTGCCCCTATTCTCACCAGTTTGGCAAATATCCTGCCCCACAATAACATTTATATTGTTCATATATCGTGCCCTTCCAGGGGATCCTGGGGTAGAAGGGCCTGTTTTTAACACCTATCTAACAAACAAATCTTTATGACATGTTTATTTATTTTTTTCACCGCAGGTCTTGTGTAGACCAGAGATGTCAGGCTCAGGCAGTCCAAATAACATGTAATTAAACAATTAACTCTCTCTCCGAGAAATGTGGCAACCATCCTGCCTGGAAACCCTTTTGTTTGTTTTGTTTTTTTGACGCCCTCAAAGTTGACACCCCTTGCTGTAGTCTATCAAAGAGTGAAAATGGTGGCTATATCATGCAAGCAGATAAAACAGATTCTTTGTTTCCAAAGCAGGCCAAACCTCCATCTGAGGTTTCAGAGAACGGAGGCCTCTGTGTTCCTGGCCTCCTCTTCAGGAGTATTATTGTCACCGATGGTTCAATTTGAGTTTTTTTTGAGAGAACACTTGGTTTGTGTGAGAAAGTATCAATGACATATTGTGATAACCACAGTACTATTAAAATTGATACACCCTGAGAAATCATACATCTTTACAAAAATACCATGTATTCTAAATTTTCTAGTTGTGAAGTAGGATTCCTCGGTCATATTGAACATGTTCCCACTGTTTTTTTTTTCAGGTTCTTATAACATGCTAAAGCTCACCATAAATGTTAAATCATTCTATTCATTCTGCTAAAGATGTATGCTGAGATAAGAATCTTACAAAGGCAGACACCGTTTATATACATACATAGCTCTAGGCCGGAAAAATGCTTAACTATGAGGGGCATGTACTAAAAGAAAAGTGAATACATTTTATGTGCAAAATGATTTTTTTCTTTTTTGCTCCATTTGCAAGGTAGTAGACATTTAACAATCCAATAATAAATAAGAGCAATTAGTGCATAAAAACAGCCATATTTTTTAAATAAAAACAGGGAAGTTTGCCATTTTTTTTTCTACCTTTTTTATTGGCACGTGTTAAAAGCTGGAGTAATTTTCACAAGAAAAAAAAACAATTATTTTTCACTAAATATTCGCAAAAGTCTTTAGCGTGCGCAAATACAATGACAATATATTAATATAAATGGAAGAGGCGCAAATCGGGTATAAAAAAGCAACATTTTACAAATATTCGCAAATTGCTCCTTACTCATGTTTTACCTACTCTTTTCCCACTGCACTTGTTTAGTACATGACCCCCTATTTCTTTTGCAATGCTTAGAAAACTAGTCATGCAAATCGGTCAACATATGTGCATTTCCTAATTGAATTAATTACATGTTATAATGATACCACTCATTAAATTGCCAAATGTTAGCAAGACAGACTGTATGAAAATAACCTTTGGATTTATCCCACAAAAATGTTTTAAACATGTACTGTTTCTAAAATAATTGCACTACAGCATAGTTAATGTACGTGTATGTATTCTGTGCATTGATGAATGGAAAATAGTTTATTCAATTTTTTTGGTGTGGTAATTAATTAACTAACGTAATAACTAATTATGAACAGATAGCCACACTTTAGGTTTGATCAGATAATATTGAAACATGCTCTCTAATGATGGATATAATTATTTAAAAATTACAACTACTTGGCATTTCTGTAATTTCTTTGTACAAATTCGTTGTTTTTATTTTCTCACTTTTTTTTTTTAAGTACCATTTAACTCCTTTTTTAAATGGAGTCTTTTAACAATTTGTAATAGTGTCGTTGGTGCCACTACAGTATTTATTTCTTAAACAAGATCAGTCAGTTAACTCTATCATGAACATTATCCCCCCTGCATTGTAAACAATGTTACAATTATCCAAGCCTATTAATTATGAACGACGATGTCTTTGAAAAAAACATCTGCTCAAGAAAATAATGTATCTAAAACACTGACGGTGATGTTTATTTGAGTTATAAAACAAAAGATATTATAAAAAAAATAAACTCCTATTATTTCAAAGTGGTTTTGTGAAAAAAAAAAAGGAAAGCAAATATATTAGTGTGTGTTTTTATGAGTTAAATCAACAGTCATTTGTTGAGATTAGGTCTTATAAAGATGCCTGATCACAATTATTAATACACAATGATAGCTACAGCAAAGTAGAGATTATAATGCTTTAAATATAACTATAGACTGTCGTTGACCTTGGCACATCCAGTACTTAACCCCCTGATTTAAGCAAGTGATCCCACCACATTGTTAAACAGGGCCAGGTATTATTTAATCAATAAGTATCATGGTTGGGTTCCTTCAATTGACAAAGATTTAAGCATAGTTTCCAAGCCACCAACTATATCATCTCATCCAGGAGGAAATCCCTTTAAAATAATTCATTAAACTCATTCCTATGGCCCCAAGAAAAAACTGTAAAACAAATCAATAGGACAGAAAGATAAACTCACCAGTTAGTTGTGCAAGGGGAGCTTCCATATTGCAGACAGGGATTTGCCTGCTGGCTGTATAGACTGTGCTAATAGGATGATCAGAGTGTGCTGTTATACTGTACAATCTGCTTCTGCTCCTAACCTTTCTTAATTTGCGAATAGTGTTGGAAGCTAATTCCATCCCAGCTTGAATCTCCTTTAGGCAAACACAGAGTGGGATTAATTAGCTAGATCGTCTGCTACGTAATCGACAGCATGGCATAATCCTACAAAAAAAAAAAATTGAAAGGAAAAAATAAAAAGGTAAATCCAAAGAACAGTACAAGCCAAAGGGGAAGACAAATAGTCAGGATCTATGGCACCTTGATAATGCAATAGTTATACAATTCTTCAAACACTGGGCCATAAAGGAGAAAAAAATAATAATCCACTTCTGTAAATCAAACATCAAGTAAAATAGCCATTTCCCATCTGTCCCAAAATAAAAAAAAAAATGTTATTTTACAAAAGAACAATATAACGAAAAATCCCACAGAAGAGAAATCCAATAAGCATGAAAGATGTGGTTGTGCTGGCAGCGTCCGTTTGGTATTGTTGAATGGAGAACAATGTTCTATGTAAGATACAAGAGCTCTTCTGCTACACACTATGGGTAGCTAAGCTTTTTATAGGTCTGTATTTTTTTTTTTAAATCTCCAGTTACACTTGGTATAAGAAGACGCATTCCTGCATTAAATATTAAAAGGCTTACCTTGTAATCACCTGCTCGTTTGGAGCTGCTAAAATGTTATTAATTTCTAACAGATGAGGGCAAATAAATGTACTTTAACATGTGTTAATACATTTTCATAAGTTATACTGGGCTGTGCCTTACAACAGAGGAAAATCCTCTTTACCAGCACTTTCTACGAGGCTTCGCTTATTAGCAGTAGATGGGCTCAAAATGTCTTGATTTGCCACAGCGGTATGGATGGGCTGAGGGGGAAATGGTGGCAGTAGTTTTTTTTTTCCATCTACATCCAGGGATGAATGAACGAGAACCATGCCAAGACACCTTGGAGTTCTAACACTTCAGTGCAGATACACCTTAAAGATTTTCAAGTGGAAGGTCCTACTTTAAGCTATCAGAGGGCATCATGTTATCATGGCCTATCACTGTTCATAATGGAAAATGTGTTGACATTCTATGAGCCTTCACAGATTCACCTATATCTTTAATATTAATTATTTATGTCGATCGATCATCTTCGACCTCAGAGCAGCGGTGAGGTGGGCGTAGTGGAAGAGTCTTTATCCATTGGATGTTGAGCAGTTACCACATAGGAGAGACTCAGGTAAGTACAATATTCATATCCTGCCTTGGTTACCTTAAGCGCTACATAGTATGGCTAAATGTTACAGAATATAAAGTGATATACACCTGCCTTATGAGTCAAAGACAAAGTAAATAAAGGATGACCAACTAGCCTGACTCTGTGTGGTGCTATTACGGTGAATACTTCCACAACAGTCATTAAGTGTGTTTGAGTGTACGTTTTATTCATAGTCAAGCATTACCGTGAATGTTGGTAAAGAGTTAAAATACACTATATGGGCAAAAATATTGGGACACACTTCTTAATTGTTGAATCCAATCATACCCATTGCCACAGGTGTATAAAATCAAGCCCCTAGTCATGCAGTACACAAAATGGGTGGTTCTGAAGAGCTCAGTGAGTTCAAGTGTGGTACTGTGATTAGGATGCCACTTTGCAGTAAGTCAGTCTGTGAAATGTTATCTCTGCTAGATAACCCAAGTGGCCTTATTGGAAAGTGGAGGCGTTCAGGAACAGCATCAACTCAGCCACGAAGCATGGCCAAACAGTTGCATGCAAGCCTCACATCACCAAGTACCATGGCAGGCGTTGGATCGAGTGGTGTATATCACACTACTACCAGACTCTAAAACAGTGGAAACGTGTTCTGTGGAGTGATGAATCACCCTGCACTGTTTAGCAGTCTGATGGGCAAGTTTGGGTTTAGTGATTGCCTTCACTTCTATCCCAGCATGACTGTGACTAATTACACTTTTTGTCAGTCTGATGGGTGAGTCTTGGTTTGGCAGATGCTAGGAAAGAGTTACCTGCCTGATTGCATTGTGCCAACTGTAAAGTTTGGTGGAGGAGGGATAATGGTATGGAGGCTGTTTTTTTAGGGTTGGGATAGGTCCTTTAGTTCCAGTCAGGTTAAATCTTAATGCTTCAGAATACCAAGACGTTTTCCAACTGTGGAACAGTTTGGGGAAGGACCTTTTCACAGCATGATTGTGCCCCAGTGCACAAACCAAGGTCCATACAGACATGGTTGGATGAGTTTGATGTGGAAGAACATAACTGACCTGCACAGAGCCCTGACCTCCACCCCATCAAGCACCTTTATTATGAACTGGAATGGAGATTGTGAGCCAGGCTTCTCATCCAACATCAGTGTCTAACCTCACAAATGGTCTACTGGACGAATGAGAAAAAATTCCCAAAGAAACATCTTGTGGAAAGTCTTCCAAGTGGAGGAGATTGTTATTTATTTATTTATTTATTTTATTATTATTATTGAACACCCCACACATTTCCCCTAACCAATCCTAACAGGGTTTAAATGTAATCATGTGATGCATACATGCCTTACCCATGTACTTTAAAGAGAGAGGGGGAATGGACATGTTATCTAACAAAATGTACAGCCAGATTCCATGTGACTAATAGTGCACTTTCTCCAGATTAAGTTTGACTTTGGTTATGGTCTGAATAGAGGTCACGTTGGCTGGTGAGAAAGATCGATGAGCTAATGCACCAATTACAGAATCTGTTCTATTCTCAGGGTTGCAGGTTTGAATCCTGGCAGGGTCAACTCTGGCAGGATGGATGTACTTGAAAACTAGAGACATAACATAATCCTCCAAATTAAGTAAGCCATTTAATGAGCATGAATTTCAGGCATGGATAAAAGATTATTTCTCTTTAATATTTTCATTCAGTTGATACAGACAGTAACAGTTTTCATTTTCTTTACAGAGTGTAATATATATATATATTCCTTTTGTCTCACGACACCTTGCAATGGTAAGAGTTATGACCTCCACTTTCAGTTGGTTAGCGCATTTAATTCCATTTTGCAAATTATTTTTCATATTTAAATACTGAAATAAAATCTCTCTTCTTATAAAAAACCAAAAATATAAAACTTTGCAATAAAAGCTAAGCAAATGGCTAATTGTTCAGTTCCTTTGTGCAGTGTTCTCTGCAAGGATTTATAGTTTACAAAAGAAAGTTTTGTAAACACGTCTGGCAGCTACTGATGGCATATGTTGTGTTTAGGCCTTAATAAAAACATATCTTCTGAAGTGGAAGTGAGCCGCAGATATTGCACATTATGTATTAGTATGGCACACATGATTGCAAGAAGCTGAAAATCCATCTGAGGTGTGAGGTTAGAAGCCACAATTTCGCAAAGGAAATTTGAGAGTTGTCCTGTGTATTGTCCTAGCTGAAGCATGAGTCTGGCATGAGTGTAGTTTTGTAAAGGATTATTTGGTGCACTTGTGAGACAGACATTCACAGTTCTTTGCTTGCAGGACTTCCTTCTGCACCGTGGTTCCATTGGGACATCTAAGGGACACTTGCATGGCCTCCGTCTGTGTAGCCGAACAGCAAATGCATTGATCTTCCATACTGTGTGTCTCGATGGCATACACGGACTTGCTAGTGCACTTACCCTGTGGAGTGGAGGCAAATTAATATTTTTTAATATATAAAAATGATTTAGAAATCCATCTAAACTAAAATGTTTAACAGTTAAAATGGGAATAAATTATTTTCCAGTAAGAGGCCACTAGATTTCAGAAATACCTTTTTTTGCCCTAATAGTTGTACAATGCTCCTGCTCCGAGGCAGAAACTCTATAGGGTCTGCTCAATATAGATAATAGCAGGCAACTGAGACGGGAATTTCAAACTTAAAGACAAAGTAGACAAGTTGAGAAACAGATTCTCCCATTCAACTGCATTGGAGAAGTTTTCCAAGTTGGATACATTGGCCTAAAGTTTTAAATTCCTAACTCAATTCCCCTGCAATTCTCTCTTATGTAACATTTAAGTAAATATTGTTTCTCCCACAGCCCTTTTATTAGAGCCATCTCAGCAAGAGATTTTGGCCCAGATTCGGGCTCTATAGATACATTTATACATCTAATAACCAGTCGTGATTAACAGTCAAGATTTTTTTTTAATTCAAAAAGTAGAGATTATTATTATTTTCCAAATTGATTTGAATACAAAAAAAACTGAAAAACTATCAAAGTGACTAGCAACACCTTAACCCCTTCGTGACGTTAGGACGTACTATGCCGTCCTGATATTAAGTGCCTAAAAGTCGTTAGGACTGCATAGTACATCAGTGTTAAACAGCTCATTGCAGCTCCCCGCCATGAGCTGTGCTTGGATCCCACTATGAGTGGCCTCAGTCTTAGAGGGGAAATGTAGCCGGTGCTCAAAGCGAGCACCGGCTACATTTCTCTAAATCTTGAGGTGCCAAAACTTCCGGGTTCGGGCACGCCTCTGTGACGTCACATGTGACATCCGGAGGTCTCGCGATTTTCTGCCATAGTGTTCCTGGCTACGGATCACCTTGTGATCGGTGGCCAGGAACAAATTGTGACGTTTTGGTGCTTGCGTCGTTTGGGAAGTTTTGTGTAACGAAGGGATTAAAGGAAGGGGTTAAAAGAGGCAGACATTTTGTTTAGAATCTTTGGTCAGATCTATGTTTATCTGAACCAAGGTGAGTGAAGATCTGACCCAAGATTCTAAACAGGAATATTCCCCCTGAGAGAACGAAAATGGAGTAAAGAAGGCTCAGTAACTGTATTTGTATTCTTTCATTAAATACAATTGATACAATCTTTCAATTAAACATAAGTTAATTGTTTGCTAAAGTTGTCTTTTACGATTGATATTACACCATACTCTAAAGATGTTGCAACTTATAACAACCTAATAACCTAATATCCACTCAATACATGACTTTGGAAGATACTTCATCAAGCTTTTAAAAAATTCTAACCATTGCCCCTTGTTGAAAACTCCTACCACTTAATGTATGTCCAATCTAATGTTAGATGTTGTTTGCTCTTTACACTAGTTTCTCAGCTTGTCCATTAACAATTGTCTGCAGATGCCTGTCTGTATATATTTGTTTGAACCTGACAGGTTGTTTGAACCTGTCTATATATATTTATTTGAACCTGACTGTATATATTTGTTTGAACCTGACTGTATATATTTGTTTGAACCTGACTGTATATATTTGTTATGAACAAGTCTCCCTTTAACCTTCAGCTTCTTTGCTATGTTTAGCTTTGTTATTTTAATGCTGGCAGGATTTACCACTGGGAATATAACTACATGTTGGGTGTTTTTTTTTGCCTAATGGCTACTTTGTGACATGCTACCCTTCTCTACCATTATTACCAGTCTTGTCTTTTATATGTACGAACATGTTTAGTATAAGATGTTTGGCCTGTCGTGGACAGGTTCTGTGACAGAATGAGGGTGTTCTATTAATCTTTTGCCTTTCTTACCTCACAATACTGGATATTTAACTGTCTGTCAGTAATACAGTCATCAACACGCACATATTTCAGGATTCCAGTAATTTTTTTGCATTCTGGCTCTATACCTGAAATAAGAAAAATGTAAAAAATAAATAAGTTTAAGATATAACATTGTATGGGGTGTCATCCCAGCATTGCGATATTATGAAATGTTATACAAGATCCTAATAATACTTAATATCATATAGCATATAATCAGCGCCTTTTAAAGTACCCTGGGCACAGCTCTTATTGGTGGGCCCCGATCTTTTTAATTTCACCTTCATTTGAAAAATAGTTGCTTTTTATAATGCTTTGATATCGATGGAAGAAATACAAGCTATTACCCCTCCTCAAACTTACCCCCCACCCAATTTCTCTCTAAGTGGAACTCTGCAGTTGCCCTCTTCAAACAGCCTATTATCACACTCTCGTACATCCCCCTAAGCTTTTATTCCAGTTTATTTTCTCCAACATTGCCCACTGGATAAGGCAGCCCTGCATATAATACTCCCAACATGTCTCATACATTCTATACTGCTAACATAATACATCCTTAATATTTGTATTTTGACATCTAAAATTATATCATTAGATCTGTGGAAGCATTTGTTTTTTTTTATTACTGATGTATTTACTGAATAAATTTTATCAATAAAATAATGTTATATTGCGGTTGCATTGATGAAAATATTTGTTAAGTTAGATTAAATGCTTTCTCGCAAAGGGTCAGCAAGTACCTGAGAAAGAGGGGATAGCCCCCGAATGCATTGATGAAAATATGGGGGGGAAAAGTGACTACCAGTAAAAAAAAAAAAAGAAAATTTAAAGGTTATCCACCAAATTTAATCAGCCCCGAAAATATTGTCAAAGGAAATCTTTACATAATGCAATAAATGTGTTCATTAAACATATGCCTGAGATGACTGAAGAATTTTAGGAGCTAAAACTCAACTTTTTGAACTTTGCTCTTAATGCCATCATAAAGTTAAATGATTTAGTATGTTATCACACTGTTAAATGTTTTAGTATATTATTATAGTTGTACATTCTGTAATAAAAGTGCCTATTTTTAATGTTATGTCTTTTATTACTATACTGTATAAACATCAGATTCTATAAAATAAAAAAAAATACAATTTGAAATAAAGAACTACTTACAGGTTTCACAGCAGGAATTATCTAGGTCTTTAATTTTACCCTAAAAAAAAAAAAAAAGGAAGAAAATTGATAAATGCCAATGCTTTTAACATATTCACATATAGAAAAAAAATACAGCTAAGTCCCACTATGACTCGGGGCTTTGGATCCATGGACTAGAATCGCAATCTAAGTGGGATTGTGATTTAAGTCATGAGATCTTTACTGCGGAAGTGGATGGGACACTTCATCGTGGCTGCATCCGCGCAGCCGCTTCACTGCCGTCACTTCACCACACGGCAGCTCGTCGCGGGAGATTTAGAAGATAGAGTTTTAGGATTAGAATTTTAGTATTGGGGTTAGGGTTTAGGGGGTTAAAATTTTAGAATTTGTTTTTAGGATTCGAGGTTGATTTTAGTATTAGGGTTTAGGGTGTTAGTATTAAGGTTCGGGAGTTAGTATTAGGGTTTAGGGGGTTAGTATTAGGGTTCGGGGGTTAGTATTAGGGTTCGGGGGTTAATTTTAGTATTGGGGTTTTGGGGTTAATTTTAGTATTGGGTTTTGGGGTTAATTTTAGTATTGGGGTTTGGGGGGGCACTTTGGGGGTGAATAATTTATTGCGGAGGTTATTTTCTTTTACTTGTCCATTTGTAAGAGCTGACAGTTCAGCGCTGAATTGTCAGCTCTTACATAGCCGCGTCTGCGATGAAACGGCCGTGTTGTTCTTCATTGCTGAGAGTTCTAACTGCTGCGCTGAACTGTCAGCGATGAAGCCGCGGCGATGAAGTGTCCTATCCCAGATGGGAGCCACACCTTTGAGCCCCGACCCCCCCCCCCCCCCATTGAATCGGAAAGTCAGAGGCCGAGTTTGGTGGGTACAGTGTCGTAAAGTATACATTCTCTGGTGTAGCACAGACTTGAGAATTAGATCGGGACTGCAGGATCCCACTGTCCTGCCAAGCTCTACCTTTGTTTAGAAAAACGGGGCAGAGATATAGCTTGGCGGGACAGCAGAACAATGCCTTGATAGCGTGACTGTCTCGCGCAAAGCAGAACCGTTGGGAGGCATGCTTTCCCCCAAGTAACCCTGCCGGGAAGCATGGCAGCTGCTGGTCAGAGGATAAACTGGCATGTACTATGAAAAGATCATGCCACTTTATCCTCATACCAAGGACAATTAGGAACTAGGATAACTGGTGCTTGTATACTAGAAGCACAAGGGGAAAAAAAAGTTTAGTTGTTCTATAACTTGTTGTGCCAAAAAGACCTTGAGGACCATGCTCTTTGGGCAGTGGGTGGCTGATTACCGGGAGCCTGTTTGGAGCACATATGAACGTATGCTGCCTATGTAAAAGCCTATAGGTGTAGACAATGGCATCAAAGGGTTAATGTTTATATTAGTCATCTATCACACAATCTATTAGATCTGTACATAAAAAAAAGCCTGCAATGTTTCATATAAAATGAAAATGGTGATGTCAACTAACATATGAATGCACAATATTAATAAGTGCCCTGAAAAATATTAATCAAGTGATATATAAGCAAATAATTAACCCCCCCCCCCCCTCTCGAAAAAAAAATCTTACCCCATCTGCCAAGCATTTTTCTCGGTTGAAAGGTGGGCATGTGGTAACTCTCTTTTCCAAGGTCAAATCTCCAAGGTCATTTGTTTTACATGAATAGAGCTCACATTTGTCTTTTAAAGTTTCCTTTGGCTACAAAAAAAAAAATAAAAAAATAAAAGTAGATTAGTAGGATATACTGATTTTCCAAAAATTAAATATAGCCAAAAATTGGTCCAAAATCTACAGAAATTGACGATCTCGGGCTGAAATTATCTATAGAGAGTGAACTGAGTGAATTTACTTAGCAGGGGACACACCAGGTTTGTCCTTGCACAATGTATAGCTAAATTGGTTAGCTGAAATGTTCATCTCACTTCAATTAACCTTCTAGTGAATAACCCCTATGTCCTACAGTTCTGGTATTCTTTCTTCTTTTAAATATACTTGACTCCATTACCATTAGTTTATTTTCTTTAGATATAGTACATAAATGATTCTATCTATCTATCTATCTATCTATCTATCTATCTATCTATCTATCTATCTTTCTAACTATAAAAATAACCCACCAACTGTATTCTGCCTTCAGCTCACAAGGACTATTACTGACCATTCAGATATACTCAAATTTACAACTATAACTTTGTAGTTGGGTAACGGCTCAGTAACTGCACGATCCAAACACTGAATTCTCATTTCCTGCTTGTAGCCATTTCAAACCTTTCTGGAAATCGACCCATGCCTTGTGTGTTGACTCTCGGCATCTGATTCACATATCGTTTCATAGAAACAATGTGGGCACCACATGTCTACTTAGGAAATAGTTCAACGGTGAGAAAGGTTGTTCGGTACGCCGGATTTCTATGCAGGAAAACTGACCTTCACATAAACAGTGGTTCCGTTTTTCAATGTTACTGGGCAAGCTATCGACACACATTTACCGCAGCAAGATCCACTGACTTTTTCCAGAAAGTAATTCTGAAAATAAGAAAACAACAACAACATGTATAGCATTATAGTAAACCTGTCAAAAATATCCAACACCTAAAACATGAAAAAGGAGAATTAGCAGTCTCTATGTTTTCAAAATATGTCTAAAAAAAAATCAATTAATTCTATGTATCATGGAAACCATGTTAGGGGCATTTAAGAGACTCATTTCAGTCTCCTTGTCTTTCCTGGTTTCTGTACCAGTCACAAGAGTATTAAAACCATAGATACCGAGTATCCAATAAGGAAGAGTAGGCCAAATATAGGCTGTGAACATTGAGTAGCCAAAGAGGAGGTCATCTATATGCTGGTAAGCCATTTTCTATTAGCAGGATAGAAACTATAGACCACTGGTTCCAAATCCAGTCCTCAAGGCAGATTCAACAGTCCAGGATTTAAGGATTACCCAGTTTAGTCTACAGTGTTTTTTTTATAAACTCTGTTGACACAACTGGGTAAACCCTACATCCTGGCCTGTTGGATGTGCCTTGAAGACTGAGTTGGAAACCACTGCTATAGGTTATGTCCATAACTGGGAACATGCTCGGTTTCACACACAAAAAATGATTCTCCCTTTTTGTCGTCCCCCCTCCCCCCCTATCTTTCTCTCTCTCTCAGGATATGTGCTCTCAAAGATCCAGTATGATGTGTGGAAAGTTGGTTGAGGTCTGTCCTATTTCTGTTTTGCCAATATTCACCCAATCTACTAGATAGTATATAGGATGTATGGATTTTCTCAACTGATTTTGGATTTCGGTCCACAGAAATTTAATTATTTAGCACTTTTAAAACGTTTATGTGTGGCAATCATGTAAAGTAGGAAGGAGGGAATTATTTGTGAATGGGAATATGACTGACAATGCAAATGACACATGTAGAATGTGAATGCAACGGCTTGGAAGAATCACGGCTCAGTAGGAGTGATTAGGCTGGAGGTAAGAATAGGGGGAGAGGATAGAATCTCAGAGGATTTAAGTAAGATGTCAGTGCTGGAGTAGAAGAGAGAGCACATAGGTAACTAATTTTTTCCAGCACATAGTATCAGGACAAAATGTAAATATAGGGTTAAGCTTTTAATATGGCAAATGTTTATTTTTAAGGTGTAATCCCTCTTCACAGATGGAAATAATATAAAAAGATTTAAATGAGTAATGTAAAGAAAGGTGTAGGTGACCTAGCCAATTTAAATAAACCACCCTTAGGATGCAGATTCTTCCATAGATCACTAGAGACAGATAAACAGATAGACAGACACACGGACCTGACAGTCTCATATAGTACTTACCTTAGGGCAAGACTGGCATGTAATTCTTTTACAGGAAAGTTTGTAACCCAGAATTGGACCAGTCTTCATTGTGCACTCACAAGTAGAACACTCATCTATCATCACCGTTTCTGAAGGCTACAAGAGACAAGATAACATGGACACATCAACCATTGTGCTACTCATTGGCTGAAGCAATGGTGCTGATGTAGTTTGTATGTAGTAATGGTGCTATAACAGGGACAAGTGGTGCAAGCCCCATGGAAAGCAATTTAAAAGGAAAGTCATTTGCATATTAGGCTGCAGGTGATGTCATAAGCAGGAGACTCCACAGACACATTTAAAACACATTTTGTCCTAATTTAGGCATTTGCTTGCAGTTTTGCTCATACAATGTATAGATCATTTTCAGTCACTTTTCATCAGTAAAAACCATGTTTCGGTGATAGCGCTCCGTTAATAGTGGTCCATATGCTACATATTAACTGATAGCCAATGCTGAGATTATTTATTAGAGTGAGCAATTGTCAGCCTTTAGATCTCTCCACTCTCATTTGCCTCCACCTTGAAGGCTCCCGGCATGTAACATACTGCATCCTGCAAGAGGTATAGCCTACTAATAGCCTAAGCTGTTAGGGCATGAGGGAGCACGGACTAAAATGGATGATGGCAGGATAAGTTGCGTATATGATATATTGGTACCATGACATTGGTGATGTTGACTAAACACTATATCGAGAAGCGAAATGCGTAAGGAGTTTCACCACCTGGGAATGCGTTCAGTCATTCCGTATGTACCGAACTTCAAGTAAGAGATTTGATATTTTACACTATGTGGCTTATGTGGCACGATTCAGAACACCGCTGACCCCATTTTTCCACCAGCCTGATACAATTGCACTGGATATTCTTTCATATGTCTGATGTAAAACATGGTTTCCGTGCATGCAGTTACTTCTATCTGCATGCTGTGTGGAGTCAATGTAAATTGGTGACCTATAGGGTGCTGTATATAGACAATATAGATTCTGTGTTGGATATGTACTGGGTATATTTTTGGAGAGGAATAGAGAATATGCACAGTTCCTATGGGGGACTTACAGGGACCACACTCAAAAGCCATGCAAGAAAGACAATGCAGAATGGGGCCAAAATATTATTTTGATAGTTGTGTTTACCCTCCACCGCCCCACCCCCCACCACAGTCATCCTCAATAAGCACATCAGATTGAAAGGGAAAAAAATATGTGATCAATTATCTTATATACCAGAGAGCCCTGGGACAGCAGACCACCTAACTTTCAGGAGGAAATTAAAGACTTGGATCCCCCCATCACTGACCTTCCTTTGCCTATATAGTTTTCCCGTAACTGCATATAAGCACAGTTTAACAGACACGTAATAATTATAGTGAATTAGAGCAGGGTAGAGATCATTACAAATATATTGATTCATGTCGCATTCCTATGAATTAAAGTCAGCCAAAGTATTTAATAAAACATTAGCTGTATAGATCCTTTTTTTTTTTTTAAAGTGCAAAAATAATTTGAATAGCTCTTAATTGCAGCTCTCATTGTCCATATAGTTTTAATTAAAAGCAAATAAACACAAAACTATAAATTATGAAAAACTAATAATGTTCGTTAGACTTTAACCAACCATTTCTTTTTCTCTCAGGGCATCCCGGCAAAGCTAAATAATTCCAGTTCACAAATACCCAGCTAAGGATTTATTATTTATATTAAGATGACAACGTATTTATTTGTATTAAAATGAATCCAAGGAGGTATTAGCCCTTTGGCTTTGGTTTTATTGAAGTTGAAAAGGGACAAATGTGTTAAATCATTCAAATAAAGGGTTTAAAGAAACCTTCTAGGTTCTGTTTCCACTTATTAATGATTTCGCCAGCATATTACAAAAAGCTGTTATACCAAAACCTGAATACCTGTTTGAACCGTCTATTAAACACCCACATATGGCTTTATTAAAATAAATGTTTGGCACAAAGTAATAATTCTTAAATGAAAATATTGTTGCAAAAAAAATATATATATATATTATAAATTGATTTTATTCTTCCAGCAGATTCAATCCATGCAAAGATTATTCTGTAATAAATTAAAATAAACAACCAACTAATCTAAAAAAAAAAAAATATTAATAATAAGTTGAACGTGTTTAAAATGTTTGATAACATTACATAAATGATTTCTTTAACAGAAATACAGTATAAGTAGGAACAGTAGCCTGATACCTTGTTATCGCATCATCCATACGATCATAAGGACATGTTAAACTCAGAATAATCCCTGAGATAAACTATCTCCAGAGAAAAGGCTTCCTAGCAACCAGCCATCTGCTGCCAATCTTAATTACTCCCTCGGTTTGTGTAATTAAGTGCTACGTCTTATTTTTGCTTCAATCTTTTTTTTTTTTCTCTTAAAGATGGTGCTGAGTGGAAGATGCATCAACATCTTACATACTGTGCAACCTATAGGGTCTAAGTGGGAGAATGTTCCCAACTCAGCTATGTTTGAAGTTCCTGCAATTCTCTCTTTATAGAGTAGACCCTTATTAGGATGTTTGGTGTTTGGTCTCTTACAATATTTTTTTTTTTTTTGTTCATTATTTGTGTGGATTGTGTTTGGGTATATTCATGCCCACTTAATGAATTTCCCCATCTTTTCTAATACTTTCTAATTGAACTCCAAACATCAAAATGAATGAATGAAACTTTAACTATTATTGCAGGTATAGTTTAAAAGAGAAATCTCATCATTCCCAGGTTTTTGGTCTTCACAGACTAAGAGGCTTCAGGTTTGACAATTAGTTGCTTGGTCTCAGGGTTGGTTGAGTGGTACTGATCTGCGGCCAGTTGATCACCATTACAATCTATTCCGCATTGGTCCTCTATAGGGTACTGTACAGAGACCAATACAGGTCCTGTGTTGAGTACATATGGGTTCTGGATATATTTGGGGAGGGGAGGTGACAGGTATGGAGCAGATGCACAGATTATCCAGCGTCTTCTAGGGACCCAGCTCCAAAATGCAGAGAGGAAGGCAGTGGGGTCTAAATAATAATTTTTTTCTTACCCTCCTGCTAAGGATTATGGTACTCTGCCGGTATACCAAGGTCATTTTAGACTGGGAAAGATAGAAACTGTATTTAAGCCCTCTGATTGAACCTAAAGAGGGGTCTGGAGATTTCCATTATAGAACAAATACAGGACTGGAGCATATGCAATGTCCTCTGTGTTTACACATTTTAATTTCAATAGCGAAAGTGAAAAACATGAACAGCCTACATCTATAGGTAGGTGGGGGTAAGTTATTATTTTGCTTGAAGCTGGGATCAACTCATGCAATTTGCTTCTCCAGATACATAAAACATATTTTTGCTGGAGGAGCCCTTGGATCACACAATAGCAAAATTCTTACCCCAATAATTGTCCCATTGAGTGGACAGCCAGGTATTGGTTCTGTATAGAGATAAAAACTGAAAATTAGAACGTTTTAAAGCATCTTAACATATATAGCACCTTAACATGTATAGCTTGGAGGAAAGACTTAACAGGGGGGATATGATAGAAACATTTATATACATAAAGGGAATCAACACAGTAACGGAAGAGAGTATATTTAAAAGAAGAAAAACTACCACAACTAGAGGACATAGTCGTAAATTAGAGGGGCAACGATTTAAAAGTAATCTCAGGAAGTATTACTTTACTGAGAGGGTAGTGGATGTATGGAACAGCCTTCCAGCAGAAGTGGTAGAGGTAAACACAGTCAAGGATTTTAAGCATGCGTGGGATAGGCACAAGGCTATCCTAGCTATAAGATAGGGAACTGGGGACCAATACAATTATTTTGAAAATTGGGCAGACTAGATGGGCCGAATGGTTCTTATCTGCCGACACATTCTGTGTTTCTATGTTTTGCATGATCTGCTCACCCCTAGATTATAATGCCTAGTACTAAGCACAATAAGAATAGGACATGTGATAAGACAAAAGAGTACCTAGAAGTGGATGGAATAAGAGGACGTGGTCAAATATTGAGCATACTGGGTTGGATAGGTGTTGAGCTAAATTGGAGCAGGATTATCGTAGGCTGTGTATTAAGAAAGAGCGAAAGAATATGCCGGTCTTACCACACTGGCAGAGAGGACAGCATTCCCTTCCTTCTATGCACACCAGCTCATACCCCGTGGGACACTTTTTGGCATTGATATCCGTGCACGACACATTCTTCTCCATGACAAATACTTCATCGTTCACTTGCATGCACTCTTTCATGATGCACGGATCATAGGGCGATGTCCAGCTGGAACCAACCTTTAACGAGCCAACACAAGCGTACACATTGCATGCCTTGGGAAAATCTAATGTGTGGTTTATATGTTCATGGTAGGTTATTTCATCCAGTGTCCCACGGTAAAATCTTTTTAACAACCTTTATAAAGTAGATTTACAATAGCTTTTTGCTGTGTGGTTTTTTTAAACCGTGCTTAGCTGGGGACACAGCCAGTGAGGCGGCTGACAAGACCCAAAAAGCTCAACTGATCAGGGTCTGCAGAGAGAGACCCTTGGAGCCAGGAGATCAAAAGAGGGGCTCTAGTTAAGTTCTTTCCCAGGGAAGTATATGAGGAAATATTTGTCTTGATACTCATTGTTTAAGTGATATTTTTTGTTTTACACTTTCCCTTTATCCAAATTTCTATGTCGATGTGTAATGGCGGTGGGATTTGGAAACTTACGTCATAATAGCGGATACGCTCTTCTGGCATATCAACGTCCCCTTGCCCTCTTTGAAAGACCTGTTGCTCACAGACAGTCCTGACGCACTTCCCACAGCATTCGTCCTCCTTCTTTATAAATCTGAAACCCTACAAACAATATACAATATATTCACTGAAAGGAAGTTGATTGCGCGTTCCTTTAGAGTTGAGTTCCAATGCAGGGGAGACAGAAGAACTGTTGGATGGCCAGTCAGGAAAGTATTTCCATAGTCGAGACAGAGAGATGACAAGCGAGTGCACTAGGATTTTGGAAGGTTTTTTTTTATTGAGGAATGGGCGAATGTGC
The DNA here is from genome assembly GCA_036172795.1 of Pelodytes ibericus. Taxonomy (NCBI): domain Eukaryota; kingdom Metazoa; phylum Chordata; class Amphibia; order Anura; family Pelodytidae; genus Pelodytes; species Pelodytes ibericus. Next base: position 14,564,155 of record CM069858.1, on the reverse strand, counting down.
TCAATGTCCCTTAGGTACGTGTGACAAGATGTGACAAGGGACCGAATGTGGCTAATGAAGGAGAGCTCTGAGTCAAAGACAACCCCAACACGGGTTCAAAAGCAGCTGTACATTTGCAAGCACTAACATTACACGATCCCTCAAGTGCTTCGTAAAGCGAAATGAAAGGTTTGCTTTGGAACCTGGTGGATCCTGGATGGTTACCAATTTTCGTTTGAATGCTGTAGCTTTTTCAAGGGAATCTGTGATGTAAGTATTGTTTAAGTAGAGAATAAAAAAATATTGAAAATGAGCTAGACCTGGGATGTCCAACGTGCGAGGTAACGGCCCACCCGACTTAACTGCCCCTCCCTCTTCTCATTATCCCTATAAATGTATACTTTTGCTTGAATAAAGTTAATTTAAACTTGATTTGAACTAAAATTTTGGACTACAAGCTGTTCCTCACCATTATTGTAAATAATAAAGATTGATGTGGCCCAACACACCCAGGCATTTCAGATTATGTGTTTTAACAGAATTGCATGGACATGTATGAATAAAGTGAAAGATATGTTGTAAATGTGTCTGTGGTTCTCCTATTTATGACTTTAACTTCTGGTTCCACATGCAAATGTAACATATCCCAGTGAAAAGTTCATTAGCATACTGGACCACAGGTGATGTTGTAAACAGACATGATCAAAGCTATTTTTAAGTCGCCACCCAAGTTTGACTTTGTCTGAAAAATAGCTATAATCATTTCACCTCCCATTATTATCAATGCCGAATTTGACATAGTCTCCAAATGAAAGTCGGCCTCCAAAGTCGGATTTTAGTGAATAGACCCATCATGACTGCTAGGGTTAGACTTAGGGTTAGGGTTGGGGTCAAAAGGTGTTGGATAAAATGGTTAGGAAACAAAAAAAAACCACACTACTTTCGGTTATTACCCTATTACATGAAAAAAACAAAACAGAAAAACATAAACAATTTCTAAACGCACGAAAAATATAAGAAACTATATAGATGGGGTACTTTACAGATTGTAATTATATAAAAGATTTTTCAGGTCAAATTTTGAAAAAAAAGTGTTGTTTTTTTACATTTTCATCATATTTTATGATTTTTTTTATAGTAAGTTATATGATGAAAATAATAATTATCTTACATATTAACAGAGGTTTTCAGTTAACAGATGGTATTATATCCAGGCCAATTAAGTGTTTCATAACTGAACAGGAGTATGGGGTTTTTTGATTATTCTTGCCCACCCTTATTCAGATTATGTTCTGAAAAGAAGACATTTATTATTCTCTACAGATATTTCCAAACATTTCCCCTAAAATCGACACACTTAGGAATGGAGAAGTGCGTTGGATCATACTGTACACCAAACTGATGCCTCTGTTAAGCGCCTCACGTAACTTCCAGCCATGGTAACTAAATAGCATTTTCCTCAAAAAAGTGTTACATTACGAGTCATAAGGAGCAGTATTAAGCAGTGTGTTTATTTTTAAGATTGGTACTTAGGATAGGAAAGCTACCTCTCTGCAGGGGAGGGCTGACTGGGAGGCAAGTCTAGTCAAATGGACCATTGTGCCACTAGATCAGCCCACTATCCATGGCCACCTTCCCCTTATGTCAGACTTCAAACTATTTGCAGACTCATCCAAGCTGCCCTACCTACCCACCCAAACCTAACCATACTCCAGTACCTGACAAATCTAACCCCAGACTGGCACTTGTCTAAGTCTTGTTGGCACCTGCCAAAGCCTAGCCATAGGCACCTGCCTGATCAGCCTACAGTCTGGATCATACCCTGTTCTGTGTATCCCTGTACTTGAATCCAGCAGCCCTGTAATGGGTCTGCCCTGTATGGGTCTGCCCTGTCTCAGTACAGCCCTATTTCAGTTTTGCCCTGTCTTACAACCCTGTTAAAGGGTTTGCTTGTTTCCTGCTTCTATTACTTTATTCTCTTGTTCTCATTAATTTCTGGTTCCCTGCTGTTTGTTGCTCTTTTGTTCCATTCCAGGTTTTTGTTCTCTCCTTTCACTTTGCTCAATTGTTTTGTGTCTTAAGCTGCCAGTTTGTGCAGCTCTGCTGCTACATGTATGTGCACTGTTTCTCATCTCAGACTATTAGGTTTGTTCCTATATGTATGATTGTATGTTCCCTTACCATCTTTCCCTGAAGCACCTGAGGATCTCGGCTCCTGTTTCCTATACCCATGTCCAGTTTGGTTCCCCTTTGGAAGGGGAAGTATCTTAGCTCCTCACTCCATCTTGTCCTCCAAACAGCCTATCTATATAACTTGTCCTCAAACAGCTTGCCTGTGTAATTTGTCCCCCAAACAGCTTTCCTGTGCCACTTGTGAGCTGGTGGGTAAATTGCCCCCTGTCCTAGCCCACCCCGGCCTCTCTGACACTTCATTAATTGCTGACAAAATTGGTAATTTTCCATTTTTTTCTAAATTACGGTAAGCTTTCATTAACCTTAAATATATTTTCTCCATTCTAGGAAAATCACAAACTTGGATGCTTTCTTCCATTCCTTATTTTTAGACCATAGCAAATAAATTAATTCATTGACTTTCTGATACCCCTTACGCACTAACATCTTTAGTTGATTTTTAGACAATTAAAGAAGATTCTTATGATAATTGGAGATATTAAGGACACCATGTATTACTTGGCTCTGGGTCTAACCAATATTTCCCTGGAACACAGGGTCCCAGAGTAAACGATTGCTCTGCTATATAAAAAAGTTTGCTAAATGTTTAGAACAGAAATCTGGAAAAAAAAATAGATTCCCCGTTCTATGTTAAATTTAACCTATAAGAGAGAGATTTCTTTTTTTGGGGGGGCAAGTGGATTAGAATAACACAATAATGTTGTTGGTGAACTGACCATAGGGATGGAAAAAAAAATCTAAGTTAAAACAGATGGAAATATGGGTGAATGAGGGAATTGTTTTCCAGCTCAGCAAATTTTTGCCTGGTGTCTGCAATTCAGGTGTTAATTCACTCCAGTTTATAATTATTTGGTCAGTAGGTCCCAATGTTGATTCTTTATGTCTAGTCTTTATGTTTACAACTGATTCAATAGGTAAAGGGAGATTGGAGATTGGTTGGATTCTTGGCCTCTGCCTCGTTGCTCTGTCACTGTGTAATATACCGTTTTAGATTGGTATGTAATAACTACTATCTTATTTTAAAATGGCTGCAATATTATGTTAACATTAGAAGAGCAATCTCAAAAAGCACATGGAAAAAGGTAGATGCCGACGATAACACACTATTGGCATACTACTCCCCTGTAGTATAATCTACTTTCAATACTGAATCCTATATGATATATGCTAGTATTTATCAGCACAATAAAAATTGCACACCCAATCCCAAACAGAACCTTGCCATAAAAACATCTCCACATTATCTTAGACCTTCTTCGTGTGGCTATATCTGGAACCAAAATGCTGGATAGGTGTAGTCTGGGAAATTATGGGGATTTACAGGAGCCTATAGCCGAAAAGCACAAATGAATTCCTGAACTTACTCTACTACAGTCTTTAGTGCATGTCTTTTCCAGACACTCTACTACACGGAGTCTTGTAACCAAATCTTCCATATTCGTGCAGGAACAGGCCATACATCCATCATCCCAGCTGCTCCCGACAGAGTAAGCATGATTTTTATGTACACAAACCTGTGTACAGACAAGAAAATAATTATTTTCATATATATCTAAAGCCCTTTATGCAGTTAGCTTGTTTCAGTTCAATTTCTGAAGCCGTTTAAGCCTTCACAGACAAACAAAAAGGTCTTGAGAACGCTATTCCATTATCGAGAAATAGTCTAAGGTTCCAATGGATATAGGAGATTAGAAGGACATTCCAGAATGAAATATTCTCTAAAGGGTTGGAATGTGACTTGGTGGAACCCTATTCCATCATGGAATATCCTATTTATGTAAAGACAGTAGGGTTCTACAGAGCTGCTGATGGGAAAGTAGAACATTCCATTCTGACATTCAATCTGAAGCGTCGGAATGTGAGAACCGCGAAGAACCTCAAGAGATTAATATGGGCATTATCTAAGCAGGGTGAGGAAAGACGATGAAAAAAACAATGCTTTTTTTCTCACCTTATCTGGGACGCAGGTAACAGTTGTACATTCACACTCATTGGTGACAGCTGATGATATATATCCGACTGGACAGGCGACTGTAGAGTTAGTGCAGCTACAAACGCATTCATAATCATCACAGCACTGAGTCTTCCTTATACTGAGAGTTTTATAAGAGGGGCAGTTAGGTTGACTCTTATATCTACATGTCTCCTTCTTGCAGGCTATGGATACAAAAAAACATTGTATTAGAACAAATCAAAGCATGCTTTGAAATATCAAAGCATGAATATACACATAACTTCATGGTAAACTCTTATTTGTAGGACACTTAAAATTATCTAGTAAGGAGAAAGTATTTTTGTTGCTCAAGTTGATAGTGATGCAAGGGGTATGAGCGCCATCTGGTGACTAGATAAGGTACTCTTAGCCTTTGTTCTATTGGTCTCAAAGCCTTATAAAGAGTATTCCATTGATGGTCTTGGTTTTACTTTACCTTGGAAATTTTGGGAGAATTTCGAAAAAGTTTGATTTTTCGGCACTATGATTCCAGCGTATGCATCCAAGGAGCTGATGATCTTGTTCCGTTTAAGCTAAATAGTGTTGTTTCTGGGTGGTAGCTATGGTAGTTTGGGTGTGGTCGGATTAAAGTAGACAGTGCCAAGGCTATCAGTATGGCATGTGTGGCATAGATGAGCAAACCATTTTGCGCAAGTTTGCATTTTTGTTCACAGTTATCTTTTTTTAAGGGATGTTTTTTGATATTTTTGGGAAATTAGTTTTCCTATTTTTTGGACAGCAGAAAAAAAAAAAGACCTGAAATTTATGCCAAACAAGTGGAGAAAACATGTTGTTGCCGAAATCTCTGCAAAAGGACAGACGTAAAAAAAAAAATAGAGATTACAAAAAATCTCTATTGCAGAACTAACCTTGTCTGAATGTAGTGTCACTTTGGATCTTTCTTCTTTCTCTCAGTGAACAATAATTAATAGGGATTGTGAAGGTTGACATAAAGGACAAGCCTCTGTATCCTAAGGTTACTATAAATTATATTGTGGTATGGTGGTCGGAAAACTAAAAGGGCAAAGGCAACCTATATACCCCAAAAAATCTATGCGAGCCTTGTAGATGTTTCAAGAGTGTTACAGAAAAAAAGACAGTGTAAAAAGAAGCAAAAGGAAGAAAGTGAGGGCTGGGTGGGTAATAATGTTGGACATCCATGAGGGAATAGAGTGCTATATAGCACTCTAACTAATTTCACAATAATGGCTTATTAGCCTAAACGCTGGTGGAGAGTAAATAAGATGTTCCATGTAAGAACATACACAACACTTCATCGCGGCTGCATCCGTGCAGCCGCTTCACTGCCGTTTCTTCACCACAAGACAGCTCGTCGCGGGAGATTTCATCGCGGGAGATTTAATCGGGGGACATTTAATCGCTAAAGGTAAGTTTATTTTAGTATTTTATCTATTTTAGTTTATTTTAGTAAGGGTGGTTAGAATTAGGGTTTAGGGGGTTAGAATTAGGGTTATGGGGGTTAGAATTCGTTTTTAGGATTCGGGGTTAATTTTAGTATTGGGGTTTTGGGGTTAATTTTAGTATTGGGGTTTTGGGGTTAATTTTAGTATTGGGGTTTGGGGGGGCACTTGGGGGGGAATCATTTATAAGGGGGGTATTTTCTTTTTACTTGTACATTTGTAAGAGCTGACAGTTCAGTGCTGAACTGTCAGCTCTCACATAGCCGCGTCCGCGATCAAACGGCCGCGTTATTGTTCATTGCTGACAGTTCAGCGTTCTAACTGCCGCGCTGAACTGTCAGCGATGAAGCCGCGGCGAAGAAGAATCCTAGACCCAGAACATAGAACTAAAATAAAAAGACTTAATAACTCTGTACAGCTCAATCTTTGACCTATTCCTGATGCTGTCACTGATCCAATAGGCAAAAAAACTCACATTGAAGTGAGACAACAATTCCTTTCTTGGCTCCCAAATGGCAATCATTACCGAATCAACAGGATACTAATTCTAATAAAATTGTATTATTGTAAATGTGTAAACACTGTTTTGCCCAAAAAGGTATTCACCTTTGACTGTGTCTGCTAGCACTGGTCAGTGAATTCCAAATCTTTACTGCCCTTAATGTGAAGAAACCTCCTTTAACTTCACTTTTTCTAAATGTTATTTACTATGTATTTGTAAGCTATTGAAAGAATCATAAGAACATAAAGTGCGCTTAGGAGCAAACTGTGACAATAATGCACCTTTAGTGAGTATATATATATATACAGCTGAATCTCTGTCAGAGATTAAAGTATGTGTGGATCTCTTATCCAAAGAACAGGGAGATTCTCTTTATCCCCCTCAAGAGGATGCACTTACAGACTCCCAGAGATAAAAAAGGCACTTCAAAAGGGTCTTGATGTAGTCAGACTTCAAAGATGTTGTTCTCAAAGAAATGCATCAAACATCCAATTAGTAGAAAAAAATGATACAAATTTAATAAAAATAGTAACTGCTTACATGGAGGATCTTGGTGTCACTTGGGGTGGGCGCCACACGACCGTTATGACGATGATCCTTCCAGCAGGCACAGGCAGATATTACAGTATTTACTCAAAAATATACGCTACCGTCGGCCTAGTGCGGCCCTTCAGACCCCCGGTCTCTAGTATGCTATGTATCCGACAACAGAGCGCCACCAACCGGTTTAATCATCTTACTGCAGACCGAAGCCTCGGTGCATCCCCTCGAGGGGGATAAAGAGAATCTCCCTGTTCTTTGGATAAGAGATCCACACATACTTTAATCTCTGACAGAGATTCAGCTGTATATATATACTCACTAAAGGTGCATTATTGTCACAGTTTGCTCCTAAGCGCACTTTATGTTTTTATGTATTTGTCTATATTGTATTTTGTGTGGTTTAGGGACACACTATCTAAGTGCTGCAAAGAGCCTTTGAACACAGCGCTGGGTACACTTTTGTCTTTTGAAAGAATCGTAACTTGCTTAGGTAAAACTGAATGGTTTATTCAACATCTTAGTTTCCCAGTTTCTAGGAAAGTCTATTAGCGTTTGCGTGCTGAAGATGATTTAACAATAGTACGCAACTCTTCAGACCAATGCAAAATCATAAAAATGTTTGATTTATAACTATGTTTAAAAACCCAAAACAAGAAAGGTTAAAAAATAATAATAATAATATGTTTAAGTAAGATGTAAGTTGAACAGCTGTATATTTTGACATCCAATCTAATCCACAGTTGGGAACAAATAACGTATTGCAGTGGATAAGGATTTCTCTTGAATTTTTACTTATTTCCCGTGTGAAATGCCTAATTCTCGGGGTTCCTTGCCTCCTGCAGGAAGCTCACTGCTTTGGAATGTTCCTAGAAAATCCTTCTCCAAGCTGGTGGTTTGGAATCGGAGTTAATAATGTGGGGGGGGGGGGGGATGAATGGGAATAGAGAGAGCCTTGCCTCAGAATATAAAAAGAATCAAATTCTAAACCAAAGTCATCTGTTGAAAGATTGGAAGTCGAGAGCCTTTTCGTAAATTACTGTGACAAAAGAAACCCGGCAACAAGCAAGGGAAAGATAGTTTTTTTTTTGTTTGTTTCTTCAGATCCTACATTTGACTGAGTTAAAGTATAATGTTTAAGAAATGATGATACAGAATGCTTAGTTCCTACAAGTTAAATCCCTAACTATTGGCCAAGAACGACATTGAAGAACTGAAAATAGCAGAGACTGTATTTAATGAAAAATTCCCCGGATAAATTAAATTCCATGTAGTATGTGACTTATTTTTGGCCATTGATCAATGGATTCAGCAAGGTACTGCAAAAGGGGGGCTCTTTAGTAAAGCATGTCCATGCGTCCACTGTGGTACAAACGAGCCCAATTCCAACTTGATATGTAATCTGCTTTAGAACACATCAAAGAGATAAGAAGAACCTCTCAGATTAAAATTGGTCCAAGCTTGAGGATTTGTGCACCTTTTAGTAATAATGGCATCCCGACACCCATTGTGTTGCAGGTATCTCTTTAGTGAATTGGGAAACACTAAGGTGCTCATAGCCGAGTCCCATTTTTATCTTGGACTCTTTCAGTAAGTTTTGGAGGTGGAGTGACATTTTTTTTTATTTACTTATAATGCGGGCCATGTCACAGGTGTGCAGAGTTAGGTCTATTTTTACAAAGCTTCATTAAAGGGACAATTGGGTCTTATCACAAAAATTTGAGAAAAGCTCGAAGAGGTCAACGACTTTCATTTTGAGACTAAGTCAGATTCGGCACTTCTTGTATTTGGACAAACTTACCACATTCGTAGTTGGCTTTGCATTCTCCGAGGTTTGTCAAGATGGGCTCAAGTCCATTGTCACAGTGTGGTACTGGAGTGACATCGCATGTTGGGTCACATACTGAAATAGAGAGGGTGTCTTAGTATTTCAAATCATAATCATAAGCATAATAATTAATATACACTGGGCCATCTTATCAAATGGGCAATGTGGGCATTTGCCCGGGTCTCACCATCGAAGGTCAATAAAAAAAGACGACGACCATCACTCACAAGTCAAATGTGGATTTATTCCGACAGCAACGTTTCAACCCTTGGTAGCGTTTAATTTAGCTTTTTCAGCTCAAGTGCGTGCTGGTCGTCGTCTTTTATTTGTTGCGCTGTGGAGATCGGGGTGGATATCTTGACTGCGCAACCACTAATTGACTGTGCACCTGCTACATCATATTGTTATTCACCATCAAAGGTGGCACCACAGACAACTTCAGTTTCTCTCTCATCAATAGGCAAAAACCATGGTGGAAATAAGAGATTGCTAAAAAAAAAAAAAAAAGGCTTCAGGTAAGATAAGAAGGTCAGTGTGCCCAATTCACTCTGTTCCTTCCTCACAGACACTGTCTAAAAAAGCATGAGGTTAACATGCAATTGGAGTTAACAGCAGAGCATTATGTTCCAAACATTGTAAGCTGTGGGTCCCTATGCAGTGCCGTCTGTCAAATAATGGAAATTGCTCCATGCCCAAACTTTCCTGCACACACAATATTGGGATTTTCCAGCATGGAGTTACAGGGTCTGATTAGGTTTCTGATTATTTTCCTGGATCTTGATCACTCTGTGTTTGGGATTATAAAGATGTGGGGGGGGGGGGGGGGCATTGCTGAAAGTTCAGCCCAGGGCTCACCAGTACGTAAAAGCGGCTACAATTATCAGAGAACATTGGTTATTTAGACACTTCCAAATTTTGGGGATATTTGCAAGTATGAAGGCCTTCGAGACTGTAGCAGCCTGTGACCAATGGCAAGCGGAAAAAAATCGTAAATTTTATTTGCAAGACTCAACTTGTTGGTCAAGTTTCACTTGTGCACTCAGGGCGTTAAAATTACTTGCTTACACTCCAATCATTACTTAAAATATATATATAGGCTTTCAACACAATATATTAGTCACTCGTAACATTACTCTGGCAGAAACACTATTTGCACTGGGGAAGCATTTTAGGCTTGTGTGTTTGATTTATCTCACAAATAAATTATTCACTGAAAAGCAAAGAGCTGTGTATAAATACACACTCGAGAGAAAAACACAGGAAATCAAAGGAGGGATTTTACTATTATATTTCAATAATATCTCTCTTAAGTCATATAAATCACACGTAATTTAAAATTATTCTATAAGGCAAGATGCACATGAATTACTAACTAAACTAAACCTCGGAAGCTTTAAAACATGCCAGGAGGTGGTTAAAAAAAAAATAGATACTAAATTAACTAAACAAAATTTGTAAAAATCCGAACATGAAAAAAACTAAATCTGTCATTCTATAGTTAGACACAGGAGGAATAATATTATGGTCGCTAGGGGTTGGTAAATAACTACATTGAGGGTAAGCCGGAAAGAAGGTGAGGCCTTTGGTCATGACGGAGGACATGTTGCACTGTGAGCAGATGGTCATCAAGAGGAGATGTAAATAATTTAGATGTTCTTAGTAATAACTGGACTTGCTCCAGATTTTTTTAAAATAAACACATAATAGAGACAAAAAATGATTTTAGAATATGTTTTATCATTTACCGTTGCCAAACTCGACAGCTAAATTTGGCGGGGACCCTTGGTTCATTAGACACTTCCAAATTCACTGGAAGTCTCACTAAAAGCTGGCCAGAATTTCTAAATTTAGACAAATTTCCCAGAAGTCATGAAATGTGTATCAAGTGTTTCAATGATGATATAAAACAAAAACGTTTCACAGAGAAAACCTCAAAAATTTGCGAAGAGTGAAACCGGCATAATAAAACGGCGAGTGACTTGGAGGAAAAGTTAAGGGGGATGACAGGGTGGCAGACAAGATAAATAATCATGTGTGCATATGTGTGATGGAAGATTAGGACAAAGACTTTCTGACCATTGACCTTGAGATTATAGAGCAAGGGCAGAGATCATATGAGTGACGGAAGGTGGAATAAATAATGAAAAGGGTGAGGATATAACAATGTAGCATTTAACAAATGCATTTAAAACTGGAACTTTACCATGCAGAAGCTACTGTATATTGAGCCCTGATATTGGAAAATTATTTTACTAGCAATTTTCTTTATAAACAAACTCCAGCTTTAGTACTCTTTTGGTAGTTTCATGTTTGATAGTAGTATGAACAGCTTAAAGTTAACTTATATGTGCCGCCAAACTATATAGCCAGACACGACTTTTGACAAAGCTGTCTAAGCATCTGTTGATGTTCACCCCCAAAGAGGTCATACCATGCCACCTAGTAATTTTTAAATACAATTTTGTAGTTGTTCATAGAACTGCAAGGTGTTGAACACATCAAGGGATGTTGTTCTCCTAGATGGTGGCATGATAAGACACTTATCTTAATTGGTCTCAATTGTGAGGCACTAAATTAGTTCTTCGAAAGAAAATGGAAGTGCGTAAATACTTCCACGGCAAAACATTGTTAGTATCAAAGGTACTTAAGCCAGAACAACTTTGTAAAGTGTTCAACAAAGCTTTGCCTAATCAAAACATTGCCTAAAGCAAAAATATTTAATGAATAATTGAACAGATTATTTTAAAAAAATCTTTGAATGTCTCCTTGACAAACATATATTTTAAAGGAAGGAAGTCAAAATTTGTCAAACCTAAGATTAAATCACCTTCTCTTTGTGTACTCAAGGAATTTAGTGGAATATGGTGTTTTTTTTACTTAAACAATAAGGGTAAAAACATTTGTATTTATTGCCATGGGAACATTACGCCAATAGTACCAGAATGTTTTTTTCCCTGTCTAGAACTTAATTAAACAATATCACCTGTAAAACATAACTTGTAAGAACAGGATGTAGCTTTACTAGAGACATCACAAATCCACACCTTTTGCCTGAGGTCTTTCCACTAGTCTTGGGCACTCCCAAGTTTGTTTGTTTTTTTTGAAACAACAAAGTGTGAAGAACAGAGACACTCACAGTTCCAGAAATGATTATCATGATTATTCAAAAGAAAATATTTAAAAAAGGAAAACGAATAATGTAACTGGGCAGTTACAGAGTAAACGGATTCTCCTGCGTGAAAAATGGTTGGCCAATTTAATAAACAAAATAATGACATTTCCAGTGTGAATATGATGTGTGTATTATAAGTCCCTTCTGTATAGATTAAAGACACAGGAAATGTGTGTTGACATTATATTCAAGATCCTAAACTGGGATAAACGAAGAGAGCAGGGAAGAGAGAATGACAAATAGATGCCCCTTGGCATCTTTAGATATATTTTCCTACATGCCATAGAGAACGGGCAAACAGTGTTAAAAGGCAATGCATACAATCAAGAAAGGGTCGAGTGAGAACAGAAAGCACTAGTCACTAAACAGTGAACTGTGCTGAACTGTTTGGGGGACAAGGATTGACACAGACAAGCTATTTGGGGTACAAGGAAGGCAAAGATAAGCTGTTTGGGGGACAAGGATTGCACAGGCTAGCTGTTTGGGGGACAAGGATTGCACAGGCTAGCTGTTTGGGGACAAGGATGATGCAGGCAAGCTGTTTGGAGGACAAGGATTGCACAGGCTAGCTGTTTGGGGGACAAGGATGACACAGGCAAGCTGTTTGGAGGACAAGGAAAGCACAGGCAAGCAGTTTGGGGGACAAGGATGACACAGGCAAGTTGTTTGGAGGACAAGGAAGGCATAGGCAGTCTCAATTCCGATCATGAAAGACCTCCCCCAGAGGGCAGATGCAAATGGGGTTATTCACTAAAAGGTGAGTTTCATATCAGTGGGGATGAGGTGAGCGAAACATTTAATCTCAACAACCTATCTATACATTGTGCAGGGACAATCATCTACACTCACCTAAAATTGACCTTTCAGTGAATAGACCCCAAAAGTATTTTCCTTTGCAAAGATCGTGGGGGCAAAGGACTATATCTTTTTCAATGCTGCCTGGTTAAAACTAATTTTAACGTTTAGTTTTGGTTGCCACAGTACCAAAAAAATAAATGAAATTAAAACCCTCCTCTGGTAATTTGTCAACATGTTCTGGCTTAGTAAAAAAAAAAAATCTGAAAAAAAGAGTCATACTAGTTCTATTAATCTGAAATTAATTAGTATTTGGCACCCGAAGCGATCAGTGTGTCATGTTTGGAATCTTCAGCAAAAAGAATGAGTAAATGTATGATATAATACACAAGACACTTGCCATTGGAATATTATGACAAAAAACAAGTGCATGTTACCAAATATATTCTAAAAATATTGTAGAATATATTCCCCAGTTGGTTTTAAAGGAAAATTAATGTTTACAAAAGGGGGAAGACGACGCTAATTTTGAATACTAATTTCGGATGGTTCTTGTATTTGGACAAAACCCAATACTTTTTTTCTGTTATAGGAGAAATCATATTAAAAAAGAAACATAGAAACATAGAAACATAGAATGTGTCGGCAGATAAGAACCATTCGGCCCATCTAGTCTGCCCAATTTTTTTTTAGTACTTTTATTAGTCCCCCGTTCCCGTCTTATAGCTAGGATAGCCTTGTGTCTATCCCACGCATGCTTAAAATCCTTGACTGTGTTTACCTCTACCACTTCTGCTGGCAGGCTATTCCATACATCCACTATCCTCTCAGTAAAGTAATACTTCCTGATATAACTATATTAAATCGTTGCCCCTCTAATTTAAGACTATGTCCTCTAGTTGTGGTAGTTTTTCTTCTTTTAAATATACTCTCTTCCTTTACTGTGTTGATTCCCTTTATGTATTTAAATGTTTCTATCATTAATGATCCTAAATGATCGTAAAAGCAGTCTATAACCTCAGAGATGGGATTGCCTGTGGAGTTAGTTTTATATCACTTCTCCCAATTGGAAGCCAAGCCCAGGTAGCAAATTCCAACAATCCTCTATCTCTTAAAGATGCAGTAAACCCCCAAAATATTGTTTAGAAAAGAAAGGTAATTTCTTCCTAGTTAAATCATATATACTTTTGTACGACTCAGAAGGTATCCCAAAGCCTTTGTTTCATACAACTGACAATGTCTGATCACTCCTAGTGGTGTGTCTGTGTGTCAGTCATGTAGGATCGGAGCGGGGAATGTGTGGGGTAATGTAAATGCCAAGGATAATGGAAAAGTGTATGTAAACGTGAATATGTGACTGCTCGTATATACACAAGTAGGAAGTGTTACACTGTAGCAGGAGAGAGCAGGCAAACAGTGAGACAGACAGGATGTCGGCACTCTAGTACAATAAGGAGCACAGAACATGCTGAAGATTTACAGGTAAGTTGTTCTTTCCAGCACATTACACCAGGATAGAGGGTTAAGCATTAGTCAAACCCTTCTATATGGCACATATTTAGGGCTTAATCCCTTTTTAAAGTTGATCTAAACCATACAAAAAATTATCATATTTTTGGAGAGTTTGGAAGGATTGTGGGTCTCCATAACAGAATAATTGGTCATACATTTCAGTGTGTGAAATCGAAAGACATGATGATATATAAATGCATTTTGTGGCACATCCGCTTAAATTCAATTAGCTGTCTACTTTAGATAAAGCCAAAATGAATTAATAAACTTTATTAAAATATATAAAAGCTAGCACAATACAAATGTATGAAAAGTTTAAAAGTTGGCAGTCCTTGACAACTAATTGCAACTTTGTATAGATTGTGACACTTTTTGTGCCGAAAATTCTGCACTTTTTTTTTTCTTCAAACAAATTGGTTGCACCAGCATCAAGATCATGGAGCACGAGAGAGGTTTGCGACAAGCACAGTTAATGCCAATACTCGACTTTTTGTTGGCAAGTAGCATTATACATGGTGCACAAAGAGATTGCACCACTACTAGCCTCTATTTATGTGTGCATCACTTTTGTACATTTTTCCCACAATCTGATAACAATCTTTCAGACCACTTACCACATTCATATTCCGGACAGCAGTGGTCAGTGGTCTTCTTCAGTCTGGAAATTTCACAAGGTCCACAAGTGATGGCTAAACAAAGTCAGAAGCAATTAATGAACAGTACACATATTATACAACTAATGATAATAACAAAAACATAGACATGGAATATGCTTAATTACGTTTGACTGTAGGGCATGGCTTTGATGTGCAGTTAATCACCCTATTATCAAGGCAGATGCAGAGACTGCAGGGGTCATGAGGCGGTATCCATGTTTCTAGGTGCTAGATAAAAGTAGGATTTTAAGAATGAAAAAAATAATGAAGATAATAAAATTCAGAAGAAAAATTCAACTCAAATGTTTGATAATAAATAAATAAATGTTGAGGGATTTTCATGTTATGCATTTTTTTTAAGTCAACAATATAATGTATTAATTTTTGAAGTTAGAATTTTTTATTTACTTAATTTTTCTTATTTTTTTTTTAAACCTGTTTCTTAGATCAATGTTTCTTGATCCAGTTCTCAAGAAACTCAACCTCAAGGACTGGAATTTGGGAAACACTCTCTTCTGGAATTCATTGATTCCATTGATTAGGTTCGGTTGCGATACCATTCAACCTGTCTAGTCTTCCCATATTCCTATCGGCTCCGAATTCCTCATAGTCTGCCCATATTCCTATCGGCTCCTAATTCCTCATAGTTTATTTATGTATAAATTATTAATCATTTATTTGCCCTATATTGAGAACATTGAGAAATGTCTTAAGCTTATCCCATACAGGTTTAAAATTCTTCCCTTTACTAACTTCTACCATATCTGCTAGACATTTCATGCATCCACCCCACCATCTACCACCCTCACTGTAAAATAATACTTTCGGATTTTACTTTTTAACCTTCTAATTTAAGACTACGACCTCTTCTTCAAGTATTTTTTTTTTGTTGCACCTTCTAAATATACCCTACTCCATGATCATGTTTAGCCTCCCTTCCCCCGCTAAATGGCCGATTAATCTAACAAAATGATTCACTATGTCATATCTCCCAAATTCTGGCCCCAGCAATGTGTGGGCGACCATAGTGTGGGTTTTGGAACGTCAAGTGTCAGCACTGCAAGGCTTCATACATTACAATATTCATACTCCAAGGGCCCAGGGACAGTTACTGCATGAGCTCCTACCCAGACAAGTTGCACAATGTACTAAAAGTGTTTCGAACATTTAGCCTTCATTGTATAACCTGGTAGCCCCGTAACACTAATAAAACCCATGCATCTTAAAACTAAATCCTTTCCCAGTTTTTATTTTTTTCCCAGTTTTTAAAGCTTAGAGAATCTTCCAGGTGACTTATGTGCATCATCTGCAAAATGGGATTCTTGCACCAGCTTGAGTTACTTACTTGGTGGTCTTCCCCATAAATATCTGTGCACTGTGAGCAGACATGGTCACTGACACACCTTCCATTAAGTATCAACTGTCCTTCTGGGCAAAAGCAACCTTCGTTTGGGTGCTCGGAGCACTGGGCAGCACTGTGTGTATCATCACACTGCCTGTTGCACCCCCGGTGGCAGGGCTTATATATCATAGATGACGGACACTGCATAGCTGTAAAAAAAAAAAATTAACAACAATTAAATTTAAATAAAGGGTCATGTAACAATGAAATTTAAATAAAGGGTCATGTAATAGAACTTATTTCACTCCAGCAGTTGAGTATAAAAACGTTGCACACAGAACCAAAATTAGCTCTGCGCTACTGCATAATGTAGATCAGGAAATTTTGGTTTGGACAAAACAAAATACAACACAACTGAGATTTTTTTTTTAACCATTGCTTACTAAGATTTAATCAGGGTGGATTTCAAAAAGGTAGTTCATTTAAAATCCTTCTTTTTTTCTCCCCGGGGATTCCGGGCCCAGGCCGAAACGAGACAATGTGGTATAATTTAGCCGAACGTCCACTGTGTGATGTGAAAGCAGATACACTGCGTAAATATAGCTATTGGGTTTAATATAAAACACTTTTTTTTAATAGTAACTGGTAAGCATTTTAAATTCGATTAAATTATGCAGTAACACTGTAGACATCTTTGGCCCTGAACATTATTACCATTAAATAGGAATGGAATTTCCACTTATAATAATGTACAACACCTAACAAATGGAATATGTTTGAAGATTGTCACGCCATTGAAATGCGTGCAATTAGATGAGCTTAGCTAGAAGGCTTTGCAATTTACCAGTGAGAATAGACTAGGTTTAATATTAGTGAGATGGATAGCATCAGGTGTTTTCCTCCCCTCAGTCATGGAGATCTCACGCATTTAAAAAAAAAAAAAAAAAGTATAAAAGAGTCAATCTGACTTCTAATATGGGTAACACCAGTTAAAACATGCTACAAAAGAATGTGGTAAGTAAAAAATGAAGGGGCATCCTATGAGGTGATGGAAAAAGAAAAAATATGTCTACAATAAAACGGAATTATCTTTTGTTAGAGGAGGCCACGTTTTCTAGAATTCTAGAATGATTCATGTGTTTTTATGCTTTACTCAGAGTTCTTCCATGACCTGTCACTTGACAACAAAAGGAACATCACTCAAAAAAAAAATAACATGCTTAATCTGATTTCAAGAAAAAATAACATTTAATTTTATCAGTTTAGTTTTTTTTTCTCTTTATCATGGATTTTATTTTGATAAACTTAACCAATGTATTTGAGAAACAGGGTGAAGAACAGCTTTAAAAAGTAAAAAAAAAAAAGAGAAATATTTTGAAAAATTTAATATATTTTATTTGGTTTGACTTAATTAATTTTAAAATGTGCTATTCTGTTTTTTTGTTGTTTTTTTAATTTATTAAATAATTAATGAAGCCACAAGGCTGTTAAAAAAAAACAAATTCCAAGATCTGAAACAAAGAAAAGATATTTGGATTTATAGAAGAATAAGAGAAAACAAGGAGATGTAGCTCAACAGTTCTTCATAAAACATTTTAAAATTAAAAGTGTAACTGGGGGAAAGAAAAAACTGCGTGTTTTCAACACACTATACATTTCTATGGCAATATCATCAATAATGCATAAAAGAAAAGAAAAAATTAAAATATTCTATTTTGCTTCTACAAATTTAACAAAAAAAAGTCCCCAAATACTCAATAATGTTTTATAAATCTGTGATTTAGATATTAAATGCTTAGTGTTATTCTGCTGAAATCAAAATGGATCAATGACATGTGTCTATCAAATAACTCATCCTTTACATTAGAAGTCAACTAAGTATTAAGTTAATAAGTAGCACTGCTAATGAATGTAAAAATGTTATACGCAAGTATTGCCTATTTTAAATTGGATAATTTAAAATATCTCATAACATGTCATTAGAAAAACAAAAAAAGTAAAAATCTTGACATTCTAGAAGGGGGCCCTTTGAAGGTGTGTGCTTTGTAAGGTCCTATGGAAAATATTCCATAGTTTTATTGGGGCCTATTCTTGTTTTATTATCAGTCCATTTCAGAATTTTATTCTTATCAAACGCTCAGGGCGCTCAAGAGAATTCTGGTTGATACATACCACAAAAGTCTGGTTTTCTCCAATCTATGCATTCTCCGTGGATCCTACAGATGTGACTATAAGTGGCAATGACTTCACACGGATCTTGTCCGTGACAACTCGTTTCTTTGCATGTGGTGTAGTAGGTGCTGGGGGAAATCTTTTTGTGGCATTCCTCGAATTTTTCTGAGAGCATAACTTCACACTGGGAGCTAATGGGCTGAGTGCAAGGTGCATTCTGATTTGTTAAACAGGGTCTCCCCAAGCTGTCATCCAGAGTCCAATCCCTTATAAATGTAATGCTGTCGGTGGTTACGGAACCATCATTTAAGGTAAAGTCATTTACAGGATTTTGGTCACAGATACCTACAGAAAAACACATATAAAATTAAATAATCCCATGCACAGGTTCTTTTTTTTTATTATTATTATTATGTCACAATTCTTTTTTTTTTTTTTGTTAAAATGCATTTTACATATAAAACAAATAACTTGAGGATAAATATAGAATTCAGTACACATATATTAGAAAAATCGTCAAATAAGATGAAATAATGAAATATAAAGAAAACTAACAGCAACAGAAATCTAAATATACAACTAAATAATTTAACATAAAAAAAAGAATAACTATAGTGAACGGGTAATAGGGTAGAGATTTATTTTAATTTTAGATTTTTTTTTAATATTTATAATTCTTTATTAATAAAATATAAGAAAAAGGGACTAACAAACATATAGACATTACATCACTACATTAGACACACACTTCAAGAGTTTTACTCTCTCTTTCCCTTTCTTCTCCCCCTTCCCTTCTGAGTAGTCCATTCTACCTCCAATAAATAAAATGTTCATTTTAATTTTTATATTTATATAGAAGCGAGCTGACAATAGAGAAGAACATATACAATTTACCAGGTGGACCATAGAAAACCCTCTCCGCTCCAACCTGAAATTCTGTCTGAGTCGCAATTTCTGCCCATGTGGGTGCTGTTGTTTTTTTCCAGGCCCTAGCTATACACACTTTAACTGCGAGAAAGATGTTTATTAGTAAATATTTTTGGTGTTTTTTCACTTTGGGGAATCCAATGTGGAACAGGAATAGTTGGGCCGTCATGGGTGTATCACTGCCTATTACTACTTGTAATATTTCCGCCATTCGATTTTTGATTGGGGATAAAAGTGTGCAGTGCCACCAGATATGAGCTTGCGATCCTATCTCTAGTTGACAGCGCCAGCATGTATTATTACAATTTACGTTATATTTTACCAGACAGGCAGGAACCATGTACCACCTATATAGTAATTTACAGTAGTGTTCTTGCAGTTTAATGCAATGTATTGCTTTCCTAGTACTCCACCAAGCCGAACACATAGAAACATAGAATGTGTCGGCAGATAAGAACCATTCGGTCCATCTAGCCTGCCCAATGTTCTAAATACTTTTATTAGTCCCCTGTTCCCAGTCTTATAACTAGGATAGCCTTGTGTCTATCCCATGCATGCTTAAACTCCTTCACTGTGTTTACCTCTACCACTTCTGCTGGAAGGCTATTCCATACATCCACTACCAACTCAGTAAAGTAATACTTCCTGATATTACTTTTAAATCGTTGCCCCTCTAATTTAAGACTATGTCCTCTAGTTGTGGTAGTTTTTCTTCTTTTAAATATACTCTCTTCCTTTACTGTGTTGATTCCCTTTATGTATTTAAATGTTTCTATCATATCCCCCCTGTTACGTCTTTCCTCCAAGCTATACATGTTAAGATGCTTTAACCTTTCCTGGTAAGTTTTACCCTTCAACCCATGTACCAGTTTAGTAGCCCTTCTCTGAACTCTCTCCAAAGTATCAATATCCTTCTGGAGATACGGTCTCCAGTACTGCGTACAATACTCCCAGTGAGGTCTCACCAGTGCTCTGTACAGTGGCATGAGCACTTCCCTCTTCCTACTGCTAATACCTCTCCCTATGCAACCCAGCATTCTGCTAGCATTTCCTGATGCTCTATAGCATTGCCTACCTACCTTTAAGTCCTCTGAAATTATTACTCCTAAATCCCTTTCCTCAGATGTTGAGGTTAGGACTGAACCAAATAGTCTATATTCTGCTTTTGGGTTTTTACGCCCAAGGTGCATAATCTTGCACTTGTCCACATTAAATGTCAGTTGCCACTGCTCTGACCATTTTTCTAGTTTAGCTAAATCATTTGCCATTTGGCTTATCCCTCCATGACACCATTCTTGATTAAATTTTAGATTTTGTTTAATGTTAGTAAAGTTTTATTTTTTTTTATCTGGCTTTGTATAATTTAACTTGATGAATCAATTAATAAATTAATCCATTTTGAATAATTTGTTTTGAATAGAATCTCTACTTACTAGGAAGGTCAACCATTTGATCCATCTAGCGTAATTTTGTGTCCTCTGTCCTCTTGAATAAATCATTGATTCTAATCATGGTAATGCAAGTTAGACGTGGCAAAAATATAAATGATTTTCTCCTAAGCATAGACAGGAACAAATGGAAATGCTTACCGCACAGGCCGTATGTCTTTAGAGAAAACGCATTGGGGTTGAGCTGAAGCATGAATTCATTGTTTATTGGAGTGAAGGTAAGAAGTAGACCCAGGCTGGGGAGTTTTAGCTCATGGATTACTACATAATGAATCACTTCAAAGTTACTCGTTTTATATGGCATCATAACCAACTTTCCATTAAGAAAAACCTTTAAAAACAAAACGAAAATGTTATGGGCACAAGTATGCGTGGAAACACATTAGAACTGAGAGTTAGTGTACAGATTTTTTTTAATTAGTTATAGATAGCCCATATAGTTTGTCCAGTTGCTTCACTCTGAAAAGCCATTTTTAACCATAGACATTCAAAAACATGTTACACAATGATATAAGTGTATTTGCCTGTATTAGGAGGGAACGTACGCGTACTATGACAATAAAGTCAATAAAGACTTGCTCCTAATTTTTATTTAGCCATATATGGCATCATAAACAACTTTCCATTAACAAAAAACTTTTTTTTTTTTTAAATAACATTTTAAGGGTGCAAGTATGCGTGGAAACACAGTATAACTGAGAGTAAGTGTGCAGAAAAAATATTTTTTTTTCTTTTCTGAATAAGTATATAAAATAGTTTAAATAAGAGCATGCATATATTGGTGCAGTTAACTTTTTTGGCTAGACATATAACCAGTCATGTAAAACAAACACATTTTTATTGGGATTATTGACATTTAGTTATAAATAAAATATAAAACAACAAAGCTGAAGCACTCCAAGGACTTGTATCTTACTTGGATATTGAAACTGGTTTGTATGCAATAATCTGTTTTATATGCAATAAACCAGTTCAATATATATATATTTCATATAAATATAGGGTTTACATGCAATAAACTAGTCCTGTGAGTGCTTCAGCATTGTTACATTATGTTATTGCTTAATAGGACCCAGGCATTACAATTATTTGTAAGCCTGTTGAGTGCAGGAGTGCTGGAAAATAATATACATCTATACACACACATATAGATATCCTATAGAGTTTGCCATTAACAAAAACCTTTTAAAAAAATAACATATTAAGGGTACACGTATGCATGGAAACACAGTATAACTGAGAGTAAGTGTGCAGATTTTTTTTTTATTTGTTATAGAGATCACGTATAGATATCCCATATAGTTTGTCCAGTTGCTTCACTCTGAAAACACATTTTTAACCCTGGAGATATGAAAAACAGGTTACACAACGATATAAGTGTATTTGCCTGTGTAAGAAGGGAACTTATGTTTACTATGACGATAAACCATGACTTGCTCCAAAAATTGACTAGTCTGGCTCCTGAATTGGTCAGCATGGCTCCTAAGGTCTATAAACATGTGTGAAGCCCTGAGATACACCCCTTCCTGAGTTAGGGGGTTCACTGTTGGTTCCACAGAGTGGCAGTGTTCGGTGGTGTTGGCCAATATTTGGCACATTTGTATTGTGGGCCAAGGTTCTAAAAATGGTCCGTCATCATGGAAACCATGTAATGTACCTGCTGATTAGACTACTTCTAGAAATTTGACCAGAACTGACTTAAATACATAACCCCCAATGAAATCTACAAAAGGTGCTTTGTTTTTGTGCTTTTTTTGTTGTTGTTGTTACCAAATGCACATCCATATCTAGTGGACGGTAGAATATTTATGACAGCATTGTAAAAAGGGTGAGATTTAGATGTAATGATAAAAAAAAAAAATCAATTAAATTTGCTATAAAATGTGTGATCCACGGATGCGGTTTTCATCTTCGGGGCACAGATTTCAAAACTGAATTAGTCAAATTCAGTTGAAAAAGTAGTTGACAATTAAACCAGTTAGCTGATCATCACAATTGTATGATGGGAACTGAAGTGAGAAAAAGGATACTAAATCAGTCTCTTAATGATGAGCAATATAAATTACACAAATAAAACAAGCAGGCTCAAATGTTGTTATTATAGATATATATTAAAATTCCTTATTTTTGTAGGTAAACATATCCCTTTTTGTAATGAACTTGTTGAGAGTCACTCCCAAACGCTACATACTTTTTTTTTTTTTTTTTTAAACAAATGTTGGAAATGTTTTTTTGCCATTATTTGCGAGACTTGAAATAGGGATTAAGACAGGGGAGGTTCCTGACTTTCACCATCTGAATTATAGAAAAAAAATTTCATTAGGAGCTTAAATCACCAGCATTACAAAAGCCAAGAATAACGAAACATATTGGTTAAGTAAGTCACAGAGAACAAATATAACATTTTGTATATGTACTTGCAGAAACTGGCCGTAATCCATTTAATCTAAGTTGCAGTTGTACGGCAATGTTTTCCTTAGCATTTACTGAGGCGTTATTTGCTGGCTGTTTTCAGATATTTTCGGTGATGCATCAGATCGCAGATTACTCACACATTGCACAGAGCATGCCAGAGGTCGCTTGGAAGTCAGCGTGTATTATATTATATTGGGTATCCTCAAAATTCCAGCCTGCCACTGACACAGAAAACATAGGACCTCTATGTGTCTCTACTATGAGTGCACATTATTGCACATTTTTATGGCTTCCACATTCTTTTTTCTTTCTCTTCCATTAATGCTCCTTTATGTGTTTGCTTCCACTTGTTACAATTCCAGTTGTGCCTTAGAGCTAGCTGGATAGTTAATTAGAAAGATTAACCATGGGGCCTTTTTGACGCCAAGAGGTATGATGTATTTGCTAGAAAGTGACACGGTTTTTACACCCCCCCCCAAAAAAAAAAAATAACTATATATATATATATATATATATATATATATATATATATATATATATATAATAATAATAATTTGGCAGGGAATTTCAGAGCTTAACTGTCCTGACTTTAAGAAAAAAAAAAAAACTATCATTACTGCCCCTTTACTCTAATCATAAAGGATGCTCCCCCGTCAGTCACTACAGTTCTAGGTATGTTGAGTTACCTGGAACATTCTATGAGTATATTCACTCGACACAAAAAAGTTGCTTAGCAAATCATTTGGGTTATGGGTGTTCCTGGGAAGAAATGTTGTGATTTATAGTAAATTGATCCCTTAGGTATTATTTGGCAGTGCCATGTTTTTGTTACATATTGGAATAAAAAAAAGATCTACATCAGGACACTTAAATAAATATTAAAAAATCTGTGACAGTTTTTGTATCTTGTCCCCTTAACATTTTAAAGGAATCCAGGATGTCTTGACAGATAATAAAACATAAAATAACTTTATCAATACTGTTCAATAAAAAAAAATACAGTATGCTTCTGCATATAGGGACTTATACACTAGACAGCAAACTGTAGTGAAGAGAGGTCAAAAGGAGAACCAAGGTCTCCAAACAAACACCATAAAAAGCAAAATGTAGAGAATAGCATGCATGGAGCATTTTTCCATCTTGGATATTTTGGCCTATGTTTAAGACTATAGTAAATAAAATACTAAATATCAAAAATAAATCACAAAAGAATATAACAAACTAAATGTAACTAGTGAAATGGGGTGTGGAAGGTTAACTTTGGCAGATGTATAAAAGTACAAGCTTAGTACAAAGCTTTACTAGATACTGTAGATGTTGGGGAATGTTGTGATATAAACAGTGGGGAAAAACTCCAAAGTTCTGAGATGATATTACACATAATATGTCAGTGTTTAATGAACATTTCCATAGGTGGACAATACAGTTTATATATCTTATATGTGAGTTTCAATAGATTTCTGCTGAGCAATAGGAAAGGCCATTGGCATCAGTTTTTATAAGCGATCAAGAGATAATTGCTGGACAGGAAGTCATCATAAAAAGACAACAGGAAGTGAGCAGTTCGACAGTGCTTCTCTTGTCCTCCTTAAATTCAACTATGCACTTTAACATTTACTGTTTACAGGCGTGGACTTTCTATATCTACTCTACATAGTTTCCATATATTTAATCGTGAATGGTACAAAACGTACTCCCAGACGATAGATATTTGACTTGAAGTAAAAAAAAAAAAAAAAAGGTGAAATACCTGCATGTCATGTGAGAGTTGTATGGTGTCTTGATTATACTTTACTTCCATTGACTTCATACAGGTTTCATGACTTGCCGACCGGCATTCTGAATTCTGCAGTGTTACTTCAAGGTTATGCTCTGTGTCTTTAAATAATACGTAGGAGCAGTTGCCAAGGAGTTTGAATTCTAATCCATCGAATGTACCGATATGTCTAGTTGAACTTCCGATACACATACCTGTGAAGGGGAAAAAAAAAACCCTCTTACTACAATTTAATTCTGTCAGATGATGTTTTTACCACTTGACATTTAAACCCGGGGAATTGCTTTTACAATAAAAAGCTTAATATATGGAGATGGTATTATGGTAGCAACAAATAGGGAGGGAGGAGATATATATCACTTGCCATTCTGGTGTAATGAACACAGCACACCAATCAGCACTGCCTGCCATGGAGAACCAGGTCTGTAAGATCGCCGCCTAGACGTCTCACAGAGACTTCCAAAACAATTTTTGACTAAATTCTGATCCGCGATCCCTAGTACCCACTCTCAAAATACTGTCTAATCTGACAGAAGCAGTCGTCTGTCTACTTAAATGTTAACTGGAGATTTTTGTCCAGGGCTAGGCACTCACACTGCTCATGGTGGACATCTAGGGTCGATATACAGTTAGATGATGCTCTACGGGACATTACAGTCCTTGCTATGGAGACTGGTGCCATTGTATAGGCAAATTGAACATCCTTGGATTCGTCCCACTCTAAAAAATAAAATATGGTGAACCAACAAGGGAACTGAAAAAGAGTAGGTATTAAAAGCCAAGTCTTTCCAACTCAGCTCTTAATGCTTGATGTGGGCAAATCCCTTTTGTTCCGAAAAAAAAACCCGGCCATGCTATCAACGTCATACAGAGGACATTGGCCTCAAGCCAATTTTTTTACAGGCTTGCTGATAAAATATGGGCTGTGTGGCAACCCTAGAAACATAGAGCATCTACATAATTTCCAGATTACTCAATAGCCTTCATTGTCCATTAATAAAATGCCACGTAGAGTCTCCAATGCACAGTCCATTAGAAATGTACATGATCTATCAACAATTCACTGTAATAAAGAGGCACTTTAACTGGCATGCTGCGTTCCTGCTGTCATGGTTAAGTATGTTTATATTATGGTTAAGCAGAATCAATAGAATATGTTTCGGAGCAGTTGACTCAATGACCTTATCGATACAAAGTATGAAGTTGGCCATCGAGGACACGAGGGTGGACAACGTCAAGAATGTTGAATAACTCTTTGTCTATCTGTGACCTATTGAGAAGATGATTTATGTTAAAGCAGAGATTGTGGCATGACAAATCCCCATGTTCTTTTATAAATCCCATTTCATCTTGGCACCCTAAACAGATGCCTTTATCTTTGGGCAACCCACAGTTTTTTTTGTTTAGTTTTTCACAATAATTTCACCATACTTTAGGGACAGTTCTTCTTTTAATTTATTTTCTGTATGATGTACATTGGCTTAATACATACAGGATGCCCTTATTTTTACTTTAAAACAATTCATGGTTCTCCTGTAGTTTTACATTATAAATATTCCTCTGGGGCCTCTAAATCTAGTGGAATCTAATAAGGAAGGGGAGTGGAGAGATGAAGGTTGCTGTAGTAATAACTTTCATACTGACACGTCTGTAAGATCCTATTTGCAGTCACAGTCTATGTTTTCATGCTTATGCTGTACTTTTACGCATATATTTCTGAATGCTGCAAATTAATCTTCCAAATCAGCAAATTCTATACTTTAAGTAGTTGAAAAAAAGCCTGACTTACATGGGCATGCCCATCGACATCCACACTTCTCTTCAATTTTAATGGCCGGCAGGTTGTTGTGACAAGATGGCTTGGGCATCTTTTCGCAGTTGACTCGGAGACTCAGTATGTTCATGTTTCCATCCGAGGAACAAGTCACACTGTGGCACTGATCTGACAGCATCCAGGTGTCCCCAGGCTGCGGACAGATAAACAGTGTTTAAATGTACAATACAAAACAAGGCAGTAGCATAGTTCTTTTTTAAATAGTCACAAGCCAGAAAACCATTTGCTTTTCTACAACTGTTGCTGAACTACACTTCCCCTAAAGCTGAGAGAGAAAAAAGGTCCATTTGGGGAAGCCGAAAGGTAGACTTGGCATTAAGGGGATTGCAGTTTGGCATCAGCGGGGAGGAAAACACACTGCCCTACCCTACAATAAACCCTTTTAGTTGAGACAAAGTACTAGACATGTGCATTCGTTTTCGGACGAATGCATTTTCGGACGAAAATAGCATTTTCGTCCATTCGTCCGAAAAACGAATAACGAAAATTTTAACTAACAAAATCCGAATGAACGAATGGTTAATAAACGAAAATCATTCGTTCATTCGTCCATTCGTCCATTCGTGCTATTGGCATTCTAAACCGAAATAGAGTCGGTTTACAATACCAATAGCATTGTACTACATTCCATAAACCGACATGAATGACTTTCGGTTTATGGAATGCATGTAATGCTATTAGCTTCCTATAAACCGAAATTGAGTTCCCATTCATACGAATAGGTCAATTGACCTATTCGTATGAATGGGGACTCTTTCGGTTTATAGAAAGCCAATAGCAGCATGTATTCTATAAGCCGAAAGTCTTTAAAACAAACGACGTTCGGTTTATAGAATACATGTAATGCTATTGCTGTTCTATAAGCCGAAAAAGACATTTGGCTTATAGAACAGCAATAGCATTACATGCATTCTATAAACCGAACGTCGTTCGTTTTAAAGACTTTCGGCTTATAGAATACTATTGGCATTCTATAAACCTAACTAGAGTCCCTCCTCATTCATAAGAATTTCTTATGAATGGGGACTCGACTCTAGTTCGGTTTATAGAAAGCCAATAGTATTCTATAAGCCGAAAGTCTTTAAAACGAACGACGTTCGGTTTATAGAATACATGTAATGCTATTGCTAATCTATAAACCGAACGACTTTCGGTTTATAGAATAGCCATAGGATTACATGTAGTACATAAGCCGACAGCCTATAAACCGAACGTTCGGTTTATAGGCTGTGGGCATTTTACTACACGGAGACAAAGTCTCCATTCATAATTTTATGAATGGAGACTCTGTCTCCGTATAGTTAAATGCCGGCTTTTAACTATACGGAGACAAAGTCTCCATTTATAATTTTATGAATGGAGACTCTGTCTCCGTATAGTTAAATGCCGGTGTTCTGACAAATTTCTGGAGCAAATTGTCCTGCGCAATGTATTATTGATGCAGCAGGAGGATCACAAATCCCATCAAGATGAGGCAGCCCTCACCAGGATGCTTGCCCCCTTATGTCCCGACGCCCCGTGTTACTTACCACCTTAAGAACACAACAACGGACGCGCGCATTCCCAAACGGCTGGATAGGCGTGCGCATGCGCTGTGTATCGCTGTGGTCGATGATCTGGTAAGAAGGGGTGTGCGGGGGGTGTGAGGGGGGCGGGAGGTGGGTTGCGCAGCTGGCGCATGCGCGGTGGTCACAAAGTTACAGCTGAGTTATCAGCTGTAACTTTATGCGCATGCACAGTGAGCAAATTCTCCTGCGATTGCGAACACCGGCATTTAACTATACGGAGACAGAGTCTCCATTCATAAAATTATAAATGGAGACTTTGTCTCCGTATTGTTAAAAGCCGGCATTTAACTATACGGAGACAGAGTCTCCATTCATAAAATTATGAATGGAGACTTTGTCTCCGTGTAGTAAAATGCCCACAGCCTATAAACCGAACGTTCGGTTTATAGGCTGTCGGCTTATGGAATACATGTATTCCTATTGCTATTCTATAAACCGAACGTTCGGTTTATAGAATAGCCATAGGATTACATGTATTATATAAGCCGAAAGTCTATAAACCGATCGTTCGGTTTATAGACTTTCGGCATTTTACTACACGGAGACAAAGTCTCCATTCATAATTTTATGAATGGAGACTCTGTCTCTGTATAGTTAAATGCCGACAGCCTATAAACCGAACGACTTTCGGTTTATAGACTTTCGGCTTATGTAATACATGTAATCCTATGGCTATTCTATAAACCGAAAGTCGTTCGGTTTATAGAATAGCAATAGGAATACATGTATTCCATAAGCCGACAGCCTATAAACCGAACGTTCGGTTTATAGGCTGTCGGCATTTTACTACAGGGAGACAGAGTCTCCATTCATAAAATGATGAATGGAGACTTTGTCTCCGTGTAGTAAAATGCCCACAGCCTATAAACCGAACGTTCGGTTTATAGGCTGTCGGCATTTTACTACACGGAGACAAAGTCTCCATTCATAATTTTATGAATGGAGACTCTGTCTCTTATTAGTTAAATGCCGACAGCCTATAAACCGAACGACTTTCGGTTTATAGACTTTCGGCTTATGGAATACACGTAAACCTATGGCTATTCTATAAACCGAAAGTCGTTCGGTTTATAGAATAGCAATAGGATTACATGTATTCCATAAGCCGAAAGTCTATAAACCGAAAGTTGTTCGGTTTATAGACTTTCGGCTTATAGAATACAAGTAATACTATTGCCTTTCTATGAACCAAACGAGAGCCCCATTCATAAGAATTTCTTATGAATGGGGCTCTCGTTCGGTTTATAGAAAGCCAATAGTATTACATTGTATTCTATAAAACGAACGAAAAAAATTAACGAAACGAAAATAATGAACGAATTTTGTCTGAAACGAATGCACTAATGAACGAAATTCGTTTTAGACGAAATAAATAACATTTTCGTCCGAATGGACGAAAACGAAACGAAAATTTTAGTTTTGCACATGTCTACAAAGTACTTCTCACATCTTTGGCATTGGAAGTAATTACAATCCTCGATGTTCCATCTTGGAATTTTCTCATATGAATCACAGATTTGATTCCCACTGGACTTCCTGTCATATTTAGTATGATTAAATGTGGTCTGTAAATAACCAAGTGGGTCATTTTTAGAAAGATGGCACTTGATGAACTTGGAAATAAAAGTCATAAAACCCTCCGACTAGGGAGGGTACGTGGTTGTCTATGCTGAGATCTACAATGCCGGAGATGTTTGCCAGTAATTGGGTAATCGTAATCAACATTATAAAGTATCAGGTAGCCGCCTGACCCATATGATTCTTAAATCTTCCAAAATTTTGGATGGGACTTTTTTACTGGGTCTTATTAGTATCAGTGAAATAAAGTTTCAGTTTAATGATTATCCCACTGTACAAACTTTTTATATACCGTAGTTCCCAGGCTGCACAACGATTTAATGAATCTCATAGACTCATTGTTGCAGGTATAGGAGGGCCCTTGGAAATAATCAGTATATATATGCTGATTATATCCTCATAAGATTCCTTTTCGGTCCCCCTTGATATGTAAGAGACAACACTGATCAAGTCACATTAGCAACCACTGGTGTTGAAGGATTTTCTTCCTCCATACCCCATTGCACCTATGTGCTTTTCAATCAGAATAGGGGGCTACACACAAAAAACCCTTGTGGGTCACATATGACCCACGAGAACTCTAGTTGGACATCATTTCACTACATACTCATGTTTAAAAACAAAACAAAAAAAACATAATATACCTTTCGAATATTTCCATCTTCATCGATACAGACTGCAATCAGACCTAAAAGTTAACAAATAATAAGGTACAATAAAGTGAACATAATTCTGGTTTACACGGGAAGACTCAAAAACTATGGTTTCAAAGGAGGCCAAGTACAGAATTATACACTTGGGCTTACTATGTTGAGTTGTTTGGTCCCAGTTATGACGTCTTCTGTCTACTGTGTTTTAAGTGGGAGGGGTTTCCCACAAATAAATTCGCTGAATACCGTCAAGAGTTACCTCCCAAAAGTTACTGAAATTCAATGAACTTGTGCTCAGCTGTGAACTTCAAATCAGGCCTTGAGGCCAATGTAATGTTTCTGTAGGGTACCTGTGATTGTTGTATTTGAGACAATGTAGCTTCTGTGCCAAGGTAACAGCAACAAAAAAGCAAGTACTTAATTATGTTATGGTTGGAATCTTACTGGGCACAGGAAGTCGAACGGCAAGTTAGTATTTATCAAATTGGTATTTATCAAATCGGCAAGTGGTTATCAAATTGGTATTACTTACCAGTACAAAGTTTTTGGATGAACTGTCCAACCATGACCATGGTTGGTAAGTCTTCGGTTAACTGCAGCTTGATAATCTTTTGGTTCGGAGATGGCCCAGCGAGCACCATCAACTCATCCTCATCATATCTGGATCCAACCCCAATAGGGAACACAGATAGTCCTATGTAGTAAAGCAAGATACTGGCTATTTCAAATACCAAAGGTGGTGGGGGTGGGTTTCTGACATGGTAAGTAAGATTACTGCGCTAGTAAAAATGGGTGATAATCTGAATAATATACAATCACTAACACTATCAATTAATGTAACCCTTTAACAAAAATTAGTTCTTCTAAACATACTGTTTAACTTTCTATTAATTTGTAGAGCCCCCACTCTGAACCAGATTTACACAGCAAGATTACCTAAGTAACAAAGTACATGCGTGCAAAGTATTAGCGGTAATATGACTCAGGATCTGAAGGATGAAAGGAAATACAGCGGAATAATGGGGGGGGGGGGGGTGCAGCCTTAATGGGAATTTCCCACCTTCCCTTAAAGATGAAACATAGTTATTATTTATCATCATCCAACAACACCATTAAAGAGATGCACGTAAAAACAGCAGGATTCACAAGGGAGACAAAAGGTTTGTGTTTACTGTTCATGACGGCGGTTTCAGCCGCATTCTTGACGTCATCGAACGACTTGTCGGTGATAACCATGACAGCAATCTTTGAAGCTGTAGGCCTTCCTCCATGCACTTCTGATATGGCGCTCTGGACAGCAAATAACAAGGCTTCTCCTAAAACGCGGAGGAGAAACAAAAATGTAAATAATTTATGCTTATGATGACTTTAAACTGGTAAAGTCTTGTTGAAGAATAGTATGGGGGGTATTTATAATGAGCGCAAACGCTTCTACCCTACAATGGGAAGGAATGGATAATATCCTACTTTGGAATATACATACCACTGTGAGAGGTATTTATTGCATGTGTAGAAAACACATTTCTGTTAAACCTTACAGCTGTTATTTCTTGTTTTAACTATAGAATGAGATACATGAGTAGAGCCGTGGAGACTCAAGTTACAACCAAGTTCCCCAGAACTTGTGCCTGTTGCATTTTATTATGTGGGTATTAAAAGAGTGACAAGGTCTGCAGAAAATGCAAGGTTGTGGCCTGTAAGATTAACGAGGCTGGGTTTTGTAGGAAGGAGTGTTAAAATAAGGAAGGCTAAGTCAGTGACAGTCAGTTAAAGCCCAAATCCATTCTTGCTCAGATGCTGAGATGCTGTGCCCTGCGCACGCCATCAATATGTGTGTGCTATACAAGGCTAGGTTTTGCCACCCAGATGGTATTTTACCGGTAGGCTGGTAAACGTTTGGTCTCAGGCCAATGTTAAACTTATGAAAGCAATAGCATTGGCGGTAAATTTTTCGGTAAAAAAAGGTGGCCATCCCTATATATACAGTGACTGACTGGTGTGCTGTCAGATCAGACTTGGTCCAACTGAATGGCGAGGCACGATTGCTGCCCACTTCCCATGCAGACAGCACTGCTGGCGATGGAGACTGTATTTAAATGGACTCCTTCATATAAAAATTGTTCACACTGTGACCGTACAGAGCCAAAAATGCTAATAAAGGATCAATACATTGGGTTAGCAGGATTGTAAGCAAATGTGTTAGTTAAGATACGAAATGTAAAAAAAAAAATATAAAAACGATGCACTTTCACCCATCAGCTGAAGAAGATTTCATGAAACGCGACTGGTGGGGCGTAGTTTGTTTGTAAGTACAATATCACCTTTTTGCAAATGTTCAATTACCTGGCCAGGTGAACTAAAACCAGTGGGCAAGGACCCTCTCTTTTTCTGTAAGTATATTTATTGTATTATACTGATATTTTATTTATTTTTATAGTATGCTCGTTTATTTTCTATGTGACCAGCTTTCTATTATACTATATAGTGAGACTGGACTCTTTTTATTATTATGGTCCAATTACCACATCAATTAACACATAGTGTAATATAAAATTCAAATATCCCATATGCCACTTAGTAATTCCAATAAAAGTTAGGGAATGGCCACCTATATATTTATACATACATTAACATTTATCATTTTATACACCATCACAACAGCTCCTATGGTATATCAATCCTGATGCAGTCATGCCAGCTATGGGTTGAATCCTTATCATTGCCCTTTTGTAGACCCCAATCGTCCACTGCTGATGTAAGGCAGTGTTGCTCTCCGTATGATGTTGACCTTCAACTGCCAAGATCCTCGGTTAAGCCTTTGCCGGTGTAAAAGTTTTATGGGGATCTTGATTCTTATGGGATTCTTTGTAATTACACAATCAAAGACTTCAAGTCTCAGAACCAAATGGGGTATTAAAAAAAAAAAGTGTTTTACAGTGCTTGTGGAGTCTACTGCTTACGACATCACCTTTGTGTTATACTTATTTGTTTTTGCTGTTCTTTCACATTTTTTTTTTATAAGCTATATACACTGGTGATATGGGGTATTTTTTTCTCCACCATTAGTTATTGAATATGTTCCGAAGTTAGCTTCTTTTTTTTTTCTTCTTTTTTTTTTACATGGTCACTACATTCACAGTAAATACAATGTTTAATTGATACAGTAGCTTTAAGTCCATGGACCAATAGAAGTATCAATATATATATATATATATTTTGAGGAAAGGGTAGCCTCTAGTCGACAGAACAGTTATAAATTACTTTTTAAATAATAATAATGTTATCACATAAATTCTGCCATCAAGTGGTTGGCTTTTTATGTGTCATTGGTGATTTACACACACAGCTCACGATTTAAATCCCACTGGATCTGGCACAGCAGAAGATCGATACCCAATTTGTTACTCTACCTCCTTCCCAGAGATATTAAAGACCTTGTCTAGCATTCCATTCACACAGCAAATGCATGTTTAGATAAAATAAACATCCACTACAAAACATCTAAATCATGTTAATCTCCCATGTTAATATTTTGCCAACCATTAAATCTTGGTCGCAGATGTTTCTTAGGCCTGGCCATATGTCCAATCAACATAAAAACTTACAGGCCTTTAATGACTTGTTTTTAAATGCATACATACATTATGTGTCCCTGGGGATCTCTGCGCAATCCTAAAAAAATGTCAATTTAGAATTTAATTGTGTTGTATACAACGAACTATAACGAACGATAGCTTGTGTATTTCTCAAAGAGCATCTAAACTAGCTCCTAAGTTATAGTTTATTATCAGTCTTAATCATCATAAAATTATCTATCACTGGGACATGATTGTATCAATATGTTTTTTGAGTTGTGCATTGCATGATAGTCCCTCGATAGTAGCCCAAAGTTTAAGATGAACTTTTCTCTTACATATATTGAAACAACCTAGTTTGTCTCTACTGCCACAGGACCAAATTGGTGCAGTTTGCAATTGTATTAGGAATTGGGAATTAAAAGTTTCATTTTTTTTCCCTTCTCACCCAAATCATGCGGAGGTGAGTTGGAGGTTCATTAGAAGCTGAAAACAATACATATAAACTCGCTCTGTTAGAGAATGATTCCGATGAAAACGATAGAAATAAAACCAGTTTTTACCCGCTCCATTGTAGAATTATTCTGCTTAGAACGCTGGCACCAGTTCTTGTGACTTCTGCATTGAATCACCAATGTCGGGATCACATCGCGAACCCTCTTAAATCGCCATGTGAGCTCATGGATCCCAAGCCTCGCGCTATAGCTGGGCTCAATTACTTGCAAGAAGTTTAACTGATATGTGTTGAGCCCTTAGCAAAAAAAGAGTCATTTAAAATCATAAATCTAATGAATCAACTCTACTTGCCTATTCTTCCCGGACCATTCTCTCGTTTTTGAATGGGATTGATGAGTTTGAGAAGACTGTCTTTGTTTTGCGGATCCGTCCAGGCAAGTTCCAGTGTGTTTGACATTCCGTATTGAAGGACGGACACTTGGGTTGCAGCAGTACCTTTAAATATAGGAAGGAACCATTATTATCGAGAGAGAATTGCTTGTTTTTAGAAACTGGGACAATAATGAAAGATAGAAATAAATGTCTGATTGGAAGACACAGAGACTGTAACTTTGGAATTCAATGACATTCAGGTTACTAAATAGAGCCCATTATCTGTATTACACACAGTCACACACACAGTTACACATGTACACACACAGTCACACATTCATGGGCACACAAACACACATGCATGCGCACACAAACACACACGCACAGTCAGACACACACACTCACGCATGGACACACACACACACACACACACACACTCATGCATGCGCAACCACAGTCACAGATTTTGTTTCTATGAATCAAGAGGGGTGGACAATGGTGTATGCATCTGATGATATCTTAGATTCTAGTGCCAGCATCTAGGAGCCAATGTCCCTCAGAGTTTATCTTAGGAGCAAAGTACAAGGGAGTGGAGCATGACATTCACACTTTGACATCCAGACAGCCTAGTTGCAGGGCACCCTGAGCACTCACCTCAGCTCTGCCAGTGAGACTGGGGGGTGCTGATCTGACACCGCCCATTTTTGTGGCACCACCACTCCCAAGTAAGCCACTGAGTGAGATACATCTGTTTTCACGTGACACCAATAGAGAGGACCTTTACCACTCTCTTGGTGGTAGGTGAAAATTAAGGTCTCTCCCTGTGCTAGTCAACCCCAACAGACCCCAATCAGACCAGCTGGGTGAACCCCTGCGCTTGCAGAGCACATGCTGACAGCATCAGAGCATCAGGGGATCTTAACCTCCACAGAGAGGCAGAACTCAGAGTAAACCCTTGTATATCTGCAAAGACATATGTCGGGTTCACTCCAGAAGAGTGGCACAAAGTTTTTTTTTTAACTTTTGCGTCTATTGGGAAAGAAAAAGTAAAAAAATAACCTTTGATGCCACCTTAGCTCTTAATGCCAAAATCTCCCAAACCATTACCGATAAAAAAAAGTTAAAGGGAAAAAATAGAATTAGTTATTGAGGTCAAAGTTCTGAGGCAAAGATCTCAAAGATAACAGATGCCCTTTGAATCAGGATGCTGTTCTAACCAATGTCCGCTTTCTCGATAAAAGCCTTCACAAATGTTTTCATATCTTCAAACTGTGATGGGCTGACATTCGAACCGCCGTCGAGGATAAAGATTACATCCATAGGTTTGCTGCATTTCACTGTAAGAAAATAGATATGCCTGGTCATTATTTTATCCTCTAAATCATTATAATCAGATTATCTATATACATATAAATGCACACAGATATAGTTACTGGATACTTGGTTTGACTTCAATTCTTCTCCATCATTTTTTTATGCAAAGTAAACAGAGGTTGCTTATCAAAGTTGGCTTATCTCAGAAGGTCAGCTGTCAAGGTGGATGAAGTGCAAATTTGTACTATTTTGTTAATTTGAGGAACGTTAATTTTGATGTTAAAGTAGAAAAACTATTTTTGCAAAAACAAATTTTTTTTATGTGAAATTAATAATGCATATCTTCATTATTTCACAACCTCCAAAGATTTATGGATCCATTAGTCAAGAATCGGAGAGTGACTGTTTTTGTTACAATTACATGTTCCCTCCACCACTTTATGAACAAAACTACGACCCTCTTGCAACATAAATATAATACTGAGAGTCAATCTGAGGTCCCTAGCACCAAAAAAAGTGCTTCTAAAAGTGGTATGTGTTCTAAAAGTGGTCTTCTTTTGTTCCAGTGTCCTACGCATCTCTCTCATTGACCACTAATTAACCCAGTTCAAAGATATGATTTCAATAGTTTCAAATATATGATTTCAATAGTTTCATTAAGTTCCATTCCATCCATTCCTTGCCTCCCTCGCTGACATTGTAACAAAGAAATCGGAGGACTAAGCTCCATGTATGGGGAGGACCAATCTTGTTGGATATTTATATAACCTAGATATACCTTGTGACAATTGTGTAGCAAAGCATACAAATAGAAACATACGGTATTATAAAGCAATACACACAAAATACAGCACAGTAGTTTTTCTTACCGGTTGAAAGACGTACAGATTCTGTTGGTCGGACATGGAGGCTTGAACAACATGATTGTAACACCAGATTCGGTCCATCAGTTATAAGTTGTGAGTAATTTTCGATCGTTATTAAATGTTCACTGGATGTGAGCCACTCAAATTCACGAGCACTAATGTCTGAACCTACAACGATGGGGTAAAATTGTATATGTTCATCAACCCTGGTAATGACATCAGTCGGTGGGTTACTTGTTACCATATAAACCAAATCTGTCACCCCCTCTCTACTTCCAGAGGGTGTGGTCAACGTGTGATCAGTGACATAGTTGATGGCTTTCCCAGTGTTGGTAGCATTTCCTCCCTTGTACTCTATTTCTCGTATCCGTTGAATAATGTCACTCTTAGTCTGTTTCTCGGTAAAGGAATACTCCACTGTTATGGTGAATGAATACTGTATGATGGTAATGTGAATTGTTTCTTCGCTTATATCCATTTCCTGGATCACTTTTTCCAGGAAAATCTTGGACAGATCAAACTCCGACTTTCCAACTTTATCCGAACCCTCAATTAGAAACACAATATCAATGATCCTTTTCTCCCAGGAACCTGTTGGAACAGGCTCACCACCGACAGGGGGTATAACAACTTTTGCGACTGGTGGAGTAGTGATTCTAGGAGAAGTTGTTGGTTCTGGTTGAGATTTTGGTGCTTTTGTTGGATCTGGTGCCAAGCCACATAAATAATTAATGATTTCATCTTTCCGCTCAAGTAAATCAGAGACGGTGTCCATAATAAATGGTTTGTTATTGGGTGATTTACTTTGAATGAAGTTTACCTCTTCCATTTTTATGTAGGGGCCAATGGCAACTGGGATCACGGTAATCTTTCTTTTTATGATGGTCTTCATTAAACTTGTAATGCTCTTTGGTGAGCTACTTGCGGTCAACAGCATCGCAATTTTGGGTGCATTGTCTCTCGGAGCTTCAGGAAACACGTAATGAGAGACAAACTTAAGTGCCTCAAAAGTAGAGGAGCTTGCGCTGCCAATGTATTTCATGTTTCTCACTTTTTTGACCAGCTCCGAAAGCTTCTTGTTCTCGTTAAGTCCAAATATTTTGGGTGTTGATGAAGAAGAGTATTGCACAACGGAGACACGGATTCTCTTTTGGGAAATATGAATTTTTTCCATGAAGTCAATGATGAAGGTTTTCAATATCTCAAAATCATTCTGTGAAAGTTTCGAGGAGCCGTCAACCAGGAAAGCGAGGTCCATCATTTTGTTGCAATCATATGTTCGTTCCTCCACATCATAATCGGGTGTCGGTGTGGTGCCAACTATTTCAAGTCCGGTGCTTGGCGTCGTCACAAGTTCTGGTGTACAAGCCGTGCACTGTAGGGTTCTTTCTTCACAATGGCTGCAAGAAATATTGCACAAGACTTCCACTTAACGTAAAATAGTATGGTATAGGACCATATTTGATGTTCCCCGTTCAATAAAAAGATTTAAACCTGTTCCCATTCCTCACTATACCAGTTATATGCAGAGACTACTTATTATATCTGTACTTTTTTGGAGGTCCGTAGTTTTACTCCCAGCTGCTTAGAAAGTGATTAAAATAACTAAAGCTTTAATCAGGTTAGTTTTTAAATAGTACATGAAAATAAGTATGATACAAAAGTTAGGCAAATGCTATAAAGCCTTCTTCTAGACCACTGATGCCCAATGCTTGGTCTACTGGCTAGGGTTTTTTACTCAGCCTTATGCTGGCTAAAAGGCCCACAGATATCATTACTATATTACGCTGCATGCTATGCAACGCCAACCTAAGTCTCTGAATGGTTTGCAGCCCTCTCTGTGAATAAAAATGGTTAACATTCCAGTCTTTCACTGAAAATACCAATATACAAAAGAAAAATGTCTAAAAAAATATTACCATGACTGACAGCGTTCCGGTTCGTCTTGGTTCAATATAATATGCTTTCCGTTTGGTATATGTCGACCTTCAACCACACACACTGGGCATTCACTTGGATCAATGCATGATTCTGATACTTCATCAAGTATTTTACCTGAAGCAAAAAATAATTAAAATGCACAAGGGTTCTCAGTTGCTAGGGATTTTGGTTGTTTTCTCTGTGAGTTATGCTACCTATGACCTCAATAGAATGCAACCAGCCTCCGTCTCTGATGCTTTTGACCTCACTAGAATGCTGTCTGCTTTGACCATGGCAGGCTTTGACCTGACTAGTACTCCACATGCCTCAACATTTGCTAGACCCAATCCTGGTTACCATTAGGTTGTGTTCTTTGCTGCACAATCCCTCAACAGACACAGTTCGATGCTCAACCTCCGGGCACATACCTACTGATATAAACATCACAGCTTATAAGCTCAGGGATGATTTCTCCCCTAGTGTCCTGTCTACGGTTAGAGTAATATTAGCTCTAGAGCATGCTGCATTCTCCTGAGGCTAGCATCTAGAACTTGTATGCAGAGTACGAAATTTTCAAAACAGTCCCATTACAAAGGGGTTAAAGGAATAAATGCAACCAATCTAGTTCAAGTACCGTGAAAAGAGATTCCATGAAACAACTTACCAGGAAGGCAGTTTGCGTGGCACCCTTCCACACATTTCAGGGGGCAATTTATCTTCTCGGGGTGTTGGCATGTCACTGGGCAGGCTGGCGCACAGCTGTTGTATCTCCATTCACAGACATATTCCAACTCTTTCTGGTTCTTCTCTTCACAACTTTGGGCTGCAGCAAAAACAAACAAAATAAGTCCCATAACATCTTGCACAACTCCAGTCTAATCTAATGAGCAATACAATAGATGGAGAACATCAAGATGGGGGTAAAAAAAAAAAAAAATCTAACTAAGAAATATAAATAATGGTCTCTATTCAATGACTTGGGTTGATTGAGATCTGGTTATTGAATACCATAGACCACAATAGAACCTTTTTTAGTTAAATAGAATAAGTCATCAGTCATACTTCATGTTACTGAATAGAGGCCAACATGAGAATTCAACATGTAATGGCATGAAGCATGAATGGATTGTGAAATCTATCACTACAGATAGAGTTTATTTATTGTCTGGCTGGTAATCAGAGAAAATAAATATCTGAGAGCCAGTGGTCTATGTATTTGTGCAATTAAATGTATGCCCAGAATTTTCTCATAAAGAAAGAATGATGATAGAATTATTATTATTATTATCAAAGGAAAGGAAATGTATGAGTGGTTTTCAAGTATATCCTGTGGATGTTAGTTTTGTCCCACGTCCAAAGTATGTTATTATTTACCAATTAAATGGCATTTTATCTACTTTGAAAGGATAAAGTCCTTTCAAAGTAGATAAGTCCTGGGTGGCATCCGCAACACTAAGGCTTTAGTAGATTTAACAGATGGTGCCCCCTCTTAGCTATCTCCGCAACTTTGTTATCATCATAATACGTCTTGGCCGTTGCCATTTTTCAAAACTCCGACTCGGAGTTAACAAGTATTGCTTTCCACTCACGACACAGATGGGAAGTCCTCCAGTTGACGATCGCTCCCTTCTGAGCGCAGGCATGGGCGTAAGCCGCTACTGAGTCACAGAAACAAGCGCAGTCCCCAATGGATTCGCAGCTACAGGTGTCATACACGCAGATGTCCCAGTAAGGGTCTGGATTCACCTTGGAAGAAATTATGAATTTTAGGTTTTAGAAAGGTGTCTACTTGAACGGGGAAATCGTTGCCAACACACATAAGAACATACGAGAACATTAATAACATATTTTTTCTAAAGATATTTACACATGTTTGGTAAGCAGCATCTTACATGTTTATAATAT
This sequence comes from Pelodytes ibericus, assembly GCA_036172795.1. Taxonomy (NCBI): domain Eukaryota; kingdom Metazoa; phylum Chordata; class Amphibia; order Anura; family Pelodytidae; genus Pelodytes; species Pelodytes ibericus. The sequence goes on along the minus strand of CM069858.1, from coordinate 14,523,445 downwards.
TTACGCCTCTGACAAGTGTAGCGAGCCAACATTTATTCTTTCCCTGCTTGCACATAGGTTGCAGGCTCCTTTTTTGGGTTGTCTAGGCATTATCTGGGAGAAGGATTAATTGAACCTTCTCCAACACATAAAAACAAAAATTGGCATTATAGACTGCTTCAGGCCCGGACTGGCCATCGGGCACACCGGGCAAATGCCCGGTGGGCCGCGGTGGCCATGGGCCGAGGCCGGCGGGGAAGATCCCAGCAGAGCAAAAAAAAAAAAAAAACTTACCTCGTTCCTGCTCTGTCCCCCGGTGCTCTGAAGCTGCGTGGCTGTGAGGGAAGCGTTGTGAGCTTCCCTCCGGTCGCGCGGTCAATAAAGTGTGTTGGAACTTTTTTTTCAAACAAACTTTATTGACCGCGCGGCTGGAGGGAAGCTCACAACGCTTCCCTCACAGCCACGCAGCTTCAGAGCACCGGGAGACGAAGCAGCAAAGTGGTAAGTACTGGGGTCTGGGGAAGGGGGGGAGGTGGGTGGCATAACGAGCATAATATATGGGCAATATCCTGGCATATAACATGGCATATTGGGGGCAATATCCTGGCATAATACATGGCATATTGGGGGCAATATCTGGCATATTGGGGGCAATATCCTGGCATAATACATGGCATATTGGGGGCAATATCCTGGCATAATACATGGCATATTGGGGGCAATATTCTGGCATATAACATGGCATATTGGGGGCAATATCCTGGCATATTACATGGCATATTGGGGGCAATATCCTGGCATATTACATGGCATATTGGGGGCAATATCCTGGCATATAACATGGCATATTGGGGGCAATATCCTGGCATATTGGGGGCAATATCCTGGCATATAACATGGTTTATTGGGGGCAATATCCTGGCATATTGGGGGCAATATCCTGGCATATAACATGGCATATTGGGGGCAATATCCTGGCATATTGGGGGCAATATCCTGGCATATAACATGGTTTATTGGAGGCAATATCCTGGCAAATTGGGGGCAATATCTTGGCATATTACATGGCATATTGGGGGCAATATTCTGGCATATAACATGGTTTATTGGGGGCAATATCCTGGCATATTGGGGGCAATATCCTGGCATATAACATGGTTTATTGGGGGCAATATCCTGGCATATAACATGGCATATTGGGGGCAATATCTTGGCATATTACATGGCATATTGGGGACAATATCCTGGCATATAACATGGCATATTGGGGGCAATATCTTGGCATATTACATGGCATATTGGGGGCAATATCCTGGCATATAACATGGTTTATTGGGGGCAATATCCTGGCAAATTGGGGGCAATATCTTGGCATATTACATGGCATATTGGGGGCAATATTCTGGCATATAACATGGTTTATTGGGGGCAATATCCTGGCATATTGGGGGCAATATCCTGGCATATAACATGGTTTATTGGGGGCAATATCCTGGCATATAACATGGCATATTGGGGGCAATATCTTGGCATATTACATGGCATATTGGGGACAATATCCTGGCATATAACATGGCATATTGGGGGCAATATCTTGGCATATTACATGGCATATTGGGGGCAATATCCTGGCATATAACATGGTTTATTGGGGGCAATATCCTGGCATATTGGGGGCAATATCCTGGCATATAACATGGTTTATTGGGGGCAATATCCTGGCATATAACATGGCATATTGGGGGCAATATCTTGGCATATTACATGGCATATTGGGGGCAATATCCTGGCATATAACATGGCATATTGGGGGCAATATCTTGGCATATTACATGGCATATTGGGGGCAATATTCTGGCATATAACATGGTTTATTGGGGGCAATATCCTGGCATATAACATGGCATATTGGGGGGCAATATCCTGGCATATAACATGGCATATTGGGGGCAATATCCTGGCATATAACATGGCATATTGGGGGCAATATCCTGGCATATTGGGGGCAATATCCTGGCATATAACATGGTTTATTGGAGGCAATATCCTGGCAAATTGGGGGCAATATCTTGGCATATTACATGGCATATTGGGGGCAATATTCTGGCATATAACATGGTTTATTGGGGGCAATATCCTGGCATATTGGGGGCAATATCCTGGCATATAACATGGTTTATTGGGGGCAATATCCTGGCATATAACATGGCATATTGGGGGCAATATCTTGGCATATTACATGGCATATTGGGGGCAATATTCTGGCATATAACATGGTTTATTGGGGGCAATATCCTGGCATATAACATGGCATATTGGGGGCAATATCCTGGCATATAACATGGCATATTGGGGGCAATATCCTGGCATATAACATGGCATATTGGGGGCAATATCCTGGCATATTGGGGGCAATATCCTGGCATATAACATGGTTTATTGGAGGCAATATCCTGGCAAATTGGGGGCAATATCTTGGCATATTACATGGCATATTGGGGGCAATATTCTGGCATATAACATGGTTTATTGGGGGAAATATCCTGGCATATTGGGGGCAATATCCTGGCATATAACATGGTTTATTGGGGGCAATATCCTGGCATATAACATGGCATATTGGGGGCAATATCTTGGCATATTACATGGCATATTGGGGACAATATCCTGGCATATAACATGGCATATTGGGGGCAATATCTTGGCATATTACATGGCATATTGGGGGCAATATTCTGGCATATAACATGGTTTATTGGGGGCAATATCCTGGCATATAACATGGCATATTGGGGGCAATATCCTGGCATATAACATGGCATATTGGGGGCAATATCCTGGCATATAACATGGCATATTGGGGGCAATATCCTGGCATATAACATGGTTTATTGGAGGCAATATCCTGGCAAATTGGGGGCAATATCTTGGCATATTACATGGCATATTGGGGGCAATATTCTGGCATATAACATGGTTTATTGGGGGCAATATCCTGGCATATTGGGGGCAATATCCTGGCATATAACATGGTTTATTGGGGGCAATATCCTGGCAAATTGGGGGCAATATCTTGGCATATTACATGGCATATTGGGGGCAATATTCTGGCATATAACATGGTTTATTGGGGGCAATATCCTGGCATATTGGGGGCAATATTCTGGCATATAACATGGTTTATTGGGGGCAATATCCTGGCATATAACATGGCATATTGGGGGCAATATCCTGGCATATTGGGGGCAATATCCTGGCATATTACATGGCATATTGGGGGCAATATCCTGGCATATTGGGGGCAATATCCTGGCATATAAAAATAAAAATGGGCTGCTCAGTCTTAAATGCCCGGGCCTATTTTTTGTCCCAGTCCGGGCCTGGACTGCTTTGTTGGTATTAGGTCTCACCGTATTAATGGTGTTCCTTTATCTGACAGGTGGGCTTAATTATGCTTTGTTTATTATATTATTAGAATATCAGAATTTTTATGCGGTAACCCTTGATTGTATCCTTCCATTTGAAAATTGCATGCGCCAAATTCTACATAACATATGGGAATGTCACAAAAAGCTCTACTGTTAAGAAAAAAAAATCCAGGTTCAGGGTTTGAGAGACAGTATTATTGTCTTAATTATTAATTTAATTAACGCTATTAAAACAGTAAAAACAAATATGATGGTCTAGAGGATGATCATAAGATTTCCCTAGGTCTTGTCTAGTGCATAGTCCATTTGACCTGGATGAGAAGAGAGACCCATCTGCCCACGTCAAACATCACCCACGACATCTTGTTCAACATAAGTTGAAGCCGGGGGAGTCACTGGTGAAAATTGTGGCAGCGAATTCTAAAGGTATGCAGTAAATGGGGTAGGTGGAAGAATCCCTAGGCGATTCTATTCCTTTTGCATGACTGATATTTGTAGGAACCAGGTACTATCATCTCACAACAAGGCCGGTGGATAAGAGCCATGTTCCCGTCTAGCGGAACTCTTAGAAACATTTTACCTTATTAAACTAAAATAATCAAGAGTGCTTGATCATTAACTGTAATATATAAAATATTACATTTAGAGGTTAAAGGTTACTAAAATTAAATGATTATAGTGTAATTGAGCTATTAGCAATCATAATAATAATAAAGTATTTATTCAGCACAGTAACGGAGGAGAGTATATTTAAAAGAAGAAAAACTACCACAACTAGAGGACATAGTCTTAATTTAGAGGGGCAACGATTTAATAGTAATATCAGGAAGTATTACTTTACTGAGAGGGTAGTGGATGCATGGAATAGCCTTCCAGCGGAAGCGGTAGAGGTTAATACAGTGAAGGAGTTTAAGCATGCATGGGATAGGCACAAGGCTACCTTAGCTATAAGATAGGGAACTGGGGACTAATAAAAGTATTTAGAACACTGGGCAGACTAGATGGACCGAATGGCTCTTATCTGCCGACACATTCTGTGTTTCTATTTACCCAGGAAAGAGTACATTGCAATAGTCTTTTGTTTTAACGTACATCATTGTAATGTTACCTCTACTTAATTTAATATTACACATTTTTATTACTTTATCTCCTTGGAAGGACAATGGGCTTGGTCAACCCTGTCAGGAAACAAACCTGCAATTCTGGGGATTCAACATTCTACAGTTAGTGCATTAACCCACTGAACGCCTTCCATAGACATGTCAACACTTACCAGTTTTGCACATTCGGCAAAGCTGTCCCCTCTCAGAAGGTCGCAAGCGTTTTCTGCTGTGATTTGCTTCATAATATTCTGCTGGCATAATAGTAGGCCTCTTCCTGTGGAAAACTATATGGATATAATGGTGACAATTGAATTCTGGCGGGTTTTCATCTGTATGTCATTTGTTCTCGAAATCCAACAGCAAAACTTGTATTTTCAGTTCGTTTTTAGTGAGTTACTTTTTTGTATCTTTTTTTTTAATTGGCAAAAAGCTCTTTTCATCTTTTAACTTTTATATAACACTAATCCAAGACTATTTTTGTGGTGGCAACAGTGTCACGTTTGGAGTGTCTACGTCCATCTGCAAATGATTTGAATTATTTTTAATTATAATTTTTATTACTTTGATTTAAAAAAAAAAAATTATTACGCCCCAAGCCTCTCAAATGTATTCAACCGCTTTAAATGTAAATAATAATTGTCATTATTTTTCTACAGCACTAATTGCTTTGGACCAACCAGTCAGCTCATATGAGCATTAATAGAGGGCTTTGAAATGTAAAAATGATGAATAAACCTTAATTATCATTTGGCTTAATTTAGGTAGGATTGATACCTCCTCTCAAAGCATTCTTTTTAACACTTGGTAAGGAATTAAAGGGACTAGACCCTGAAATTATATTTTCTGACAATTCTAACTCCTTAAAACTGTGATTTAAACTGCTCAACAAGTGGGAACTATTCAAAAGTAGTTTGAACCTTTGAGCTTCTACTTACATAGTTAAAGGGACAGTATCACCTTATTTTACTGTGAATGTAGAGAATAAAAAATGATTGAAATGATCTATACATTGTGTTAGCAAAACTGCAAGCAAATGCCTAAATTAGGAGGAAAATGTGTCTTCAATATGTCTGTGGAGTCTCCTGCTTATGACATCACCTGTGGCCTGATATGCAAATGACTGATTTTCTGTGAAAAATTTGTAGCTTGCATTTCAAGTCACAGGTGATGTCATAAGCAGGTGAGTCCACAGATTTAGAACACATTTCTTCTCATTTAGGCATTGGCTTGCAATTCTACTAAAACTGCATAGATGCCTAAGAAACAGGACTGGGCCTGGATCAACTACTTTTAATTGTGACAGCACTGTATGCAATCCATAGCTAGGAAATCACCCAACTGATCAAAGGAGCATCGCTCCGTGACAGTAGAGAGAGAGCCACTGGGCCAATTATGTGGCACACCATCAATATTTGGGATGGATATGGGTATCTTCCTTCCCGCTGCATGTTGTGGAGAACCAACTCTGTGACATGGCAGTGTGGAAAGTCAGTGAGAGACATAAATAAGTTGATTTTAATCGGACAGTAGTTTTATTTAAAAAAAAAAAAAAATCTGAAAAATATTTGATTTTTTTTTTTAAATTCCATTTTTGAGAATGTACAACAGAAAGATGATAGGTTAATCTAGGACTTCCCAATATGTCCCTTGTGGAGTTAAAAGTTTTTTTTTTAAATAGGCAAATAAAAGTAAGAAAATTCTCAGTATTTTCACACCTTCATTCGAAAAACATTACAATGTACGCTTTCTATTCACCTTTGCAGCATCAGCACACATAGGATTTACTTTCCAGGAATTTCCAAAATCACTGGGGTCAACTTCCATCTGATTATTGCTACTCGTCAAATCGTTGTTTTCGTTCCCGTCGAAATTTCCACACAGTCCGCAAACCTTGTCCTAGAAGAAGGAAAGCAGAATGGGTTAAGCAAATAGTAAAATATTTTACTGCTTGCTACTTTATTATTATGAATTTCTGGACTTCTTACTCCGTTGGCACAATTTTTTTTCTCACAAAATTTATCATTTTTGTCTACTTTTTGACATATTTTTTTTTCAACATTTTGACTTATATTTTCTTTCTTATGTTTTTTTCTTTTTTTATATATATGTTTTGAGTTGATTAGATGTTCAGTGGGCTAAGGTACCAATTGAAAAATGTGTTCCGGCTTCAGAGCTCTAGGTTTTAACCGGGTTGAGCCTTTCATCCTTCTGGGTTGATTATAATGAGTACCATTAAGTCAGGGAACAATAACATCCCAAGAACATATTTAGGTATGAGGGATTATCTCATTGTATTATTTTCAATGCAAATCATTTTAATGAAACAAATTTGTACAAAAAAAATACAAGTTTTTCATCATATGTAGAGTTTACAGAGGAGCAAACGTTTTATGGTTTGCCCAAAAAATTTAAAGAAATTATATACTTGAAAGCACTGATGTCCTACTAGAGACCTGAGCCAGATGTGGCCTTCAAGGCCTCTTTGAATGGACCTTATCCTCGCTAGGATATTACCTAGATAAATATACAAATGTAAAGGGATAGCGGTAGAAATTAGCGGGACAGTGGGCTTGCCTCCCAATATCGTGACTGGCCCCCGTAAAAAATAAAATTATTTTCCCAGCCATCCCTCTCCATCACACTTTCTGAATTTCTACTATGTTCTGGGGATAGCTGGAAAAATCTTTTTATTTTTTGGCTTGGAAGGGGGCCTTTATGCTTATCCAGTCAATATTCTTTGTTACCCAACCTTCTAAAGATCTTTATTTACAAAAAGTCAGATAAGCAGCTGTTGAAAAGTCTGGTCTCCGTACAGAATGGAGGAATACTGATAGAATGCTGTGTTTGTTTGGAAACTGACCTTGTAAGGTTCTTTTAACGTGACGTAAATCCTTGTTCCTTTGTCCCAGCTGACAGTCATGTCAGTTCCCAGAATCAGTATGACGAATTTCCCAGACTGCAACACTTCAAAGTTGTTCTCATCACGTAGAGGTGTTTTAATAAAAACCTGTGCAGGAATTTTAAAAAAAAGTAAAAAATGTTAAATAATGTAACTGGGCCAAGTCAGGGTTTATGTGGTGGGAGTGGGCATTATATTAATATAATATAAAGTATAAAGAAAGCCCCCTCCCCCCCCCCAAAAAAAATAGGTTCAGTTAAGTTGTTAATTATTGACTTAATTATTGATTCAGTAAAGAAAACAAACAGAATAGTTGTCCTTTAAGAAAATTGTTGTAAACACAAACAAATAAGATCAAATTTGCATATTTTTGTTAATTTCACGTTTATTTTATATGTTTCTTGGCAGGAACTGTTTTCATTTACATTAATTTCACGTCAGAAGAAACCATGAAATGCGTCAGGTTTAAGTTTGTCAAACATTGCGCAGGATCATTAACAGATGCGATACAAATTTTTTTTAAAAATTGTATTATACAAGTGCTTCTGAATTTGTATGCTCTATAAACATTGTGTGGATTCTGATTGATACATTTCATGAAATTATGTGTTCTTATTATTTATAATAGGTTCAGTTCCTGCCCTTTCGTCTTGTTGACGATTCATACCCCTTATTCCTTTGTTTATATTAAACTATTGGTTGTGAAGGTTACACATGCCATTTTGTTTTCTTTTCTACTTAAATTCGTTGTCTTACATTCAAACAATCTAATGTTTGTGTCTGTAATAAGGATATTTATTTGCAGAATAAAGTCCTAGCTACCCTACCATCCAGCATGCCACACCCAGTGACGCAGGATGTCAAGGGGGTGTGGTTTGGAGGGGCGGAGTGCAATGCTGCACACGGGAAGTGACACTGTACTCTGCACCCGCACAGTATTCCTGCTCAGGAGTCTTAGACACTAGGCTATGAAGTCAGGACTGCGAAATACTGATCACGATTAGGGACTGTCCCTTGAAATGGAGGACAGTTGGAACTTATGGACATAGTGCATCAATTATAATCAACAGAGAGAATCGAATCGCCCTAGACGAGCGGCCACAATGAGTTATTATAAAGAAGACATTATACGCCGTCCTAAAGGCATTTGAGCGTTGTACAGTATGGCACAAGACAGTAATGGGGTTAAGGTTTGAAAACATGTAAATATGATACCAGCATAGTTAATCTAAATACCCCTATACAACATTCCTCACCTGTTCATCAACTAGCTCGATCTCGCCATTTCTGAAGAGAATGGTTATTTTTTTCGAGCATTTTTCAGCAGACAAGCCACAGCCATCGTTTCCTACGAGGATACGGAAGCTCCCCGTGCCGCCATTGCAGTAATCCTAAAAAGAGATGGGTTGTCGTAAATGTCGAAACCAGGCAGGTGAAAAGTTAGGCAGGTTACAGAACTGTGAACGAAATAATGAGCACACCTCTTGCCAGTGAAAAAACGAAATAATTTATTTAGAGTGGATCCGATAAAAAAAGGGACGTGAGAACATAAGCACATCTGGAAGAAAAGTGGACTCCCCTTACGCGTTTCGCGTGGTATCACGCTTAATCATAACAGAACTGTTCCTTATTGTGTTCTATTCTCCCACTGTTCAGTCCATTTCAGATTTCGCTCTAGTATTTTTTCTCTACTATATTAATATGCTTATTATTTTATTTAACCCCTTAACGATTATGGACGTATATATATACGTCCTGCAAAGCATGGTCTTTTAGGGTTAGAATTAGGGTTACAGGTGGGTTAGGGTAAGAATTAGGGTTAGTACAATGGTTAGATTAAGGGGTGGGGGTAGATTTATGGTAAATTTAGGGTTGGGGTTAAAATGTCACTGTAGAAGGAAATGGTTAGGAAACAATTGATTATTGCCCTAATACTTGAAATAAAACATAGAAAACATGGAAACATTGGTATTGCTAAACTCATGACAAATATTAGAAATATGAAGAGGGGGTCTTTTTTACTATTTGTAATTGTTTCAAAAACAAAATCAGGTCAAAGTTAGAAAAAGTGGTTTTTATGGCACATTTTCATCATATTTTATTTTTTAATAGTAAATTATATCATATGATGGAAATAGTATCAAATTATCTATAATTTGTGTGGGTGGACTGAATACAAAGAAAGAAATTCACAGTTCAGCAAACATATGACCAAAATAATGGAATTCTGGTCTTCATGGCACATCAAATGGAGCATAGCACTCTGTCACTAAGGGGTTAAAGAATTACAAGCAGCAGAACACATTTTAAATGTATCTGTGGTGTCTCCTGTTTATGACATCACTGTGTGCCTCCATATGCAAATTAAACATTTACATTGAAAGTAGTTGATTTGTGTTTCAAGCCATAGGATATGTCATAAACAAAGTCACATACAATATGCATTTGGCTGCTCAACCCAAGTATAGATAATGTTCCCTCATTTTTTATTCTTTTACACCCACAGTATAAGCAGTGTTCAGGTCCCTTTAACAAATTCATTAGTTGTGACATTTTTTTATGGTGATTATTTTTTTAAATTTGATCTTTGTAGCATGAAGCATGTCCATGATTTCTGTATTTTTTAACATATTCCGCATACTAAGTGGGTTCTTACCTGTGCCAATACGTATTGACAGTCACCGGGGAAAGTGTACTTTAGGCCATCAAACGTTATATAGTGAGCTATTCCAATGGCCGAACAAGTAGCATCACATACATTCTTTGTACACTGCCATTTTCTACTCTTGCAAGTACTGAAATATAAAATGAGAGGCCTGTCACTTTAAATGTTCCAATGCAGTGCAAGTCATGATATCATATGTATAAGAAGTGAGTTCCTTTTTGTTACCTGTACCCTAAGCAGTAGTGTATCTTCCACAAGGCAAACAAGGCACTCGCCTAGGGCGGCACTTTGCCAGAGGGCGGCACTTTGCCAGAAGGTGTTAAAGCACACTTCTGGTGTTTCAAACATTTTCACTCCCTCCCCCCACCGTTCAGCAAGCTTTAGATCCTTCCAATTAATCGGGGTAATGGGGGCATGTAATGGATGTGGTGGGGGTATGTAATGAGGGTGATGGGGCATTTAGTGTGTATGCAGTGTGGGTGATGGGGGCATGTAATGGGGTGATTGGGCATTTAATGTGCGTGCAATGTGGGTGATGGGGCATGTAATGGGGTGATGGGGCAGGTCGTGGGTGTGCAACGCGGGTGGGGGGGTGCACAAATTTTGTCTGCCTAGGGCAGCACAAAACCAAGATACACCACTGACCCTAAGAAGTCATCCCTTTCAATCACTCTTTCTGAATTGCAGCATAAACTCCTTCCCCATTTTTATTCCATGCCTTCGTACGTATGCTCTGCCATTTTGTTTTGGAGGGAGACGGATACATTTTACAGGCTGCCCCGCAGAATGTATGATTTATATGTGTTCAGAGGGTAATTAGCCAATTAATCAAGCTGTGGGAGACACTCTTTTTCTGGCTATTCACTGAAAGGTGAGTTGCTGGTGAGAGGAGGTGAGATGTGGCGAGATGAACATTTCACCAGTTTAACTATACAGACAGGGACAGACATAGTGAGTTTCCTATGCTAAGCAATCTCACCAGGTTTGTCCCTGCACAATGTATAGTTAAATTGGTGAGATGGAATGTTCACCTTTTAGTGAATAGAACTCTTTGATTAACTGGTTCCCCTTACTCAGACTTGCATTCTAGAGTCTGCACGGCAGCAGGTAAAGGTTATATGTGTCCAGCAAAACACTGGCTGATCAGTCTCTCTTAGCTCTACTCCTGAAGGAAGAACCTGCCAAAGTGTGCTTCTGTACAGTACATGTATATTTATTGTAACCATGCACCCTTGTGCAGGCTCATCCAGGCTGTATCCAGGCTTTTCTGTATCCTTCTTGCTTTGTTTTCTTATTATTTATGCTTATTCCTGCCCTGTATTCATGTGCTGCCCTGCATACCTGTCCTGCCCTGTATACCTTTCCTGCCCTGTATACCTGTACAAATGGCTGTAGGCAGACAGCGGGAGTTCGCGGAGTGGAGTTTTGCAAGCAGCACCTTCAGCATGTCAGCTGTTCCTGTTTGGAGTCTGCTTTTGATCCATGCCAGTTCCAGGGAACCTCCAGTTTATGCTCCAGGCTGATATTCTGAGTATCAGAGTTCCATGTCTGAAGCTCTCCTGCAGAGCGGATATCCATCCTGTCCTGAGTGTCTGATCGAGATGACTTCACCAGCGGGGATCGTAGCTTCCTGACAAAGTCAGGAGGACTTCATTGGCATGGTCCATTGCTTCTTGAAGAAGTCATATCTGTTGGTCTTGTCCGGAGGTGGCTCTTTTGAAAAAGGTAGGATGCTTCTTGAGTATGCTGGTTCCTGGGTCATTCCTAGTTCGGTGTTTGAACCCTTCCTATGAAGTGGATCTCCATCCAGACCAGGGAATCTGCATGAGACAACTTCCTAGCCCTGGATACAGCCTGGATGAGCCTGTACAAGGGTGCATGGTTACACTTACCCTTTGGGAAGATCATTTGGGGTGATTGTTGGTGGTCCTTGTGAATTTTGAATAGTTCTTCCCTACCACGCTGCTAACTTGTTGATCCATCTACAATATCATGTTTATTTAAAGAATACAGCTTGACCAATAGCTGGTGGGATCACTCTGCTGCTCAATGCACCAACGCCTGTTCTGTTCTCATGGTTGCAGGGTCACCTCAGCTTATCATCCTTCCGAGGTCAATAAAATGCGTACCAGGAAGTTGGTTAGCAGTAAGATCGTTAGGAAATTCTTTTTTAAAGGAACATTTAACCTTGTTTAACCCTTGGTTCCTTGAAGGAAGCAAAGGTTATAAAAAGCATGTCCCGGGACTTGTAAGTAAACACGATGTGTTTCTTAATAGACGCACGCGGGTTTACTATCTGCTGTGTCTAACATGCGAGGCACAGCAGTTCCTGGTTGTTGCCCCGCTCTGACTGCTGAATGCGAGGGTCTCTAGCACAGAGAGAGACCATCGATTTTGCACTGGATTAGAAGGGGGGGCCTAATTAAGGTCCCCCATGCTGATCTCATGCAAAAACGAGGGTCTCTCTCTCTCAGCTAGCAGAGAGAGCCAGTCGTCGACCAGACCTGCTTCCTATGGCAGTTGTCGGTCAGAGGATAAACTAGCGTGTACTATCAAAAGTACTATCAAAATACACGCCAGTTTAACCTCATACTAGGGACAATTAAAAGTTCACTTGTGCTTCTATATTAGAAGCACAAATAAAAAGTAACATTTAGTGTCCCTTTAAAGAAAGAGATGTGAAGGCATCCTTTTTTTTAAAAATTTAGTGGTCTTATTATAATTTTGGCCCCTTTACTGCCACTGACAACACCTCTCAAATGTGAAATCTGAGATTTATTATTATTATTATTATTATACCAATATTAAAAACAGTTATGTCCATTGGGCAGCAGACTTTTTTGCTGTATCTGTTTGAAATTTCAGTGCTGTAAAAAAAGAGGTTATGAACTTATACTAATTATTGCAGAGTGTGTATTATATAACGCCAATAGCTAATTATGTTGTTTTACAAAACACACTATACTGTACCCCAAAGACCAGCTTCAGTATGAAACTTAATATGTCTCACAATCAACAACAGGATTTTTAAAGCTATTTATTCCTGATACATTTCCAGATTAGTGCTAGATTTAGTATGAATTATATATTAAAATATGCATGTTTATCATTTACTATAGTGACTAAGAACTGGTTGTATCGATACTGAGTTTACTGCAAGTAATGGACAGACCCACGTACGACTTTCGGTGCGTTAGACTTTTGGAATAGTTGTAAAACTGGAGAAATTAGCAGGATTTCAAACTTAAAGAGACAGTTTATTCCCCAAACTCGCTTTGGTGCAAGATGAAGATTACTGCTTGTATAGTGCACCAACTTTTTTTTCCAGTGTGATTTGATGCAGGAATTCTGCATAAATCACATGTTTAATATTTGACTCAAGCCCGCCCCAGTGATTACTCATGTTACTGCAAGTGCGGCAGCACTGATTATATAGACACTTCTTGTGCTGCTGGAATAGAATACATTATGTGGACAGAGCTAAATCTTCTCTTGTATACAGTAGGATCTCTTAACAGTGCATCACATTGGTTGATGACATCACTAGAGAGAGGAAATTCCATTCATTTGAATTAAATTATTTTCACTGGTTCCTGCAGCCATAAAAAAAAGGAAATTGACTTTCACTCAGCTAGTGTGGGCAGTCCTGGTTTCTTGCAAACTGCAGTAATTTTACAATTTCGTCTGGCTGTAAGTATTTTATATTTTAAGCAATGTAAAACATGCATTATAAAGTACTTTGAAAGCACATTAATATGCATTAAAATTTGGAAGATGCATTTTATGCGCCAGACAGTCCCTTTAAGTCCAAAGTATTTTTTTGTTGGAAAAATTCTCCCATTCAGCTACGTCGGCTACTTTGGCCTAAAGTTTGAAAATTCCATCTCAATTCCCTGCAATTCTCTCTGTATTGAGCAGGCCCTACAATCGATCTAGATGTACCCAGTACAGGAGTCAGGAACTCAATCCAGGCCCATTTCAGCTATGTATATCTTAAAGGGAAGCTGCTTGTACATGGTGCAGAGGTGACAGACAAGCATGGATAGCCCCAAATTTGATGGGACATGGATTTCTCTCAAATCCAGGACAGCTGGCAAATAGGAAGTCGTGGGCTGGCTCATTCATAGCAATGGCCCCAATAACGCAGATACGTTTTACTGTGCCTTTAAACGCTGCTGATATAATGTATCATTACATAAAACAATTCGATTTGTTTTTTTTTTATCCCCGCCCCTTGAACCACGTCGATTGGGACGCTGTAAAGATTTAACATCAGGAAAATACTTAATATATATAAAGCTTATTTTTGTTTGCAGCCTAAAAAAACTCACTAAGCCTAAATATAGCAGCTAATTACTACCGAAAATAGAACATTCAGGGTGTAGCCCAGGACTCCCAGAAATCCTAGGGAAAGCCTGCAGTCACACCACCCTGCTCTGCACACACGCGCACGCACACACACACACACACACACACACACACACACACACACACGCCAAATCTCACACCTTCAATGCGTTTCTCTTGTGTTTGCAGGTGTTCATCTGGCTGCTTCATATAAGCCCCCTTTTTATTTTATTTTCTCTCTGAAATCCACGCAGGGGTGGAGGGGTGTGAAATCTGAGCCTGGGCAGCCACAGCTGTGGCAGAGCCACTCCCATCACTCTCAGCCAGCTGCAGGTCCGCGGCAGGTGGAGAGCGGCTTGATTGTGCTAGACTTCCTTATAGATGATTTCTGTATAAAGTGCAGACTCGCAGGAGGGGGGCAGGTATCTAAAAGTGTCAGGAAACCCCTGGCGATGTCTTGCTGATTGAGCCGGTTTACCATTGCTCACCTGCCTTAGTCAGTCGAGTGCAGCCTCATTTATAATGTATCATAGCTTACATCTAGTGTTTAATTGGGCTGAGCAGCAAATAGTAGTATTTGAACAGCTGTATCACAACGCCCATGATCATAAGCGAACCGATGGCTGAGGATTGTGTAGGTTGTAGTTAAACTTTAAGTGGAATGGTACTTCTTGGCTATCCCTGTTGTAAATTGCTTAGCTAGTTAAAAAAAAAAAAACTCCTATAAAACAGTCTGGGGATGGTGAGAGTTGACATTTAAAGGGACAGTATCACCTAAACATAGTTTTTACTGAAAATGAAGAGAATAAAAAGTGATTGAAAAAGAAATGATCTATACATTGTGTTTGCAAAACTGCCTAAATTAGGAGAAACATGTGTTTTAAATGTGTCTGTGTGGAGTCTCCTGCTTATGACATCACCTGTGGCACGGTATGCAAATTACACATTTCCCAGTGAAAAACAGTTCATTTGCATAGTTGCCAGCATCGGCCATGTCTCCAGGGACACATATTTATTCCAAAAAAAAAGTCCAGCTGTGAAGAGGTTAATAAGTGTTTTAGCACCAAATCAAGCAAGCCAGTAAATAATAATATAAGGTAATTTTGACAAATTGAATGTTTTGTTTCCTCTTACCAAGTGTTACAGTCGATTTGCACCTGAGACCCCGGAGAATATTCATTCCCTGCATGGAAACAAGGACATCTTTCTGGCATTGTGCACTTTGTATTGTGTTGGACCTAAAAATGAAATAGAAAATGTGCATGTCGTGTTCTCATAGCCAAAATATTCATCCCAGGCATCCCAAGGAACCAGTTGTACAGAGGACCCCTAGAGTATTATAAAGCAAAACTCCTAGGTTGACAAAAGAATGGTGAAAACTTACCAAAAAATATGTGATGGGCGGAGCTAGCATCAAGCCACGCCCATATAATGGCATGAAATCCAGCGGTGTGAATAATTATCTGATAATGCTAATAATGTATTTATTTACAGGACATTGGATGAGAGGAGACAGGATAAAATGCTCTGGTCGGGGAAGCTGTTATTATAACTCAGACAAGTGCCATTTTTACCAGCCACAGATGTTACATTCTACCTTGCAGTGTTTACAAGTCATGTGTGGCCTGGAGTAAATCAATAAACTAATTAACGTGTTTCTGTGGGATCCGATCCTGGACTGCTAGGCAGCCTGGTTCGGTCGGCGTCTGTGCAGAGTGAGACCCCGATCAGACGAGCTGGGACGACACTGTCAGAGCCCATCAGCCTCCTGAACAGCTCTTGCCTCAGCTCTGCCTCAGCTCTGAGGCCGTGCCAAGAGAAAACTCGTGATACACGTCAGGTTTATTTAGGAGAAGGGGACACTATTTATTTCCTTATCGGAAGCAAGGGTTATTTATTAAAAGTCAATTCTGGGGCAAAAAGTCCTAAAAGTGGTCTAAAAAGCAGGAACATTGCATTGGAACTCTTTCTAAATGTGTCTAAACTCCAACACATACTCATGTGAGAAAGCACACAGAACGCACAGAAGCTGCAAATTACATTTCAGTGAGCTTCAATGTTGCAGAAAATCACACCAAGCCCCCCTCCCAGTCATTACATGTTAAATCTCGCACGACAGAGAGGTCAGCATATTACAGGGTTTTTCGAAACTCAAATTAAAGAGCAGATCCCGAGACGTTGGTTGCTTTTTACTACCATCTAGTGGCCAAAAAGAGAAGTGATGGATGGCGAATGAATTTATAACTTTAAAATAAATCTGTCAGCATAATGTCAGGCCTGACAGACTCTCTATGTTAGAGGAACAGCTTAGTTTTTTACATGTCACCAACAGAGGGGAACTAGTCATTGTTGGAAGCATGTGACAAGGGAAGTCTCTTACATGCCAGTTTACCCTCATACTAGTGACACTAATTTTTTTACTTGTGCTTCTGTATCATAAGAACAAGTGAAAAGAAAAGTTTAGTGCCACTTTTATTAATTAGATTGTGTCTGGGTGTATATGCATCTTACATACTGCCAGGCTGCACTTTGCATGCTCTTTCTGCAGCATGTGGAACACATTGGCAAGTCTGGGCCATCCTATTTGTTTCCATGCTTCTAACTTTTTTTTAATGGTATTTTCACACTTTTGTAAAGTGGACTTTTCTTTCCACCAACATATAATACTTTCAGAACTGCTTTTCCTGGTGTTTTATCCCATTTTTCAAACCCAATTTTTTTTTTTTTTAAACGGTATCACCAGTCATTTTTCCCTGGGAACAAGGGGCATATTGAATCATATTGCTCTGTGGGGTTCTAGGAACGTACACCTACGCTGAATCAATCACAGGCTTTTATTTATATTTTAAACTTTCTCTAAGGTGAGTTTAAAACTTTGGATGCGATTTCAAGATGGCCACCTCCACATTTCGACCAAGCAAATAGGGTGACCCCTATTCATAAAACAATTTTTTAAATACTGCCCATGCTATTGCCACTGTAGACTTAACATTGGCCTCAAGCCAAATGTTTACCGGCCTGCCAGTAAAATACCAGCTGGGCTGCAAAAATTTATAACTGGCTTAGATAAAAATAATACTACTGTTTTTTTGTAATACTATTTTTTAACTGATTTATGTCAAGAAATATCCAGTTGAATGTAAAAGTCTGTCAGAAAGAAAGGTATTTTCACAAGGATATACAGTTAGCAGTTTTTACGGTGAAGGAAGTCAAGACTGAGGCCTTTGAGTCAGAGTTCGGACTGGGCCATTTAACAACATCATTAAGGACTCCTGACCTTTCCTGACAACCCATCTGTAAAAGTGGGTATAGGCAGGAACTCACAGAATACCATATGTGACTTTGAAATTAACCTTCTTTGGAACATAAATCACTTGTCACTTGTACTGTACGCACATTGGATTAATTCCATCTGTCAATAGGAACATAAGGACGGAGGGGGGGCATAGACTTTAATTACCTGAGATTTATTCTAATTAATACGACAAAGGAGAACATATTAAAATAGTGAAAGGTATGTTCAGTCTTGGGGTGTGTAGAGCTCACACAATGTGTACCTTGTTTCTATCACACTGCGCTGAATAAAAACGTACAACTCGGAATATATTAAAGAGAGGACGTATCCTTTCGTTGGCATGTTAAGCCATTCAGAAAATGTCAGCTTACTAGAAAGGATGGTTTTATTTGTGGTGTTAAGGTTTCTAAAACAACTGATTGCGCTCAGTATGGGAATGGCGAGAAAAGGGAGGGGGAAAAAAAGTATGCGGAAACCAGCTCAAACCGAGTACGGGCAAGGCTTAAATAGACTTCCCTGCGGTATTTCTTGACATGAGTTATTCGGGGTAGGCCAAGACATCGGAACCTGGCCTGTTGCACCTAGAGTGACATTGGCTGTACCACACTGATGAGACCAACTGAAGGCCGAAAAATACGTCTGTACCACACTGATGAGACCAACTGAAGGCCGAAAAATACGTCTGTACCACACTGATGAGACCAACTGAAGGCCGAAAAATACGTCTGTACCACACTGATGAGACCAACTGAAGGCCGAAAAAAATACGTCTGTGTTTTCTCGTGCAGAGGAGACTTGCCATGCACTTGGGATCTAGACTACCTTTATAGGTGGGACCTTGTCTGATATACTAATGGAGAGATCTCATCTTTAATGGTGCAAAAATGTAAATAAAGAGAATTCCCTTTGGGCAGGCTATTTTTGCACATTCTGTCTTCCATTTGAGCTGGTGTCCCATAACCCCTTTTCATTCCCTACTAGTATGTGAATAGGTGCTAAGTACATTAAAAGGGACTGTATCGCCTAAACATTGTTTTTACTGAGAGCTTAAAAAGTGATATAAATGCGTCTGTGGAGTCTCCTGCTTATGACATCACCTGGTACTTACTATGTAAATTGCACATTTCCCACTTCCTAGGCATGTCAAACCACTGGTGATGTCATAAGCAGGAGACTGCCCACAGACACATTTAAAACACATTTCTCTCCTAATTTAGGCATTTACTTGGAATTTTGCTAACACAATGTATAGATCATTTTCAATCATCTTTTACTTTCACAGTAAAATCAACATTTAGGGGATATAGTCCTTTTAAGCATGCTTTTTAATGGTATAGCAGTTACGTAAGCTTATATCTACATCCTATGCCTTCCTTCCACCGTGAGATTTAAATTACTATTAATTACTATTTCTGGGGAAAATGGTAATTATGAAGGAGGGACCTCTTGAGTGAATGATATGTGGCTGCTGAGCAAAAATATCCCCTAAAATCAGGAATATGTTAAGTAATTCAAGAAAGGGGAAGGATCGTCAACTGGGAAGAAGATCTGGGTTTATCATTTCCAATGATAGAGTGGCAAACGTCCTTTGAAGTAGTCAGGAAATACATTCATCGCATAAATATTCAAGAGAACTTTGTGAAACATCTTCACAGGTGGTACATGGTCCCCGAGAAAACTGTGTAATTCCCATGTAGCAACGTCCAACCAATGTTGGGGATGTAATAAGGATTTAGGTCCCTTAATACATAGTAATTTAGAAACATAGAATGTGTCGGCAGATAAGAACCATTCTGCTTATCTAGTCTGCCCAGTGTTCTAAATACTTTTATTAGTCCCTAGTTCCCTATCTTATATCTAGGATAGACTTGTGCCTATCCCACCCATGCTTAAACTTCTTCACTGTGTACCACTTCCGCTGGAAGCCTATTCCATACATCCACTACCCTCTCAGTAAAGTAATACTTCCTGATATTACTTTTAAATTGTTGCCCCTCTAATTTTAGACTATGTCGTCTAGTTACATATTTGGTGGGACTGCCCCATTTTGAGTTCTCTTTAAAAAAAAAAAAAGATATAATGGAGCTATTTAGAGATCTAAAGATCAAGCTAACAAATTTGACCCCTGCCAGATTATTTTTCTGCTGGACTCCCCAAAACTCCCAAATCACAATTGGTTCTTGTGATACATGTACTGATGGCAGTAAAGCGATGTATTTCTAGACTTTGGAGGAAATAAAATCACAATTAAACTACCAGGGGACAATGGAAAAAGCATCCTTCCTTAATATATATATATATATGGGATATATGGGCCGCATGGTTTGAAAGGCCCTCAACATAATTTACGGTTGATTTTCACCCCCAGCATTTAAAAATAAGACATGAGGAAAATCTGACCTGGAGGACATAACCTCCCACCCACGATCTAAAAATTAAATTGTACAATAGGATCCGGAATATCGATCGATCAACCCCACCGACATCTAACTGTTGTATAGTCTGCGTATTATTGTAGTGAAGTTACCAACCCTGATGGTTTTACTCTGAAATATTTCATAATATGATAAATGATGCATTTGACTATCTATATATTAATTGTATATTTATTTCTCTTTGTGAAAACACTCTGTATGTTTATATGTTTATAATAATAAACAAAATAAAAAAAATTGAAGTATTTGGTGCCCTGTCTAACATATGATAGGGTTATGGCATGTATAAAAGTCGAAAGAAATGGGCACAGCATGAAAGAACCAACAAGTTGGGTCAGTGGGCAAGGCCCGGCAGGGCACTTACCCATTAGGCCACTCTATAACCTGACTCACTGAGGGAGGGCTCGACAGCTCTTTATGTTCCATTGCCCTACTATAACTATAATGTTCTTAGAAAATGAATAGGGCTGTCATAGAGTCATAAGAAAATAAAGTCGCAAAGTGTCAAGGTCGATAGAACGTCATTAAATTGTCCATCTCAAAATCCATGAATCATGTGGGTACCTCCCCTTAATTGCGTGAGTTCTAAAGGTTAGAGTGCAATTCCTTACCATTCCTCTAGGGCACATGCAGCCAGATACACAACCATGGCTCATGCACTCCAGTTCATAGTTTTGGCAAGTTTTGGCACACTCCAGTCCTGTGGCCTTTGGATCATTAGCAGGGCAGATAAATTTATCCAGGGGAGGTCTGCATGTTAAACTTCTTTTCACTGTAATGTAAAACAAAACAAAAAAAGACGAAGAGTGCTTGGTTATTCTAGAAACAAGGAAAATATCGAAATGTCAAGAATTACATTGTTGAAGGTGCTCACAAAAAAAGCTGGGAACAGAGAGTTAACTATAAATATGGATTATAAAAGAAAATTGGACCCGCTTTCCTATGAGAAGAAAAGGAAGGTGCTGAGATTACGACTATTTTATAGTGGTCGGGGGTCTTGTCAATACCTCCATGGTGACGCAAGTTGTCCGACAGATGGGTTTGCTCACTATAATTCATATAATAATTCATTTTACAAATGAATATGGAAAACATTATTGGGTAATTGGCACGCAATACACAGGATAGGAATTACATCTGGCCCACAACTAAAACAGCTTAGGTAAACAGCTCGGTTTACCTTTCCTTAATTGTGTTACGAATTGTGACTGATGTTTAAAGTCGTACACATTGGAAGGGATATAAAAAAATACATTTCTGCCGTCTGTTATTATGAATGATGCTTGAGTCAAAAAAACAATATACTGTGAGAGAATTAGCTTCGTGGCTAATTTAAACACATCAGTAAAATGTTACCAGTACATCTACTTGTACAAAAAGCACAGTCTAATATTTTTTAGGTGTAAATAATATATCGGTTTCAATATAAAACTTTATACTTGAATATGTTACATAATAAATAACATGCATATTGTCAATAAATAACTGTTAACCAGTCAATGTTGTTAAATAATAGGATCAAAAATTATATAAATTGTTATAAATTGTTGTTGTTTTTTTTTGTTTCATGATATTTCAATAAACATCCATTTTTACCAAAGTTTAGTAGTTATACTGTTGTCCTACAATAATTATGCCATCTCCACATCCTGTTCATAGATATTTGAGTTTAAGTTAGGGTTGATACTAGGGAGAGAATATGGCATAGGCGGCCAAGGATCCGGAAGGGATGAGAAGATGGAGAAATTTGATGTTTGGAGAAGATTGACTAGCTAAATACTGAAGAGAGCTATATCAGTGTCTGGCTAACTATGGTATATGCTGATGGAAGCTGTACTGTAACGAGTGAATGTCAAGTAGACTGCAGACATTACTAGATGAGTTGGAAAGAAGGGCAGACTGGAGACTGTGTACTTTATAAGATACTCTGCTTATATTTCATTAAACCATTTCTATGTAAAGCTTGATGTAGTCTTTCAATTATTTGTTTGCCAACAGTTGGCAATTGTAGCTCCTGATAAAGCTAATATAATGTAAAAGAACATTACCAACCTCTTGCTGACTGCGAGAAGAAATTATCGGAAAAGTAGGCTCCTGGAACTTCATTCGTACTACAGTGCATTAGTCCGTTCTCACAGTAGCTAGATGAAAAAGTAAATGATATATAGGTGTTCAGTATACATATGCACGCATAATATGTGACAAGCGGGGAGATTAGTGCTTTCACCAGTATAAAATGAAACAGATAATAAATACCCTTGTGTGCAAACGCTGCCGCTCTTGGCACTCCTCAATGTGCCATATGTATAACAAAAAAATGGTCAAGGAACGAGGGCGCGGATTGTTACACAGGGAACATTAAAAGAAAATAATATACATATAGCGCAACACTGTTAAAATATACTGTGTTGAGAGATACGTGTGTTTTAAAGCACTCACAAGTATCCAGGTAAAATAGGCTTTAAAAGCGGATGCAGTTCCGTACAAACTTCTGTTTAATCTATGGTAGTGGGGTAAAAGTACAAAAAACATACATAGAGCAGTAAAGTTTAACAATAATAATGGCCTGCGCGTGAATAAACACTTACAGAATCCCAAAAATAAAAGAGTCTATCGATAAGTCCACAGGAGCAGCTGGTGATAAGTCCACAGGAGTAACTGGTGAATGTTCAAGTCTGGTCAAAATATTGCCCAATAAGCTCGATAGACGCTTTTATTTTTTGGATTCTGTAAGTGTTTATTCACGCGCAGGCCATTTTTATTGTTAAACTGTATCTCTCTCAACACCGTATATTTTAACAGTGTTGCACTATATATATATATTATTTTCTTTTTATGTTCCCTGTGTAACAATCCGCGCCCTTGTTCCTTGACCATTTTTTTGCACGCATAATATAAAAGAAACACATAACCCGAAAGTGTTGTTAAAACCATACTGGGTACTTTAGCCCATTCCTTGCCTAGTTCTTCGGCACAGGTCCCACATTACCTGCACTGTGCCCCAGACCTCCTATAACTCCGGCTTCATCTCCAGAAACCTACCAGAAAAAAAATTCCACCCCTCCTTAAAAATACCTGCTTCTTAAATCAAAACACTATTATACATTACTGCTAATGTATAATACTTGTATCCAGTTATGTTTGACTAGGAACTTGTTATATTTTATCCAAGTTTGGCAGCCATATATCTGCATACCTCCCAAGTGCCAATATTTAGAAGGAACAGTCCATATTTTGCTCCCAAACCCCTTATCCCCCTTTCCTCTGGGAGCTCAAAATATTTGGTTTCACAGAACTCCGAGCAGTAAAACCCATAAGAAAGTGAGTATAAATCTGCAGGAAATGTGTTTCTATATAAATTTGTGTCAATAAAATACTTTATTCTTGTTCAAAGTGACTTATCAAAAACTGTATTGAAACTGGCCATAAAGTTGCTGAAAATGTTCTATTACAGCCCCGCCCACAAGTTCACCTTCAGCCACTCCCACAAAATAAAAGTGTCCATCTTTGGACATACCATGCAGTGGCTTAGGTTAGAAGAATGAACTTTAATAATTTTTCCATGATGTAATCTGGTTTCAGCCAGTATAGGAGCCACTCAAAAACCAACTAGGGATACAAAACAGCCCACAAGGCCTCCATTTGAACATACTTGAAGGTATTTTAATGCTAAAAAAAAATGGCTTTAGTTAAGTCTATGAAGGCAATAAACATGGCTGGTATATATATATATATATATATATATATATATATATATATATATATATATATATATATATATATATATATATATAATTTTCTTTAAAGAAAAGGAGGCTACCCTATTGAATGTCCTGATTTCTTAAAAGTTGACTTACCACATCGAGTGATGATTTGAGAATATATCATCAGGCTGGAAAAGCTCTCCGTCATAGTAACAGGAACAGTCTACTTTGTGTACACATTCCCCATATTCGTTGACGAAAAGGCCAGGAGGGCAGTAGCATCCTTCCATACAAAACTCCCTGCAGGCAGTATCCGGAAGGGACAAGGACCTGCAGGTCTGGTTACAGGGACTTCCACACTGCTGGTAAATTTTACCTTGTGAACATTTTACCGCTGTAAGAAAATAAAAAATAAATCTATTTAACCGTATAAATAATTTTTTTTTGGGGGGGGGGGGGTTCTGAGAAAAATAGACATTCTCTGGCTTCTCCCCTTTCTACGACATAGACATAGTGACTAGAGTTGAGCAGACACCAGGATGTTTGGGTTCGGCGGGTTCAGCCAACTTCGGAAAAAAGTCCAGGTTCTGGGTCGAACTTGACCCCGAACTTGACCCCGAACGCGAACTTTTGGCCACTAAAATGCCTCTAAAAAAGTCCTGGAAAGGGCTAGAGGGCTGCAAAATGAAGTAAAATGTGGGTGAGTGTCCCCATTCATACGAATAGGTAAATTGACATGTATTCCATAAGCCGTTCGGTTTATAGACTTTCGGTTTATAGAATAGCAATAGAATTACACGTATTCTATAAACCGAAAGTCTATAAACCGAATGTCTTTCGGTTTATAGACTTTCGGTTTATAGCCGAACCCCGAACTCCAACACGTACATACAGTGGAATGTCCGTGTTCGGGTCCGGGGTCCGAATACCGTAATGTTCGGCACGAACCCGAACAGTGCGGTTCGGGTTCGCTCAACACTAATAGTGACCTGACTAACAGGCTTAACTGAGCCAGCAAAAGGAAAAGCAATGGGACCGAGTGTGCACAGCCAAGTTTCCCCTGTGTTCGTTCACTGAGCACGTGATGTGTGAGGTAGCAGTGGTGGAGGTGATCTGACAGCCATTGTATGTGTAACACATCACAAAACTCTGGTTTTCTAAGTCCTTACTTCCTTTTTAATAAAAAAAAAAGAGTAGTAAGTATAATTTAACGATTATTATCTTATTTCAGCCTAGCCTGGAAACTAAAAAAAAAATAACATATATCTGTTTTGATATCAAGGAACCCTGGAAATTAGAGATAAGCAGATGTTTCCTCCCATCAGTCAGTATAGGCTGTCACAAGACCTCACATTTCCTTCTTTCTTTCTCTCTTTTTTTTTTTGGGGGGGGGGGGGTTGTTTTAAATGAAGTCAGTTAAAGGGACACCATCACCTAAACATTTTTTATACTGTGAATCTAGAGAATACAAATGCATGAAAAATAAGTGTTGAGTTAGTAGAATCATATGCCAATTAATAAATTAAGAGAAAATGGTGTATTCAATGTGCCTGTGGTGTAATGAACACAAAATAAAAATAATATACTT
Source organism: Pelodytes ibericus (assembly GCA_036172795.1). Classification (NCBI taxonomy): domain Eukaryota; kingdom Metazoa; phylum Chordata; class Amphibia; order Anura; family Pelodytidae; genus Pelodytes; species Pelodytes ibericus. The sequence continues at coordinate 14,498,002 of CM069858.1, read as the reverse complement.
ACTATATCTATTCCTATCGCTGCATTTTTTTTTTTTTAATGTTAACTTAAATTATACATGTAACCTTTCCATTTTATTCTCTTACCAAGGAGAAAAATAAAAAAATAATCTCATTTCAGTTTAATAATTTATATGTTTTCATGCTTTTTGTTTTTTTTTTACTATTGCAGACATTTTCCACCAGGTGGTGCTATGTATTCACATTTAAAACAAAGTATGTCGATCAAAGCAAATGAAATTGATTATATATTGCTTCTTTTTAAAGGAGTAATAAACAAGATGAATCTTATCAATAGTTTGATTTATGTAAAATAAATATTTATATATATTTATTCAGGACGGTCCTCGTTTTATCTTCCTTGGAAGGATGAAGGTCGTCCCCACTGAGAATCGAACCAGCAGTAGTTGATTACAGGTTCTACCATTGGAACTCCCAAGAGATTGCTTTCTTCAAAATAAATTTTAAAAAAAGACTTTCGCGTGATTAGAATTTGTAATAGCATTTTTTAAAGAGGGAGTAGACCACTCCCTCTTTAAAGAACGCTATTAATAAAAATAAGAAAGATATTACAACTTTTCTTGTTACAGTTATTTAACTTGTATCAAATTTTGATGAACCACTTACGGCAGAATTCCGGCGTCCGCCAATCAATGACGACGCCCTTCCTAGAGCAGGCTAGGGCATAGGTCGCAAACGCGGAACACATACATTCCTTTCCATCAGAGCATGCGCACACATCGTAACGGCAATTTTTCAGATACGGTGCCGGGTTCACCTTGCTGTGGCACGCCTCGAATGTGGAGGACATGATGGAAAAGCACACGTCTTCAGCAAATCTCGCTACAGTAATAAAAAAAATAAAACTATTCACAATGGCACAAAAGATGAACGTGCAAAATGCATTTTTTTTTAAATCACACAGCAATAGAAAATACCGAGCACTGGTACACCTAAATAATTGGCAACATTTTGGGTAGTGGTAGTCAACTGGCTGGTTTCAGATGACATAACTTTTTTCACTTTAGCTGCTGAATTTAAAAAGGAGGAATAACTAACAAGTAGCTCCCACTATGGTAATACTAAAACTACTAACTAGGAGAAGGGAGGCCTGACTGTTTTGTCATAGAAACATGGAAAGTGTCGGCAGATAAGAACAATTTGGCCCACCTAGTCTGCCCATATAGTCATGTACGGCAGACCCCCACAAGAGACATCAGATGAGCCCCTTCATTGACGGATGGGACAGTTCATTGCGTCTGCATTAACGCAGTCGCTTCACCGTCCCCTCTAGCGTGATGGCCAGTTCATCGCGTGAGAGGTCATCGGGGGGGTATTATTCAGGGGGTAGAATTAGTATTTGGGTTAATTTTAGTATTAGGGTTTGGGGGGGTTAGTTTTAGTATTAGGGTTGGGGGGTTCATTTAAGGGTTAGTGTTCGGGCTGAGTTAATTTTAGTATTGGGGTTTTGGGGGTTAATTTTAGTATTAGGGTTCGGGGGAGTTAATTTTAGTATTAGGGTTTGGGGGTTAAATTTAGTATTAGGGTTCGGAGGGTTAATTTTATTATTAGGGCTCGGGGGGGTCACTTTTAGGGGGGGTTCATTTACTGGGGGGGTTCATAAGCGCTGACAGTTCAGTTTTATTTCTATTCTTCTGTATGGCTAAGCTTGGAGAGTGTTTTCATACATCACACATATTATAAAGGCACCCCAAATGATTAGAAGAAAGAAGATGTTGTTTCTATTAGAGGGAAGTGTATTTTACAGCAGTGCAGTTCAGATGACAAATTCACTGCAACATTAAACTGTTTTTGCTGACTTAAAGGATAACAAAAAATGTATATTAAATTGAAAGACTGCATCAAGTGTAGGCATTTTAAATAGAAATATTTTGATGACACAATACATATAAAGTACCTTAGATCCCTCTTTGTTCTGTAAAATGTTATCAGGAAGCAGACATGTTATTTAAAATCTTAGGTCAGATGGGTCAAACCTTCCTTCATATGATCCAAGATGTCCGCCCCCTGGTAGAGCTATACGCATCAAAGTGGACTCAATAAGGTGCTTCATTTGCATTTTTTCATCAGATCGTTTCTATTTAAAATGTCGACACTAGATTTAATCTTTCAAGTGAACAGAACTTTATTTTGTAAATGACCATATAAAAGTGAATGAAAAAGGTCCAACCTGCTTAATACTCTAACTTTTACAAAAGAAATACGATTCGTTTTCCTTCTTGTAGGGTCCTCTAGTTACCTCGTCTGGGGTTCAAACTGCACGGATCTAGGTCTTGTTTTTCCAAATCGGTACAATCTCCGTTGAGTTTCCAGGCATTTCCAAAGTCCTCCACACTTGTTTCTACAAGGCCGGATGGTGAGAGGAAGTCATCACCTTGGTTGCCATTGTAGTTCCCGCAAAGTCCACCGGTGTAGTCCGAGTATGTTGGTGACACCTGAATTTTGGGATACCAATATATCATTATGAATAAAGCATTAAATAACTGGATATCTGTGCTATATTTGGGATACCAATATATCATTATGAATAAAGCATTAAATAACTGGATATCTGTGCTATATTTCCATCCCTGAAATTAATGGTATATGGGTGGGGCGGGTTTGATTCTGAGAAAAATTAGGAAATGTGTCCTGACTTTTTTTTGTCTTTTTCATTGTCGATGTCCAATTGTGGCGCGTGTGGCCGTATGTGGCAGTAACAAGTCACTTTAAAAAAATTAGTTATATAGGAAAATGGTTGCTTATTTAGCAGTTATACAAAAGTAGGCCCAAAACAGTTTAAGTTGGCTTTATTCAAATAAAAAGTACACATTTATAGGGCTAACACGGGTAGTTAAGTAAATTGGGCCACAAGTTGCTGTCAGATGGGGCACATTTGGACACCCCTATAGCAGTGGTACTTAGAATAGACAATATACATCAACAAGTGTTATAATTCTCAATTATAACCAAAATTTCAACAACAACAAAATCCACTAAAATGTCCTGGTTGCAGATTTCATAAATTATTTCACCTTAACCAAGAGTTTTCCATGTCCATCCCAATCAATCTGCAAGTCTTCCTTGTACGTGAGTCGTACTGATGACATCACAGTTGTCTGGATGCGAAGGGTCCCTGTGGGAAGCAATCAGTGCCAATCACACTTTATTTCTAGACACGTGGAGCATTCCATAGTTTGCTATGTATGTACTCCAGTGGTTCCTCAATCTATTATGACATCAGTACATCACCACAAGTGATTTACCGACCGGCTGATGAGACCTTGAAAACTATTAGCTGGTTTTAGGTTAATCAGGGCAGACTACCGCACTGATCACGTAATGTCCAAATTCTGATTACATTTTCCATGACTGCATGTTATATATGAGATGATTCTAATACACAGTAATCAAATCCATTGATTAGATCACTAATCTCCTGGCAATTAGATGTATCCATGAGTTAAAAGTCTGCATTGTACGTTTTAATCATTTGGGGTAGCTGGGAATCTATCCCAGTTGTTCTTATCACATGTTAATACAAAAAAAAAACTGTCTGCTCTTATCACCCTAATAAAGTTGAATGAACTAGATTTCAATGGGGAATGTGTAATTTGCATATCAAGCCACAAGGTGATGTCATAAAAAGGAGACTCCACATTTAAAACACGTTTCTCCTATTTTAAGCAGTTGCTTGCTATTCTGTTAACACAATGTATAGATAATGTTTGATAATTTTTTTAGATTCTACTCTCAATGTATAGGCAATATTAAGGTACCTTTCAGTGTTTGACACTGAAATATGTGTAGAGGTAAACAAAAAATACACTGCTAAGATGCTTGTAGAGGTAGACCTATGAGTCAGTGTATAGATCTACGTGTCACCAAGTAGATCTATGAGGAAGTGTCACTGAGTTGGGCACGTCTGCTCTTACCAGGCATAACCCACAAGTTTTCAATCTGGTTAAATAATATAGTTGTTATTTTTGTCTTTTTAATTCATAGAAACATTGAATGTGTCGGCAGATAAGAACCATTCGGTGCATCTAGTCTGCCCAGTTTTCTAAATACTTTTATTAGTCCCCAGTTCCCTATCTTATATCTAGGATAGCCTTGTGCCTATCCCACACATGCTTAAACTCCTTCACTGTGTTTACCTCTACCACTTCTGCTGGAAGGCTATTCCATACATCCACTACCCTCTCAGTAAAGTAATACTTCCTCATATTACTTTTAAATCGTTGCCCCTCTAATTTTAACTCAGATTGTTTGGCCTTATTTTTGCAGTTGTGTTGTCCGCTAACTATAGTTCACTATTTGGACATTTAACCATATGTATCTGACATAGAATCACTAAGGAATCCGCTTAGGATCATGGCAAAAATAACTAATTTACTGCAGCTGTTACATTAATTACCATGTAGTAAAGGGAGAAGGACGTCTTGCCCATCTAGAGAGACTACTCCACCGTGCTTCAGCTTTATGGTTATATTTTGCAGTTCCTGAAGACGTACAGAAGCAGATCGGATACATACAGCATCAGGATCGTCAGCGCACTAAGGAAGACATTAAAAAGATGAATAAACAATGTGTAAAATGCATAAAAAAATACTAAGACTACTAAGAGACTACGGAATCAATGGAATTACCTGTACAGTTTCTATAACAATGGAGAATGAGTTGTCCATTGTGTCTTTGGTGAGTAAGTAATTACAGATTCCACTGAAGGTAAAATGTTTGTTATCAAAGCTTTTGAAATGTGACTGTCCGGTTACAAAGCATTCCCCTAGAGAAAAGAAAGTGGAAAAGAAAAAAATAATATATCAACGATACTGTTAGAATTCTATCAGTGCCAACATTCCATAGCATCAGCCAATGAGAAAACGGGTCATACCAACAAATGTAATGACAAATTAGAAGGGTGCTGATGGATTTTATGGAGATAACACTGTAGTTTACAAATGGAAATTTGATGGGGAGGAAGTATAAGTGTCTCAAGGTTGGGGACTAGAAACCGAGAGTTGCTTGTGGATGCTAAAGGGAAGAGGTATAAGTAAAATAGACATGTCTTTTTGAATTAACAAGAAAGGGACCCTCTGATTCTTAAAAGTGTTAACAGGTTGGCTCTTGTTTGACTTGTCCTCACAGTTGGATTCTATTTTTAAGTGGAAATAGTCTTTTAATTAAACTAAATATTATAATGTTTTTAACATTCAGATAATATATTCACCTTTTTTGTTCAGAAAATTGACTTGTGACAATTAAAATTCTTGTTTTAAATATATATTTGCAACCAAAATGTAAAAAAAAGATAAATTGTACAGCCTTTCAGGGAACATTTTACACACGTTGCTTAACTGGATGTTTGATCTGTCACAGGTTCAATGGAAGAGCCCAGTGACAATGAAGAAAGAAGAGCATTACGCAAGTTGAAACCATGCTCAAATGAACTCCCAATGTATTTTCTATAATGGGTTAGGGGTACAGCAGTAATGTTAATATTAAAGTCGTTGTAAAGGAAGATGATACAGCTTTACTTCTTTTTAATGCCACATCAGCAAATCCAGTCTAAATTGGAGCTCCACAAGAGTGGAATGATAGAGAGACTGGTGTATAGACTGAGAGATATACACATATATAGCTGTGTATCTACAGAATTGTAAGATATTCAGGTGATCTCTACATACCTGGGCAGTCTTCACTAGTGCATTCCCAGAGTCCATGGTTGCATGTGCTAGGTTAAAAAATATATATATTTAGAAACACACAAGTATAATTTTTCATTTCCAGTCAAATCTAAAACATTGGATAAAAATAAACATGTTCACCAGGCAATACAGGGAGTGCAGAATTATTAGGCAAGTTGTATTTTTGAGGATTAATTTTATTATTGAACAACAACCATGTTCTCAATGAACCCAAAAAACTCATTAATATCAAAGCTGAATATTTTTGGAAGTAGTTTTTAGTTTGTTTTTAGTTTTAGCTATTTTAGGGGGATATCTGTGTGGCAGGTGACTATTACTGTGCATACTTATTAGGCAACTTAACAAAAAACAAATATATACCCATTTCAATTATTTATTTTTACCAGTGAAAACAATATAACATCTCAACATTCACAAATATACATTTCTGACATTCAAAAACAAAACAAAAACAAATCAGTGACCAATATAGCCACCTTTCTTTGCAAGGACACTCAAAAGCCTGCCATCCATGGATTCTGTCAGTGTTTTGATCTGTTCACCATCAACATTGCGTGCAGCAGCAACCACAGCCTCCCAGACACTGTTCAGAGAGGTGTACTGTTTTCCCTCCTTGTAAATCTCACATTTGATGATGGACCACAGGTTCTCAATGGGGTTCAGATCAGGTGAACAAGGAGGCCATGTCATTAGATTTTCTTCTTTTATACCCTTTCTTGCCAGCCACGCTGTGGAGTACTTGGACGCGTGTGATGGAGCATTGTCCTGCATGAAAATCATGTTTTTCTTGAAGGATGCAGACTTCTTCCTGTACCACTGCTTGAAGAAGGTGTCTTACAGGAACTGGCAGTAGGACTGGGAGTTGAGCTTGACTCCATCCTCAACCCGAAAAGGCCCCACAAGCTCATCTTTGATGATACCAGCCCAAACCAGTACTCCACCTCCACCTTGCTGGCGTCTGAGTCGGACTGGAGCTCTCTGCCCTTTACCAATCCAGCCACGGGCCCATCCATCTGGCCCATCAAGACTCACTCTCATTTCATCAGTCCATAAAACCTTAGAAAAATCAGTCTTGAGATATTTCTTGGCCCAGTCTTGAGGTTTCAGCTTGTGTGTCTTGTTCAGTGGTTGTCGTCTTTCAGCCTTTCTTACCTTGGCCATGTCTCTGAGTATTGCACACCTTGTGCTTTTGGGCACTCCAGTGATGTTGCAGCTCTGAAATATGGCCAAACTGGTGGCAAGTGGCATCGTGGCAGCTGCACGCTTGACTTTTCTCAGTTCATGGGCAGTTATTTTGCGCCTTGGTTTTTCCACACGCTTCTTGCGACCCTGTTGACTATTTTGAATGAAACGATTGATTGTTCGATGATCACGCTTCAGAAGCTTTGCAATTTTAAGAGTGCTGTATCCCTCTGCAAGATATCTCACTATTTTTGACTTTTCTGAGCCTGTCAAGTCCTTCTTTTGACCCATTTTGCCAAAGGAAAGGAAGTTGCCTAATAATTATGCACACCTGATATAGGGTGTTGATGTCATTAGACCACACCCCTTCTCATTACAGAGATGCACATCACCTAATATGCTTAATTGGTAGTAGGCTTTCGAGCCTATACAGCTTGGAGTAAGACAACATGCATAAAGAGGATGATGTGGTCAAAATACTAATTTGCCTAATAATTCTGCACTCCCTGTACATTAATAATGTTTCGGAAATTGGTTTAGGGTTAATGTATAATCAAATACATCAGGAGGGCAGGGGGGATTGGTAGATTGTGCTAATAAGTTTTGATCTGACCAAAGGGTGAATTAAATGGCTGTTCCCTCACCCTGCAGACAGGAAGGAGAATGGACAGGAAGGTATATTTTACTCATGAAAAAAAAAAAGAATGTTCCATGAATATGTGTGTTTTATTTAATGTGTACAATGGGAATACATCACCTTCATAAACTAGTAAGAATACTGCAGAATTTAGAATTCAGAAGCTTACCAAGAATTACAGTCCTGGAGGATAGTGGACCCCATGGAAAACCTCTGTCCAGAATGAATACACGAGCATTCCGTCGCGTCTATACATCTGTCACCATCAAGAACCTTTCCCTCTGTACGTTTAAAAAAACAAACCATTGTTTATCTTAGCCTACTGGACCAAATGAGCAAGCTTTTTGAAGAAAATAAGTACAATGCACTTTGAGGCCTACTGATAAACTGTTGAGAGTGGCACAAAACCCAAGAACCCTTGGAACCACCTCTTCTGTATGACCACTGACTATACCGACTCAGTATCTTCTGTCTTGAATGATGTGCTACTTGAGTAATTCAAAATATCGTGGGAATCTTACAGAGACTTACCTGGACAATTGCAACCATCCATGCATTGCTCCTGACACACTTCATTGATATCTAGACTCCGGCAGGTTTTTACGCAAGGGGTGGCGCACTCATTATATTCCATCCCAAACGGGCATTGAGGTTCTGGAAAAGACAGCAGGGGGGGGGGGGGGGTAGGGAGACCAAGCACAAATAATGTTTTATTGTTTTTTAACTAAAACCAAAACTTGGTGAAGTACATATCGCACTAACATTAATTAGTTGTTATTTTTTTTGTTTTTAATTCATAGAAATATAGAATATGTCGGAAGATAACAACCGTTCGGTCCATCTAGTCTGCCCAATGTTCTAAATACTTTTTTTAGTCCCCAGTTCCCCATCTTATATCTAGGATAGCCTTGTACCTACCCCACACGTGCTTAAAAACGTTCACTGCGTTTACCTCTACCACTTCCGCTGGAAGGCTATTCCATACATCCACTACCCTCTCAGTAAAGTAATACTTCCTCATATTACTTTTAAATCATTGCCCCTCTAAAACCAAAATTTGGTGAAGTACATATCACACTAACATTAATTGTCATCTTGAGAATGTCTCAGTATAGACCAAACCTAAAAAGGAACAGTGATCTGTGTTGAGGTGTGCCATCTCCTCTAATAATGCCAAACACATTTCAAGGGACAACATCACAATGTACTGTGATTATAGAGAACTAACCAAAAAATAAATCTAAAGGTTGTGTTGGTCTGTGATGTCACCTGCTTATGACATCACCTTTTTGACTTAACATGCAAATGAAAGACTGGGAACTGTGAAGATGTGCATATGAGGCCACCTTGTGATGTCATAAACATGAGACACCAGCAACAAACTTCGAAATAATTTTTTCGGTGAAGCCCTCCCTTCAGTATAGGCACTGTTACATTAATGTGACATAAAACATGTCTAATATATATAATAATAATGAAAAAAATCCACGTACTACAAGTAGTGTGTGCTGACCACCCGCTCACAATAACTCCGCGCTGGGCGCACGTTCTGGCATATTCTAAGAAAGTCTGGCAAGGGCAGTTTATCTCTTCCGCACACGTGCACATGTCATCTTCACACAGGGCCACGTAAGGTTCTGGGTTGACCACCAGGTGGCATTTCATGAATGCAGAGTTCGTCTTCAGCATTTCACATCTCTGCATGAAGCCCTGAAAGGACCAAGAAAACAAACAGAGCTCTCACAATCGGTGGTTCGCCTATTCAAAAAAAAAAAGAGAGCTTGCAACTGATATTGAGCCAGAAAAGGGGATAAGCCTGGAGTCAAATTTAAATGGAGAAAAATCTGGCTATAATATTTGTAAAAATTAACTTTTATTTATCACGGAGAAAAAATATCACTCCAATAAAAATGGTTAAACTATTGACACAGAAAAAATAACACAGATACAAGTGCCGAAACAAACGTGAGATAATGTGAAGTAAGAAAAATTAAAAAGGGAACAGGAAGGCTACTCCAAATGACTATGGGGGTCATGTACTAAACCAGTGCCGTGGGGAAAAAAGTAGGTAAAACAACAGGAGCAATTTGCGACTTATTTGTAACATTTTTGCGCTTGTTTTCCCTGATTGGCGCCTCTTCCGTTTACTTTTATTTAGCGCGCATTTTTCCGGTTGCTCTAATAAATTGCGATTAGATTTGCGCGTTCTAAAGAGCTTTGCGAATATTTTGTGAAAAATAATTCTTATTTGCGTGTGAAAATTACACCAGCTTTTAGCGAGGGCCATCAAAAGAGGTAGAAAAAATATTCGCAAAGTTGCCTGTTTTTATTCACAATTTGCTCGTATGTACTATTTGAGTGTTAAATGTTTAGTACATTGCATTAGGAGCAAAGCACAAAAATAGTTTTGCACATAAAATATATTTGCGTTTTTTTAGTCCATGCCTCTCTATATTACATACCAGGACTTCTGTTTTTTGACTGATGTCAAATCAGGAGCGCCACTGTATAATAATGTGAACAGATGGGCTTGTAATTGCCTTTTTTACTGTTGAACTGTATGCCGATAAAGGTAGGGATGGTTGTGCATTCACATAAAAAAACTGACCTTCAATGATGGCAACCAACACTTTAAGAAAAGTATAGAGGTAAATCAAGTGGAAATCACTATATGGAGGGAAGAAAACTGACTAATTTAGAGTTGCAAATAAAGTTTCATTGAGTTTCTGCTGTTGCTCTAGAAGTAATCCTGTCTATCTTCTCAAGTCTCCTTCTTGTGTTAAATCGCAGTACACGGAATGGACTTAGATCATGGTCCATATAATGGAGCAAAAAATCTAGTGAAGAAGGACACAGCCTGCTACCCCTATACTCCCCTCTCAATCAGGCCAGTGAATTTAGAAGCCCCACCAAAATTATTTTAAGCTACTTTGGGGTTTACTTATAGAATCTCAAAGGTGGCCTAGGTTGCAGGTGCATTTTATTGGTTTCCACGGCGATTGCTCCACTTTTAGAACTTTGCCAAAAAAATTATTTGCCTAAATAGCTCACTTTGTGTCAAAAACAGCAGTTATGATATGTGTACCATAATAATTACAACTAAGCTACACACACAACACTTTATAACACCTCGAGTATTTTTTTTTACTGTAATTTTAATTTTTCTTGTTTAATATCCTTACAGATATTATATACTATTGTATCATCATAAGAAGGGATTTCTTTAGATACCATCCTTTTCATCATATCATATAATTTACTATAAACAAAATCATAAAATATGCTATAAAAAAAAAATCAAAGTTATAGGGCAATAACCGAAGGTAGCGAAAGTAGTTTTTCCTCCTAACACTTTTCCCCTACAGTGACCTTTTGACCCTAACCCCAAAGATCAACTTAACCCTAAACCTAATGCTAACCTAACTCGTATCCTAACTTAACTCTAAACATAACCCTAACCGTAGATCTTCACCCTAAATAATGTTTATTTTTTTCAGTTGTAATGTTGCAAATAAGAGTGGCGCTCCAGGGTGGTTGCGCATGGGTGGCGCCATATTGAAGAGATAGCTGCCTTTCCCGGTATGGCATTGCTTTGTAGTGTGGCAGAATGCCCCCTCATGGAGGCCTCATGGCTACAACATCTGATCGCCAAAGGCAATTATCAATCTCCTCCGACGGTCATTAAGACACATGACTTACATAAAGCCATTAAGGATTGTATTCTCACCATTCTTTATGACTCATGACACATTGTATATCCTGGAATTTACAGAATGACATATAGAAAACTTGACAATAAGAAACTTCCATTGGAAAATAAAAGTAGAACAAGAATTCACATTTAATATCAGACATTAGTCTGGGAATCTATAACCATAGATATAAAACAATATATATTTTTTTCTGTGGCAAATTAAGAAATGGTAATCATAAACCTAGATTTCAGGTGACATTATAAGTAATTTTTATAATGATATTTTTCCTCCCTCTGTCCCATTTCTGTCTTAGTAAAACATTCACTGTATAAAGTCCGACTTTTTAAAAGGTTATAAAAGGTTATACACAGCCTGGTTGGCTTTAGAAGCTCAGTGTGCAAGCTCGGCGCAGAGGTGCAAGGGTGTTTTTTAAAGGTTCAATAAGTGCAGCTATCACAATGGACACCAATGGAATGTTCCTGTTGATGGCACCAATTCTAGAACTTTGCCTCATAAATTCTAAGTATGGGAAACTCTCCAGTACACACAAGCACTCTTAAAGAGCACCAACAACTTCAACGAAAGTTGCCAAATATCGTTAAAAGTGGCGATATGTGTGGTTAAAAGTGAGGTGAATATTGTATACTTGCTTTTGATTTTTGGCTTACACAAGGATACATTTAAAGAAGGATTTTATAGACTTTAAAAAATAAAAATAAAAAAAAAGCTAATTATGGGAGAAAGTTATGGCAGTGGTCTAAACTGCAGGAACAGTCCTCCAGTTTCCATGGTGACTGTTCCACTTTTAGAACTTTTCCCCCGAATTGACTTTTATACATAACTTCATGTAAGTCAGTTGAGTGGGAAACAAAATCAAGAAGAACAACAAAATTGTTACAAAAAAAATATAAAAAAGAATTCAGCGGCACTATTGTCTATGCTGTGGGTCGGCTGACTGTGTCCTCTTTGACTGCTAAGTGCCGGGTGAAGGAATGTGCATTCCTAGATGTATTGTTAATGAACAAAGAGGGCGTTTTATAGATGGAAAAAAACTAGATTATCACCAGATTCTGTAAAACTATGTGTCAGTCATTTGTCAAGATTTGGGTTGTTTTAAGAAACCATACTTTCTTGCAATTGTCTTGCATTTGTGACAAGTCTAAAGGGGCACCGAACTTTATTTTTAACTTTTGAATCTCAGGAACAAAAAGGTTCAAACTTGGCACTTCATCTGTTAGGTGAACCTAACAAAGACCTTGTTAATTAATACACATGACCCTATAATGTTATGGTCTACATATTGCATTTGAAGTATCCTGACCTTCTCTGCTGTCTCTGATGTGACATTGCAAGTGTTGTTCGGTGGATAGGTTCTTTTGCATCTCTTTTCTCCACCGTGCAATGCCCAGGAATTAGCAAAATCATAGCTCTTTTCTGCTACGATACCTGTGGAATTGGGATATAATATATATTATTCATGTTCTACACAACAACTTCCAAAGATCCAATTACAAAGTTTGATCATCATTGAGTTAATAACTTGGTATGTACTCTATATGTCATAAGATACTCTCCTGCTCTCTTACTGGCACCTGTGTATCAATGTAATAGTTACATTACCCTCCCATTCAATGCAAGTCTATGGTCAGAATTCTGACTCATAGACTGCATTCTGTGTCCCCAGTCCCAAAGTGAGATACTAGTGCTGTAAAGTCACTGGGGGGGGGGGGGGCACCAAAATACACTATATTTCACAAAATGGCAGTGCCCAGTCACACTTGTCACACTAGCCAGTCACGCCAGCAAAATATTTCATAAAATAAACTCACATAACAAAAACAAAGGACATATCTGAAATCAACAATGCAAAATAAAAATAAAAACTTTAATTTAGTTGCATCTGGAAAACTAGACGAATTAGTTTTCAAAAACAGTAGAGGTTTAAGAACAAAATCATTTTGACCTGATTTTATCATCAGTCATATAATCCTTGAGACGTCAGCAAGATCCTCAGTGCGCTTGTAAAGTAACACCGTTTCTCCACTGCATCGAAAATGAATAGGAAGTTGATTTGGAAGGAAACTTGTCGACAGAAGAGTGTTGTATTTACTAGAGCATGTCCTCCATAATACTTCCTCTCCTTGATAAGTTTTTCCTGTGTCTTATCACCAGACACCAGTAACACCTTAATAGATTAGTATCATTCTTTCCCAGACGTCTTGTTCCGGTCAGAATGTTTTACTCACTATAATTATTTAGCTAAAAAGTAATATTCATTATTATTTAATGTTACATCAGTCTCATTATGCATAGTGATTTGTTAAATCATAGTAGCATCTTCTTCCCAGCTGAAGATGTGTTGTGTGCCAGAAGTAGCGTTGCCACCTTGGCCACTTTTTACTAGCCACAGCTTTTGAATGCTGCCTTGCATCAGTACCAAAGATCTACTTGATAGTAAGGAATCTAAGAAGAGCCTGTACAAAAAAAAAACGTAAATATATTTTATGTGCAAAACTATTTTTGCGCTTTGCTCCTATTGCATTGTACTAAACATTTAACACTCAAATAGTACATGCGAGCAAGTTGCGAACAAAAACAGGCACTTTTGGGAATATTTTTTCTACCTCTTTTGACAGCGCTCGCTAAAAGCTGGTGTAATTTTCACACGCAAATAAGAATTGTTTTTCACAAAATTTTCGCAAAACTCTTTAGCGCGCGCAAATCTAATCGCAATTTATTAGCGCAACCGGAAAAATGCACGCTAAATAAAAATAAACGGAAGAGGCGCAAATCAGGAAAAAAACACAAAATGTTACAAATAGTCGCAAATTGCTCCTTTTTTTCCCCACTGCGCTTGTTTAGTACATGACCCCCTAGTGGGAGATTGACAGCTGACTGGGTTTAACTGAGATTTTAATTCATCCTATAAAGATATATTAATTTGCAATTTCTATGTTACTTTGCAAGTAAAGTTGAATATTAGATAGCTCTAACAGTTATTCCAGTACTGTGACCTCATGACCCCTCTATAGAAATGAAATAGGAAACAGGATGCCTTTGTAGGACATATTTTTTTTAATCCCTGAGATATCACAGTTACTTCTTTGCTAATATTTGCATACTTCCTTGCACTGAGTTGAATGTACGCATATTAACACATCAATGTTAGGCTCTTACCCTCTTGTGTCATGAAATCGTCTTCTGCTAGTTGGTTATAGTTGCCGCAGAGTCCACATGTTTTGTTGGCCAGCTTGCTGGAAAGAAGAACCTGCACATTTCCACTGGTGTCAATCTTGACCATAAAACCATGTTCCTGGCTAGACAATTTGTAATACCCAGCTTCGGTCTCCAAGAATATCCCATTGGTGGCATAAGGCATAGAAATGCTAAAAGAAAATGCAGGACAATATGATAATTTGACAAATCCATTTGCAAACTCTATCACTCTACTATCAGGTCTTCTAGCTTTGCTCCACTGAAGGACAAAGGTAACCAAAAACAATAATTTGCTGTGTTTGACACTCTTTAGATGCAGACATCTTGTTTAGAATGTTGGGTCAGATCTTCCTTCACTTTGGGTAAAGAGAAGGAAGACCTGACTCAAGATTCCGAACAACATGTCCACCCACTGATCGAGCTGTATGGAACCAAGCGGGCTCAATTAAGTACTTTATTTGTATTCTTTTGTAAAATAATTTCACTTTAAGTAAGTCATTTACAGTCAAAAATACCAAAATGACCTCTATATATGACACTTGTAATACCATGGTTTTGGAGATGGTAGGGGCAAGATGGAATGTAATTAATTTACCTTTTGTCTCCTTCAGTTGCCGTTCCATCTAAGAACACATGAATATCATAATATTCTCCGAGATACATTGACACGCTCTTCTTTTTTCCATTACGGTAATCCACTAAGGTAATAAATGATAACATATCAGTGTTGAATATACTTGTTCATAAATTAAAGCCACTTTGAGATTGATTGAGTCCTTGAAACCAGTCAGTATGTCCGCATTACCCACCAACTGAGGTTTAACACACTAGTTGACCTACCAGGTCAATTTTGTGTATTCTTTAGTTTGTATTCCAATGGGGAGTTACAAAAAAAGACCAATCACTCAGGAGATATGCGCAAGTGTGACAAACACTGCTTTAATCCATGTAGAAGGGGGATCAGATGGCTACACAAATGTTTTGCACCAGCACCCATTTACCAATGTGTATAAACAGCCCACAGACCTCTTTATTCTTCAATGGTCGCCATTTCAGCTCCCTTTCATTCAAATTTCGTTCTTAAACAATAAACTGTAACAGTACTTAGGAGTGATTGCTACAGAGCTTTGACGTAAGTAAAGAGACAGTCTATGGGTTGCACTTCTCCTACTAAGATAATTTTACAGGTCAGTCCACTTTACTTTTTGGATACTGTTACCAGACATTTTCTTTGCACCATTATAAGTCACTTTAAAAACTGGGGTTGATCATCTTTAAAATGGACGGTATCACCTGAATATTGCTTTTACAGTAAATGTAGATAATAAAAAATGAGAATATTCTATACATTGTGTTAGCAGCACTGCAAGCAAATGCCTAAATTAGAAGAGAAGTGTTTTTTTAAATGTCGGTGGAATCTCCTGAATATAACATTTCTCGTGGCTTAATATGCAAATGAATGGATTATCAATGGAAAAGTTGTAATTTGCAGTTTGTCATAGGTGATGTCATAATCAGGAGATTCAACAGACACATCAGAAAAAAAAAATCTCCTAATTTAGGTGATACAGTCCCTTTCAACCTATTTAGCACTTTTATTTAATAAAGTTAAGAAAAATATTATTGAAGAAACAGGGACAGACAGAAGTGTCCGTAGAAGGAAACAACATCATTAAATTGCCCGTAACAAAGTCTAGTAAACACAATAAACAATGTTGATGACTCCGCCCCCCCCCCTTCCCGCTACAAAACATATACTGTATAGTCCATTCCGTGGCGGAAACCCCATGTTCTGATTGGTTGCTGGCAGCCACCTATTTTTTTTTATTTTTATAACTGTTGTTGTCTCTGAGGAAGCTTTCAAGTGATGCAACTGAGGTGATGCAATTCCAAGATGGACAACTCCACACATAAATCAGTCATATTTTAACTGTAGTAATATTATTTGTAGCATTAAAAAAAAAAAAAAAATATGACACATATCATTAAATAAAATAAATAGTTTTTTCTTTTGCTTTTCAAAGGATGAAAATATAATGTGCACACAGGGCCCAAAATACACCATTAAATGGCTTTCGCTGTGAGACAGTGCTGTGCAGCCGCTCCCAATCTGCATTGTAAAATGGCTGCTCCCATTCCATGTATTCCATGGTGCTGACGGAGGGAAATAGAGGGGGGGAGGGTTATATTTTAACCATTAAAAAAATATAATATTCATGTTGTTTTATGATTATTGCATTTATTATATAGTTAAAATTGCACTACAGTTATGCTTGAAGGGTGCAGGATATTGATTGAAGATAATAATAATAATAAGAAGAAGAAGAATTATAAACCTTCTAACATTTCAAATGGTCAAAGAGGGACACCTATTTTTGGGAGTGGCTAAAGGCATAGCTATAGGAGGGGACTTCATAGTCAATCATTAAATATTTATGTAATTTTGGAAGTAATTTGGCATAAGAATACAGCATTTTATTTACACAAATGAATATGATAACACACAGTCGTTTTAATGCATTGTATTGTGAGTTTAATTGCCGTGGAGCTCTGTGATCAAGTAGGGATACACATATACCATGTATTGGCGAACTGAGACTTTGGTTGCAAGCTTTCAAGACCAAGTTGTTAGGTCCCTTCCTCAGGCATGAATGAGGCTAAAACTGTGATACACAGCAAACCATCCGAACTCTCAGAGGGACACCAGAGGAGGAAAGAGTGGCACCAGAGGAGGAAAGAGGGACACCAGAGGAGGAAAGAGTGGCACCAGAGGAGGAAAGAGGGACACCAGAGGAGGAAAGAGTGGCACCAGAGGAGGAAAGAGTGGCACCAGAGGAGGAAAGAGGGACACCAGTGGAGGAAACAGGGACACCAGTGGGGGAAAGAGGGGCACCAGAGGAGGAAAGAGGGACACCAGAGGAGAAAAGAGGGACACCAGAGGAGGAAAGAGGGGCACCAGAGGAGGAAAGAGGGACACCAGTGGAGGAAAGAGGGACAGGGGGGATTTAGGTGACAAATAGGAACTATCCTTCTTTAAAAGAGACACTTGGGAGGTATGTATAATAACAACAGTATGTAGTAATGACATAACAAGCAAACGTTAAACATTTGTAAGTATGTGTGCATATTTGGGTTATAGTCTTACCCATAAGGGAGAAGGAATGTCTGTGACAATCTCCGGCCAACATATAGCTGCAGTCTCCAAGAAAATCAAAAAATGTCCCGTCAAATGTTCTGATGTGACTCTCTCCAAACAGACTGCATCGTGACAGCACAGACCAGTCCTGTTTCCCTTCAGCGACCAGAGGGCTAAAGGTTCCTGGAAAAATAATAACATCTCTTTTAACCCTTTATTCCGCAATCACGGAATCATCAAATCAAAACAAACAGGTCTCCGCAAATACCAAGGATCTACACTATGGACATCCTTCCAAGAAAGGCTGCTATTCTCATGATATACATTTTTCATTGAGTGAATATTTCCATTTTTTGTTCCAGTTCATACATTAGAAAATACAATACTTTATTTGCCACAAAACCTGTTATACTCAAGGGGCAGATTTACTTAATGCATAAGATACAGAAATGCATAAAAGTGCATTTATTATGGTATAATATATATTATATTAATATATCTATAAATATGTATATATATATATATATATATATATATAGGTTACCTCAATAAAGAGGGAAGTGTTTAATTTATGCATAATATAAAAAAAAATGCATACAAAGTATATGTATATGTAATGGTCCACTCAATAAAGAGAGAATTGGAGTGAATTGAGATGGCAATGTCACACTTTTCCCATTCAGTTGCATTGTGGAATTTTTCCAACTTTACTACTTTGGCCTTATATTTGAAATTCCCATCTCAATCCCCTGCTGTTTTCTCTTTGTTGAGTAGATACTGTACAGCCCAAACGACGTGCACTCTACCCAATCTGTCAACTCTACCCAGTCTTGTCCAACCACTTCAACCAACTTTATTCGGGAATGCAACATAAGATGCTATGTATCGATTCTGCAGTATAGTTTACAGGGATTTGTTTTCCACCCCCTGTGTAAACTGTGACCCCCTCAATGTGACTGCAAGAGGTGATATGCCGTGATTCAAATAAATCAATGAAATAGCAGGTTTATTCCCTAGTACTGGACCTCTATAGCCACTGCCATTCTTTTATTTTAAATCTCGAGTAGCCAACAAGAAGACATCAATCAGTGAGAAAGGACACTTTGTTTTATTCCAACAGCATCCACAAAGCTATTGCTTTTATTAACCTTTCTTAAATAAGACAGGGCTAATGATACCGATGCTCAAGAAATCCAACAACATCGATCTTGGCAAACGTGATTTGACTGATTTTAGCTAATGCCAAGTTTTATGTGCAGAGTTGACAGATCTGCTCATGACACATACATGTTTTAAAGGGTGCTGTGTAGTGTGTAGAATTGTAATGTGAGTTCTGCATGTAAACATTATACATTATATTGTCTAGTAAAAAAATAGACGAAAAAAATACAGTTATAGAATATCCATTGAACGTTCCTATGTGTCCAGAATGGGTGATGCATGAGATAGCTTAGTGGAGCTGTCTATGCAGCCCATCTGAGGTCGATAAAATAAGTACCATTAACTTGGGTCATAGAAACATTCCATTGGTGTTGAGCAAAAGTAGCATTCCCAGGATGGACTAGAAAATCAGAGATGGTGCAACTGAGCTATCTCAACTACTAATTGTGTTTCTCTTGTATAGATGTCCTCATCCATTCTCTGACTGGGGCCCAGGAGTGTAACTGGAAAAAATACTAGCTTTGTCCCTACATCACTTACCACACTGCCAGCTTTTCCCCACCATTACTTGTCAGTGGGGTGCAGTGGTTGCAGGGCTTGCCCAGGCCCCCTTCAGGGTGATCTGCCCGATTGCACTGGCAGCCCCTGCGACCATGATTGTTAAGCTTCTGAATGGGAGCCATGAGTAAATGGGGCCCTCAAGCACCCAGCTTAGGCTATTTATGTGGTAACCTCACCTAGGACAAAATACACAGCCCAGTCTAATCAACCAACCATCTGCAGTGTGAGAATAATTGGGGAGATGCATCCTGAGACAACAAAAGTAGAGAGTTAGCCTACTGCTCAAGTGTATTTAATGGAATGCCGAAAGCCTTTTCTTACCTGGAGAGAGGAGATGGACCACCACCAAAGCTAAGAACTGCAGGAAGATCATCTGCATAATAAAAAAAAACACTAATGTAATATTTGCTGTATACATATATTAAATCCACACTAAATAGCATTATATTTATAAAATTCCTGTTAAATATAGTTGCCATTAATTGATTGTATACAAATTGATAATTGATTAATTGTATATTAATTGATTGTGACAGCATAATATATCTCCAGTGATGTGAGTACGCTAATTATAAAAATAAATACTTTTTAAAATTGTGGTGAAAATACGTAACTTTTAAACAGGAATAAAAATTTCAATTTATTTGCCAAATAAAATTGCAAGTAGAAATATATATTATCCATGGTGTGCATTTTCAGTGTTTTTTTTAGGAATATTTTTTTTCTTTTACAAATCTTTACTTGCAAGTAAGGATTTGTAAAAGAAAAATAAAGAAACAAATTGTGCCAGCTCATATCTTTGTTTTAAAGATATGAGCATCATAATAAATCTCCAGTGATATGAGTATGCTAATTTACAAAAAAAAAAAAAGATTGTGGTAGAAATATGTAACTTTTAATAAAAATGTCCATTTATTTTACACATAAAAAATTGCAAGGAGAATTATATATTATCCGCATTCGCAGTTTTTTAAGGAATAGCAAAAAAAAAAAATTATTATACATTATATACCATATATTCAGGGGAAACAGAAGCAATTACCGGAGAAAAGTGCTAAAGGCGAGGAACTTGGAAACCAATGACTTTAGCTCCTTGGCCGTGAAATGCTCCAATTTTAATTTGTAAATATGGTGCTGTGTATTGGTAACTTAATTAATAGAACACACACACACAAAAATAAACATAATATAAAAACAAACAAAATATTTTGGAAAGCTGAATCATTCAGCATTCGAATATAATTAAAATAATCCTGATGACATAAGTACATAAAAAACACTTTAAAAAACTGTTCTGGGGCAAAGTGCCAAATGTGGAGACACTGGAAACAAAATACTTGCTCAGAATTGAGATCTTTTGGCCTGGAGTGTTCCAATTCTAATTGGTAAATATGATACCGTGTATTTAACTTAATAGAATACAAAAAAGAAAAATGGAAAAGAAACATAATATAAAAACAAAAAATGTTTTGGAATGCTGAATAATTCAGCATTCCAAAACAATAAAAAAATGTTGATGACATAATTACTCAAAAAAATAAAAATGTCTAATATTTAACTTTTTATTGTTTAAAATATTAAAAACGCACACAAAAAAAAACAACAACAGATGTCTATATATGTCTATATAATCCTAGATTATTCTGTGTTTTGGCAATAAGATAAGACAATAGATGTATTAGTCTATATAAAAACAAAAAAATATTTTGGAATGCTGAATTATTCGCAATAAATAATAATAAATAATAAAAATAAAATTGATGACGTAAATGCTTTGTTTACTCAAAAAAGAAAAATATCCAATATGTTATTTTTTAAAGGTATAAAAAAAACACACACAAAAAAACAACAGATGTCTAAATAATCATAGATTATTCTGTTTTTTTTTCAATAAGATAAGAAAATAGGCTTATTAGTCATCACCTTCCAACTGTTTGGACAGCACGTCCAAGGTCCCTGAATAGTTAACCCTTTAAGTGTCAGAAGTTGTCAAACCCGTCTATCCCTGAATAATTTAAATATGCATTATATATAATCTTAAGATATTGACAGCATGCAATAAATATCTATACCTCAAACAAAATGGTTCACAAGAAAGAGTGAACGTATAAATGGTACAAAACAAAAATAGTGCGGTGATATCAAGAAACGGTAGACACGGTGAATTCTACAGGCGTTCTGGAGATATGTTATGGATAATAAAATAATACCTTAGTAGATTTGGGGTGGAAAGGGTTTTGTTTAGTGGCCCCAGTGTCTAGCAGTCCATGGCTCCTGTTTCGATGAAGTGCAAGACCAAAGTAGGGTCTTTAGCGATGCTGACATCTTATGTATACCTTTGGCAGGAACTTTTGTTCATTAAAAGGAAAGATAAATGGTGTACGCTACATCCGCCCGACTCTAAACACAATGGTGTAAAACTGCTATCAGGAAAATCAGTTGGCTTAATTGCCAGACAAGAACAATGAAAGGAAATGACATAAAAAAAATGGTTCGTGAGTGATTGGGCTTTAAAAGACTTTATGTAAAAAATTCACGGGCATACTGATGAGCAAACAGGAACATCTAGGAGACGCTTGACAGGAGTATGTTGTTCTTTGAGCCTTGTTAAAAACACATTTTCTCCTTTACAAAAGTCCAGTTAGCTGTTTTGCTCACATAGAAAAGATCTAGCAAGATTCCGAACAAACGCTATACTAGCAACAGCAACAAGACACAAATAGGAACAAAAAAAGACATGTGTTGCTGCTTAGTTAAATGTTGTGTTTGATTGTTTTGTTTCGAAAAAGAAACGTGTTTGTTTTATTTAGATTATTATATTTACCTTTTTTGCTATTACAGCTTGTTATAGAGGTAGATAGACAGACAGACAAACAGACCGATAGATAGATAGATAGATAGATAGATAGATAGATAGATAGATAGATAGATAGATAGAAATGACCACATAAGGGGATAGTTAAATAGATAGATATGAGGTGAAAATGTCTAAATATAGATAGATAATAGAGGAATATAGATAGATATAGATAGGTAAGAGAGTAATAGATAGATGATAGAGAGATAGATAGATAGATAGATAGATAGATAGATAGATAGATAGATATAATGTTAAATACATTCAGATAGATGAATACATATGGGTAGATGAGAGATGACAACATATAGTCTACTGAGCTACTATATGGGCAAAGGGTGCGAGGCCCCCTAGACCTCATTATGGAGCATTGGGAGGGAACCGCCAAACAAGAGGGAGCCCCCATCGTATCATATGTGGTACAGCTCCGGGGCCGCATGGAACAGCTAGCACGGATGGTTAAGGAAAACCTCCAAGTGGCCCAGGAGTGGCAGAAGGTATGGTACGATCGGAGTGCACGCCAGCGGACGTTTTAGGTGGGACAAAAGGTCCTAGTACTGAAGCCAACCAAAAGTGATAAGTTAGAAGCAGCTTGGCAGGGCCCTTACACGGTGGTAGACCAACTCTGCGATACCACCTATGTAATCGCCAGCGACCAGGATGAGAGAATCCGCAAGGCATTCCACATTAATATGCTCAAAGCCTATCAAGAAAGGCCCGAGGACATAACTGCTGTCTGTGAATCTGCGTTTCAAGCTATGAAAGACACCCTTGTACATGCTCCTGTGTTGGCTGCACCAGTCCCTAACAAACGTTTTATCGTTCACACAGACGCTTCCATGTTCGGACTGGGGGCAGTTCTAAGCAAAGTGGGCGAGGACGGAGGAGAACACCCGGTTGCTTACATCAGCCGCAAACTGTTACCCCGGGAAGTGAGCTATGCGGCAGTCGAAAAGGAATGTTTGGCTTTGGTTTGGGCGCTGAAAATACTCACCCCCTATTTGTATGGGCGAGAATTCACCTTAGTCAAGGACCACAACCCCCTGGTTTGGTTAAACAGAGTGGCCGGGGACAATGGACGATTATTAAGATGGAGCTTAGCCCTACAGCCCTATAATTTTAACATCCAATACCGGCCGTGGAAACAAAATGGTAACGCGGATGGGCTGTCCCGCCAGACGGAACTCAGCCCATAATTTGTCGTCCAGACAGCCTCCAGTTGACCCGAAAAGGATCAAACCGGGTCTGCTGGAGTGTTCCACAAAGAGGGAGCCATGTAACAGATCCCTCTGTTTTGCATTGATCCACAATCTATGTTGTATCAGCCAACGTCCATGCTACCTGGGACCCTCTACCCTTTGTTTTATTCTATGATGTCCCATCATCCACCTTGCCTTGCACTTAAAGACAAAAACTGTTTCTGGCCCTTTAATTGTTGATATGTTTGTCCCCAAGTTGTGTGGTTCATACAGATATAAGTTTTATTCATGGTTTTATTCATGTGTGACACAAAATCATAAAGTATAAAAATTTATAAGTTGAGATAATTGAGTAGATACTGTTAGAAATTCAATTATCTCCCAAGCAGAGGGGAGGGAATATGTGGGATGTAACCATTGTCTGATTGGTTGATGCCTATTTGTCTGTGGGCGTCTCCCTTGCAGGGGAGCACTATATAAAAGCAGAGTAACTGCCGTTTAACAGCAGTTATATTTCACCCTCAATCCAGAGTCTTGTCTCTTATTGGGGGTAACCGCTATAGAGCTATTCGCGCTAGCTCTTGTTGACTCAAAGGAATCCAACCAATAAATAGGGGGGGGGGACTATTTTGGAATGCGTTTGCAGTGCTAACCAGCTGAGAATATGCTTTGCCCGTAGCAAGTTGCTGATTACGAAATAAGGTTTTTCAAGGAATGACTTATTGCTATTTATTGAGGAGAGGAATCGCCTGTCAAATTTTTGTTTGAATGGTTTGATACATCTTCCTATACTGCTGTTCTGCATGGGATATACCCATGCCCTGCTTCTTGTGTTACATCACTGCACACAGGGCTGTCTGAAACTGCACTCCTTTTGCTTTCCAAGCACTAGAAACCGCTAAGATAAACAGAGGGAGGCTTATTCCACAGTGATACCTAATCAAATGACTTCCTTAGATTGCCTCCTCTGTACTTCCTCTCAGTTAAGGCACTGAATTCAGAGGCCTCAATGAAATCATTTTAAATTTAAAACCCCAGAAAAACGGAAATTTGTAAAAAATAAGTTTATTTAACGTGCACCAAAATCATGTGCCATATTTAGAAAAAAAAATGTTAAAATCCTGCATGTGCCCCTTAAAGGTAATACAAAGAGAGAGATTTTTATCTCTCAATATAATTAGATTTAATGGGATTCTGTCAAACTGAACATGGCTTTTACTGTGAATGTTAAAAATGGATCTATACATTGTGTTAGCATATTCACACATAAATGCATTATATTAAAATAAAATATGTTTTAAATGTGTCAGTGGTGTCTCCCACTTATGACATCACCTGTGACTTGATATGCAAATTAACTACTTTTCAATGCGCAATGTGTAATTTGCATCTCAAGCCACAAGGTGATGTCATAAGCGGGAGACACATATTTAAAACATACATTTCTCTTATTTTATGCATTTTTACTCATTTTTTTGTTCTCACCATTCAGAGTATAAGGCAGCTGTGTTAGGTTGAGAGAGTCCTTTTAATAATAAGGTAGCGAGTTATTTCCCATGTGCGTCACTGAGAAACTGATGTAACAAAACATATGTTGTTTGTTGCATCAATTGTAACAATTGAGTTAAAGTAACTAAACAGTGCAAATGGGTCTTTGATTACTCCTTTACGCCTGTAAACTTTTTAAGGGCCCCACCAAAAAGTATTAAATTAACCAGAGTGTATAGTTGCCAACATGGGCCATGTTTCCAGGGACACATATTTGTTCCACATGCTGCAGAAAGAGCATGCAAAGTGCAGCCTGGCAGTATGTAGGATGGATATACATACACAGACAGAATCCAATTAATTAATCAGGGTGGAGATCTCATAGGACCTGCCATGATTAATTAATTGGATTGTGCCTGTGCGTATATCCATCCTACATAGTTTCGATAAATCCAGAAAAACTGGACGTAAAACAATGTTCCTTCAGTTGCTTCATTGGACTTACTCTCCAGTAGACATGTGCATTCGTTTTCGGACGAATGCATTTTCGTCCGAAAATAGCATTTTCGTCCATTCGTCCGAAAAACGAATAACGAAAATGCTAAGCTAACGAAAGCCGAATGAACGAATGGTTAATAAACGAAAATCATTAATTCATTCGTCCATTCGAAGTACTATTGCATTCTATAAGCCGAAATAGAGTCGGTTTATAGAATACAATAGCATAGTACACTTACATTCCATAAACCGACATAATGAACGACTTTCGGTTTATGGAATACATGTAAGTCTATTGGCATTCTATAAACCTATTCATAAATTTATGAATGAAGACTCTGTCTCTGTGTAGTGAAAGCCAATAGTACTACGATTACATGCATTACAAATGCCGACATGTAATCCTATTGCTATTCTATAAACCGAACGTTCGGTTTATAGACTTTCGGCTTATGGATTACATGTAATACTATGGGCTTTCTATAAACCGAACTAGAGTTCCCATTTATGAATGGGGACTCTGTTTTGGTTTATAGAAAGCTAAGAAGTTGAACGAATGAACGAATGGTTTAATATAAATGAAAATCATTCGTCCATTCGTGCTATAGTATTGGCATTTCTATAAACCGAAATAGAGTTGGTTTATAGAATGCCAATAGACTTACATGCATTCCATAAACCGAAAGTCGTTCATTATGTCGGTTTATGGAATGTAGTGTACTATGCTATTGTATTCTATAAACTGACTCTATTTCGGCTTATAGAATGCCAAAAGTACTACGAATGGACGAATGAACAAATGATTTTAGTTTATTAACCATTCGTTCATTCGGCTTTCGTTAGTTTAGCATTTTCGTTATTCGTTTTTCGGACGAATGGACGAAAATGCTATTTTCGGCCGAAAATGCATTCGTCCGAAAACGTTTGCACATGTCTAATTTGTACTGTATTACACTATTCATTGTTTTATACTCTTTTATAGTGTGATATTACATCTAACCATACACTACAGTTTGTATCAATATGGAAATATTTAAAAAATTATATTTAAATGGATTTTTTTATTTTTTTTTACTGTGAATGTAGAGAATAAAACATGTTTGTTTTAGCAACATTGCAGGCAAATGACTAAATGAAGAGAAACATTTGTTTTAAATGTGTCTGTGGAGCCTCCTGTTTATGACATCACCTGTGCATAGTTGCCAACATCGGGCCATGTTTCCAGGGACACATATGTGTTCTACCTGCTGCAGAAAGACAATGTAAAGTGCAGCCTGGCAGTATGTAGGATGTATATACACACACAAACAG
This sequence comes from Pelodytes ibericus, assembly GCA_036172795.1. Taxonomy (NCBI): domain Eukaryota; kingdom Metazoa; phylum Chordata; class Amphibia; order Anura; family Pelodytidae; genus Pelodytes; species Pelodytes ibericus. The sequence goes on along the minus strand of CM069858.1, from coordinate 14,471,355 downwards.
ATTCCAATGAATTAATCATGGCAGGTCCTATGAGATCTCCACCCTCATTAATTAATTGGATTGTGTCTGTGCGTATCTCCATCCTACATACTGCCGGGCTGCACTTTGCATGCTCTTTCTGCAGCATGTGGAACAAATATGTGTCCCTGGAAACATGGCCAATGTTGGCAGCTATGCCTGTGGCTTGATATGCAAATGAACTGGATATACATATAAGGCTACAGGTGATGTCATAAGCATGAGACTCCACAGAAACTTTTAAAACACATTCTTCCTAATTTAGGTATTTTTTTTTTTGCAGTTTTGCTAACACAATGTATAGATCATTTTCAATCATTTTTTTATTCTCACCCGAGCAGAGGATTATTCTGTGTGGGGTTTTTTTTTTTTTTGTCATTATTTGTTTAGTGTTGTGTTTTACTATTTTACCCTTTCTGTATCTGTGTTTTGTCCCCTCTCTGGGCCATTCCCTTTCTCATTTACTTTAAACTATGTCAGACAATCTTCCGTAGTGTAATTGATTGGTAGACCAACATTTCCAGTAAATTGACCCTTCTCTGTTATAATGCTTTATCTTCTCCAATAATGCAAAAATAAAAATTCCTTTAAAAGCCTTTTACATAACAGGAAACCTATAAAAAATAAACCTAGGCCTTTAGCAGAGCCCACTTTCCTGTTTCCCAATTGTAAAAGGCGTAGCTGCGTACATTTGCCGTGCCCTTTGGCTTTAACCCCTTAGGCACTGGAGGCATGGATCAAGTCTTCAAGGGACCCCATCACATAAACCTGGTTTATTCAATAAATGTCGAAAATTGAAATATGATGAAAAATGTTCTGCATAGACTGTGTTAGTAGAATTGGATGAATTAAGAGAGAAGTATGTTTTAAATGTGGCTGGGATATTTCCTGTGTGTGACAAAAATGTGTAAAAATAATGGACATATTTAAAATATATTTTTCTCTTCATTTATTTATGCATTTGATTTTAATATTGTTACACTGTATAATGCACAGATCATGTTTTGCTTTCTTTATTCACAACCACAGTGTCTTTTTATGCTAAGTATTTGTGCAAATCACACCCAAACATGCAGTATATTTCAATAATGTGTACACTCACACAAAACAAACTAGACAGAAACACTTGACGCATTTCACAAACAGGAGTGAAACGCGTTTACCAGCTTTTCGTCCTGTTCCTCCCCTGTGTGCACTATGCACAGTGTGCTGCTTGTGTACAGGAAGGTTGGATCTGCTCAGCTATCCCACGGAAAGTTTATCTAGCCGGCTAGTTTTCAATGCTTGATGCCTGGCAGCAAACTAAAGCCTCCCTATTCACATGCTGCAGGACAGAAGCACGGGCAGGGTGCCATGTTTGGTTCCCACTCTGAGCCATGCCCACATCTTCTGTGGTTTGCCAGCCTGCCTCCAGCCAGAGTCATTTCTGCTTGCTAAGCATCCTGGGATCTTTAGTAAAGGATGCCAAAAGTTAGCCATCACTGATTTGGAACTCTGGCAGTTGGATACAACAGATTCCATGATGCTCAGCCAGCCAGTGATATAACTAAATCGACTTCTCAACATGTACTGTTATATTTAATAGAATTAACTTTATTCATTGTTTCATTTGTGAAATACCAGTATCACTAATCAGCTAATGATGGATTACTATGATGCTACGTATATAACCAAGGACAAACCTTTTACTGCCCTGAATACTAATATTGGCCAACCCTGCACTAAAAACCTAACCTAAATCAGCCCTTGAGACAGAATGGGGTCGATAAATATCCAGGATTTGACTATGTTTTGAATGTATGAAAAACAAAAAGTCTAATATTCTAAAAAATTATTAATAATTATATATGCCCATCAATGTACACCGACAAAATAATAAATATGACCAACCCACAGATGTCTGCCTTGTTAACCCCTTCATGACCAGACTGTTTGCATTTTTTTTTTTTACAGAACTAGACACTTCTGCAGTGTTTGTGTTTACCTGTCATTTTCCTCTTTCTCATTTACGGTACCCACACAAATTATAAATATATATTTTTAAGGATAAGAAGGGCTTTCTTTAGATATCATTACTTGGACTGTATTATATAAAGTATTATTTAAAAAAAAAATGATTTTCCCCCCCCCTAAAACTTTTACTTGAAAAATATTTTACCTATCTACAACAGCTAATGCACAGTAGATCGAAATATTTAATCCGAGTTTGGTAGTAGCCAATGTTTTTACATAGTTTTTCTTATTTCTAAGCTTTTTTTTTTTTTTTTAAATTACCAATAGTGACATTTTAAAATTGTGTCAATGAATCACAAATTCCCCCTGAACATTTACATATTTTCCAAAAGTAGACAATCGAGGCTACGTAACTTGGGGTATTTTACTTTTCCCGATGTCATTTTACCACCGATCTTTGCCAAATTATGCAGCATTTATTTGTTCCCCACACTCACATTGTACTTCAGGTTTGAATTTACAGGTCACTGCCAAACAACACCCCAATATACATTCAGCAACTTCCCCTCAGTATAGAGATACCCACATGCATAGGTTTGCTAGGGTTATCTGGCAAGTACAAGACCAAATGTGGGATATAGTCATTGCTGCTTTGAAACATAGAATTTTGATTTATTGACTCCACTAACAGCTATACACATCCAATCCCTGTGATGTGCTGTAACAGTGACCTGATGTGTCAGATGGGACTCTGCAGAGGTGTCAGAGGGGCGACCAGATGTGGCAGAGGAGGCCTCCGTCCTGAGGCACTCACGAATGTCATTTACAGCCCGAATGCATGTTTTGCTCTGGGTCAAAACCATTTGAGTGACTCATGGTGCCACTGACCCCCGTGTCAAGGAACATAGGCACGTCCATTAGCATTAGGGGGCTATTGTCTCTGGACGTGCCTGGCAAGTCCTTTGTCAGGAAGGAGGAAGTTGCACAGTCACTTTATAAACACATTACTGTAGAAACCAAAGTATCTCTGCCTGGAATATTCTGTTTTCTCGAGAGTTTTTTTTAGTGGAAAATACTGACGCATGTAAAAAGAAAATGCTAAATAACACATTTCAGAAACTAACGGACAACCTTTTAGTGACCTATTAAAGCAGGAAAAGAGTTGTCTGAAGGGGAGTGTGAATGTGTCAGGAGCAGATCGCTGTTTCTGTTTTATAAGAGATAACGCTAAAACAAAACCAAGTCGGTGAGAGTTATGTAACAAAGGTCATTTCTGGGGCCAAGTTATAAAAGTGGTCCAGTCACCATGGAATGTTACTGATTAGTTTCACTTTTGGAACTTTGCCCCATTAATTATGTTTACAGACGTCTCAATCAAGTTTGCCACCTCTTCTGCAAAAGGCCATTGCCTTCCTAGACTTAACATTGGCCTCAAGCCAATACAGGTTGGGTGTCCACCCTATCCCCAATACATACATCAGATCCCTTTCCTGGGACACAAGGGGACCCTTCAGGCTTGCAGTCCCAAATCCCGCAAAAAGCTTTACCTCTGTCTCTCAATATCCGTGGCTAACTTTGTTTCTTTTCCTCAGTTCTTTTTCCCTGGCAGATGTGACAGGCTAAATCTGCGCACATATACAGACAAGACAAATTGTGTCACCTATAACTAGACTCATGATTATATAAATTCATGCTACAGCATATATACATACCTCCCAAGTGTCCCTATTTAACAGGGACAGTCCCTATGTTTGACCCAAATCCCTCTCTAACCCTCTCTTTTCCACTTTAATGTCCCTCTTTCCAGTGTTGTATCTTGATTTTGTGCTGTCCTAGGCAGACAAAATTCAGGCACCCCCCCACCCGTGTTGCACACCTACGACATGCCCCATCACCGACGTTACACACCCACTACATGCCCCATCACCCCATTACATGCCCCATCACCCTCATTTCATACCCCCACCATGTCCATTACATGCCCCCATCACCCTTATTAATTGGAAGGAGCTAAAGCTTGCTGAAAGGTGGGGGAAGGAGCAAAAATGTTTGAAGCACCAGAAGTGTGCTTTAACACCCTCTGGCAAAGTGCCGCCCTAGGCCAGTGCCTTGTTTGTCTTGTGGAAGGTACACTACCACCTCTTTCCTTAGAGCACAGCATTTTTGATGTGCATCAAAGCATCCCAGAGCTCCACAGCAGCGAAATGCACAATATAGTAGTCTCTTCTCAATAAAGGGAGAATTGCAGAGAACTGAGACCAAAGTAGCCAAGTTAGCAAAAATTCTCCCATCTAGCTGCATTGGAGAATTTTTCCAACTCGGCTAAATTGGCCTAAACTGTGATATTCCCGATCTTAATTCCCTGCTATTCTCTCTTCGTTAAGTAGACCCTAGTGTGTTTAAATTATTTAATATATTAGTTGTTTGCAGATAAAATATTTTATTTTTAATTGATATAACTTGCCAAATTACATAAATATCATTATCAGTGGGTCACGTGAAACTTCCCAGTAATGCCCCCTACCCTCAGCCACTCCCCCAATACAATGTGTCCCTCTCTAGCCATTTGAAAAGTTGGGAGGTGTGCATGGATGCAATAGAGCTTTCCATTTATTGTAATGTTTTTCTCTCCTGTGTGCTGACATCCAGGATATAAAAAAAATCCCTTGCAGACTACAAATCCTGTCGAACGTCTGAGGAACAGCGTGCTTCAACACAGACCTGTCCAACATAAACTAAAATTCTCCAAAATGGAAATTACCGTAATCTAGACATAAAGAAATGCTGAATCTAGACCGAGTTTGACCGTATCTTAGACTGCTGACCTCTTGTGGCTTCATCCAAAACAGCAAGCCAAAATCGACCTACAAATAAATAAAAGCTGATTTTGCCCATAAAACTCCCACTCAGAAACATAGAATGTGACGGCAGATAAGAACCATTCGGTCCGTCTAGTCTGCCCAATTTTTTTGAGTACTTTTATTAGTCCCCAGTTCCCGGTCTTATAGCTAGGATAGCCTTGTGTCTATCCCACGCATGCTTAAAATCCTTGACTGTGTTTACCTCTACCACTTCTGCTGGCAGACTATTCCATACATCCACTACCCTCTCAGTAAAGTAATACTTCCTGATATTACTTTTAAATCGTTGCCCCTCTAATTTCAGACTATGTCCTATAGTTGTGGTAGCTTTTCTTCTTTTAAATATACTCTCCTCCGTTACTGTGTTGATTCCCTTTATGTATGTAAATGTTTCTATCATATCCCCCCTGTTACGTCTTTCCTCCAAGCTATACATGTTAAGATGCTTTAACCTTTCCTGGTAAGTTTTATCCTTCAACCCATGAACCAGTTTAGTAGCCCTTCTCGGAACTCTCTCCAAAGTATCGGTGCAAAGAAAGGGCAATAAATCTTGGAATCTTATATTGTCGTAGGCACTTGTTAATCACCGATGGTCTGACTTTAACCCCCGTGATTTCTAGGACATGTTGTGCAAGAATAAATTCTAAAAAAATGCGAATTTCGATGCCATTAATATTTTGCCAAATGGGCAGTTCCACCGAGTGTTTAAAATTTTCTATTTTTATATGATTACGGCCTCGTTTAAATAAATAAGTCTTCATAAAACTACATGGTTTTAAAAGGACAACTGTTGGCAATTTATGAATGTATGTGTTTAATTAAAAGATGGCATCAAGTGTAGGCTTGATGAAGAAAATTGCTTTAATGAAAAAATATAAACGAAGTAACTCATTGAGGCCTCTTTATTTGTATCAAATACAAAGATAATACGCTGCGCCTATATGTGATAGAGTGAGCAGCACAAAAATCAGCGAGTGTTCTAGCAATAATGTGCGAAAAATCAAAATAAAGTGATTAAGTGGGCTAAATCAGACACTTTGCACACTCACGATAATAGGTGAGATGTCTCTCATAAGTATTATATAAAGGGAAAAAATAGACGAAAAAAATATATAGTGTAATATATTATGACACTTTGTGTAGACATGACCAAAAAATATATATGCAGTGCACACTCACATTTGCCTGAGCAGTACTACTTAAAAAAGCCTCTCTGGAGAGGTGAAACGCGTCGTGAAGGAGGAGGAGGATTATCCACTATTGGAAGCAGTTTTGACTCTTTTCAAGGATTTTCTGGACATTGCTGTTTTTACTGTAAGATTTTATTATGTTTTATACTATGTGAATATATTTTGGTACTTATATTCCTGCCTCCTCTTCCCCCTATGTGCTACTATCTGGAGCTATCAAGAACAGAGCATATTCTTTTCACCCATGGTGGGTCTCCACAAGCCTTATTCCTGAGCAGAGTACTGCTCAGGCAAATGTGAGTGTGGACTTCATATATTTTTTCCCTTTATATAATACTTATGAGAGACATCTCACCTATTATCGTGAGTGTGCAAAGTGTTTGATTTAGCGCACTTAATCACTTTATGCGTATGGTTCTTTCAGGGGGTCGACATCTTGGGTAGGATCTTTATTATCTGATTTAAGATTCTAAACAACATGGCTGCCCCCTGATACTGCAATATAAGATCTTTATTTCTATAATGTGATTAAATCATTTATATTTAAACTGCCTAAATTTGATGCAATCTTTCAAATAAATATTACTTTTTTTTTTCATTGTCTTTAAATTAAAAATAAGTGGATGTCATTTCTATTAAAAACACGTACAGAATTCAGGAAATAAACTAGGTTTTATTTCCCCTTTAAGGTCTTATCTTGAGAATTCTTTTTAAATTAGACCTTTAATGACAATCTTTTTAATTAGCATTTTGTAATTTGACCATTCCGAGATGTTAAATGTTGTTACAATACAGACATACGCCCTGTTTTGACAAGTCTTTCCAGGCAGGCAATGATTATAACTTTAATCAGATGTAACTGACATAATAAGAATCCAATCTCTGACTGACTTTCCATCTCAGTCTCCTGCAAAAAAAAAAAACAACCCAATGAAAGCTCTTATGAAGCGTAATAGCTTTAATTTAATTGATTCTTTGCAAATCCGGGGCTGCTAAGACGTATCGAGCTAACACAATTAGGTAGGCAAATGGATACTCTGCAAGAAATGTTTCCTTGGCTGGAGGAAGCCTTGCTCTGAAATGACTGGATCTAATAAGAATTAAACTGCACTAGCCCCAGACAATAGATAAAGCACCAAGGAAGGTAACACAACATAAGAAGAGATATCAGAATGTTTGTTCGAAATAGAGCTAACCCTCTGGCTTTTCCTGTTTGCTTTGAGATCTTACAAGGTTTGTTAATATCCAAACATTGCTGCGTACGACGGACGAATTACAAATGTACGGAGAGGACATACAATTATGTTTACTAGTAAATGTATGTGTATTCCACCCCTACTGTGTATTTAAGAGAGTCCGTAAAGAGACAGTAAACATTTGTTTCCACTTGCTTCCAAGTGTAATCCGCCACATCTGCGGTGCCAAAGTTTGCCTAACCCTGATTTGGAACCTTATGATGTCACATGACCCCAAGAGTTCTAAAATCTTTAGAAAGTGCAGTAGCATTCATGAAAGAGACTCCTACAACCCGCTCAACCCCACCTCCTAAAAAAAAATGGTACCTGAAAGATTTTCCAGGAGATGGGACAATTACCCCCTTTTGCCCTCCCCCCTCCAAATGACCATGGCTGCATACTCGGAATATAATACTGTACAATTCTGTTTGTTCTTTCTTCTTGTACCAATGGATGTTGACTACTTTTTGGCAATTTTATAGCACACATTTCCAGTAATCATCAAAAGTCTTGCTCCACCCTGCGAAGACACATCCTTCCTTCACTAAGATTTCCTTTTCTGGTTTTTTTTTTCTGAACAGAGCAAGATGAAAGATGTAGTAATTATCGGGCAACCTCCATATTTGTTTTGAACTTTGCTTTGATGTCATGGGAAATCCTTTATATGTTGGAGGAAACTCCCATGACTCACAGATCTCTTATGTAGGCTTTGAGATAGCACACAGGACACAGGACTGTACATAGTGGGGTGGTTTTTTGCCAATTGCAAAATGTTTTAGAATGTGGACGATAAAAGTAAAATAGATCATACAATAAAAATTCTGCTATAATAGGAAAGTAGGGACATAATTAATTAAACAGTGAACTAACGACCTACTTACAGCGCTCAGGCCCAAATTCTACCCAATGGAGAATTTCGGTATTCCCTAAAACTCATCTATTTTAGCCTTTTGGATGCCAATTACATTCTGTTTAGTGAATAAACTCCATATACAGGCCTGTGGACAAAATTAGGGATGTGTAAAAAATAAAAGTGTGAAAAAATATGCAAACAAATACACCAGTGTTCAACATTTTGACCACCTGCCTAATATTGTGTAGGTCTCCTTTTGATGCCAAAACAGCCCTGACCCATCGAAGCATGGACTCCACTAGACCTCTGAAGGTGTGCTGGGGTGACTGGCACCAAGACGTTAGGAGCAGATCCTTTAAGTCCTGTAAGTTGCGAGGTGGGGCCTCCATGGATCAGACTTGTTTGTCCAGCACATCCCACAGATGCTCGATTGGATTGGGATCTGGGGAATTTGGAGGCCAAGTCAACACCTTGAACTTGTTGTGTTCCTCAAACCATTCCTGAACTATTTTTTAATTCTAGCAGGGAGCATTATCCTGCTGAAAGAGGCCAATGCCATCAGGGAATACCATTTCCATGAAAGGCTGTACATGGTCTGCAACAATGCTTAGGTAGGTGGTCTGTGTCAAAGTAACATCCACATGAATGGCAGGTTCCAAGGTTTCCCAGCACAACATTGCCCAAAGCATCACACTTCCTCCCCCGGTTTGTCGGTGGTCATAATGTTATGGCTGCTCGGTGTTTATTGCTGCTTCGCTGACACACTCGCCACATGTGTGTGAAACAAAACAAACAATGCATCTAGGAAATAAAGTGCCAGGGAAAACGTAACATAAACTCCACTGTGTATACACATAATAAGATATACACATACATTCCTTAATACTGCATTCTCTTCAGTCCAGACTTGCCCATGTAGAAATATATAAACAGAAAGAAGAAAACACATAGTGTAATTCCACCAATGATAATAATACGGCATGCCCTCCCTGGTAATGCATTCAGTTACAGGTGGGCACACCAGCTGCTCACCGACTTGGGCACTGGGAGAACCAACAAGACTCTAAAACAATCAATGGCACTGGAGATGCCAAGCGCTGTATCTCACAAACAAATGAGAAAAGTGAGGGTTAAGAAACCTTTAATCCACGTAAAATAAAAGTATCTTACATTAAAATTCACTGCGATGCACCTGAGAAGAGGACCAGGATATCGCCACCAAGAGAAGATAGATGTGAACCAGGCATGTCATTGAAACAAGTGACGTAAAAGCTTCTAGTGAGATCTCAAAATGCGTCTCCACTTCCACACTGGGCATAGCACAACTCGTTTCTCCTTATTGGCTTCCTTTTTGGTAAATGCTAAATACAGAATATATCAAAATAAGCGACAACACCCCTGCACCTTGGATCAACAATTGCTGTGCTGATTCCCCAGGAGACCTCCTATAAAAGTATCATGAAGTCTTGAGGGTGGTTTTTCGACTGTCTTGGAGGGGCGTAGAACTATCTATACAGTTACCTTGCCTGTCTATCTGTGTCTGTCTCTGATAATAAAGAGAGGGCTGATAACCCAAAGGCCAAAACTTGCCAGCCCTCTGTTGACCCTGACCCTGACTATGAGCCAATCTCCTTGTACTCAGGACTCCTGGTTTACTTGCCTAACGAAATCCCAGAATTCCCCTGGCTAAAGTTAGGCCAGCAAAACAACAAAGGGATATGAATGTTTATATTATCAGTGCCAGAGTTAGTAAATCTGTCAAGATCTGTTTTTTTTTTTTTACGGCCTCATATTCCCTAAACTAGTGATGGCTAACTTTGGAACTGCAAATGTTTGATATTGAGCACTGAGAATCATGGGAAACAGTCGCTCCCAAACAGCTGCTAGGCGAACACTGCCCTAAACAGCAGGTAAATCAAGACATAATCAAGACTTAAAAATAATGGCACCTGTGAGATAACTGCATCCTCCATTTGAAGGCTAAATTATTAAGTGAATATCTGGTTAATAGCCTTTTTTGGTACTTAGCGCTGCAGTTCCACTCTCTGACGGATTTTCCTTTGCATAATTAAATTTCATTTTGATTATTTATGTTTCCTTTAGACTATTTTCTCTCAGCTTTACTTTTCTTTCCAGTCAATGCCGTTCCAGAACAGACGAAACATCGGAGTTTCTAGTCCTCTTTGGGGCCAGCTAATGCCCTGCAATTAACACCCTGTTGTGTCTTACATAAGTGATGAAGCCTTAATGGGCTTTTAGATGCATCTAGCAGCAAGCAAATTGCATTATTATGGGGTAAATGCACTCATCCTAACAAATGACTTTCAAAATATTTGAAATATTATGAAATATAAATATGCCCCTTCATTAGTTAGTGTTATAGTTGCTTTGCTGAGCCGGATATTACCTTGTATATTATTTGGGGAATCCAGAATTCTATGACATCATCTGCTGGAAATGTGCATATAGAACTATGGATGATGGGGCTGTGGCTTGGAAGGGGGCGTTTCTTTTAAAGTGATAGTGTTACTATGCAGTGGTGTATCTTGGTTTTGTGCTGTCATAGGCAGACAAAATTCGGGCACCCCGCCCCCATGTTGCATCCCTACGACATGCGCCATCACCCACGTTGCATACCAACAACATGCCCCATCACCCCATTACATGCCCCATCACTCAAATTGCACACACACTAAATGCCCCATTACCCCCATTACATGCCACCATCACCTTCATTACATACCCACATCACGTCCATAACATGCCCCCATCACCCCGATTAACTGGAAGGAGCTACAGCTTGCTGAACGGTGGGGGAGGGAGCGAAAATGTTTCAAGCACCAGAAGTGTGTTTTAACACCCTCTGGCAAAGTGCCGCCCCAGGAGTGCTGGAGAATAAAATTGGGATAATGGGATAGCAGCCAGAAATCTATACTGTCCATCTTAAAGTCCATCAACTGGGAGGTATTTATAGTGACTAGATCAGTGATGGAAAGGATTTGGAACCCATTTTTTCACAATAAACCAAGTTAACAATCTCAAAGTGTTATTTCTCCCTATATTATGACACCTCTGGCTCCCATTGTTAATCCAGACACTTTTCCTTTCAGTTCTTTTCCCCCGTTAGTGTTCTCAATTTCATTGTCTCCACATGCTCCACATCCCTACATATATGATGATGGTGACAATGGCAGCCTGACGCTAAGTGCCACCTCAGAGGCTCCTGAGTAGCGAAAATGCTACCTGTGCCATAGGGTCACCACCGCTGCACTTGATAAATGGTAAAAGCCTCTAAAGATGTGTTTGTGAGAGGCTCAGGTGTAAAAAAGGGAATTAAGAAATGTGTATAACAACCAAACCACGGTGCCCTATTTGCTATGACATCACACACGTGTCAGTCACAGACGCGAAATGCGTTACCTATCTGTCTAGACTGAGAGCGTATACACATTATCTTTTATTTATCTTCTTTATGATGTCATTCTGTTTACTCGTATGCCACTTCTTATGCCCGAGTCTCAATCCTACGACGCTTTGCATAAGAAGAAAATATAATTTTATATTATCAATAAAATATGTGGTTCTTTACATGCAATATGTTGGTCGTCCGAGTTATGTACTCTATCCCTAAAACCTCTGGCGCTGTTTCAAGGTCACAGAACCTCAAGGAATGCCTTTCTCCATAGCTACAAGTTCAATGTCATATGCGTAGGATAATACAACAGTGGGAAATTATCTCGTAACAATAGGCTTATTTATGTGTTTTTACACTGACCAAGTGGTTTAATTTCTTTCTAAAGCATTGTTTTAAAAGTGTGTGCTCAAGCAAATACGGGTTGAGTGTCAACACTATCCCGAATACTTACCTCAGATCCCTTGCCCGGAACACAAGGGGACCCTTCAGGCTTGCAGTCCCAAGTCCCGCAAAGTTCTACCTCTATCCCTCGTTATCTGTGGCTAACTTTGTTTCTTTTACTCAGTTATGTACAGTTGTTAAGACAAGCCTCAAGGCAGGTGCATATGAGTGTGTGGCCCTCCACTTGTTACTGGGCGATAGCCCTCGTGATAGGGCCGAAGCATAGGAAGAAACGCGTCAGGTGTGTGCGGGCACTCGATAATGCATGTCTGTGTGCTGTCACTTTTATACTTCCATTAAAAGTTATATCCTATTCGGAGGACTATTGCCTTTTTTTTCACTAAACTAAGGGGAAATATTACTAAACATTATTGTTATAGTGCTTATTATCCCATTAGAAAATGTTTGGCTACTTCACCGTCATTTTGGCTCCCTCAAGATTATGAGAGTTTAATGACTACTATTCCCAGTCCTGCTATGGATCATTTGGCGAGATTTGGGGGGAAAAATGCCTTTTTTTTTTTTTACAATTCTTTTAATATTCTCTGAATAACATCAACAATTTGACTTTCCTGGATGTGGCAAACCCAAAAGTTGGAGAGAACATTCACAAAAGAGAAATGGTACTTTGTAAAGAATGAGTTCAGTGCCGGCAGAGTACAAGGAATGTCAAGGCCCGTCACCTACATCTCACATCTTCATGAGACGACTCTGTGATCATGTAGCTCATAGTCATTTTGGCACTAGCAGATCTGAATTACAAAGGATCATAGATTCAATGTTACTTGCACACAGTCCAATGCAGCACATACCCAGCACACAAGCCAGGACCAAATTTGCACATTTGAACAGTGCCTCAAATAACGAGGATCCCCCCGGCAAGTTTGGGACTGTTGGCAAATATGGTAGTCCGATAATATTTTATATATCTACAGTCGTGTGCACAATGTAAAGATTGTTATTTCAAGCCTGCATTTTAGCAAGAAAACACTTTTAGAATGCAAAAACAAATTAATCAATCCATTGTTTTGAGTAATTTCGTACTGTTCTGTTGTCCCACGCATGATCTGGATCCTGTAACTATGACAAAAAGGCATTAGTAACAAAACTATGCACCCAAGCTGGAAAAGTAAACTACATTTCTAATTCCACAAATGTGGTATTTCTTTTTTTTTTATTATTTCATTTTGGGTGAATTCACAACAATTCTGTCTAGACAAAAACTACATTTATATTTAATTGAAAGATTGCACCAAGTTTAGACATTTTAAATAGAAATGCGTTAATGAAAGAATATAAATAAAGTAGGTATCCCTTTTGCTTGTGTAGCTCTATCAAGGTGCGGACATGTTGTTTAGAATCTTGAGTCAGATCTTCCTTCCCAAGATGTCAGCCTCCTCATAGAACTATACAAGTAAATAGGGCTCAATAAGGTACTTTGCTTATTTGCTTTTATTAAATCATTGCTGTTTAAAATCCATATGCTTTCCACAGAATCCCCCTCCCTTGAGCTGGTAAGTAAAGATAAAATCTCATTAAGAATGTTAATTACTTTATCGGAAAACAGATCAAACCCAATATATTATATTTTAATAAGAATATATTTAAAAAATGAAGTGGTTCTATATGTAAATGTAATTTTTGTCATGTACCTTGTTAGTTATAATGTTTGTCAATCTTTTCCAATTTTGTAATAATAAAAAAAAAAAATTAATTAATTTCTAAGTCAATTTGTATGGTTATTAATTTCAATCACTAATTTCACTTCATTGATTGACAGTGACGAAGAAATTTGGGAAATCAGGTAACCAGGACAGGTGACTGAATAATTATGCTGCTTTTGCAACAAAAAGGCACAAGAAGGCAGGATGAGGGGTTCTGTTGGGGTAAAACTGCCCCTAATTAATATTTCACATACTTCATGCTTCAATGAATACATAGAAATAAAGTACCTTAGTAAACACTCTTTGCTGCACATTGCGCTATCAAGGGGCAGACATGTTGTTTAGAATCTTAATCCAAAACGAAGAAATGACCCAAGATTCTAAACTACTCATCAGCATTGATAGAGCTAAAAGCAAAATGGTCTCAACCAGGTAATGTATTTGTATTCTTTCATGAATGCATTTCAATTTAAAATACATACACCTGATCTTTCAATGAAATGTACAGACAAAATCTGTCAGCAGAACGTAACATAATTTTTTTTTGTCAACAGCTGTCTTTTAAAGGACCAACTGCAATTAGTGATCTACACTTTTACTAATCCGATGTTATTATGAGGTGATAATTTAGCTTTAATAGGCATCTTATATAATTTTTTTCAACATTTTTCCAAAATTAATTTGCATCTTAGTTTTTGGGTGTCTACATTCATTAAAAGTCTTCAAAATCAATGTTCCTATGTACCTGGCAGAATGTAAATATTTCCAGTGCACAAAAAATATTGAGTTTATTTTTCCATTTCAACACTTTTAATTTCACCGTTAGGTGACATAATCCCTATATGGGAAGGGATTTGTTTGGAAGTAGAGAAGAGTTTAAACTGTAGCAATTCTATCACACAGAAAAAAAGTCTGAAACTCAAGAGAACAACACGGAAGGTTTTTCTGCTATCGAAATCTCGAAAAACTAGACTAAATTCCCAGTTGAAATTTGGTGATTCTGTGAAACATGTGATAATGACAGGTGACAAGGACCTTCTAATGGATTCTAGCCAAGGTACAAAGATTATTATTTAAACTTAATCATGGATCATACTCTTCCCTCAAAAAGAATTAGCATTATTTTTGTGTCAGATTAATGAAAAATAGGGTTTGTGGGTTATATCACATCCTGCTTCCTACACAAATTTAAATATAATAAACTTGTGGTGACCATTTTTACCCACATATGTTATAAACTGTTTTTATCGTCATCAGATGGGCTTTTTAAGATACCATTATTTTCATCATATGTTGCAATTTACTGTAACCACAAATCACAAAATATGCTTAAAAATGTAAAAAAAAAATGTATCTAAAAAATATTTTACACAATTACAATAGTTTCTAATATTTGCCAGGTGTTTATAAATAGCCAATGTTTACTTGTTTTTATGTTGTTGTTTTTTTTCCAAATTATAGGGCAATAACTGAAGGAAGTGTTTTTTTTCCCCCTAATAGTTTTCCCCCACAGTAATATTTTGACCCCCAACCAGGAGGATCTTGTCAAAAATAAAAATAATTTAATTTATTTTAAAAAAATATTTTTCTACGTGCTAACAAGCTATAAAAGTGAGAAATATTGAGATAATGGAATATTCATACAATGGCAAATGTATTTACTGGAAGTTACAAAGAAGGGAGAACACAAAGAGGAAGTATATAGTAAAAGCATATAAACAATGTAAGCAAGCAAACAGACAGACTAAACTGGGCTTATCGTATGTATAGACTAAACAACGGTGGAAATCAAGGAAAGCAATATATGAGCTGTTAGTAATAAAAATACTTTCCCACTGAGTAATATAAACAGGAGTGTTTATCAGTAGGCTTCTTCAGGATGCACACTGTAAAATCACCCTGTTAATCTCTGTAAACAAGGCTGCGGAATACAATGAATTAAAGTATCGTATTTGCAAAATAATTTATTAATTTAATTTAAAACTTTTCAAATAAGTTAAATTAACATTGACGTTGCTGAGCTGCATACGCAGGGCGAGGCCGTCGGTATATCCTAAAATAAAGATTTTAATCTTTTAATTCTGAACCTGAAAACGTTAGTCAAGAATTAAAGTCATATTCTGAAAGATTTAGACCACACTATAGATTCATATATCCATTGATTAATTTCAATCCTTTATAGCATATTTACATGTCTATACCCTATTCTAATATTACTATCTCCGGAATTAGGAGTCATTTCAATTTATCAATCTGTTATTTCTTTAGAGAAACAATAGATTTAAGACAACTAATTATATGCTTTCTTTTCTATGTCGAGCTTATAGTAAAATTTTCCTTAAAAATCACCCGTTCTTTTCACAACTAAGTCAGTAGTTCATATATAGTTAGTCCTTGTTTTTAACCTTATACTATCAGATAAATAATTATAACACTTTTTTCAAATAGCACTATCACAAAATAGATTTGTTGTTTAAGTATTTATTTTTCACTGTTGTTTTATTGGGTATCCTCCACTTTTCCCCGCGCCTCCCTTTCTACAAATGTGCATTCACTCATTCATTGACACTTGGCGGAGGCGTGTCACTAACGTATGAAACAACACGCCTCCATTCACAATATTACACATACAGAGGATTGATGAGGGGGCGCGGTTTTCACGGGATTGGCTATAGTAGTGCACGTGGTGTCAATCTGGCACCATATTTAAAACCCCAGTTTTAAATCACAAAATTAGCTTATGATTAAGCGCTGAATAGCGCGAAACGCGTCAATCGATTTCATTACCTTCTGTCCAGAGTTTGCTGTGCTGTTTTCATTTTTTTGGATTATTAAATAGACTACTTTTTGCATCTATCGACTCCTTGAGTGCCGTCTCTACGTTCATCTGCAAATATTCTGAAAGATGGCTTTGGGGCGGATCGTGAGCACGACGTTAGAATTCAGGTGGGTTTGTCATCACAAGCAGTGTTTCCTTTGGATACGTATTTGCTCTGTGTCTGTTTTTTTTAAATATTGTAACAGTTTTTGGGGAATATTAAAGTTACAGGCTGGGATTATTTTACCTCTGCGTTTTTGTTTTTTTTCTGCAGATGCTACGGATGTTTTTTTCACTCAGTTAGACTCATGTATAAACACGGTGGGCACATGCAGATAATGCCAAATGCTGGCGCAATTGGGATATGGGCCTATGGGTAAATTGGGCTTTTTTCCAATGGTTACGTACATTCTGGTTGTGCCGGCACTCATAGCGCTGTCACAGCCAATGTATAAAAATTCAGCCAATGAAATGCGCCCTATTAGTGTCGGGTAATCTCCATCAAACACTGGACACTAGGTCCTTCTCCCGCCATGAAAAGTGTTGGGTTTTTATAAAAAGGTAAAATCGCTGTTATACATAAGAAACAGCCACTGTGTTCATCTCCATTTTCGCTAGTCCTTTGAGGCTGCTAGATTCTGTGGTCTATTCTATGATGTGAGTAATCACTTAGCACTGTTTTTTGTTTTACTGCAATCTATGGGATTCAATGGCCTGAGATGAATTGACTCATGCCGTTGGACAGAGCACCCTATCAGCTCTGAAATAAATTAATGAAGTGTAATAATCCTAAATAAAGAGTCAAGAAGACCAAAAATATATGTATTGATGATGACCAAACATATTAACCTATCACCAAAAGGGACATACATTGTGAAAAAAAGGGGAAAAAATGTTTTTTAATCTGGCCATTGATTTATTTATTTGCAAGGTGTTTCAATTAAATAAAACCCATCATTTTAAGCAATATATAAGACAATATTGAACAAAATTGGATAATCCCCCACATTTTCCAGGTGGACTACAGTAAAGGGCCACTGCACATTAATTGTGTTGTATGTCGTGCATCCAGAACTATTTTGGCTGGTGTAAGTGGCCATACAATATAACAGATAATCCATCGATGACAACATAAAGCTTCAATTAGATAGATGTACTCTGGTTCTCCCAAGACTGACAGCCGTGTCGTAAAAAAATAAAAAAATAAAAATGTAATTATTTATCTATAAATAGACAGGATCTGATTATCTATAATGTGTAGATGTAGATGTAAAAAAAAAACTCTACAAAGTGTGTTTGTATCTAAATAGTATTTCCAGCATGGACATAGTTTAGGGCAAACACTGACAAAGGCAATGCTGTGTTTGCTAAACACACAACACAGTCCTTGTTGAATGGTTGAGATAAGGTGGGGTCCGCACTGAACTAGATAAAACTGAACCCAGACAGAACATGTTTAGAACATGCAAAGTCTCATATAAAGATTGCCACATTAGGTACTTGTGTTACTACAGCATATGCATCACTCTAAAAGGTTCATGGAGTCACTGTCCTTTCCATAGAGGTCCAGAATCGGGCTAACTGCAGAGGTCCTATTGGAAAGCAGGTCAATGAATGTCAGCCGAATGTCAGGTTGCATGGGACTCAGACCTTACTAAATGCCCAAAATGCTACATTAAAGTAGGGTAGGTGTGATAAATCTCTTCTGTATCATCTTGATGAGGGTTGGTCATGAAGAGAGACTAAACAAGTTGTATTTGTATACAGTAGAAAACATGGCATCTTAGAAGGGGCACTATAACATGACATAATAAGTATTAGACATGTGCAAAACTAAAATTTTCGTTTCGTTTTCGTCCATTTGGACGAAAATTTTATTTATTTCGTCTAAAACTAATTTCGTTACTGCATTCAGAGCCCCATTCATAAGAATTTCTTATGAATGGGGACTCCATTCATAAGAATTTGTTATGAATGGGGCTCTCGTTCGGTTTATAGAAAGGCAATAGTACTACACGTATTCTATAAGCCGAAAGTCTATAAACCGAAGGTCGTTCGGTTTATAGACTTTCGGTTTATAGAATACATGTAATACTATGTATTCTATAAACCGAAAGTCTATAAACCGAACGACCTTCGGTTTATAGACTTTCGACTTATTGAATACGTGTAATACTATTGGCTTTCTATAAACCGAACGAGAGCCCCATTCATAAGAAATTCTTATGAATATTTAGAACTTGTGGTTACAAGGAAAGAATCGTATCGCCTTTTGCAATCAAGAAGCAATTTTCAAAATCTGAAATTAGTTTTTTGCCTTAATTTGGATCAACAGCAGGTAGAAGGATTAAACTCGTTGGTCTGTTTTCAACCTAAATCACTATGTTCCAATGAGGTTACTCTGTTCTTTCTTAGATCAGATAAAATTGGCGTCTCAGCCCAGATCTACACTTAGACAGACGTATCTGTTTCAACCTGTTCAATCTGAAACCAGCTCTACCTACTTCAGATGTTACTGCATGCCCAAAATACATTAAAAAAAATTCAAGCACTAACTTCACCCTTTGCAGGAAAATGACTCATGTTACTATTATACCATATACCACAGAGATAGCAGATGAACATGGAGCCCACTCGCATTATCCCACACAGTGCTACTTAATATGTTCGTAATGTGATAACCAAGTCATATTCCAAAATTGGGTTTAGTGGAGACAAACATTTCATCTGACCAATCTCATTATTTGCTTTAATAATCTGGCGTAGCCAACTAAAAGGTACAGGCTGGCTGTTCAAGAATCTAGAAACCTTGACTGTTCTAGGGGAACGCTGGTCTTGTTGAAGACAGCTGTGATACAGAAACTGCTACAGAGCCATGCTACACACAAAGTAGCATGTACCATGGATTGTCTCTTACCAGGACAATATAGAGTAAAAAGATGCACCCCAAGAATTCTTAATTACAATTCTGATCATCTAATACAATTTAGATTCCAATTTTATAAGCAGAAACAAAAATGTATTTTATATTTTGCAAATGTGCAAAATCTGGTGTAAAATGTATTTATTTTTTATTTACATAAATATATGTATTTTTATTTACAAAAAAATAAAATGTAGTTTAATTATTAAAAAAAATGCCTTACTGAAAATAACTGCTAGGGGGCGCTGTTGGGAAATACAACCGTTTTATTTTGATTTCTGTAAACCAAAAAGCTGTTCTGATGTAGTCCTGTCTGTATGTTTACCCACACGTGTTATATTGCTATTGCGAATTTGCATCTTCCTATTTATAGACTATGGCTACTCGAGAAGATTAAATAGAAGCAAAAAAGGGAACAAAATCTAATTAAAACATGGCCACTATTTACTTTTAACATAGTAACATAGTAATTTAGGTTGAAAAAAGACACAAGTCCATCAAGTTAAACCCATCTACCTATCATTCTAGCGTTTTGATCCAAAAGAAGGCAAAAAAAACCCTAAGGAAGCTATTTCGAATTTTGCCTCCTAGGGGGAAAAATTCCTTATTGACTCCAAAAGGGCAATCAGATTTCTCCTTGGATCAAAAAGCTCTATTATTAATGCTTATTCTATTATTAATACCCCTGTATGTTCTGCTTTTCTAAAAAAAAACATCCAGACCATTTTTAAATGTATCTATTGTGGTTGATAGCACTACCTCTCTTGGCAGTGAGTTCCATAACTTTATTGTCCTTACCGTAAATAATCCCTTCCTTTGCTGTCTATGAAATCTTTGCTCTTCCAGTCTCAGGGGGTGACCTCTTGTTCTTTGTACATTTCTGTTAATGAACAGGTCCCTGGAGAGCTCCTTATATTGGCCCTGCACATATTTATATAATGTTATCATATCCCCTCTAAGACGCCTTTTTTCTAAAGTAAATAAATGCAATTTTTTAAGTCTCTCTTCATAACTAAGATCCTCCAATCCCCTTATTAATTTTGTAGCTCTCCTTTGCACTCTTTCTAGTTCCTTAATATCCTTTTTAAGGACTGGTGCCCAGAATTGTACTGCATATTCAAGGTGAGGTCTTACCATTGATCTGTAAAGAGGCAAGATGAATCTATACCTCGTTTTATACATGCCAATATCTTATTGGCCCTTGCAGCTGCTGACTGGCATTGGGCACTGTTGCCAAGTTTGTTATCTACAAAGATTCCTAAATGCTTTTCGTTAGGAGTTTTTCCCAGGGAAATACCATTTAACGTATATGTTGCTTTGTTATTATTTTTCCCATAATGCATAGCTTTACATTTGTCTATATTGAACCTCATTTGCCACTTTCTTGCCCAGTCCCCCACTCTGTCCAAATCTTCCTGTAAAGAAAAAATATCAAGTTTAGTCTTTATTACCTTACCTAATTTAGTGTCATCAGCAAACACTGAGACATGGCTCTCAGCACAACGTGGGAGATCTTTAATAAACATATTAAAACATATTAAAAAGAAGAGGTCCCAAAACAGACCCCTGAGGTACTCCGCTCACTACCCTGGTCCAATTTGAGGCTTTTCCATTTACAACAACCCTCTGTGTTCTATCTTTTAGCCAATTTTCAATCGAAATACATACATTTGCCCCCAATCCTATTTCTCTCAATTTGTAGAGTAACCTTTTTTTTTAATAAATTGAATTTGTGCCATTCTTATTGCAACACATGGTGATGGAAATTTGTTTCTATTAAAATGAATGATATTATTTGATTTTTAGTCTTTATTTTACTTTTAATGCACGCTCCTGAGCAAACCATACACTCCAGGCCATGATGTGCTTCTGCAGGAAACCACCAAATTTTGAGACCAGCACCCAAATTGCAAACCTAGTACATGCCCCAGCACCCACATTGCACACCTAGTACATGCCCCAGCACCCACATTGCGTACCCAGCTTTACACCAGCCAGCACCCAGATTGTATCCACAGGACATGCCCCAGCTTCACAAAGCTTACTCCTGGGGGGCCCAAGGCAGCTGCCCGGTGGGCCCGCTGCCCATGCACCTCCTTAACTGCTACCTGTACTATGCGATCAGCACTGATCACATAGTACAGGTGCGAACAAAATGTGGTCGTCCGGAAACAGAGGTGCGCTCCGTGTGCCATTGGCACCGGTAGCAGCACCTGGGTCTAGGACTCTTCTTCGCCGCATCTTCATCACTGACAGTTTAGCGCGGCAGTTAGAACACTGAACTGTCAGCAATGAAGAATAACGCGGCCGTTTGAGCGCTATGAACTATGGCCGCGCTGAACTGTCAGCTCTCACAAATGTAAAAGTAAAAAGAAAATAACAACCCCTAATAAATGATTCCCAAACCCCAATACTAAAATTAACCCCAATACTAAAATTAACCCCCGAACCCTAATACTAACCCCTGACCCCTAATACTAACCCCCTAAACCCTAATACTAACCCCCGACCCCTAATACTAACCCCCTAAACCCTAATACTAACCCCCGAACCCTAATACTAACCCCCGACCCCTAATACTAACCCCCTAAACCCTAATACTAACCCCGAACCCTAATACTAAAATTAACCCCCTAAACCCTAATACTTAAATTAACCCCGAACCCTAATACTAAAATTAACCCTCTAAACCCTAATTCTAACCCCCTAAACCCTAATTCTAACCACCCTTACTAAAATTGCTAAAATACTGAAATAAACTTACCTTTAGCGATGAAATGACCCGCGATGAAATCTCCAGCGACGAGCTGTCTTGTGGTGCAGAGTCGGCGGTGAAGCGGCTGTGCGGAACCAGCCGCGATGAAGTGTCCCAACCCCGCAGCACCTCTTATGTGTCCTGACGTTGCGCGCATCAGCCTGTTTCGCTCGAGGGGGGAAATCTTCGCCCCTCAAACATAGAGCATGTTAGAGCAGCCGATGTCCGTGACTCAGAAGACATGGAGCCACGCACAGAAGAACCGCCCGGTCCCTGCAAATTTAAGGTAAACGAGCAGGGAGGGGGACAAACAACCTTATAAATAAAAGTTATGTGTGTGTGTAAGTGTGTCTGACTGTGTAAGGTTTTCTGTGTGTGTAAGTGTGTCTATCTGACTGTGTAAGATTGTCTGTGTGGTTAAGTGTGTCTATCTGACTGTGTAAGGTTGTCTGTGTGTGTATATATATGTGTGTATGTATGTGTATATGTGTGTATGTATGTGTATGTGTGTGTATATGTGTGTATGTATGTGTATATGTATGTGTGTATGTATGTGTATAAGTATGTGTGTGTATGTATGTGTATATGTATGTGTGTATGTGTATAAGTATGTGTGTGTATTTGTGTTGTGTATATGTATATGTATGCGTATGTATTAGACATTTGCATTCGTTTTCGGACGAATGCATTTTCGTCCATTCGTCCTAAAAACGAATAACGAAAATGCTAAACTAACGAAAGCCGAATGAACGAATGGTTAATAAACGAAAATCATTCTTCCATTCGTGCTATTGGCATTCTATAAACCGAATTGACCTATTCGTATGAATGGGGACTCTATTTCGGTTTATAGAATAACAAAAGTATTACATGTATTCCATAAACCTAAAGTCTATAAACCGAAAGACATTCGGCTTATAGACTTTCGGTTTATGGAATACATGTAATGCTATTGGTATTCTATAAACCGAAATAGAGTCGGTTTATAGAAAGCCAATAGCATTACATACATTCCATAAATTGAAAGTCTATAAACCGATTTCGGTTTATAGACTTTCGGTTTATGGAATACATGTAATGCTATTGGTTTATGTAATGTGTAGGTCAATTGATTGGTACGAACGAATAAAACGAAATGAAAATAATGAACGAATTTCGTCTGAAACGAATGCAGTAATAAACGCAATTCGTTTTAGACGAAATAAATAACAAACGAAAATTTTAGTTTTGCACATGTCTAGTATGTATATGTGTCTATATATATATATATATATATATGTATATATATATATATAATATAAACCTGAGCCATGTTAGATTAATCATATGGCTGGTTTTATATAATATATATCATAAGGCGGTTTTATATAATATTTATTTATATAATATATGGTTTATATTATATTTCATATAAATCCATCATTTTATATATATATATATATATATATATATATATATATATATATATATATATATATACACACATATATTATAAATATTATATAAACTGTCTCTCTCACATTTTATATACTCAGTGCGAGTGTGTGTGTTTATTTTTATTTTTTAGGAAGGTATTAGGGTGGATGGTGTGATTGCATGCCGGGGATGAGGGGCGGGGTCCAGGGGGCCAAACAAATGTTTGCCCAGGGTCCAATCATTGTTAAAGACTGCCCTGGTCCCATCACCCACATTGCACACCCAGGACATGCCCAAGCACCCACAATGCACACCCAGGACTTACCCCAGCCAGCACTCACATTGTATCAACAGGAGTTCTCCAGCTCCCAGTTTGCATGCACAGAGCGTCCCTGGTGTCTAGGGGTGCACAACTGGATGTCTGGGCACTGATCAGGTGCACAGTCCATGCTGCCTATCGAACTCATCACACACGTCTGCAGTCTGAGTGCACACAAGTACCCCGATGCTCTCACCTCAGAGCATGAAAGGCAGAATGGAAAGATGTCTGTGCACCTGAGCAGTGCAGAGAGGGCTGGTGAGGGGAGTTCATGAGTGTTGTACCCTCCTGATGAGGAGGAAACACTGCTCACTGACGATTTATCATCATCTTTACTCAAGACAGAGGTTATCAGTTGGGAAATTCTGGATATAGTGTAATTCACCCAAATAGAACACATGTTTAGAAAGGAAAGGCAGAGGTCTTGTGTGATGAAACTGAGAAGAATTCAGCTGTAAGGTCAAAAAGCACAGGAATTTAATATGCAATAATGTGTTCCGGAAGCTGTCAAGAAAGACAGGTTTGCTCTATACACAAAGCAGTTATCGAAGTCAGGTAGTCAGATGCACAGTGATTACCAGAGTAGCCCAAGGGTTATTTGGAGTAAAAGGATATTTTTAATTTCTGGTTGTCCCACAGTGTCTATTAGACTAATAGGCATTCCTTTTTGGACAATTATACAGAGGATATGCACCACAAAATACACAAAAATACTCTTACACAAACACACTCGCTAATACACACTCACACACACTCACTAATACATGCTGACACTAACACACACAAACACACTCACTAATACACTAACACACACAACCACACCCTCACGCATAACACTCACTAATACACACAAGCACACCCTCACGCATAACACTCACTAATACACACAACCACACCCTCACGCATAACACTCACTAATACACACAACCACACCCTCACACATAACACTCACTAATACACACAACCACACTCTCACACATAAAACTCACTAACCCCTTTCATTCAAATTATTTTCCCCTAAACTAACCTTGTTTGACTTATTCTGAAATGAACTTCAGCACAATTCCATTTGTCCAAAAATAATGTTAGAATTTTGTCCAAAAACAAATGTGTCAATGGACAGAGTTTAGTTCAGACAAATCAGTGGGGTTTTTTCTCACCTGATTCCATTTCGCAAAATGTTGCCGGTGTCCAAGTCTAGTGTGTACCATTACATCCCACAACTTAAACAACTCTTGTATCTGTCATGACTTGAGTTAAAAAAAACAAAATGCCCCTTTAGATTGCCTAAGTTGTCCATTAAGATTGACCCATCCTTGTTAATGATAATCCAGACTAGGCACACCCCTTGAGAGCTCTATAGCGACAATAGAAGTGGAAGCCGCATCTTACCAGGATGCTACCTAGATGGGAGGGACACAGTAATGCATGGCAAGTCTCCTCTGAACGAGCAACACAGTCGTAGGTTAAGGCCTATCAAAGGATTCGTCCCTGTGGTAGGACTGGTGTCCCTCTAGGTGCAGTGAGCCAGGGACCCTCGCCTGGGCCTATCCTGATATCTCTCAGAGACAAAGGAAATGGGGTGCCCTTATTCAGCTTTCAAAAATAATAGGACATTGCTTTCCATGGAACGTAAGATCTGCATCCAGCTGGCGGGTTTATGGATCTCTGTAGGGCAAATTTTCCCTAAAATAACATAAGTGTATATGGCAAGATCTGTGATGTTCCAAAGAACATCATTAAATTGTCCATCACACAGCCCAGTAAAGGGCTTACAAAGAGATTTTCCTTTCTTGACGTACTGTCACTGATTAGTCTGAATAAATATAATTTATGAGAGTCAATAGCCTTGAATATAAGGTGTGCCCACTTTTAGGCTCCGTTCTGTCACTACTCTTTGTTGAGACGCACCATCTGATATCCTTAGGATAATACCTCGGTCTCTTAACAACAAAGAGAACAAACAAAATGATGGATAAGGAGCTTTACAACTAACTCACAGATAAATCAGTGGCACACACCAGCAGTGTCAAAAGAAAATCATAAGATGGAAAAGAACAAACCAAGTGAATTGCTCTTTTAAGGTTTGATCTACCCCAAGCATATTTAACTGAGGTTAACTCTAGTTTATTTGAGTTTTTTTATAAATATTTTTCCACTTTTTCCAAATACTTTAGAAAAAAGGACTGTGCACTTTGCTTTTTATTTTTATTTTTATAAATGTATTTAAAAAAAATCGACCTTATTGTGGCTCAAGCATAGAGATCGACCATCCGGACCACACCGTGGTCGTTTGTCAAGATAACAAACAAAGTCCCAGAACATTTGGGAAGTAAGCAAAAAGTTACCATTAAGAGTCTACTCTCCCTGACAGGGGGCGGGGGGTTTAATGGCGAAAATGTCCAGATCCGACGGCCTCCGATGTTTAAGGTAAGATCCAGTCAGGTTTATAGCAAGTGTGATTGACAGAGATGGCTACTGGGTTCTTTGGCAAGACCTTTAGCCCTAACGGGGTGTCTTCACTGCCATTTGCTAATACTTTGCACCTACCTTCTAGAACAAGTGCAAGATATGTAACGGTCTCCTCGATAAAGAGAGAATTGCAGTGTATTGATACAGAAAGCCAAGTTGGAAAAATGATCCCATTCAGCTGCATTGGGGAATTTTTGCAACTCAGCTACTTTGACTTTCAGTTTCAAATTCGCCTCTTCTCCAATTCCTTGCAACTCTCTTTTTATTGAGTAGACCCTATAATTTTGTTTTCTCACTACATAAGAAAGCAGTGTTGCAAACAGTAGTGTATCTTCTACAAGGCACTCGCCTAGGGCGGAACTTTTCCAGAGGGCGGAAAGTTGCCGGAGGGTGTTAAAGCACACTGCTGGTGCTTCAAACATTTTGCTCTCTCCCCCACCGTTCAGCAAGCTTTAGCTCCTTCCAATTAATCGGGGTGACGGGGGCATGTAATGGACGTGGTGGGGGTATGAAATGAGGGTGATGGTGGCATGTAATGGGGGTGATGGTGCATTTAGTGTGTATGCAATGTGGGTGATGGGGGCATGTAATGGGGGTGATGGGGGCATGTAATGGACGTGGTGGGGGTATGTAATGAGGGTGATGGCATGTATTGGGGGTGATGGTGCATTTAGTGTGTATGCAATGTGGGTGATGGGGGCATGTAATGGGGGTGATGGTGGCATGTATTGTAGTGATGGTGCATTTAATGTGTATGCAATGTGGGTGATGGGGGCATGTAATGGGGTGATGGGGGCATGTAATGGACATGGTGGGGGTATGTAATGAGGGTGATGGTGGCATGTATTGGGGGTGATGGTGCATTTAGTGTGTATGCAATGTGGTTGACGGGGGCATCTAATGGGGGTGATGGGGGCATGTAATGGACATGGTGGGGGTATGTAATGAGGGTGATGGTGGCATGTAATGGGGATGATGGGGCATTTAGTGTGTATGCAATGTGCGTGATGGGAGCATGTAATGGGGTGATTGGGCATTTCACGTGTGTGCAATGTGGGTGATGGGGCATGTAATGGGGTGATGGAGCATGTCGTGGGTGTGCAACATGGGTGATGGGGCATGTCGTAGGTGTGCAACGTGGGTGGGGTGGTGCCCAAATTCTGTCTGCCAAGGGCAGCACAAAACCAAGATACACCACTGGTTGCAAAGCATGTAAAATTATCCCGCACCTAAAGAGTTAAAGGGAATCTGTCAACATTGTTTATCCTTTAAATGTAGAGAATAAAAAAATGCTGAAAAAATGATCTATACATTGTGTTAGCAAAATGCCTGAAATGAGAGAAAAATCAGTTTAAAACATGTCTGTGGTGTCGCCTGTTTATGACATTGTTTATGACATCACCGGTGGCTTCACATGCAAATGTGTAATTGACAAATCAAGCCACAATGTGATGTCATAAACAGGCGACTCCGCAGACGCATTTATTGTGTAGATTACTGTTTCATCTTTTTTTTTCTTCTCTCCATTCACAGTATAAGCAACGTTTAGGTTGGCAGACTCCCTTTCACTGGTTTTGCTAGACCTGTTAGGGTAACGTGATAAAACCAAATCCGTGGGAAAGTGGAAGATGATCCCGCCTGCATTACACCTACTCAGTCTTTGGAGTCCTATTATCTTCATCTTATAGCTGTGTAATAGTAGAGCATGCAGGTCACTCAGGAATAAAACACATGTTAAGAATTCAAATAAGGTTTTCAAGGGAAAAAATACTAGCGAAGTTTGGGTGGTTGTGTAACATGGCCCCTAATATAGCTTTTCAGAGGCAGAGTTCGACGGGACAGAGCACGGAATTCGGGACAGCTGGGAGGTCCGCGGTTCCGTTTTTTAGTGTTCTGCTCCTGATGCTTTTGGTCTTCATTCCACTTCCAGGTTAAATTGGAAGCAGAAGTCAGTTATGCAGTCACTGAAAGCTGGTGTCCGGGGTCCACAGACTCACATCCTGACTAAGCCTGTGTTGAAATGTTGGCTCTATTAAAGAGGAAACGATAATTAAAATAAAAAATTCACTGGTTAGTGGAACAAATAAGATTATGCAAGGACTGTGCTATGTGATAACACTAAATAGACAGTAAATAAACAATTGGCTGACTCTGTCCCAACGCTACTATTGATGGGATTTCATTCTGTGTCTGCCCTCCATTGAGGTGGATTTTTTGGGGGGAATGGGCTGAAGATTAATTAGAACCCCCCCCCCCCCCATAACTGTGTATGTGGAGGTGTTTTTTTTAGCAGGTCAGGGACCCTGGGCAAGTCTTTGGCTCATTCCTTTCTGGGAAGGGACGGGGGACTGGCTCTGACTTACCATAGTCACCCATATGCATTATTGGTGCCAAGAGCATCGGCAGCTCCCAGCACCGTTTAATTATAGGGTGGCTCCCCATATGTGTTAGATATTAGGGTACCACCTGGTGAACCCACAGGACCCCAGTTTAGAGCGTCGGTCTTTACTTTTTCTTTATTTATTTTTTTATTTTTTTATTTTTAATGCAACTTGCCACCTGTAAAGGAGGCGAGTTGCTGAAGGGGGGATTTGGACTTCAAAGCCACCTAATTCAAACTCCCTTCGGTTTTTAGTGTATAGCAATTTTTACTACTTTTCACCGAGGGGAGTTGGAGATGGAAGAGGGAGATCGAGCTTATATTAGCGAATAGCGTAAGCAGGTTTTCTTGGGAGGTCGACTTTTAAAGTCGAATTCGATCACCCAAGTTGACCTCTTCTCACTTATTTTTGACCCCTAGTGAATAGACCCCTCTTGAGGCAATTGTCTTTTTTTTTTTTTTTTTTTTTTTTTTTTTACTAGTACTTCAGTCTTTTTCACAGTCCAAAAAAAGTCCAACAAATATGTATTTTTATTTAGCAAACAAGTCCTCTGAACTGATGCTCGGGTAATGTCAACACCGTCTATTTTTAAGTCTCTTCCGCAATGAAAAAATCAAATAAAAAAAAAAAAAAAAAATATGAACACTGCCTTGGTTAATAATGAAAATGCAGCCAAAGAGTAAACAGGCTTTTATTTGCATAGGTGTTCTGTGATTTGTATAATTTCCCAAAGTAACATCAATAAATATGCTACCACACTAAATCGTACCTGGGAATGGAAAGAAAAAGGAGGTATTCAAATTTGCTTCCAGATGAGAAAAAGGGAATTTATATTTTAGTTTTAAGAAATATGCATGCACATATTTGAGCTGATAACAGCTGATAACCTGTGTTCCGTAAAAACATTTACAATATGCTGATGCATATTGCATGACCCTTTGGCATTTTGGGGGAGGACTTTTCTCTCCAGGGAGTCTCGGGCTTACTTTCTGGAGTTAACACGTTTATTCTATACTAGTTTAACCCCTTGGTGACGCATGGTGCTTGCTTCCGAGAAGACGCAAGCACCAAGACGCCATTTATTTGTTCCTGGCTCCCGATTGCATTTGGGGTGTAGCCATGGACAATGTTGCAGAGACCCAACCAGGGTCTTAACAGACCGTGTGGTTGCCCGCCCCAAAATCACGAGCCCTCCCGAAGTCACTTGTGACGTCATGGAGGCGTGCCTCAAACGCGATTCGGTAAAATTAAGCTGACGCGATGAGTGGCCTCATCTGACAGGTGAGGTCCCGCTGCAAGTTGCTGACCACAGCTCATCGCGTGTTAACTGAAGAACATTCTATGACGTCCTAGCATCTTTTGGGACCAGAAAAATAGGATGGCACTGAGCCTCCTACCATCACGAAGGGGTAAAAAAAAAAAAAAATTCCTCATTAATATGCCACTGATAATTTGCTCGTTAATATGTCACAGCTAATCCCCGTTTGAATGAATGGGCCCTGTGTAGCTGCCCCGTTTACCGACAATTTTTTTTTTCTTTCACAGATTTTTTTTTTAAAGGGCCGGGGCCCAGGACAGGTGTATCGCCTGTCTTCCCCCTGATGGCAGCCCTGCTTCCCCCACAGAGAAGAGAAGATTAACCTTGGCGGAAAAAAAATGCTATGTTTAATGTTATGCATTGAAAACTAGAATTGTGGGTTTTGGCCTATCTCTACTGTGACCTGATCCAGTAAAAACATATCCCTATAAAAACTGTTAAAACCAGTTAAACAACCTCGCTCAGCTGTAACCCAACAGCCCTGGTTATTTCTTGACCTACATTCATATTTTGCTTGAAGGATAGTATCCACAATGTAATCTGGAGATCACAGACGGTCAGTCAATTTACAAAAATGCTCCAGCTTCAAATACAACGTGATTCTGCAAATCAGTAAAAAGTTAAATAACAAAAATCAAAATCCAACAGTTATAGAGACACTACAAAATGAAAAAAAAGAAACACCTATGGTGGAAAACTACTGATTATAAATAAAATGGAAATAATAATATAGATAAAATGACCACATTAAGATAAATAAAATGTTTTCGAACAAAACGTTAAACAATCACGAGATATTAATTTTTTATTTAAACACTTATTAAGCATCTAATTCACATAATGAGCAAAAATCATTTTATGCAAATTTCATTAACTGTACAAGAAACTTAGAATGTGTCGGCAGATAAGAGCCATTTGGCCCATCTAGTCTGCCCAATTTTCTAAATACTTTCTTAGTCCCTGGCCTTATTTTATATCTAGGATAGCCTTATACCTATCCCACGCATGCTTAAACTCCATCACTGTGTTTACCTCTACCACTTCCCCTGGAAGGGTATTCCATGCATCCACTACCCTCTCAGTAAAGTAATACTTCCTGATACAGGCATACCTCAGAGTTATTGCGGGTTCGGTTTAAGGGGTCAATAAGTAGAAGCTCAATAAAACGAAATATATCTCTATTACTTTTAAGCCTTTTCCCTCTCTGAGGTCATTGTGTGATTTACGTAATTTCAAAAAATGTTGCACATTTCCTGACTTGTGTCATTACACAATCCTCGTGTAACGTGTATAACATTGGCTCAGAGGCATTTTTTTGCATCTCAAACTATGTTACAGTGTATCATGTGCACATACTGATCATCCTTCAAGATACCAATGTATCTCCAGCTGAAGTTGTAAATATATAAACACTGAGAAGTCACTCGCAGTCACCTGTGTAGCAGAGGTGATACTATGGCCTATGACTGAGATGGTGAACATTTTTGAACGTGCTGAGTTCTCTATAGCAGGGTGTGAGGAACCTGTGGCCCTCTAGCAGCTAAGAGGCTGGCAGAGGAGTATGGGAAATGTAGTCCTGCAAAAGTGTGGCGGGCCGCAGGTTGCCCAACCTTGCTCTATAGCAGGCCAAGATGAAGTTCTCAAAGTGCCGTCTCATTTTAGACATTTTTCTGCCCATCAGTATCAGCCACCCTGCTCATTCTTGTGCTCCTTCCCCCATCTTAGAATTTCTCTTGCACCAATGAGTTCAAGTATAAACTGTGCAGTAAAGTGCCTACTAATCCCCCTAATGTCAGCCTTAGATCATAACATTTACTGGCTCCTCCATAACTGATGGTGATACTGTAGAAACATGCGACTTGTGGCACCTGTGCCATAGTTTCGCCATCACGAAAGCCAAAGTACAAAAATAGACGTAATATCCAACTGCACATAGGGTTTCTAGATCTTCTTCTTCAAAAAATAAATAAATATATATATATATAAATATACCAGCCATGCCATTGTCTTTATAGACTTAACATTGGCCTCATGCCAATTGTTGAATGGCCTGCTTGTAAAATACTGTCTGGGTGACAATACTGTATTCCTTGTAGAAGCCGTGTCCTCTAGGCCCCACACACTTTCATGAGCATAGGTGGTACTTACATGTGTTATGTGCCCTTTTACAGGGTATTGTATGTCTTGGACTTACAGGGTTTTACCCAGAGGCTCTGACTTTGACAGCTCATTGCTGTTGCTCCCCCCCCCCCCCCCCCCCCAATAGTAGGTAGGTGCAAAAGACCAACAAAGAGGAAGCCCCCTGTAGCACCACTGGTTCTGTCTTTGTAACATGGTAAATCCATAGTTGCCAACATCGGCCATGTTTCCAGGGACACATATTTGTTCCACATGCTACAGAAAGAACACGCAAAGTGCAGCCTGGCAGTATGTAGGATGGATATACACACACAGGCACAATCCAATTAATTAATCATGGCAGGTCCTTTGAGATCTCTTCCCTGATAAATTAATTAAAGTGTGTCTGTGTGTATATACATTCTACATACTGCCGGGCTGCAATTTGCATGCTCTTTCTGCAGCATGTGGAACAAATATGTGTCTCTGGAAACATGGCCGATGTTGGCAACTATTTAAATCTGGGGATTGGCACTGGGCAAATAAAGGGGGGGACGGACAGAGACATACAATGTTCGGGGTAGGGAGGGGGGGGGAGAGAGACAGACAACATTGGTGGGAGAGAGTGAGGGGGGAGACAGACACAGTGGAGGAGGGAGGGGGAGAGAGAGAGACACCGATGGGGGGAGCATTGGGTAAGTCTGGGGGGTAGGGGCAGCATTTGCACATAAAGGTAAATAAAAACAAGAAATGCATTTTTTTATATCATGTTTTTATTAAGCAATTTACATGTGAATATATACAAGTTAAACTTTTTTACTACTGGGTAGTCTTATATTCAGGCTTTTAGTTTATTTTTATTTTTTTGCTGTTTAGGAGACTTTGGCGCTTATTGAAGATGGTGGTCATGTAAAATGCATAGACAAATTCTACTTACCAGGATTGGCTCTGCCAAATGTATAGTTACAGAGGGCGCAACCCCAAATGTTTTTTTTATGGACAGAAGGCCACAAATATGTCATTTGAATGGTGCACATGAGCTGTCCATTAGGGGGCTTCCATCACATTCCATCAGAGTAGGGTTGACAATTTTTTGTTTGAAAAAATTACTGGCTGTGGTATGGCCTGCAAATGCTTAACATTGGCCCCATAGCCAATTTTTTTTTTTTTTACCAGCCTGCGTGCTGGGCTAGGGCAAGTCCTGTGAGTGCAATCTAAGTGCCGGAGTGGGTGCGGGGCAAGTCCTGTGAGTGCAATATCAATGCTGGAGTAAGTCCTGTGAGTGCAATCTCAATACTGGCGTAAGTCCTGGATGTTGGGGCAAGCATTTGAGTGCACATTAACTGCATTGGTGGGTTCAGGGGACAAGTCCTTTGTTGGGGTAAGTCCTGTTAGTGCAATCTTGATGCTGGAGTAAATTTAAGTAAATCCTGGGTGCTGAGGCAATTCCTGTGAGTGCCATCTAAGTGCTGGGGTGGGTGCTGGAGCAAGTCCTGTGAGTGCAATCTTAATGCTGAGGAAGGTCCTAGGTGCTGGGGCAAGTCATGTGAGTGCAATCTAAGTACTGGGGCAAGTCCTGTGAGTTCATTCTCAATTATGGGGTAAGTGGTGAGTGCTGGGACAAGTTCTGTCTGAGTGCTGGGGCAAGTCCTGTGAGTGCAATGTAAGTGCTGGGACAAGTCCTGTGAGTGCAATCTAAGTGCTGGGGTATGGACTGGGGCAAATCCTGTGAGGGAAATGTAAGGGCAGGGGTACATTCTGGGTGCTGGGCCAAGTCATGTGAGTGCAATCTAAGTGCTGGGGTAAGTCATGGGTGCTGGGGCAAGTCCTGTGAATGCAATCTAGGCGCTGGGGTAAGTCCTGGGACAAGTAATATGAGTGCAGTCTGAGTGCTGAGGAAGTCCTTTGAGTGCAAGCTGGGTGCTGAGGTAAGTCAATACATTCACCCAGTAGGTAAACAAAGTCATATCAAACACACTGTCCTAATTTATCCCATTCACAGGGCAATTCATATAACCTTGTGTACATACTGGGGGTATATATATTGCCCTTTGCAACAGTATATGTAAGTATTATCTATAAATAATAGATGCTTCAAAAGTGCTTTAAAATAATGTAATGCTCTGGGGCTGGTATACAATTATTTCCAGGGCTGGATTTTATTCCCAGTCCAGCACTGCAGGTCTATTTGAGTTCAACATAGGGGCACAGACCCTCCTAAAATAGTGATACTTGGCAGCTATGCTGTGCTGAGCATAACAGGAGTGGCAATTCACAGCAGCTGGCGTGCCAGAAGTGGACCATTGCTGCCTTCCTGGGTTTTTATTCCAGTGTAACCAAGCTCAGGTAAACACTAAATGGGCTCAGGTCAGTAGAAACCAGCCAATACAGGAATGCTAACAGGAAACTGGAATGGAAAAAGTAAACTCCTGTAGGTGTGGTGTCACCTCCTCCCCTGTGCAGAGCTCGGTGGAACTGCAGGCAGGGGGCGCTGTTCTGAGTATTTGATGGGAGGATGGTGTGCAATTATAAGTCACTGAGAAAGCAACTCTTGTGATCCACACCCTGCACTGTGTTCTCTGCATTTCCAACTTCTCCAGACTTCCCCAGCATTCAATCTGCACCATGCCTGTCAAAGGGGGGACAAAATGCGTCAAATACTTGCTTTTCGGCTTCAACTTCATATTCTGGGTGAGTAGTGGCTTTTGATCTTTGTTTGGGGGGTGTTAGTAAGAAGGGGGGTGTTAGTAAGAAGGGGGGGGGGTGTAACAACTGGGGATCCCAGGCATCGGGAGGGGGGCGCGATCAGTAACATTAACCCTGCATTCTAGTGTTTTGCAAGTTGCACCAGCACCCCAGGCAAGGGGGTAAATGCTGCCAGTCCCCATGCGCTACTTTGTATTTAAATAAAGTGTATTTCCTCATTGTGTTTAGCTATTAGTTAGAATTAACCCCGTGTTTTCTGTCTATCCTCGAGTTAAGGAATTTCAGGTTACACCCTACAATAAAGTGGGGGAAATAAGATGTTTTGCCCTCCTTTCCCATCAGTCTGTATATTAATTTATAAGGATGTAAAAAAAAAAATTCAAATTATTATTATTAGTTTGTGCTTTAGTCTTGCACTGTTTGTTGTATTTCATATGATGCTAAAATAACCGTGTTGCAACAATTGCTATGTATATTTCATAGCAAGAGAGGGAGAGAAAACAAAACAAACAAAAGAGTTTGGAAATCAAAGGGTTAAAAGTGAAGGTTGAACTCTCTGATCCCTGGATACAGAATCCCAGATCACCCCTGAATAATTGTCAACAAGCAGTGCAGGTTTTTTTTTTTTTTTAACCCCTTAAGGACCAGGACCAGGCACTGTGTATATTCCATCATAACACACTGTCCCCTTTTTATCCCAGGGATGGCCTACAATTTTTTTTTTTTTTTAGAGACACCAAGGTTAATACAGAACTCTTGTAGCTACATAAGCAGGATATGTATGGAATAATAATTGTGATTGGTGTCATTGTTTTTTTAAGGGGTTAACTAGGCAATCTTTATTTACATTTGTCTTAATGATATATATATATATATATATATATATATATATATATATATATTTTTTTTTTTTTTTTTTTTTTGCTAGGTTGAAATCCCTTGTAGTTTCTGTATCCATGTGTGTTGTCTCTCAGCTTTGCTGCCAGACACTCCTGTATGTAACTGTATCTTCCCTATACTGTGCATGTAATATGCTTTATATAATCCCCACAGGGCAGGGTTGAGGGCGATTCTTTTCAGAATCATTCTTAGGTACCAATAGCCCCGTATCAACGAAAACTAAGAATTTAGCTTTCTGATATAGTTTAATTCCTTTATTAAAATAAAAATTAAGGAAAAAATGATTTTTTTTTTTTTTTTAAATCAATCTGAGGACACTGAACAGCTGTTTTTTCTAGGCAAATCTGATGACCCTACCAGTAGTTGATGTGTGGCAATTACTGGGACTTTTAATGATGTTCTATGTCATAGACTTTGGATGGGACACGGGTGTAAGGGAAGTGTTGTCTATACCTGAGATTTAAAGTAGGCAATATGTGTGGAGGTGCGGGGGGGGCAGTTTAGGGTATTCCCTGTGACATCACAAAAAGCCAGCCATTCACACACAACCAGAAAGAGTGTAGTATAAAAATAGATACCGTTTTGATCCGTGCGTTTTTCCTTTTTTTTTTTTTTTTCTTGCATATTTTACTCTTTTTAAGAGCATCGCCTATTAAAAAAATAAAAAAATCAGGTTGCCATTAAACTTTAATATTAAGATAGCTGCAGAATTTAAAATGAGGCTTTGATTCAAATCCATTATTTCATTTTTTTTTTTAAATTAATTTTTATTATTCTTTATTTATTTTAGCTGAAATCAGTCAGAGACATGCCAGGGTGGAGCATTCTTATTTTTCCACTCCTACCATGTCTGTTCATTGTTTGGGCAGCCTTTGGCATGGAGTCATTGAGGATATAAAGAACGATTTGTACAGTAAATGTGCTTATCTGTGTTCTTTGGAATATCAGCTATTTGGGACAATGTGCCGTTTCATGTTACTCTATTTGTAGGTGACAATTAAATTTTTTTTTTTAATTTTTTCCCAATTTTAGTTCCTTTTACTAGAAGAAGGGAAAAAACACAGCTGCAGTGTAATGGAATAGATTACTCACACACTTGGCACTGCTATCATAATAATATAAATCCCACGTCTGTTCTGAAGCTAAACATTTTAAAAGGGCAGTTTCTCCTAGCTTAATTTCTGTATGTTGTACAAATATTCATTCCAAATATGTAAAATGCTCTTATTTTTAACTTTTAAAAGACAACTGTCAACTCTTAATGAACACTGTATTAAACAATGGAGCAAACCCTTATACACATGCTGTCAGTAGTGTACCCTTATACACATGCTGTCAGTAGTGTATCTTCCACAAGGTACTCGCCTAGGGCGGCACTTTGCCAGAGGGTGGCACTTTGCCTGAGGGTGTTAAAGCACACTTCTGGTGCTTCAAACATTTTCGCTCCCTCCCACACCGTACAGCAAGCTTTAGCTCCTTCCAATTAATCGGGGTGATGGGGACATGTAATGGACGTGGTGGGGGTATGAAATGAGGGTGATGGTGGCATGTAATGGGGGTGATGGGGCATTTAGAGTGTGGGCGATGTGGCATGTCATAGATGTGCAACATGGGTGGGTGGGGTGCCCGAATTCCCGAATCCTGTCTGCCTAGGGCAGCACAAAACCAAGATACACCACTGAATACTGTGCTAATCTTATGGAACCATTCCAAAACAACATTTTTTGCATAATTTTTTTTTTTTTCCATTCACTTGGGTCGGATCAATGACTTTCTGACCCAGGCTCCCTACAGTCCTGCCTCTTAGCGGTGTGCGGCCCACGCCTCCTCTCTGGTGAATCGCCGCCCCCTCTTGCAAAACCCTTGTGTGATGTCGTCACATGATATCGCAATGCAGTCTGGTAACAGGGAAATCTCTGTCTGCCGCCCTGTTGGCTGTATACAAGCTGCTCAGTGCGCAACCTTGTATTCCCAGCACGGTCTCGCGTGTCATCACACAGGGGATCGCCAGGGGGGCGGGGCTTCATGAGGCGGGGTTGAACACATATGAGAGGCAGGACTGCAGGGAGCTTGGGGTCGGAAAGTCAGCAATCCGACCCAAATGAAGGGGAAAAAAAATATGTATTGGAAATGTTTCATAGCAGTGGCACAGCTTGTATATAAGGGTTTCTTGCTTTATATAATACAATGTTTAGGGGTTGACTGTTGTCCTTTTTTAAAGAAGTCTACAGTAAACATAATTTCACAGGGGCTCCTAAATTGAGGGGCATCCAATCAGGAAGGCTTGGCGAGATGGGCGAGACTGTTACTATAGTAACAGCAAAAGCTCTTGCACTTTTTTTGCCATATTTAGGTGATTGGAAGAGATGAGAAAAAAAAAAACTCTATGTTTACTTAGTTTACATGATGCCCTTTAGCTGGAACTGACCCTTTAACTAGAAATAATTTATTTTGCATTTTGGTGAAAAAATATTAATGTTTTGCCAACTGCCTTTTATACCACACGTCATATACATCAGTATATCTGTAACTTTGTGTACATGGATCGGTCTGTTTTATAATAGAAACATAGAAATGTCGGCAGATAAGAACCATTCGGTCCATCTAGTCTGCCCAGTGTTCTAAATACTTTTAGTAGTCCCCAGTTCCCTATCTTATAGCTAGGATAGCCTTGTATCTATAACTTTATAGTTATAACTTTATAGTTTGTTTTTTTCAGGAAAGGAGAGTGAAAATGTTACCATTTATTGGCTGAGAGTTTGCTTGCAAGCTTTCAAACCAACGTCCTAGGTCCCTTCTTCAGGTATTAAAACAGAATCCCTAATTTTAAAACATAGTTGACGGCTTTAAAGGCTAGAAAAACACAGGGTATTGAAGAATGTTCTTAGGAGTAAACCAGCCAGTTCTGCAGAGATCCAGTAGTCTGTTCACTCTACTCTGGGATGCTCAACCAAACTGATTTTATCTGTTGGATCTGTGCGGAACTGGCCGATTTACTGCTGAGAACATTCTTCAATACCCTGTGTTTTTTCCAGCCTTTAAAGCCGTTAACTATGTTTTAATTAGGAATTTTGTTCTAGCCTCGTTGATGCCTGAGGAAGGGGCCTAGCAAGTTGGTCTTTTACCCAAACTCTCAGCCAATAAATGGTATAATATTAACTGTCCCTTTTTTTTTTGTTACCAGTTTTTCCACTGCTCACACAGTACTACTACTCTTCTTCTTTTTTTTTTTTAAAGCAGTGGAACAATAAACCATTAGAATTCCAGGTTTAAAGTTAGCAGACCCGGTGCTTTCAAGTTTTCAAATCTTCCATAAAATACTTGAAATTCTTGACGTCCAGAGTTGAAAAGGCCTTTGTATTGGTGAGAGTTCTGTGACATCATGATACTGCCACGCCTCAATCACTTCTCTTAGCTGTGGTCTAGGTTTTTGTTTTTCTTTCTCTTTTTCTCTAATGTTTACTATTCGTACTGATTTTGGTGGAGTGATGAAACCCTTCATAAAGATTGCCAATCTGTCTCCTAAAAAAAAAAAACAACCTCAACCCATACACTTGCTAGTGAAACTGCGAGAATATGTGTAGATTAAAATATTTTTACATTTACTCAAAGTTGGTTTCCACCTCCTCCAAGATGGACACTGCAAGAGGCAAACATCTGTCTCCTCCAGAATAACGAATTGGGGCTGGGCAGATGGGCGTGCGTCCAATATAACAAATGTATGTATTATTTAAGTGCAATGCCTATGGCACAGCACAATATATGGACTTCAAATTACCCACCAGGGGGGTTATTTATCAGTTAATTCTGGGACACAGTTCCAAAAATTGTTTCATTCACCATGGGAAAACAAAACTTTACATCACTTTTCACACTTTGCCCCAGAGTCGAGTGATATATATATATATATATATATATATATTTTTTTTTTAATGGTACTACAGGGTTAGACAGATGGGTTCCAGAGCCAGCCTGATTAGTTTTAGGAGCCAGGAAAATTGAAATTTTACAAAATAATTAGGTGCCAGCATTAGAAATTTTAGGAGCCAGGGTTCCCTGGATTTGTCAAGCTCTTGGGTACATCCTTTTATATTCATCTTATACTGCGAGTGGCTAACTGTTGCAGAATTTACATAGACTAGAGCAGTGCTACTCAAACCTGTCCTCAAGGACCCCCAACTGTCCAGGATTTAGGCTATTACCCATTTGTGTTTAAATAAGAGTGTGTATAACACCTAATCTAAACACAACTGGGTTACACCCCATATTCTGGACCGTTGGGGGTCCTTGATGACATCATTGAGAAGCAATGGCCTAGAAGGATTGTGATCTTTTGGCTCCAGCGTCTTTATAAACTTTATGTGATTCTAGAACCTGCTTCTCTTCAGTCATTCCCCCTTAGGCACGCAAATAATTACAAATCTGTTTTTAGTGGAGCATCATGGGGTGTTGTGGGGCAATTGGGGCACAGGATCTTGCTAAGCTCCCACTACCACGAGAGCCAGTGCGGCGGTTTCTCCGGAGAATGGGGGGGGGGGTTTGTTGGCACCACATTAAAAAAAAAAAAAAAGAACCGCATTTTCATGGGGTTTTAATTGTAATATGTTTGCGCCCTGTTTCATGGGCAGGACATCACATTTGCTAATTTTAAAATAAAATCTGCAGTATTTTTGGTAAGAGGCAGCACCCAAACGTTGGACTACTTTGGCATACTCGACAGGTTTTCAGCCACCTTTCTCTTTTTAGATGCTCCAAGCATTGGCTGTATAGTGACATCCACCTCCTACCCAAACCTACTCTCCCAAACAACTGGGACATGGCACGATGCAGTCCAATGGACGCAGAGCTTTTTCAAGGCATAACATTTTCTGATTAATCTGGGTCCTATGATCCCTGCTTCCTGCACATCACTGCCTTTCCATCCCTTCACACTGTGTTGACTGCTGATTGAACCTAACTTAACCAGGGGGGGAGGGAGGGAGGTCTTGTGGCTTTAATACCACACATGAGATAAGAGAGGCAGTCCTCATTGCATTACATAGTCTGGCTCACTGTGTTGCCTAATCTGTTTGTTAACATGTTGCTGCCTGTGTGATGCAAATTTAATGAGCTTTTCCTAATGTTTAATGACTGATGTAGACATTTATTTTTCGTTAATCTTTCTATGCACGGGCTTCCAGAACAATGGTGCGGTACTCCCTTTCATGCTGCAATGGAAAGTATGTTGTGTTAGTTGTGTACTGATGACTGTAGGTTAGATCAGGGCGTGACAAATATTTTTTAGACTTTAAGGGA
This sequence comes from Pelodytes ibericus, assembly GCA_036172795.1. NCBI lineage: Eukaryota > Metazoa > Chordata > Amphibia > Anura > Pelodytidae > Pelodytes > Pelodytes ibericus. The sequence continues at coordinate 14,430,304 of CM069858.1, read as the reverse complement.
CAGTCTAGTCCCCTCACTTTTGGTACAAGATGAAGATCACTGCCTCTATAGAGCACAGGGTTTGTTTTTTTTACCAGTGTGATTTGATACAGGTATTTTTGCATAAATCATATTTTTACTATTTGACTCAAGCCCTCCCGCAGTGATTACTGAAGGTGTGGCATCACTGATCTTATAAACTGAGCATATAAAGTTTTGTTTCATGTAGTCACTTCCTGTGCTGCTGGAATAGAATACATTGTGTGGACTGTAATATACTTGCACACGTATATCTTAATGCTGAAACACATTGTCTGATGACATGACTAGAGAGACAGGAAATATTTGAATGGCATTATTCTCATTGGTTCCTGCAGCAAAAAAAAAAAAGGTAGCAGGGTCTATTTACTAAAAGGTGAGATGCTGAGTTTCTCCTGCTAAAATAATTTTGCATTGCCAATGGCATGCTGAGTTCAGGGGAAACGCAAAGTTACCCCCCGTATTCTCTCAAACCTAGCAGATAAGAGAGCAGAGGGTAGCAAAATGGTCTTTAAACTCTGCAGGATGTTAAATGTTTCCAAGTGTATTTGAACTGAAAAGAATAAAAGTCGTGGCCAAAAATAAACAAATAACACTTTATACTTTGAGTATTACATTGAGAAATAATTTCAGAGGGTCTTCTAAATTCAGTGACCGCCAATAAGAAGGGCTCTGGGAAATATGCAGAACTGTTGCAATAACTAATACACATTAAATGAAGCTTTTAGGAGACCGCATTGTTTGTTTTCTGGTGCTGTAGGTGTTACTGCTCCTTTTTAAGGTCGTATTTGGAATGTGTTTATCCACCTAAAGGACATTCCAAGAGACCATCTCGCGTTCTACACGGATAACTTTTGTTTTCCAGAATCCCAGCATTCCAAGGTATTTCCCAGCTTGCTCTGGTGGGCTGGACTTTTTCAGCAGTGAACTTTTTCAGGGGGGAGGTGAAAATTTCTCATAAGGGAACTTAAAAAGTCAGCCATTCGTGTGGCCTGTGGATACACTTCTAGACCTAGCATTGTGCTTGTTGAACTGTAGTCTTGAGGATCCCTGGAAAAATGTACTTTGCATCTCGGCACTTTTTATGATTCAGCAAATCTTTTCTTTTTTTAATTGTATTTTTAAAAAATGTGTGTGTGTGTGTGTATATATATATATTATATGTCTGCTTCTTTAGTCGACTCTACTGCGAGCATGAAGCATTGGCATTTTACCACCCAGCATCCCTTGCAGCTGGTTGGATGCAGGCGTATTTGGAAATGATCAATACACTTTTTATACCACCATTACTGTCATTTGTAGAGCGAACTGATAAAGGGGAAGCTATTTAGCATCCCCTCCATCCATAGAGCGTTAGTGTGGGGACGGTCCAGTAAATCTAAATTGCAAAAAATGAGGCATTAACTTTGGAAATATAGAACAATTAAAAAAAAAAAAAAAAAATGTCTTCAATTCTGCTACAGAAGCCTGAATCCACTTGTCTGGTCAGTTTTTAGTGAATAGCCCTCGGTGAGTGAAGGTTGGTGACTGGATCAGCATGTGTACTTTTAGCTTGAAGCAGGGTGAATCCAGATCCTTTTGGTATTTTTCAGGCCCTGTTTTTAAAAAAAAAAAAAAAAATTACAATATACAAATTCCTGTATGATTTAATTGAATCCTGAATTCCTACATTCTGGAATCTTGGAATCCTTCTGCACGGTTACTGTGGAAGAGACAATTCCTCTTCTTGCACACAGGAACTGGTTTTGGGAATTGTTGCATGAGGCCCCTGTGTGTATGAGCTTTGAGAATCTGTGCAAGCTTTTAAAGGATCAAGTTACGATCTGCATGTGCATTGGATGTTTAGGGGAAAAGTGTGATTTCCTCTCCCTGCCACGTTTTGTTAATGGTTACATGGCTACCTTGGAAACCGTGCACATTATATTTTTTTTTATTAAAGCAAATAGGTGTGGCTGCCAGAAGTCGGCTTACCCTGGATCTGTGGGGAATAAGCATGCCCATGCAACAATTATAAAAAAGACTTTGCAATCTGCCATCCTTGTCAGCAGGGAAAGCTGTTTACGAATACATTTTGTATTAATACGGTTACTTATTAACCAGAGCTTCATGTTACTAGTTTAAAAAGACTACATACAGCTGCCCAGTTGGACTTCTGAAGGCTGGATGCAGGAATATCTGTATACAATTTTATTAATGTTGTAATAATAGGACAATGAAATCAATAATTTTACAATAATACAGGGATAGGATATTGTGTTATATTTTTATCTGGGAAAGGAGCTGGGGAACCAGGGCTACTAAATTCTCTACTACTTTTTTTGTTTTTGTTTTACTGGTTTACATAGAGCTCAGTGAAAGTACCACTTCCCTGGCTCCTTAAATATTCTATGCTGGCTCCTGAATTGGTCTATTCAGCTCCTAAGGTCTACAAACACTTGTCAAGTCCTTATCATAGATTAATACAACACGTGCTCCTGAATGGAATCTAATTACCAGCGAATGTTGGGTCAAGGCATGCAGTCGCTGCCCATGTAATTAGTTGGCAGGGGTCAAGGTTACAAATCAGGATGGAATGAATAATTATATAGCTGACCTGCAGGGTGGATTAAATCAATTTTATTTGACAAAAAAAAACACATTATTTTTAAAACAAAATTTAAAATCAAATTTTTTTTTTTAATGAAATGCTTTAGGAGGAATAATATATATATATAGTTTTCTATTTAAGATAAACTATAGTTCAAAGGTTATTCAGCTTGAATTAGAGCTTAGTTATGTTGCAGGAGGCTGTATATTTGTGCAATATATATATATATATATATATATATATATATATATATATATATATATATATATATATATATACTTTTTTGGGCAAACTATCTCTATTAATCCAAATTATCCAAGCTAAAAAAAAAAGGTATAAAATAAACAAAGTAAAAGACCTTAATCTTATTGTTATCCAAATCTATGTACAAACAAAGAACAGACAACATTCACACATCACCACTTCATTTAATAAACATTTGAAGTTTTAGCAAATACAAGAATATGGATGTGATACAATGTTGTTGGTTTAGTTTGAATAAAACAATTTTTAAGAAGTTCTCTTAGTGATTAACCTAAAATCAGGTTATTCTAAATATGAAATCCTCATCTGGTTGCAAATATTAAAGATTATAAGGAATGTGTCTTTACATTTAAAATAAAACCAGCAGGAATGTGTCCTTACATTTAAAATAAAAATATATGCACCAATGGATAGATAGAGCTTACTTGAGTTCTGTATTTTTTTTTATTTGTGCATTTATAATTATTTTTAGTTTTTTCACATGATGTTAACCGGAGGGCTTGTACATTTCTGTGCGTGTTCTTTTTATATATATATATATATATATATATATATATATATATATATATATTTTTTTTTTTTGTTTTTGTTTGTGCTAACATATAATGCCTGGAGTGGACAGTTGATAAATACAGTAAACTTGTTAACTTCTTTTGAAGTTTAATATTGAAGCCAGAAAAGAAAAACAAAAAAAGGTAAACACTGAATGTGAAGCGCTGATCTCTAAGTCGTGTCATGTCGTGCTACAGGTTCTGTGCTATGTAATTCCTTCAAAAATAAATGGTTTAATGGAATGGCATTCCAGCGGAGGTGGTAGAGGTAAACACAGTGAAGGAGTTTAAGCATGCGTGGGATAGGTATAAGGCTATCCTAGATATAAGATAAGGCCAGGGACTAATGAAAGTATTACATTACTGAGAGGGTAGTGGATGTATGGAATAGTCTTCCAGTAGAAGTGGTAGAGGTTAATACAGTGAAGGAGTTTAAGCATGCGTGGGATAGGTATAAGGCTATCCTAGATATAAGATAAGGCCAGGGACTAATGAAAGTATTACATTACTGAGAGGGTAGTGGGTGTATGGAATAGTGTTCCAGTAGAAGTGGTAGAGGTTAATACAGTGAAGGTGTTTAAGCATGCGTGGGATAGGCACAAGGCTATCCTAGATATAAGATAAGGAACTGGGGACTAATAAAAGTATTACTTTACTGAGAGGGTAGTGGATGTATGGAATAGTGTTCCAGTAGAAGTGGTAGAGGTTAATAGAGTGAAGGAGTTTAAGCATGCGTGGGATAGGTATAAGGCTATCCTAGATATAAGATAGGGAACTATAGTAATAAAAGTATTTAGAACATTGGGCAAACTAGATGGACCGAATGGTTCTTATCTGCCGACACATTCTATGTTTCTTTGTTATCCCTTAAATAAAAGCCCCTCTTTCAACTGATGGCTTTCCACTTTGGGATTTTCACCTCAAGCCACTAAAACTTTAAAGCAAATGGCTATGGGTGGGGCTTTATCGAACAAAGTGACTTTGTGGCCAATTGGAAACTATTTACGTTGATAAGTCATTTTGAACAAGAATTAAGTATAAAAAAAACTCCATATATTGTGAGTTTTATCGCTGTGGAGCTCTGGGATTTAAGGTTATACAAACCAAATATCCTGAGCTCCCAGAAAAGAGGGACAATAGAGACGGAGGGTGGGGATTTGGGTACAAAATAGGCACAGTCCCTCTTAAATAGGGTCACTTGGGAGGTATGTTTGTTTGAACTTCACTTGCGTGACCTGAGGCTCTCTATGATAAAGTTAGAGACTGACAGCGGTCATCAAAGCCAACAGAGAGGATGTTTTCGGAAGGAGTACATCACATGAACATTTGTTTTACACCGTAAATATGGAGAATATGATCTATACATTCTGTTACAAGATATTACATAGATGAAGAGTGAGTAGACTGGACATGTCAGTGGTGTCTGCTGTTTCTGATACCATCGCCTTGTGGTTCTCCCAATGAAATGGTTAGTTTTGCCCTTCAAACCAAAAAGTAACGTCATAAAACACCACAGCCACATAAAAAATTTGCTTACAATTCCTTTCCTCTAAATTGTGGCTTGACAAATACTGGGAGCTAGTGAACCTTGGCTCCTAAAATCCCTGCTGCTGGCTCCTATGTATAGAGGCCTGTTGTGGAATAATCACCATGGAAACAAGTGGAATGTACCAGCTTCCATTTTTAGCAATTTGCCCTAGAAGTTGATAGGCCCTCTCTCACATTACATTTTTGGGGAATTGTAAGAGTCTAGTAAATCCCTTTTTGGTTTGAGAGATGATGGCACATGATTAGTGTTACAGGCTTTTCCATTTACCTCTGGAATAACCCTCTGTAAACCGTCTCTAAGAAAAATAATAATTGATGTTGCTGCTTGCTGAGCATCTAACTGTTGCCTTTATCTTGGTTTCATGGGATAATATTTTTCCACTGCCTTGTTGTTTTACTTGTAGATCTCTAGTCTAGGTCTGCCAGATATAACAAACAAGTCTCTCTCTTTGATCAGCCATTGAATGCCTGGGGGCTTATTAATAAGTCTTTGGGGGAAATGACATAAGAATGTATTCAGCTGTGGGTAAGGGTTGATTTCTAAATGTTATTTGTTGCAATACCGAGCCCCAGACCCTTTGCATCTAAACTGCTAATTACAACCTGCTCACCCCAAAGTGTCAATATCCCCGGGCAGATATTAAAGGGGTACTTCCTTCCTCCAGTATTTTTTTTCTATGTGTTGTACCTGTGAGACTCATTATTACTGTAAAACAGTTTGCAATTCTCCCTAGGGGAAAAAAAAATAATACTTTTTGAAAGGGACCTCTAAATTCAGTGGACTCCAGGTAGGCGGGCTTTGAGAGATTGGCAGGACTGTTACTATAGCAACAGCATTAAATCTTATTACACTTTAATTTGCAGATTTTTAGGAGACATGGTTTGTTGAGGTGAAAGAAAAAAAAACTGATTTGGACAGATTTGATTATCTTGTTTTGCATAATGCAGGTCTTATCTTTTCTCTACTTCATTACAAGGTATATCTTTGTGCTGAAGAGTAAAATATGGTGAATGTTTTTTTGTTTTGTTTGTTTTCCTAGCATTCTCCTGTTTTGCAGTAAATAAAAGTCCTGGGTGCAGATATCTCTGTATTGGCGATGCTGCTGACTTTTATTTTTTAATTTTTTTTTAAAGGAAAAGTTCTATTGTTTTTGTAGTCTATCGTATGTTGTTTTTTTTTTGGTTTTCCTCGGATGAGTGGCCAGTGTTCCATTTCCAAATAGGTGTGGGGGATTATATGTACACATTGACAAATACATATGAATCATGTCCATTTCATGAACCTTCTTGGTTCCTCTTTTAGAGTGTTATTTTGGTACGCCGTGATCTGTAATTATAGCATTGCATACGTAACTTTATTTGCATGTCTGGGGAAGCAGATCGCAGTATAAGCCGAGCATAACAAATAAGACCACAGACTTATCCGGGACATTGTCCTGAAACCCTGCCAGGGCCAACTAAAGACTACCACATTGTACATTTCATACCTAACCACCAGGGGGCAGCAGCAACATTGCTCCTGGTGGTCATTTTACTGGACTAATTAAATGATGTTCTATGGACTCTTCAGACACTTGGGTTATCACTGCTTCCTATACCCTGAGGTTATGTGCCAACATCTCTAGCTAGTGATAGATGGTGTATATATATTTCTCTCCTGCCTTTGGCTGTAAGGCAAGTCAAATACTAGCTCATTGGCCACTTAATGCTAATATTTGAGCAGGGGTGGACATTTACTGGACTTTTTGCGGGGCACTTTAATGTTCTGTGGACCTTCGCACCTACTTTGCCACAGACACCGGTGTCCTTCACTCACTTGAACTATTCCCTGGGACAGGAATTCTTGGAGCTCTACCGATAAATGGATTTAAGCTGTGAATATGATATGCAGTGTGGTCCACAATTATAAAGCTTATGACCAGGGAATAGGCCAAGAGAGTGAAAAAGGACACTGGTGTCTGTGGCAAAGTGGCACCTCTTTGTAATAAAAGGCAGCCGTGGTCAGTTTTCTCATGGGGAAAGCGAAGCCCGGTGTCACATGTTAACCTTATTTTGCAATCGCATTTCCTTTTACTATCCAATGTGCTGATGTAGCAAAATTTGTTACAAAGAACTAAGATGAACACACAGTGCATATAAATTAGGAGTGTGTCCAAAAAAAAAAATATCTTATTAAATTCTGCTTTATTAACCTAAACATGGCATCCACAGAAGGCCAGGCGTTTCCTTAAAAAACTGTGGATATAGTACACTTAATTAGAAAGAGAGAAGTTTTATAGTTAAACACGCACCCTACAAAAATGTTAGAAAAAAACTCCTGTCCTTCAGGGGTTAACTTCAAAGCAGATTAGGTATCCAGACTTCCTAAGGCCGTAACGCTCCAGGCAAAGTTTCCGGAAATCCGGTCTCACCTGTTATGTGAAATTCTCAACCCAAATGTAATCCCAAAAACGCATTTTTTTTTTTCTTTTTTAAATTGGGTCTTGTTTTGTACACATCAAGATTCTCCCAATGCTTTTCAGACCTTTTAATTTCTAACTTGACCCCACTTCTCAGCCAGAGTGTCTCAAGGGGGGGTAGACACTGTGTGGCCTGATTTTGGAATGCACTGTGAATGTGTATACAGTACCCCTCTCATCGGGACTAATGGAGGTGTACAGCATAATCCTGGAATTCTCCAACCAAAACAAAAATACAGACAAATGCTGTGCTTGGATTGTCCCTTTTAACTTCTCATCGGCAATGCAAAAAAAAAAAAACTTGCCCATGTCTTGCAGGGAAAACTATAAAGTACGGCTATGCACAGTGTTGTTTGAGCACACAGACACTCCCACAATGCACCTCTCCATGATTTGTCAGGATCCCTTTCCACCCCGTTTGGGTATCGCCTGTCCCTTGCCGCTCCAGCCATGCCCATTTTGCAGCCTTCTACATCCTTGCCGCCTATGACCACACCCTTCCTGCTTCCATCCACAAGAAAGACCATAAATGGTTATTATTTATTGAGGAGAAACAATGGAAAACCTAAATTAGCAAATTTAAAAAAAAGTCTTTTTTTTTTTTTTTTTAACTTTCACTGCTTTAATGTATAAGAAACTTGTAGGTTTGGTGCAGAAATGGTTAACGCACACTGGTTCTCTGTATCGCATATAAATGACGTCTTTGTTTTTTATTCTCTATTAAACATTTTGCCGTAAATAGATCTGACATTTAGCTCATAACGTAGAAGCTCGTCTGTATGGAGCTTTTATAATTGCAGTTATGCAGCTGTTAATTTGTACTGCTGGCACAGCGCATTGCACACAAGGGTTAGCCGACCCCAGCTGTTCAACTACAGATTTGTTTATCATTTTCAAGCCCTGGTTGGCAGAGGATCGTGGGTATTGTAGTTAAACGGCAGCTGTTTAAAATGGTGCTCTGTTAACCGGGTTTGAAAATATGCAACAGATCCTCACCAGAAACCATGAAGAGAAGAAAGAAATAATGTAAAACCATAGTGCAGTACATGTAAAAGGAGCAACATTGCAACATATAGTGCGGGAAGTGGTCATGAAGAGAGGAAAGAAATAATGTAAAACCATAGTGTAGTACATGGAAAGGGGCAAAATTGCAACATATCCTCAGCAGACATGGACATATAGGGCCAAGTTTATCAAGGAAAAACAGGTGCTTTTTTTTAAAAAAAAGTGCTAAATTTGAGAACTTTCCATTAGTTTCCATGGTCTACTATTTTAGCACCTTTTTTCCTGAAATGCCACCTATTTGGTCTTGATAAATACAGCCCATAAAGAGGAAATAAAAAATGTAAAACCATAGTGTAGTACTTGTAAACGGGCTGTTCAACCTGCATCCTGAAATATATATTTTCCGATAAATACTGCATCATGTAAAATAAAGAGAAACTATATATCTATCCAAAGATAGAGAAATGTCACATTCTAGGCCCAATGAAGTGGAACTGCAAACGCGTTGCCCTAACAGCTGACTGTGGGGAGAACGGCTGTAGAGAGAAACCTACGCGTTTTTGTGTGTTAAAATTTCAATGACTTCATTGGTACAACAGTTAGTAGCGTATAATTCATCTATCGGCAATTTAAATATGCATAACGCTACCTGTCCTTCAGCTTGCCATTAAGACAAACCCCTGCTAGACAAACAGGTTAAAATATTTAATTGGAATAAAAAGTAGCGTACCTCGGATATGTCAAGTTTCCTAAAAGGTGCACTAGATTTTTTTTTGATTTTTTTTTTTTTTCCCCCCATTCAATTTCCTTACTACTTTATTTGCATAAACGAAAGCTTTGTCCCTCCCTGACATTGCATCCTTAATCTGTCGTCTCCTAGCATTCACCCAAATGCTCTTAAATGTTTCAATGTGACATGCTAGAGGTGATGTTTGAAGAAAGCTTGCACTCATAAAAAAATAGTTGTAAAACTTTTTAAATGCTTGTTGCAAAAAAATGTTTTATTTTTTTGTCAGGGTTGATATTTTTTTTCTTTTTCTTTTAAGTAAATCCCAGCCAGTAACCTTTTTAAGTAGATTGGTGAAAGGGAAAAACCTCTTAAATCCTTGTAAAGTTGATTTTTTTTTTTTTTAAAACCACAACAAAGGAAAACTTTGGGTGTACCCCTCCTGTAAAGCAAGCTTGCCGCCTGGGTGTGAAGATTAAGATCATTTTTGGAAGACACTTTTTCTAAAAATCAAGGCCCTGCCAAGGACGTTAATATAAAACACAATTCTTTTTTTAATTAATTTTTTTTATTTTCTTTCACATGTAAAAGCTGTGTTTTGAAATTGTATTTAGTATATGAATCTACTCAATAAAGAAAGAAAGAAGTGCGGGGAATAAAGAGGGAATTATAGATTTAAGGCCAACTTGACGGAGTTGGAAAAATTCTCCCATTCAGTTGCATAGAAGACTTTTTTTTTTTCCCAACTCTGCTATATTGACCTAAATTTTGAAATTCTCTCTAAATTGAGTAGGCCATATAATCTTTCTGAACCAAACATATGTGCAGGATTTCTTAAATATACATGTAAACCAGGGGTTTCAAACTGTGGCCATCCTGCTGCTGATGGAAAAAAAAATTATAGAGGGGGGTGGATGTTGATTGGTTCAGTGGCCAAATCCAGGGAGTTTGAGGCAAACTTGCCTCTGTATGGAAAGCCAGTATTTTACTGACAGGCTGGAAAACAAATGGATTTAGAGGCCAATGTTTTAGGCTTATTTGTAACAAAGAAAAATTTGGCAATTCTACATTTGTACGTGAAATCACTCCGATACAGCATCACTCACTCCCTATTGTATGAGCTGGGGTAGCTGTACACTTTTCCGAGTGTACAGCTGTATGCACAGAATGTTTGGAATGCTTCTTGGGGCGGAGCACGCCTATTTTCCTACTCTGACAAATGTAGAGCAAGCTTCATGCTGCAGGCAATGTCCACTTTATCAAGTCTGCTCCTCTCAATGAATGCGTCCGTCACAGATCTGTGGTTTGTTTGTGTCAGTGATGTATTTGTCACCGTAGCAACTGGAAACTAGTCCGTATTGACTACCCTTTATTTATTTGCTTTAGGTCAAACCTGTTTGTTTTGTTTTTTTGATTCATAATCTGAGTATGTCTGTCTAGGCTTAGTCACTCAAACCAGATTGACGTGTGCTGCAAAAAAATTGCAAAAATATTCCCAACTATTGATGGCTGTTTGTGGAAGTTCCATTGTCAGTGCTGTTTTATTGACTAGGCCTCTAGGAGTTGAAGCTGCATGGTTGCTATAAGAGAATAAAATTATTTGCAAACCTATCCTTCTAAATATATATAGCTCAACACATTTTAACTTGCGCAACAGGTGTCCTGTGATGCAAGGAGCCAGAGCCAAAAGGGGGAGGCAGAGTCATGTGATATCACGCAGCGTTACATGACCTAGCGAGGTTGTTCTCCAGCCTACCTGGGTACAGGTTACGTACACAGTGCACAGGCAGCAGTTAAGAAAGATTTTTATGGGTCAAGACCCAAAAAAAGGGACTTTCCTGGCAAATTCGTAACTGTTGGCAACTATGCTGTAGGGCAGGGCTTGACAAATTTAATTAGATTTTAGGAGCCAGCAAAAAAAATTAGGAGCCAGACAATCACGCAAGCATACACGCAATTCATAAACACAAACGCCTACTTTACATATACACAAATATACAAACACACACCTACTTTACATATACCCATATATACAAACACCTCACACACACCTACTTTACATATACACATATATCCAAACGCCTCACACACACCTACTTTACATATACACATATATACAAACACCTCACACACACCTACTTTACATATACCCATATATACAAACACCTCACACACACCTGCTTTACATATACACATATATACAAACACCTCACACACACCTACTTTACATATACCCATATATACAAACACCTCACACACACCTACTTTACATATACACATATATCCAAACGCCTCACACACACCTACTTTACATATACACATATATCCAAACGCCTCACACACACCTACTTTACATATACAAACACCTCACACACACCTACTTTACATATACCCATATATACAAACACACACCCACCTCACACAGTCTTTTCTTTTCTTCTTAACGTGTCCCCCCTCCCTGCTGCTTTACCTCATTGCAGAGGAGGGGGACATTCGTGACGACACCCGGCACTCAGACACGCTTTGCGCGAGGGGGCGGAGCTTGCAGTCTGTGCGGATGGCACAGACTTTAACCCCTAGCGCTCCGCAAAAATAAAAAAATCGGATGGCAGCGGCGAGGGGACCATGAGGCTGACAGCACCCAGGCGCCAGGTCTAATTTCCTTGGCGACCTGGCGTCTGGGGTTTGTCGAGCCCTGCTGTAGGGGTTTATTTTAAAAAGTCAGTGCTGGGCAAAGTTCTAAAAAATGGTTTTATCAGAAGTCCCAAGTTCAAGGTCAAGTTTTGAGTGGCCTTTTTATGCCTGCAATTTTTGTTCTTGTGCTCAAGAGGCACATTGCATCGTTTACGGAATAAAGGAATAATATTCTCAGTTGAGTTGTCCCGCAGGATCTAACCTTGCAGAATTAAAAGGCCAAAGATCAAATAATGGCTGGCAGAGGAGAACTGGCCACCAGTATAACACTTGTGTTCAATTTTTATTTTAAACCCTTAAGTACAAGCATTGTATCGGGCTTTTGTTTTGTTTAACTTTCATTTCTTGCTTTCTAAACAGTTTACTCATAATACAAGTAATGTACTTTTATTTATTTGAAGGAAACCTTGGCTCTCTTTTGATGTCATATTTACCCCTCCATAAGAGTATTTTTTTATTTTTTATTGTCCTTTTGTTCACATTCTGGGCGTGTATATAGTCATCATGTGTCCTTATGGGGTTAATTTTAATCCCATTCTAGCTGCAGTAACTAAAGGGCTAGGAGATCTGCCAAGTGTACCGTTTTTCGTAAATACTCAGTTTTTATACATAGGGTGCAGGGTTTCGGAAAATAGAACTCTTCTAAAATGGTCAAGGATGAATTGCTTCCACAACTTACTTAAGTGCTAGTGTGTGGATCATTGCTGTTTTATTCTATACGTGTGTAAATGGGAGGGGCAAACGGAATCTTCGGGGCATAGTTGCCAGTAGCCCCCGATTTGATAACTCAGTCTTGCTTTTTACAGTCCTTTCCAGTGTGGGCAGACTAGACCGGATAAAGGGCTCTAATCTTCCGACGCGTTTTTTTATATTTCTGTATTCCTATTCTAACGCATTACAAGATCAAGTTGCTGTTTCTAATAAGTTATTGCTTTTAAAAGACATTCACGATCCCGTAAAAATGAATCTTAATAGCCCCAAGCCTGGGGGATATTCCATACATATTTTCTATTTTTGTTTTAGCAGTCAATCCTCGCCTGATTTCGCACATTGCTCCTATTGTAGTGTGTGTGGAGCACTCTCTCTCTCTCGTTCTGGCAGATGAGAGATGTAGTTAGGACAAAAGCAAAGGCCTATGAAAAGTCCAACTGGGAGATAACGGGCCAGACTGATGGAATGGTGTAAATCACACCGGTTTGAGCTGTGCTTTGTTTGTGATCAGCCTGAGGCCTTCTAAAACGATTACTGGAGTCGAACACAGAGTTGTTTTTGTTAACCAAAAAAACAGTGAGTCATATTAATAGGGGGGAGAAAAAAATAATCTACTTGGAGATCTGTGATCGCATTTCAGCTCCTCCAAGCTTAGATCTATTCTATTTTGGCCTGAAAAAGCTGATATTATATTAATTGATGTAATAATGGATGCACATTGAAAACTGGAAGTTTAACACGTTCACTGCAATATAGCTGCGTATGAATGCAAGCTACGTTCAGGGCGTCTATTGTGTTCGTTAGGGGGAAAGTGCTGAGCAGGTGCCCTAAAGTGGGTTTAACTACCAGAAGGTTACATTAAGGGTTGTTTAAAACTTCCCTCCAACCTATTTTCTAGCATGTAATAATGTCTGAAATACAAGTTCCAACATTTGTCTAAATTTAGCATGTTTGAAAAATTTGGGCTGGAGAGTCTTTTTTTTTTTTTCTCTTTTCAATGGTGCGGTTAGGGTACCTTCATAGACTTAACATTAGCATCAAGCCAATTTTTTTTTTTTACCGGCCTGCCGGTAAAATACCGGCTAGGTGGCAACCCTACGTGCGGTTATAAAAGGGACTCTTAATACCTAAACATTGTTTATACTGAGAACAGGGCTCGACAAACCCCAGGCGCCAGGTCGCCATGGCGACCAGGAAATTAGACCTGGCGCCTGGGTGCTGTCAGCCTCCTGGTCCCCTTGCCGCTGCCATCCGATTTTTCCGCAGCGCGAGGGGGTAAAGTCTGTGCCGATGGCCGATGGCACAGACTGCAAGCTCCGCCCCCTCGCGCAACGCGTGTCTGAGTGCCGGGTGTCGTCACGTGACATCCTGGCACTCAGCACGCCGACCAACGGAGTTAAGCTGCAGCGTGAATGTCCCCCTCCCCTGCAGTGAGGTAAAGCAGCTGGGAGGGGGACACATCAAGAAGAAACCCCCAAGAAAAGACTGTGTTAGGTGGGTGTGTGTTTGTATGTATTGTAAAGTAGGTGTGTGTGAGGGGTTTGTATATATGGGTGTGTGAGGTGTTTATATATATGGGTGTGTGAGGTGTTTATATATATGGGTGTGTGAGGTGTTTGTATATATGTGTGTGTGAGGTGTTTGTATATATGTGTGTGTGAGGTGTTTGTATATATGTGTATATGTAAAGTATGTGTGTTTGTATATATGTGTGTGTGAGGTGTTTGTATATATGTGTGTGTGAGGTGTTTGTATATATGTGTGTGTGAGGTGTTTGTATATATGTGTGTGTGAGGTGTTTGTATATATGTGTATATGTAAAGTATGTGTGTTTGTATATATGTGTGTGTGTGAGGTGTTTGTATATATGTGTATATGTAAAGTATGTGTGTTTGTATATATGTGTGTGTGAGGTGTTTGTATATATGTGTGTGTGAGTTGTTTGTATATATGTGTGTGTGAGGTGTTTGTGAATATATGTGTGTGTGAGGTGTTTGTGTATATATGTGTGTGTGAGGTGTTTGTATATATGTGTATATGTAAAGTATGTGTGTTTGTATATATGTGAAGTAGGCGTGTGTGTTTATGAATTGTGTTTATGTTTGCGTGATTGTCTGGCTCCTAAAAAAAATGTCTGGCTCCTAAAATCAAAATAAATTTGTCAAGCCCTGACTGAGAATACAAAAAAAAAATGAATGAAGAAATGACCTTTCTATTGATCAATGTGTCGGCCATGTCTCATCTGAATAACTGCTTAGATAGGCAAATTCCACATTTCCCACTGAAAGTGGTTCATTTGTATACCAAGCCGCTGGTGATGTCATAAACGGGAGACTGGGAACATTCAGAGGATCAGCTTTCTCCCCCAAGTCACTAAGCCTGCATCAGGACCACTCCTCCTAACATTCAAAAGAAGAAGAAGAAGAAAACAAACATCTGGGGTGTGGCTCCAGTGTAGCATGCTATAAAACATTAATACACATCTACGAGATCGCTGGTTAATCAGCGAAGGCTCCACGTTGTATGTTCAATTAAACTGCACGTTGATTGATCCAGGAACAGTAGCTCACGCGGAGATCGTACACCCCTGCTTCCCAGCAACTCAGAAGAAGAAAGTTAGGAGGTGTCAAAGGATACAAGGTGGTCTTCTATAAGGAGTCCTGCTATTCTGACTTTGTCACATGACCCCGCCCCATGTATGTCACTTGACTTTTACACAAGGAGGAATCTGAAGGGGTTATTTTTTTTTTAAGAATTCTATATGATCACGTTTCGGAATCATGACGTTTTTTTGGGGTGAAACCTACTGGATACTGTAAATGAATAGTGTTTAAAAGAAAACAAAAGCTTAACTCCGCCCCCCCCCCCTTTCTTTTTTTCCTTCTCCTTAGCTGGCAGGAACGGCCGTCCTTGCAATAGGATTATGGCTTCGGTTTGACGGTCAAACTAAAAGTATGTTTGAATCGGACACAAGCGGTAGCTCGTTTTATACTGGTAAGTTACCTTTCAGCAAAGTGTTGGTTAAGCATTTCCACTGTATATGTGTTTTAGTAATTGGTAGACAGGGGTGACAAATACAGAAGGATGCCAGGCAAGGAGGATTAACACACATCAAAGTAAATGGTTCCCCCTACTCTTACCTTAACCTCAACTCGCCCTCTGTCCTAAAACTGCATGTCATTGAGGTACTGCTGTTGTTGCTGGAGCAATGATTCTGCTTCTCTTCCCAAATCTTCAATTTTCTGTTACATTATCGCATTCCAAGCATTTGAAACTGCTAAGTTCAACACAGAGAGGCTGATTCCACAGTAATGGCCAATACAGTTTTTTCTTAAAGGGGGGACATAAAAACTGCTGCAAAGGGAGCCCCACCACCTCCTGTGTCTCACTGATGACCTGGTGAAATGATTTCAGTATAAAACCACAAGAGATCTGTCATTTTGTTTCAAGGTAGAAATACGTTTATTTAGCACATTACAAAAATATATGTACCAAATACAGAAAATAAGAAACGTGTTTGGGTGGTGGAACTTCCTCCTTAAATCGTAGGGGGAGGAAAAGTTCATTGGCTCACCTGCCCCATGATTCTACACATGTCTGTCCCCTGATAGAGCTGTACAGAGCAAAGACGGCTCATTGCTTTCGTTCAATTAATAATTTGTTTTAAAACCAATCTCACTTGATTCAAACTTTTAATAATATATATGTTCTGTTTTGCCGACATTTGTCCTGTAAAATGTTACCGTTGTGTCACATGATCATATTTCTATTACAGGGGTCTACATCCTGATTGGAGCTGGAGCACTCATGATGTTGGTTGGATTCCTAGGCTGCTGTGGAGCAATTCAGGAGTCTGAATGCATGCTAGGACTGGTACGGACAACTGTTTTGTTGCAAAATCAAATGTTTGCAATGGGTGGAACACATGCAGGTTTTCTCTCATTGCACAGTTACATTTTACAAGTCCGTTTGTATGAAAGCTGTACAACGTTAGTGATGGTTTATACGGTCTGACGCTTGACAAAAGCTTACATCCATGTTCTGTGGCAAGATCACCTGCCCTGATCATGACCTTTTTCAATAACTTTCTCAAGTTTCACACTTTTTAGTGGTAGATTGGTGTAGCGTACAGCTGTATGCTGATAACCTGCAAAAAGTTCCAGTGGGTGGAGCTTACCTATTCTGAATTGTGCAAAATTGTGACGCAATATGACTTTTTTTTTTTTTGTTAAAAAAGATGACCTATGAGCAGCCAATTAGGGCGATGAGGCCATGGGCAAGGGAAATATGCACGTATACACCTTTCTACTTAAAATCTGTGCTGCATTAAGTTAAAGGAAATAAAGTTTTGGTTTTTTTCTACACTTTCCCTCCGGGTCTATGACGGTTCTTTGTCTAATTGCGTTACAGCGCTGATGGTTCAGCATGGCCAATGCATAACCCTTACCCAAGTACCGACCCTAAAAGTAACTGCTAATAGCAAAACTAACCCTAATACTAGTACCGGCGCTGAAAGGGCTGTTTTGGAAGCACAGCTTTTCACCCTAAACACTGCCTGAAAAGTTTAATTGAGAATTTCTCAATAATCATGTTAACTTTCCAAACCTCTACTTTGTGTGCATGTTTTCTGTGCCGGGATAGCCCATCCCCTCTGCTATTCTGTGCAAATGTCTAATGTTGTGAAAGCAACTCCACCATGGATGACATTAGATAAGACCAGGCAAGCACAACCATTTAAACACAAAATGGCAAAGTACTGAAGAAACCTGAGGAAAAATAACATGTCTGTGGAATAGGCCCTTTTAACGGTGTAGATTTGAGAACTTGGAAAATGATGTATGCTTATCGGCCCTGTAATCTGGTTTTCTATACGATAAATGGTAAAAAAAAAAATGAATAACCTCCTCCCTCCCTCTTTCTCTCTCTCCAGTTCTTTGCTTTCCTCCTGGTCATATTTGCAATTGAAATAGCTGCCGGAATCTGGGGATTTGCAAATAAAGATAAGGTAGGTTGACTGCTTAACGTAAATGTTTTCTCTTATTTTACAATCTTGCATTTTGTTCTATAATTTAGAAAAATGTATAATAAATAAGTCCATATCTTTGACTGATCCTCTGATTCGGCTCGGCTGGGCCCATGAAGGAAAAAAAACAAAAAAACAATATTAAACAAATCTTAAATGGGGAGTGTACTTAAATCGTACAGGAGCCTGTACAGAGCACGAATCCTGCAGATAGCGCTAAAGTAAGATCTGTTTTGTTTAGTAGACAACACTGATCTAGAAGATTAGAAATCAAACTATCTTTTCTGCAGTTTCTGTTTGTGGGAGTGGTCTGTCAGATTGGCGCTAGCAAACTAAAAGAGCCAATAGCAAAAGTTTATCGGACTGATTTGAGAGGCGTGCATGCGGGAAACAGATCACGCCTCTTTCCGGGAAGGAAACCCTTTCGTAGCCAGTGATCTCTTCTTAATAAAACACGACCGAAAGCTAATTTTAAACAGTGCCAAAATTTGCAAAACTGCCTTTTTTTTTTTTTTTAACTAAAGATTTTCATATTTTTACATTACGTCCTCTTTCAGCAGATCACGTTTGTGACTTATTTTTGTAGTGTTGAGTAACTGACTTTATGATAGTGATATGGGTTGTACTGCCCAGTCAACAATAAAAAATAGGCAAGAACAGTGCACACCACAAACATATAAACCAGTTTTACATACCGCACCTTTCTCACAAAGAAGCTACAACAATCTAAAAATAAAGCAAAAAAAAATAAAGAACATAGACCATCTCTGAAGTAGGCACATTTTAATTAATACATCTCGACAGTTTAGAATCTTCGGGAAACACAACTTTGAGTAAAACCGCTCTCTGAGTGCTGGAGCAACGTGGAACTTTGACACCAGCACACATAGGCGCAAATACATAGGCACACAGATGAGAATTCTTTTGTCCACCTTCTTTTTTTTTTTTAATATACATAATACCCAATTAAGTCCTTTATAATGAAACAGAGATTGAACAATTTGTTTTTCTCAATTTCCTGTGCGTTCCCGATTTTGTTTCAAAAACAGTTGTCGCCAATAATATGTTTACGTCTGTAGAAGAAATTTCATATAGGTCTCTTCTTAATTTGTGGCGTTGGACGGTGTTTAGTAATTTTGTATTCGTGTGACTTTATGGACCTTCTGTTTAATGCTAAAATTGGGAGAGATTCTACATGGCAACAGTGCTCAACTTTTTGATTGTATTCCCTTTTGCTTGTAGGTGGTATCAGAGATCAAAGCGGTTTATTCGGACACCCTCGCAAAGTATAGACAAACCAGTGACGCGTCACTAAAGCAAACCCTAAAAGAGACCCTAAAAGGAATCCACACTGCCGTAAGTTAAACAGTGCTCGTTATCTACAACTCCTTGAACTTTTGACCGTCAATGTGTTTAAAACAGTGGTTCCAAAATATTTTTTTTTGAATTTAGTAGTAATTACTATTCACAGATACAACTGTTTCCTCCATGAGGGAAAGTTACTATTAAAAAACAAACAGGGAATTAGCTTTTGCTGTATTTAATGTTACAGTTTCACTGCGGAGGTGAGGGAAAATGAGGAAAAATTCAATTTTCTGGCTTGGAATAGGAGCAGAAAATGGATCCAGTCAGGGACAGCTAGATCCTTTCTTTCTGCACTTGTTTTTACATGAACTTCAGAACGAGTTGATCTAGATCCTCTTCTCCATTTCTCATGTGGAAACCAGCATTTCTTACAATGAAAACTATCAAAAATACACATAGGGCTCTCTATTCAAAGACCTGAGTTAAAGGGACTGGATCACATAAGAATAGTTTGTACTGTGCATGTAGAGTAAAAAAAAATCATGGAAAATGATGTATACATTGTGTTGGCACATCACCTGTGGCACGGTATTGAAATTACACATTTCACAGTGAAAAGCAGCTCATTTGCATACCGTGCCACAAGTGATGTCATAAGCAGGAGACTCCACATACACATGTAAAACACATTTTTCTCCTAATCTAGATGAACTCTTTGTCAAAGTCCCTTTAATTCAGCTCCAGCCATTGCATATCGCAGAAAAGTTTGACTTAAGCATGTTTGAAATGGCTTCATGTGTTTAGAGCACCCAAATGGAAAAGATATCATGCCATGTATAGGAAGGGGGGGACTTGGGGTCCCTGTACAGATTTAGACAAGTGTTCTAAAAAGTTATGTAGAATTTTTAACTTTTTATTTTTTTATTTTTTGTTTTTAATCTTATTAATACTTTTTGGTTTATTTTCCTAAAGGGACTGATCTCCAAACTGTGTCCCAGATTATGATCTAAAATAAGTATCTTATTGTGCCCTTCACATGTTCTGTACCCTGGGCATTAAACATGGTTTTTCAATTTTTCTTTTTTTTCTTTCCTTCCCTACTTTTTTTCTTATAGTTTAGCTGCTGTGGTGATACTGGAGTACTTGATGCCGTCTTCTCAGATTTATGCCCCTCTTCTTCTGGAGTTGTGGGGGTTGTGTCTGCTCAGGTATTTTTATATACACTTTTAAATTGAACATTTGTATGTAATCACTGTATAGCCTGTGCTTAATTGTATTATTTCATACTGAAATTTAGCTACATTTTTATTTTAATTTAAATATTAAAGGGGTTAAAAAGTGTTTGCCCTTTGTCTGTGACGTTAATCCAAAGTGGATCTTTTTGCTGACTTTGATTGATTTAGGTACTCCTCTCTTGCAAACTGAAGATGTTCCTCCAGTGCAGTTATTCAATACTTGCACAATTTTTTCAGTTTTTAAATTGCAAATTTTACAGGGGCCTCACATTCGCTGACCTCTAATAAGGAGGGCTGGGAGTGATGGGCAGAATTGTAGATATAACTATAGTAGATAATGGTACACAACCATGTGTCATGGTATAGAAAGGAACTGTGACTGTGTAGTTAATTTGCATAATAGACTGCATGGTGATGTCACCAAGGGAGGGGCCAATTACTTTTTTTAATCTTTTACCAAACACGTCCTTTCAGCCCTGTCCGAATGCCATCGAAAAGGTTTTCGATAACAAGTTACACATTATCGGAGCCGTTGGGATTGGAATAGCTGTGATCATGGTGAGTATATGTTTACGTAGCTATATTACATATTTGGGTCTGCCAGACCAAGGCATGTAGCCGAACTGCAGAGAAATCCTCCAATTTGGTTACTCAAAATGCCCGATTCTGGCCTGCAGTCTGCAATTTCGGGCAATCTCCGGCCATATTCGGTTCCGGAAACTTTGCTCGGGGAATCAACGCTATAGCTGATGGGTTGAGCTTTTAAAATTTAAGAAAAAATAAAATCTATTGTAAATAATAAAAATGAATACTATATTAATATATATTACAAGACTATTTAACATTAACATATACGAATTGTAATATGTTTTATGTTTATATACTTAATTATAAGTTTATTCTTATTTTTTTTATTTCCAGTTCTTATTTTTGAATAATTTATTTTACTCCTTCCCATTTCTGGAGGATTTCTGCTATTTTCACTAGAGCTGAAGTGCTCCCGAAATAAATAGATTTTTTTCCTTTTTGCAAAACCTGGGTACCTGTGTCGACCCTAGTGCGTTGATTCCATAGTGAGACCTATCAATACAATAACATTTGGCACCAGTTCTGCCCATTTTTCTACCTGCTGTAAAACCTTTAAACATTTAATTGGTCATTGGTTAAATCCCATTCATGCTTGTGCTCTTTACTGCTTCTGCTGGAAGGATGTTCCATGCATCCGCCAGCCTTTGAGAAGAAATCGTTCACAGTTTTTAGTTTTGGAATCTTAGATAAGACAGAACCAAAATCGGCAATATTTTATCTTGGGCTATAGTGAATTTAAAAAAAAAAAACAATAATTACTTAAGGGTGGCTGGGAAAGATAGTCTAATGGGCATAAAATTCAATAACCATTAGATGTAAGGAATAACCTGGTAATTTACAATTTACGAGGTTAGATGGTCAACAACATTATCCTCGCAATGTCTTAGGACATATTTTTTAAATAGCTGATAATAAAATGATGGAGATAATGGATACTGATGAATTTATTGTTATATAAAAATCTTGTGATCTACTAATGTTGTATAAATCATGTAATTTTACAATGATCCACATACTGATTTTTGTTTATATGTATTAAAAAAAAAAAAAAGAAAAAGAGAACCAATCATTTAATAGTTAGAATTTTATTTAAACATTCCAAAATAATACATATTAAATTGAAAATAACTTGGGCACAATTCTTGCTCTTGGAATTTTTAAGTCCGATGGAATTTAAACTATGCAAGTGCTTGACGAAGAATTATCTTTCTGTTTACTTAAGCCCAAACTAATAGTTCAATTTAGTATGTGGCAAGAGCACAGAGAGATTTAATTTATTTACTACTTTTACTTGTATTAACCTCACATCAGTTACCTGGTTTTCTTAGGAAACCCTTTTTTTTTTTTTTCAGTTCACAATGATTTATTTTTTATTTAATTTTTTCATATTTTTTTATTTGTAGCTTGTTTTTTGTTTTTTATTTTATGTTTTATATTGCAACTAAAAACCCACACTGATAGATACAATGAGCAAAAGGAATTACAAAGTATTGCTTGGAATAATAATATAAACTTAAACTATAATTTGTGAATATTTTTCATTTGTGTTGAATTTTTATTTATTTGTACTTTTCTTTTTTGCAGATATTTGGCATGATCTTCAGCATGGTTCTCTGCTGTGCAATCCGAAACAACCGGGAAATGGTATAATACAGATCTGTATAGACTTTGGGGACAGTTATCAACGAACATTATAGTCCTCCAGACTATGTTTTCTAAAAAAAAAAATATAAAAAATAAAAGTTGTGCTATATTTTTGTTTATTTTTAATGCCTTGTTTTTGTTTTTTTCTTTAAAAAAAAAAAAAAAAAAATTAAATTGCTACTTGTCTATATGTCTGAACAGTGAACCAATGATACAAGGTACATGATTTGTTGATAGGTTAAATGCATAGATATTGTATAACTGCAAAAAGAGTGTATCCAAAATTGAATTTTGTCTTTTAGCTTTCTTAATGATAATCAAACTATAACTTATGTTGAATATAATTTGGTACTTAATAAAAAATAAATTAAAAAAAAAAACCCTATACATATTGCTTGTCTTTCTGCATTTCTTGAAGTGGTGTGTATATATATATATATATATATATTTTTTTTTTTTTTTACCAAAAAGTATCACTATTATAGCAATGGCTGAACAATACACTGGGAGACTCAGCTGCAAAAGTGTTTCTGGGCCCTACACTATTTTGGCAGTTTGTGTAGAATACATTACCTATGATGCTCATCGATCTGAACATCCTAGGAAATGTAGTCCTCCCAGCATAAAGTGAAATGTAGTTTGCATTCAAAGGCACCTTCGTGGGCACCAAGCATGACACTTCTACTATTCCCTCCATAGTAATTCCCCTCCACCTGTGGAAAACCATGGTTGAGGGATGCCTGTGACAACCTCAGCTCCCAACAGGCACAGGGAAAGTAACCCCTTCCCGAAGTAACCCCAACGTGTATCTTTGCAGATAAACACAGCTTTACTCTGAGTTCTGCCACATTCCTAATGCTTCCTATGGAAAGTACATGGCAGTTTATCATAATACTAGTGCCACTCCTCTTTTTTCTATTGTACTAGTGCTTTTATATAAAAAGCACCAATGAGAAAAGAGTTGTAGTGGCACTTTAAAAAGCAGGTCTTCATCACGGTAACATGTACTGTTCTGTACCTTGTAAATAACTTTTTAAATGTATTCTTGTGGGTTAAGGGTTTTTTTATGTATAGCTTTACGTAGTTTTATAACCTTTACACAATTATTTATGCAAACATGGACAAAAGGGTTTTGTTTAGAGAAACTAGGTTTAAATGTTTAAATATTTAGTACAGTTTAAACACGCATTATTGGGAATTTTATTGCTGCAGAGCTTCTGTTATACATTTTATATGCACCCAAACATTCTGGTTTTTTTTTTCTAAAAAGACAATCGGGTCAGAGTACGTGGGGCAGGGCATATGGTTCCAAAACAGTTCCTTTCCCTGCAAAATAAGGACACTTTGGAGGAATGCAAGGATTATATGGGCAGGAAAGAAAAAAGGTTTGCCGTACAGTTTGCAGAATAATCCAGGTTTTCCTTTTTTTTTTCTTGAAACATCTGCGTGGAAAACATGACTAAGTGCTAGAAAGAACCTATGCAAGTGATTACAAACATATGTGTAGTCTTTTTTTATTTTTTTAAACAGGATATAGTTCTAAGACTTGCAGCTAGACATTTAATCCAAACCTGTTTCTATTTAAAAGAAAGAAAAAGAAAAAAAAATGAATCCCTCTTAAAAATATTTTGGAAAAATGCAATGTTTTAGAAATATTTTTTGCTTCTCCACTATTTTTTTTCTCTTCTTTTTCAGACCCCAAACTTTAAGCAACGCTGCTTCTTTTATTATAATGAATGTAGGAAGTGTAGTTTGTGTGTATAACCAACAATATAATTGTCTGTGGCATACTTTGCAAGTATTTAGAAAAACTAAAACACTGGAAGAAAAACTGTACAAGACAAATATGTATACCCCTCCCCCATAACCCTCCCCTCAAGGGGGATTTAAAAGGACAGTGGTCTCCATAATATACTTTAAAGGGACTGTATCACCTAAACATTTTTTTACTGTGCATTGAACACTATATATACATTGTGTTAACAGCAAGATAATGCCTAAATTAGGATTAGAATGTTTTTTTAAATCCTGTTTTATTAAAAAGTAGCATATTTGCATATCAAGCCACAGGTGATGTGACACACATCATCAAGCAACAGACACAATTAACCCCTTAGTGACAAGACATTTTCACCTTGACTTTCCCTTGGTGACAATGGCTGTTTTGACATTTCTAGGGTGTTTGTGTTTAGCTGGAATTTCTTTTCTTTCTCACATACAGTACCCACACAAACTATATGTTGTTTTTATCGTCATAAGAAGGGCTTTCATTAGATACCATTATGTTCATCATATCTTATTTACTACAAAAAAAATCATAAAATATGATCAAAAATTTAAAAACAAAAAACTTTTTCTAACTTTGACCTAAAATATAATTTACACAAATAAAATCGTTAAAAAAGACCCCGTCGAAATAGTTTCTAAATGTTGTCCAGAGTTAAAAAATATGCATGTTTCCATATTTTTCCGTATTTTTTTGCGAGTTATGGGGCAAAAAACAAAAATAGTGTTTTTTGTTTTTTTCCTATATTGACCTTTTGACCCCAACCCGAACCCAAAATTTAACCCTAACACTAAATTTAACCCCAACACTAATCCTTATTATATCCCTTAATATGTTTTAATTTAATTTTAACCCTATCCCTTATGCTAAAAATTATTTAATTTTAACCCTCTAGGCTAATCTAACTATATAACCTGTTTTTAATTAATTAAGTATATATTTGAAATATTTTACATTGCTATGCTACTTAACTACCACTAGGGGCAGTCAAGTAGCATATTCAGAGCGACGGAAGTGAAGTTACTTTCACTTCCGAAGCTCAGACTGGCAGAGGGCTTAGCCATATTGACGGAGCAGCATGCTCCGTCAATATGGCGCCCACGATCACTCCGTGGGGCGATCGTGGGTGCTTTAAAATAGAAATTTCGGTGCTGGCTATTGCCTCGACATCGAGGCAATAGACCAGCACCGTTGAAGCGGTTTTCGCGAACGCTGATCGCGAAAACCGCTTGATTCACTGCAGGACGTGCCAGGCACGTCCTTTGTTGCGAAGGGGTTAAAACACATATTTCTCCTAATTTAGGCATTTGTTTGCAATTTTTTTTTTGTTTGTTTGTTTCTTGCTAGGGTTTTGGAGAATAGAAATAAATTCTTATGCCACTGTCTCTTGCCGTCTGTGGAAAATCATTATAGGGTCAAATCCAGTGAATATTTGAATATCGGATAATGGCTGTCCACTGGGATAATGTGATTTCTTTTCATTTGCAAGGAAATCGAATAAACCTTCAGGATGGAATGTGCAGATATGTGTTTGTTTGTTTGTTTGTTTGTTTTTGTTGCGTAGGGAACTCCCGAGTTACCTAGTTATATAATGATTTTTAGTTTGAATGGTAATTCTTGCAAGAATAGAACAAACTGACTAGCACGGTTAATTGGTAACTATTCCACGTGAAGACTTTCGCTTGATTTATGTTAACGCTGGGATGCTTTTTAACCCTTTCTTGTAACGCTCTGATTAAAGCGACTCCTTCGTGGGAACACTGTTTACATAATGTAGAGAATTAAAAAAACAATGAATATCCAGAAATTGCAAACAAATGGGAGGAATTAATACAGAAGACATAGATGGGTGCAAAAATACATCTAATAATGGTACTAGCCGCGCATATCTAATGTCTAAAGGGCTACATACGTCGCAAGGAATTGAGAAAGGAATTAGTATATAGGAATAGTATTTCTGAGTTCCAGGAGCACTGATGTCATTGGCACAATTCATATACCACTAGAAGAGCATCCTCCAACACACAGTCTTTAAAAAAGGTGCATGGATTCACACCGCTGGGAGATAGACATCTGTGTAAATAAATAATAATGTACACAAAATGTTCTTAAGATGCCTTGGGCAGTGTAAAAGCAACATCAGCTTTAGACTGGCCTAATTCCCTGTATGTCTTCTTCTAAGAATCAAGACAAACCTGTTAAACAAGACCGATCCATGTTGCTTTGTTTTTGGGGTATAGAGCTGTCATCAAGTGCGGGACTGTTTATGATACTGCTTGAGTCACTTGGTTAAATTTTAAATTGACCTTCGTTTTAGATAACCTTAAAACGAACTTATATAAATTGGTTTAAAACCATAAACTGAGAGATGAATGCTATTATAATGGCCCTTCTTTGGTTGTAACTTGTAGTTTGTTTTAATTGTTAGATGGATCAATTGGACACATTAAAAAGTGTTTGTTTTCCTCTAGAGACTGCTTTGCATGTCTAGTATATACTATATCAGAGTAAGTACTTGCCCAGTTTATAGTGGACTTTAAAATGGACGGAAAGCTTAAAAAAAGGATTAAACTCTATCCTGGTCGAATGTGATTACCTGTAATCAGTAGCTAGTTCTGTGCGCCTTCTACTACAGTGCTGGCATCTTGTGTCTGTGTCCGTATCATACTTCGCTGTATACATTTACTCTGGTTCCATTATCCCCCCCTTGGTAACTCTTTGCATAGACATTGGCATTCCCATTCACACGTTCTTTCCTCCCTTCCATTTCACATGACTGACACCCGGACACACCACGGGGATGTCTCAGTGAAGCTTTGGAGAAGTACCCATCAAAAATCATATAAAGCTGGGAGAAATTGTCCGCCCCATGATAGATCTATACAAGCAGCGAGGGCTCAATAAGGTTCTTTATTTGTATTTAAAATTCCTATGATCAATGTAATAAGAACTTTATTTTTTTTCACTACAGTTGACCTTTAATTTACATTTTACCCTAGTTACGTTTTATTCGATGAAAAACACTAAACCGTGTTTTGAAATAGACTTCCAGAGCCCTAGACATCTAGGCCTGGGGAACGCGAGAGACTGTCGCTGGTGTAATGCAGGATACTGTATCCTACGGGTGTACCCCTGTGCACTGTAGTGGCACAGTTTGTTTGTAAACCCACGGATCGTCGCCCCGGGGTATCCAGCCTGTAGCTACCAAACTACTAGCTAAACGTGATCATAGTTAAATTAGAAATGTGATATAAACTGCAGCCTGATCGCGGAAATTCTCCTTCTTGAGGGCGTGTGAGCAAATGACTCACTTGACAAATGGTTATTTAGGTTTCCACAGGCTCTGCATTTCTTGGCAATGAGAGAGAGAGCTCCGGGGAGGGTGTGCCAATATAACTGTTGATGATTGAAGACACAGGATAAACAGCAATGCACAACAATTAAACACGTCTCTGTGAAGGAAGTTTTAACTACCTGCGAGCCTGAGGCATGCACACAGCCACTGATGTGAAATATAGGGTGAACGCCAGCAAAGTCAAGACATTGCATAAAGTTTTACGTTTGTTTGCAGAAAGGAGTTTATCCACTGAAATCTGTATGGACAGCCAGGACCCTGCTAACATTACCTCTAGATCAGGGGTTCCTGGCCTTTGGAGATTATGCCCCCTTTTTAATTCTTATCAGAGTCTCATGCCTCGCCCCTGAGATTTCCACCAGCCCTATTGGTCCTTGTCACCAATGACATAGGCACTAGTTAGACACTGTGCATCAGCCATTTCTGTTCTTTCATTTTCCTGTATTTTACTCCCTTTTGGTTTTTGAGACTGACAAAATATAGACAAATATAAAGAATAGCTAAACACCTGTCTGTCAAATGCCCCCCATCAAGGGGTTAACAGATGAGTTGGAAAGATGAGTTGGTATATTGGAAATTAATTCTAGCTCAGATAATGCCTGATTTTGCAACTCTCCACAAGCCTAGATGCAAGTTGAGCATGGTGCATAAAAGTCACCAATGCCCTGCTAATTCCATAGCTGAAGAGGTCAAACCTTCCACTGGCAAGGACTTTTTCCCAGCTTCCAGATTGCATCCAGGACTTTCCCTAGCACCCACATTGCACCAAAGGACTTGTGCCAGCACCCACAATGCACTTAATGACTTACCCCAGCACCCACAATGCACTCAGGGACTTACCCCAGCATCCACATTGCACTCAAGGACTTACACCAGTACTCAGATTGAACTTGAGGTTTGCCCCAGTGCCCAGATTGCACCCAGAACTTACCCCAACACCAACAATGCACTTAAGGACTTATCCCAGCACCCACAGTGCACTCAAGGACTTACCCCAGCACCCAGATTGAACTCAGGACTTACCGCAGTGCTCAAATTGCACCCAGGATTTACACCAGCACGTACATTGCACTCAATTACTTACCCCAGCACCCACAATGCACTCAAGGGCTCACTTATAGATAATCTACCTTATAGATAAACTATAAATTATAGTATTGGTAACTCAGAGGGGGGATAAATATGATCCTAAATTCCAAATGACGGCTGCACACATTTTGGAAAAAGAATAAGGCAATAAAATAAAAAGCATTCTGCACATAAAAATAAAGGACTCCATATTGCACTGGTTAACAGGAGCATAGCACAAGGCATGTGTTATAAATTAATAAGAAATAGCAGATGGAATAGACGCAGGGATCATTTTGGGGGAGAATAGAGGAGGAGGCAAAAAGTTAGAGAACATGACAGGAGTTGCAACAGTTTCCATGCCCCCCCCCCCCCCCCCCTGTGAAAGTAATGTCATTACCTACTATTGTGGCTTCATTCTCTCTCTCTGTTGAACTCTGCAGAAGTTGCAAGTGCTTGGAATAAAGCCAACATGGGGAGATGGAATCACAGTTACTGTAGCACCTAAAGGTAAAGAGAGAAAAAAAACAGATCAACTCTTATCTCCTTAAACACTACAAATAAAGTTGTCATAGATTCACTGCTGTACCTATAGTAACAGTTCTGCCTATACATTCAAGCCCCTCAGTATCACATGACGTGAATATAGAGGGCCCTGTGAAATTCATTCCAATGTAAAACTACAGGGTAACTGTATACTGTTTTAAAGTAAAAAATAAGTGAATTCTACAGGAGTTAGAAACATGTAATGAAAAAAAAAAAAAAGTGTATTTATTTAAATCTCTTTTTTTTCGTTCTGTTTTTTTATGGCTTCCTGTAGTTTCCAAGAGGCTTTTACAAATGTCTAAATTATTGGCTGTAGAATGTGGATTTGGTTGGAAATGGCTATTGTTAAAAATATAAAAAAAATACTGGATGCACTTTTTTCAGTAAAAAAAAATAAACAAAAAACAACTGCATCAGCGAAAACATGGAAAAAAAGGGGGGGGGGTGGGTGAGAGACTGCTAGAGAACGGAGGGCAGTGTTCTCTGAATAATAAGTGCATTGCTTGATGGCATTCATTAGTGTTTGTACAGTATAAAGAGTCCATTGTCTTCTAGCTGTTGAGTGGATCATTCAACCAAAGAAACATGTCTTAAAATACTCACTCAGTGATTCCCATGGAGGGCACCTTTTCAATTGTGATGCAAGGGTCTCTCCAGATAGCCCAGCTATGTGTCACTGGTCAGCACGGCCAGGAAACATTACATAGCTCCCAAGTATCCCTATTTAGAAGGTAAAGTCCCTATTTTGCACCTTAAATCCCCCCTGTCCTTCCTTCCTCTTCTAGTGGCCCTCTTTTTCTGTGAGCTCCGAATTTCTGCATTGAAAGTGTTACTATATTAATTTGTGCAAATAAAATGCTTTATTCCTATTCTAAATGGCTACCCAAATGACATAAAGAGTTAACGATTATCCACAAAGTTGCGAAAATGTTGCAACAATGCCCCGCCCATTGGAATGTTGTGCAGTTCAGGACACAGGCAGTTTTGACACTGCTGCAGTGTTTGTGTTTAGCTCTAATTTTCCTCTCTGTCATTTACTGTACCCACACAAATGTTATATTGTTTTTATTCCCATAAGAAGAGCTTTCTTTGGACAGCTGTATTTTGATCATGTTATATAATTCACTCTTTAAAAAAAAATCATAACAATTATGGAAAAGAAAAAAACAACACTTTTTCTAACTTTTAAATATATTTAAAATATTTGACATATCTACATACACTCCTTATTGAATTTAGAACCCCTGGTGAAAATATTTTCAATGTAAAACTACCGGAGTACGCTAAATTATTTGAAATTAAATGCATTTCACAAATATTAGAAATAATGTACAACATACAGACAATCAGCTAGGGGCAACTACCCCTTTAACAAACTGCAAAACTTAATCTAAAAGCCAATTATTGCACAAGTTATCTGCCAGAATATTTACTGAATCTACTTGCATTCTTGGAGATAACATGTGCCAGTGCTGTACCCTTTCACAGATAACAAAATCTATAGACAAAACTGACAGTTTGCGAAGAGCGACACTTGGTGTTTGATGTAGGAAAACTCAGTTTCCAATAATCATTAACCCCTTAGCGACAGCGTTCAATGTTGCATTTGATGTGCCTTGAAGACCAGAATTCCATTAATTTTTGTCATACATTTGCTTAACTGTGATTTTCTTTCTTCGTGTTCAGTCCACCCACACAAATGATATACCCTAGACAGATGGGGCTTTCTTTTGATACTATTATTTTCATCATATGACATAATTTACTATTAAAAAATGTATAAAATATGATGAAAATATAAAAAACACTTTTTCTAACTTTGATCTTACACATTGCACATTACTGTGAGTTTTATTGCTGTGGAGCTCTGTGATCCACTCACACACTGCACATTACTGTAAGTTCCATTGCTGTGGAGTCTGTGATACACTCACACATTGCACATTACTGTGAGTTTTATTGCTGTGGAGTCTGTGATACACTCACACGCTGCACATTACTGTGAGTTTTATTGCTGTGGAGTCTGTTATACGCTCACACACTGCACATTAGACATGTGCAAAACTAAAATTTTCGTTTCGTTTTCGTCCATTCGGACGAAAATGTTATTTATTTCGTCTAAAACGAATTTCGTTCATTAGTGCATTCGTTTCAGACGAAATTCGTTCATTATTTTCGTTTCGTTAATTTTTTTCGTTCGTTTTATAGAATACAATGTAATACTATTGGCTTTCTATAAACCGAACGAGAGCCCCATTCATAAGAAATTCTTATGAATGGGGCTCTCGTTCGGTTCATAGAAAGGCAATAGTATTACTTGTATTCTATAAGCCGAAAGTCTATAAACCGAACGACTTTCGGTTTATAGACTTTCGGCTTATGGAATACATGTAATCCTATTGCTATTCTATAAACCGAACGACTTTCGGTTTATAGAATAGCCATATGTTTACATGTATTACATAAGCCGAAAGTCTATAAACCGAAAGTCGTTCGGTTTATAGGCTGTCGGCATTTAACTATACAGAGACAGAGTCTCCATTCATAAAATTATGAATGGAGACTTTGTCTCCGTGTAGTAAAATGCCGACAGCCTATAAACCGAACGTTCGGTTTATAGGCTGTGGGCATTTTACTACACGGAGACAAAGTCTCCATTCATAATTTTATGAATGGAGACTCTGTCTCCGTGTAGTAAAATGCCGACAGCCTATAAACCGAACGTTCGGTTTATAGGCTGTCGGCTTATGGAATACATGTATTCCTATTGCTATTCTATAAACCGAAAGTCGTTCGGTTTATAGAATAGCAATAGGAATACATGTATTCCATAAGCCGACAGCCTATAAACCGAACGTTCGGTTTATAGGCTGTCGGCATTTTACTACACGGAGACAGAGTCTCCATTCATAAAATTATGAATGGAGACTTTGTCTCCGTGTAGTAAAATGCCCACAGCCTATAAACCGAACGTTCGGTTTATAGGCTGTCGGCTTATGGAATACATGTATTCCTATTGCTATTCTATAAACCGAACGACTTTCGGTTTATAGAATAGCCATAGGATTACATGTATTATATAAGCCGAAAGTCTATAAACCGAAAGTCGTTCGGTTTATAGGCTGTCGGCATTTAACTATACAGAGACAGAGTCTCCATTCATAAAATTATGAATGGAGACTTTGTCTCCGTGTAGTAAAATGCCGAAAGCCTATAAACCGAACGATCCGTTTATAGACTTTCGGCTTATATAATACATGTAATCCTATGGCTATTCTATAAACCGAACGTTCGGTTTATAGAATAGCAATAGGAATACATGTATTCCATAAGCCGACAGCCTATAAACCGAACGTTCGGTTTATAGGCTGTGGGCATTTTACTACACGGAGACAAAGTCTCCATTCATAATTTTATGAATGGAGACTCTGTCTCCGTATAGTTAAATGCCGGCTTTTAACTATACGGAGACAAAGTCTCCATTTATAATTTTATGAATGGAGACTCTGTCTCCGTATAGTTAAATGCCGGTGTTCTGACAAATTTCTGGAGCAAATTCTCCTGCGCAATCGCAGGAGAATTTGCTCACTGCGCATGCGCATAAAGTTACAGCTGATAACTCAGCTGTAACTTTGTGACCACCGCGCATGCGCCAGCTGCGCAACCCACCTCCCGCCCCCTCACACCCCCTGCACACCCCTTCTTACCAGATCATCGACCACAGCGATACACAGCGCATGCGCACGCCTATCCAGCCGTTTGGGAATGTGCGCGTCCGTTGTTGTGTTCTTAAGGTGGTAAGTAACATGGGGCGTCGGGACATAAGGGGGCAAGCATCCTGGTGAGGGCTGCCTCATCTTGATGGGATTTGTGATCCTCCTGCTGCATCAATAATACAGCAGGAGGATCACAAATCCCATCAAGATGAGGCAGCCCTCACCAGGATGCTTGCCCCCTTATGTCCCGACGCCCCGTGTTACTTACCACCTTAAGAACACAACAACGGACGCGTGCATTCCCAAACGGCTGGATAGGCGTGCGCATGCGCTGTGTATCGCTGTGGTCGATGATCTGGTAAGAAGGGGTGTGCGGCGGGTGTGAGGGGGCGGGAGGTGGGTTGCGCAGCTGTCTCATGCACGGTGGTCACAAAGTTACAGCTGAGTTATCAGCTGTAACTTTATGCGCATGCGCAGTGAGCAAATTCTCCTGCGATTGCGCAGGAGAATTTGCTCCAGAAATTTGTCAGAACACCGGCTTTTAACTATACGGAGACAAAGTCTCCATTTATAAATTTATGAATGGAGACTCTGTCTCCGTATAGTTAAATGCTATTGTATTCTATAAACCGACTCTATTTCGGCTTATAGAATGCAATAGTACTACGAATGGACGAATGAACGAATGATTTTCCTTTATTAACTATTCGTTCATTCGATTTAGTTAGCTTAGCATTTTCGTTCTTCGTTTTTCGGGCGAATGGACGAAAATGCAATTTTCGGACGAAAATGCATTCGTCCGAAAACGAATGCACATGTCTAGTATATATTCACATGTAAATTGCTTTTTTAATAAAAAATTATGATATAAATAAAATCTTGTTTTTATTTCCTTTTATGTGACAAAGCTGCCTCTCTCTTTCCCTTGCCCCCAGATTTGTCGCTCTCCCCCCCTTAGTGTTGTCTCTCTCTCACCCTCCCTTTGGCTCCCCCCTCGCTCCCCTTGTGTCTGTCTCTTCCCCCCTTCCCTCCCCTTGTTTCTCTCTGCCCCCCCCCCTTGTTATTCTGTCCCCCCCTCACCTGTTTCTTGCTCCCTGGTGGCTAGTGGGGGCAGCCGGGGGATGTATGCACTATACATAATAGACGGAAGTGTCGGGCAGCATGGAGGTTGTCTGCACGATTCGTGCAGACATCCCCCAGCTGCCCGATTCTCCCTGGTGGCTAGCGAGGCAGCGGTGGATGTCTGCGCGATGAGCGAGACCTCCCCTGCTGCCGCCCGGAACGACAGCCAGGACTTTTATGAGGAAGCCGGAAGTACCCAGCTTCATCATAGAAGTCCCGGCGGTCATGCCGGGCGGCAGCAGGAGAGGTCTCGCTCATCGCGCAGACATCCTCCGCTCCCTCGCTAGCCACCAGGGAGAATCGGGCAGCTGGGGGATGTCTGCACGAATCGTGCAGACAACCTCCATGCTGCCCGACACTTCCGTCTATTATGTATAGTGCATACATCCCCCGGCTGCCCCCACTAGCCACCAGGGAGCAAGAAACAGGTGAGGGGGGGACAGAATAACAAGGGGGGGGGGCAGAGAGAAACAAGGGGAGGGAAGGGGGGAAGAGACAGACACAAGGGGAGCGAGGGGGGAGCCAAAGGGAGGGTGAGAGAGAGACAACACTAAGGGGGGGAGAGCGACAAATCTGGGGGCAAGGGAAAGAGAGAGGCAGCTTTGTCACATAAAAGGAAATAAAAACAAGATTTTATTTATATCATAATTTTTTATTAAAAAAGCAATTTACATGTGAATATATACTAGACATGTGCATTCGTTTTCGGACGAATGCATTTTCGTCCGAAAATTGCATTTTCGTCCATTCGCCCGAAAAACGAAGAACGAAAATGCTAAGCTAACTAAAGCCGGATGAACGAATGGTTAATAAAGGAAAATCATTCGTTCATTCGTCCATTCGTAGTACTATTGCATTCTATAAGCCGAAATAGAGTCGGTTTATAGAATACAATAGCATTTAACTATACGGAGACAGAGTCTCCATTCATAAAATTATGAATGGAGACTTTGTCTCCGTATAGTTAAATGCCCACAGCCTATAAACCGAACGTTCGGTTTATAGGCTGTGGGCATTTAACTATACGGAGACAGAGTCTCCATTCATAAAATTATAAATGGAGACTTTGTCTCCGTATAGTTAAAAGCCGGCATTTAACTATACAGAGACAGAGTCTCCATTCATAAAATTATGAATGGAGACTTTGTCTCCGTGTAGTAAAATGCCCACAGCCTATAAACCGAACGTTCGGTTTATAGGCTGTCGGCTTATGGAATACATGTATTCCTATTGCTATTCTATAAACCGAACTTTCGGTTTATAGAATAGCCATAGGATTACATGTATTACATAAGCCGAAAGTCTATAAACCGATCGTTCGGTTTATAGACTTTCGGCATTTTACTACACGGAGACAAAGTCTCCATTCATAATTTTATGAATGGAGACTCTGTCTCTGTATAGTTAAATGCCGACAGCCTATAAACCGAACGACTTTCGGTTTATAGACTTTCGGCTTATGTACTACATGTAATCCTATGGCTATTCTATAAACCGAAAGTCGTTCGGTTTATAGTTTAGCAATAGCATTACATGTATTCTATAAACCGAACGTCGTTCGTTTTAAAGACTTTCGGCTTATAGAATACTATTGGCTTTCTATAAACCGAACTAGAGTCGAGTCCCCATTCATAAGAAATTCTTATGAATGAGGAGGGACTCTAGTTAGGTTTATAGAATGCCAATAGTATTCTATAAGCCGAAAGTCTTTAAAACGAACGACGTTCGGTTTATAGAATGCATGTAATGCTATTGCTGTTCTATAAGCCGAATGTCTTTCGGCTTATAGAACAGCAATAGCATTACATGTATTCTATAAACCGAATGTCGTTTGTTTTAAAGACTTTCGGCTTATAGAATACATGCTGCTATTGGCTTTCTATAAACCGAAAGAGTCCCCATTCATACGAATAGGTCAATTGACCTATTCGTATGAATGGGAACTCAATTTCGGTTTATAGGAAGCTAATAGCATTACATGCATTCCATAAACCGAAAGTCATTCATTTCGGTTTATGGAATGTAGTACAATGCTATTGGTATTGTAAACCGACTCTATTTCGGTTTAGAATGCCAATAGCACGAATGGACGAATGGACGAATGAACGAATGATTTTCGTTTATTAACCATTCGTTCATTCGGATTTTGTTAGTTAAAATTTTCGTTATTCGTTTTTCGGACGAATGGACGAAAATGCTATTTTCGTCCGAAAATGCATTCGTCCGAAAACGAATGCACATGTCTACTGCACATTACTGTGAGTTTTATTGTTGTGGAGTCTGTGATACACTCACACACTGCACATTTCTGTGAGTTTTATTGCTGTGGAGTCTGTGGTACACTCACACACTGCACATAACTGTGAGTTTTATTGCTGTGGAGTCTGTGGTACACTCACACACTGCACATAACTGTGAGTTTTATTGCTATGGAGCTCTGTGGTACACTCACACCCTGCACATTACTGTGAGTTTTATTGTTGTGGAGCTCTGTGATACACTCACACACTGCACATTACTGTGAGTTTTATTGTTGTGGAGCTCTGTGATACACTCACACACTGCACATTACTGTGAGTTTTATTGTTGTGGAGCTCTGTGATACACTCACACACTGCACATTACTGTGAGTTTTATTGTTGTGGAGCTCTGTGATACACTCATAAACATTGCACAGAGTTTTATTGCTGTGGCATACCGTGATAAATACACACTGCACATTACTGTGAGTTTTATTGCTGAGGTGCACTGTGATACACTCATACACACCGCACATTACTGGTAGTTTTATTGCTGTGGAGCACTGTGAACTCATAAGGTTTTTTTTTTGCAACAATGTATAGCTGATTTAGTAAGATGAAACTCACCTGCTACTCACGTCCACTCATCCTTGGCCCAACAGCATACATATATGAATAAATACTGGCCTTATTCTGCTACAGACAATATGGAAGTATATATATATATTTTTTTTTTCATTAGGCAGCTGTGTAATTTTCCAAATTGCTCACATTCTATGTAATCATTAATTATCCTCCTTACTATAGAGGTTCTTATGCATATATCATGGCTGATAACCTCTGCCTAGGAAAGCACAGACTTCCAGAGAGATAAGGATTAAGGGTGGTGAATACCGGGAACCAAGAGGCAGGAACTTGCGTGACTCATAAATTAATTTACTATTCCTGATGTTAGTGATGGTTGATAGGGTACAGTGAGAAGAGCGAGCCATAGTAGAATTTACCAGTGTTGCTCTTCTGAAGCAGGGATAAGCAACTTTTCTGCCCTTTAGCTGGTGTCGACTACCAAATTCATTCAGCTGGACAAGCCAATAGGGCCTAGTGATGAAATGGTGTCAAGTCTCCATCATTAGACCCCTCCCAGGGCTTAGGACCCAGTGGAAGCAGAGATATTTGCTCTGATTACAGAACGTAAGAAAAGTGATATATCTGGACTGGATAGAATAAGGTTAGGATCCAAAGGGTTGGAAAGAGTGTGATGGGAATTACTCTGAGCGAGAAACACAGGGATACAGATTTACTTTTGGGATATGTGGGTGTCACGGAAAACCCCTGAGAATGAGGATATTCAGGGGTAGGCTTTAAGTTTGGGAGGGGAAGCTCGTTTATCATCTGCTCAGTCCCCTCTTATGTCTAAGTCACACGGGGTGACTGGGAAACCCCAGTCTGGCTTGTCCAAACCAGACCTCTACAGATTAACCGGTTGGAACTTTTAATAGGTCACAACACCCAATTGGGACAAATAATCTCTCTGTGCCATCTTAGCCCAACACAGCCTGTCAGTGGCATCTAAACCCCCCAAAACAACCTCTCTGTGCCAATTTAGCCAGCGAAACAGCCTCTCTGTCACATCGAAGCCCCCAAACAGCCATGGGTCTACTTTAGTCCCCAAACAGCTGCCGTGCCACTTTAACCCCCAAACAGCCTTTCTGTGCCATCTTAGCCACCCAAACAGCCTTTCTGTGCCATCTTAGTCCCCCAACAGCCTCTCTGTGCAATCTTAGCCCCCAAAACAGCTTCTATGGGGCTTTTATATGCACAGATACAGCACACAAGACACAGTAGACAACTTAGAAAAGTATCTTCTGTATTTTATTTTATGCAAGTGATGATTATAAAGTCTTTTTTTAAGGAAACATTAATTACAGGAAATATGTTTACTTCCCTCGCCAACTTTCCACATTTCAGCTGAAAAAAGGAAAGTGGTTTGAGTCCAAGATCATGGGTTTTTTTTTTTTTTTACGAGACCAGTTGGCAAATGTTAATAGTGTACAAGGGTAAATATTACGCAAGCGGTGTGCTTGTTTGTTACAGAAAATAAATCTCAAAATACTCCAAGAATGGATATGTCATGGTTTACTATTAGATATGTAATGGGGTTTAATAGGATATTGTGAATTAGTAGGTAAGTGACCAATAGGTACTGAAGCCAGGGGAGGTAAGGAGTTCCCTTTTTCTTGATCCATGTTGGACACTTAAAGGAACCATACCATTTAAAAGTAAATGCATATTATTTGTAAACTGGCCTCTGATTTGTTGTGTTATGTATCCCAGCTAAGGACAGATTTTGCTTGACTCGAGAGGTCAGTGCAAATCTCACATCTGTCTGATGGGCTCTCTGAAGTACAGTGATAGGGATCAGGAGAGACTCAAAACTGTTGCCAGCTCAGAGGAGGTGAAAGGGATGTCTTTTAGACACTAAGAGGGTAAGAGCAAATTTTGGACCTACATCCAAGTATTAAATGGTTTCAATAAGTTCATAAGTCCAATACATTTTTTGTTTATTCATAGATGTTAAAGTCGTTATGACATGAGGAAGCGCCACAGCTAGAGGGCATAGTCTTAAATTAGAGGGGCAACGATTTAAAATTAATATTAGGAAGTATTACTTTACTGAGAGGGTAGTGGATGCATGGAATAGCCTTCCAGCGGAAGTGGTAGAGGTAAACACAGTGAAGGAGTTTAAGCATGCTTGGGATAGGCACAAGGCTATTTAGAACATTAGGCAGACTAGATGGACCGAATGGTTCGTATCTGCCAACACATTCTATGT
This sequence comes from Pelodytes ibericus, assembly GCA_036172795.1. NCBI lineage: Eukaryota > Metazoa > Chordata > Amphibia > Anura > Pelodytidae > Pelodytes > Pelodytes ibericus. The sequence continues at coordinate 14,391,279 of CM069858.1, read as the reverse complement.
TTCTAAGCAGCGGTCTCACCCATTTCACCAGAAAGAGGGCTTAATCATAGCCTAGCAGTGTCAGTGGGTTACTTACGCTTTTTTGTATGTTTTTTTGAAAATATGTCTACTTTTGGAATCACATGGTGGTGGATACATGTTATTGTCAGTACATAACAGAAAAAAGATCCAAAACAACAGGAGAAAAGTATTTTCTCTCAAAACCCCTTTTTTTAAAAATTCAAATGATAATTAAAAGTTAAGTTTGACATATCCCCTTTGACCAGTTATACCAAAGTGGGCTCAACAAACCTTATAGCAATACATTGCTTAAAGGACTACATCATGGTTCGGAAATGTTGATGAATTAAACAAGATGCAGACGTTCACAGGAAACAGGAAAAAGCATTATCAAGTTTTTCCCCTGCTAACCCCCACCCATGGAAAACGCGACTTATAAAATGCTGATATCACAAATATTGTATTATTTCTTACTTTGACTGTGATCTTCCTGTAATATAGGGCCTTGCTATGTTATCTTGGAAGGCCACATTACCTCCTCCGCACTTAGGTGTGGGGGTCATATACTAAACAAGTGCAGTGAGGGGAAAAAGTCGGTAAAACATGAATAAGGAGCAATTTGCGAATATTTGTAACATTTTGCGCTTTTTTTTCCAGATTTGCGCCTCTTCCGTTTATTTTTATTTAGCGCGCATTTTTTCCGGTTGCGCTAATAAATTGCGATTATATTTGCGCACGCTAAAGAGTTTTGTGAATATTTTGTGAAAAATAATTCTTATTTGCGTGTGAAAATTACACCAGCTTTTAGCGAGTGCTATTAAAAGAGGTAGGAAAAACATTAGCCAAACTTGCAATTTGCTCGGATTTACTATTTGAGTGTTAAATGTTTAGTACATTGCAATAGGAGCAAAGCGCAAAAATAGTTTTGCACATAAAATATTCTGCCCCACACCATCTTTATGATCTTGTACTCCTCTTCTCTGAAGTCCTATTCATTCCCAATCGAAAAGGGTGTGTGGTTACCATAGTAAAGGATGTGGGATGTGCATAAGGTTAACAAAATAATCAAAATACATGTGAGGTTTTGTAATGTGCAGATTAGATGGACCAGTGGGGTTTTTCTCAGTCGTCGCCATCTCTGTTTCTATTTTTTTTCAGGGTTCAATTTTAGATTGTGTATTTTTTTTTCTGTCGAATTGATAAAATATAATATTCACCCAGCCCCTGATTTCCATTCCAGGCAGAGCTGCGGAAACAAGAGCCACTTTATTCCCCATCACATTGGATCAAGCCTAATCTGACCTTTGGGAGTGCGTAGAACTCTTAGTTTACACAAATTGCTGGCCAATCTCTGTGGTACTTTGGTACTCCAGCTAGATTTCTAATGATGTCAAGCCAGCAACACACTGGCCGAGCATCATAAGATAATGTAGTCCAAAAAGATTCCAAGCAGTACCTGTGGCAGTCCATGGCGCAACAACTGTTGAGCATATCTCCGCTATTTAGGTGGGACAGTCACTATATTGTACCCAAGTTCCCCTGTCCCTCTTTCCTCCTCTGATGTCACCTCTTTTCTGGGAGCTCAGATTTAACGATTGGTCATAAAGTCACTAAAAATGTTCCGACTATGACCCACCCATAGCCACGCCACAAAAAGAAAACTGTCCCTCTAAGGCCATTTGGAATATTGGGAGGTATCTATCGGTCACATCAGCATCTCCTTGTGCCAAGTGACTCAATAATGGTCCCCTTTAACAGTGGAAATTTGGTAGCCATTGCCACTCAGGGTGAAACACTAGGAACAAGGAGTACAGCGGGAATAAAGTTTTCTATAAAGTCTACTCAGTATAGAGACAACTGCAGAGAATCGAGACGGTAATTGAAATAAGTCTCCCATTCAGCTACATTGGAGAATTTTTCGAACTCAGCTACTTTGACCTAAAGTTGAAAAATCCTGTCTCAAGTCCCCGCAATTCTCTATTTATTGAATAGACCCCTGTGTCTGTTAAAGGTCCAGTCTACTGACGGCTTCACGATAGAACCTTGGAAAACTCCATCTTTTGATGCGTTCTAACGCCTGGGGTGCATTTAATGTGCATTTCTCCTTTTAATTGTTTGCTCAACTTTGCTAGACACTTCCCCCAGTTCTAAAGCGTCCCTGATTTTATTTTGTTGGATTCTCGGCAGCAATGTGTTTGAATTTTTGTCTCCACGGATTTCACAGCAATCAAGGAAACACCATGTAAGAGGACAAACAGGAGGAACCCAGGGGACCTCCGCTGCTGCAAAATCTATCATTACTTTCCATTCTCTTGCAGTTTAACTGAAGCCAAAACACACATGGCGCTTCTCGTGTGACGGGATGCTGGAGAATAATCTGCAATATCTGTAAATGCAATGTAAAATATATTAACAATAATTACCTGACTCCTTAAAGGACAACTAAACCTTCAATCAGTGGGGTGATAGAAAGAAGTGGTTTGCATAAACATTTTTTTACTAAGATAAAAAAGTAAAAAAACATACATACAACAACAACAACAAAGATAATAAAACCACTTGTGAGTGAACACACAACAAAAAGTTCAGAAAACATATACTTATGTCAGAAATTATGGAGAGATCAGGGTAATCAAGGACATAAATGCAAAAAAAACCCCCAAAACAATAAAAAAGAAGTGTAGAGATGTGCGACTGTAGAAAATCAGTCATATGGTTCAGATGCATAAATAATTGACAGGTAAACCACCTGGAGATTAGATCCGAGTATCTGGCAATACACTACAATGAAAAATCACTCATACCTGACTTCAAGCACATAGTTTAAAAGGAAGTGAACTGAGCAAGGGGAGATGCCCATGGGTCTGTATGGAGTGGGGGACTCTCTCTGCTACATCCAGCGTTTTCCTAGGGCTTCAACAGAGGGAACTTATTTAAGGTCTCCTCTGTCTATCCCTAAACTTTTTTCACTTGTTCTTCTGTATTCCAAGTTTAGCTGTCCTTTAAAAATCTTGTGTCACGCTCAGTACATGTGCACAAGTTGTGTAGGAAGCTACAGAAGCCCAGAGAGGCCGTGTATTATTACATTTTATGACTTGTTTTCTCAAGATAACATGTTGTTTGCCTGAGACAATAACTTATTTTCCAGGGAAAACGAGTCGGAAAAAATAAAAATACGCGGCCTCTCTGAGCTTCCGAAGGGAAGAAGACCCCAAAATGTTCAAATTCAAGAGCTTTTGTAGCAAAACACTCTAAAAAACTATTTACACAGGTGTTTAAAGTGATAGAAGGGCTTCACAGTTATACACATAATGACACACCGGAAATGTTTAACAAAATAATACAAGTTACGATACAGAGTCGGTTTTGTTTGTTTGCACAATTTTGTATGTATTGTATGTAATGTATTTGCAGTGCCCCCTAGTGGTGCTTTTTAGAGGAGATCATAAGCTATTTGGATCAAGACATATTAATGCCGGCTCATTTAAATCAAATAAAGAATTAATTCATTAGCCTTTTTTTTTTTAAGATTTTTTTTTTAACCTCTTTTGTGAAAAAAAAAAAATAGATCAGTATTTTCCATGGGGATCAATCCCCATTCTCATCTTATTTTCAAGGGGATGTGCTCAGGCATCAATCTGAGCCAATCCATGCACTTTCAAGCAGTTTTGGGGGACATAGGTAGAGCTCAGCGGGATTCGGGAGCACGATCCTGCAGTAATAATGGAATTCTCCAGTCTATGGAGACTGGTTACTGCGCATGTGCAGTAGCACTACCAGTTTGAGTGACAGCGCCTGACATTCGACCTCCCAAGCTCCCCCCCCCCCCTCCCAACCCAGCATCCCCAGTTGGGAGGGAAGCTTAAAGGGTTAAATGCCAATGCTGTCCTGAGCTCTTATATTGAATATAGCTTCAGAGCAGAAGGCCTGCAACAAATCACCCTGAATTTATGATGCTAAAACTGTAATGTGTATACTTGCCTGCAAGAATTCTAAACCTACCAATTTACAAAGTTCAAATTGACATCACTGGAGAGTCTTCACAGTCCTGCCTGGACCTTTGGCACCAGGCCAGCTGTCTTGGATTCGATTTAAGCCAGAACATGCAATCACATAATTGTATACAGGCTAACAGAGAGCTGAGCCTTAAGATAAACAGGTTATTTTATTTTATGATAGAATGTCTTCAGTGAAAAAGTTTATGTAAGCTCCAAGGGTGGCAGAGAACATTGTGGAACAAAAAGGAATAATTCACATATATTACTGTTGGAGTCCGCAACTCAGGCTGAGATTGGTCTGCCAAGAGATGCAACTGAAGCCCCGGGTTTCAGGAATGTACAACTGTTTAGATACTATTATGCATCTCACTTTTGCTAAAAAGGTTTTAAACGGCGGAATGTCAGAGAAATGCGTTGGGTGAGTTGTCTGTAAGTGTGATGTATTGTTTGCAGCATTGGAGTCAGACACAATTTGAATGGCTTTTCTTAGTTTTAATTAAATTTGTGATTTATTCTGCTCCAAAAAAAATAATAATTCCACCATAATTGATATTGCGTCCTTTTAAAGGACAGTTCCACCTAACTTATTGGCTGTATGTTTCTAATATTTGGGAAAGGCACTCAATTTTTGCTTTAAAACATTTTACAGTTCCCCTGTAGTTTTACATTGAAAATAATGTCACTGGGGCTTCTAAATTCCGTGACCGAGAAGGAGGAGTTGCTACAGCAACATCAATAAATCTATTACTCTTTATTTGCAGGTTTTCGAGATTGGAAGAGTTTAAGAAAACATTAGACATGTGCATTGGTTTTTGGAAAAATGCATTTTCGGACAAAAAATAGCATTTTCGTCCATTCATCTGAACAACGAATAACGAAAATGAAAAACTAACGAAATCCGAATGAACGGATGCTATATAAACGAAATTCATTCGTCCATTCGTTCATTCGGATGCTGACAGCCACTCTGATATGTCGAATTCGAATTTCGTCTCAGTTTCGGCTTAAGTTAATGTATCGTACTCTATTTCCCCTCAATTTCGCTTTATGTAATGCTATTAGCATTACATAAACCGAAATAGAGTCGAATTCGAATTGACCTAACTGTTAAATTCCAATGGAATGGATGCACGAATTCCACAGCTTAGACAAACCACTAGTATAAGCAGGGCCGGCCTTAGGGGCAGCGCCCCCCAGCACTGAAAAAAAATAAATAAAAAAAATAAAAAAATCCGGCCCTTTAAAAAAAAAAAGACCGCGCTTGCAGGCAGAGACGGAGGTGAGAAGGGATCGGAAGATCCCCTCTCACCAACGCTCAGCCTGCCAGGCTGCACGGGGAGCCGAACAGGCAGCACAGAGAAACCTCCGTGCTGCCTGTTCGGCTCCCCGTGCAGTGTGCCGACACGGAAGTGCCGACAGTCACGTGACGGGCGTGCTGACGTCATAAGCGCGCCCGGTCACGTGACCTGTCGGCACAATCGCCGGGAAGCCGAACAGGCAGCATGGAGGGACCATGCTGCCTGCCTGCCAGGGAAAGGTAAGTGCTGATGGGAGACTGTGTGTGTGTGTGTGTGTGTGTGTGTATGTGTGTGTGTGTGACTGAGTGTGATGGGAGTCAGAGTGTGTGTGATGGGAGACAGTGTGTGTGTGATGGGAGACAGTGTGTGTGACTGAGTGTGATTGGAGTCAGAGTGTGTGTGATGGGAGACAGTGTGTGTGACTGAGTGTGATGGGAGTCAGAGTGTGTGTGATGGGAGACAGTGTGTGACTGAGTGTGATGGGAGTCAGAGTGTGTGTGATGGGAGTCTGAGTGTGTGACTGAGTGTGATGGGAGTAGGAGCGTGTGACTGAGTGTGATGGGAGTGTGTGTGTGATGGGAGTATGAGCTTGATGTGAGTCTGAATGATGGGGCATGTCTTAGGTGTGTAACGTGGGTGTGCAGCTTGGGTAGGGGGGTGCCCGGATTTTGTCTGCCTAGGGCAGCACAAAATCAAGATACACCACTGCTAAGGGGTGTGCGACCTGTGCGAGCGCACAGGGCGCAACACCCCAGGGGGCGCCCGCCCAGCCGGTCAAAAAAATAAATAAAAGCCGGTAGAGGCACTGGATGGGGGAGATCAAAAGATCCCCCCTCACCAGCCCTCTGCTCGGCAAGATCCAGGGAGGGGGCGGAGCTAACCGGCTGAGCGGTGTAGCTCCGCCCCCACCCTGTGAAGCAGAGAAGCTCCTGCTTCACGGGGAGCTGCAGGCAGCAAGAGAAAGTGCTGCTCGGCTCCCCATGCTTGCATTAAGGCCGAGGAGATCCATTTTTGTCCACATGAACCACACACTTTTAGTCATCCCCTTAACTGTTAGAGTAGAGGGTCTGGAAGGAATGTTTGGGTATAAGTGTCCAAAGGTTTTTTTTCCTTCCATGTAAAATAAGTAGAATCTTAACACAAATCCCAATTCTCTGTTTTCATTTCACTTTGTCTCTTTTAATCTACACCAACCACAAGGTTCACATTATGTAACATGGAGATGCAGCAGACATAAGGGGGTAACATGGGATCTTGCGATATTCTCATGGTATTACACTATGGACTGAATAAGTCATTCGCACTGCAATGGATCTTATTACAGAGAATCTTAAACAGAGATAGGGAGATCAGCAGCAAAGGTAGAGAGAGTGGGGCAGTTGATCCAGAAGCTGGTATGGTCCATCTATTTATTGGTGAAACAAACAATGGTCCCACAATCCTCCTCTTCCTTTTAACCATGGGACAGGTGGTTGAAGGCAGGACTGGACCTGAAAATGGACAGGCCAGGAACACAAGGAAAGGGGCAAAGTAGAAAGAGTCGGCAACATTTATTGCAAACAAGCCAGAGTTCACATTATATAACATGGAGATGCAGCAGCCAGAAGATGGTAACATGGGATCTTGCTATATTCTCATGGTATCACACTATGGACTGAATAAGTCTAATGAGAGAATTCCAGAAAAATCCACCAAGATCATCTTAGTTTGCGTCCCTCACCTTGTATACGGATTTATCATTTTTCACAAGGCAATCCAGACGAAAATTCGCAGACTTGACCATCTCGAATTCAATATTCTTGGGGATTCACTTATGTCACGACCCGCAACAAGTCAGAGAAAAACTCTGAAGAAACTTTAGTGAATAATAGACTTGTACCTGGATTACCTTTTTCTTTTTGCTTCCTAAAGGGATAGTGTTTAAGCTTGTATACTTAAATGACCTAGTGGAGGGGAAGAAGAGGAGGGCGAGCTGGGAGCAGGGACTATAGGCAGTGGATGAAAGATGGAAAGCTAACAGATTAAGAGAGAATAATTCTCTAGGAAGAAATACTCATCTCTGTGGTGAAAGGGCTGAGGAGGAGGGAGATAGATTATGGATGGTGGAGAATAGAAAGAAAGGAAGGGGAAAGAGGGTGGCTAGGGGCCAGTAGAGGTGGGAAATAAACAGGGTAAGGGAAGCAGGGAGAAATGTATATATGCTGGGATTTAGATACAAAGAGGTGGAGTTTTTTTTCTCTTCTTCTCTTTTTTTTATCTCTAAATAGAAGAGGGCGAGATAATCCCAGGAAATATTGTAACTTCTAGGAGTATTCCTGACTTAATGGCATAATATACCAGTAACATGCTCTAAGAGTTTTCGCGGGACAGTTCTGATTTTGGAGGTTTGTCACGCTGTCCCATCGAGCTCTACCGCTGTTCCACTTTTCGGAAGAGAGGTAGAATTCGTCAAAACAGTGGAAATAAAAACTGCAACACCATGTTCTTCATCTGTTCTCTGGTGTCTGGGACACTGGAGACTGCTGCCTGGTTGTGTGACAGGGCAACCGCGCATGCTTGATGGTGCTGTCAATATCTTAAGGGGTCACTAAAGGGTATACTCCACAAGAGAAATTGTAGTGATTTGAGACAGGAATTTAAAACTTAAGTACAAAGTAGCTGTAATAAAGGTTACTGTCCCTTTAAAGCCAACAAATAACCCGTGAAACGGTCAACTGTGAATATTATATAAACCGCAGTTTTTAAAAAAATCTTTATTTAATATGCAACATATCAGATATTTTGTATACACTTTTATTAATATTATTTTAATTACACTTTTGGTTTTATATCTACACCACTAAAATTTGACTTTCTATGTTTCTATCTGTTTGATTTCAACAAAATGATGTCCATAAGCTTCTATATCCCAATTTCCCAACCACTTAGAGCCAAATTTCAACAGCTCAATATCATAGGTAAGGAATGAAATTCGAAAATTTCTACACTTTCAACCGAATTCTCCAACCTTATTCTAAGTGAGGCCATTTTCGTCCATTGCTGCATTCATTTCACCATTCAATTCGTATGAATGAACATTTCACCTATGTTCATTCAATACATAGTATAAGGTTGGGGAATTCGGATGAAAGAGACGAATTTCAACAGCTCAATAGCATAAGGTGGGGGATGAAAATTCGGATTAATTAGACTCTTTGAACCAAATTCTCCAATATGTGAATTATTTTCCATTCGTACGAATGAATATAACGAAATGAAAATAATGAACGAATTTCATCTGAAACGAATGCAGCAATGGACGAAATCCGTTTTGGACGAAATAAATAACATTTTCAACTGAATGGACGAAAACGAAACGAAAATTTTCGTTTTGCCCATCTCTAGAAAACATGTTCAGACATAGAAACATAGAAACATAGAATGTGTCGGCAGATAAGAACCATTCAGCCCATCTAGTCTGCCCAATGTTCTAAATACTTTCATTAGTCCCTGGCCTTATCTTATATCTAGGATAGCTGTGCCTATCCCACGCATGCTTAAACTCCTTGACTGTATTAACCTCTACCACTTCTACTGGAAGACTATTCGATACATCCACTGCCCTCTCAGTAAAATAATACTTCCTGATATTACTTTTAAATCGTTGCCCCTCTAATTTATGACTATGTCCTCTAGTTGTGGTAGTTTTTCTTCTTTTAAATATACTCTCTTCCTTTGCTGTGTTGATTCCCTTTATGTATTTAAATGTTTCTATAATTTCCCCCGTTACGTCTTTCCTCCAAGCTATACATGTTAAGATGCTTTAACTGACAGATTTGCTTCTGTTTATTTAATTTGCTTGATGATATATATATATATTTTTTTTTTTTTTTAAGGGAGAAACCGGATAACCTCATATTTGTGTTTTTTGAAAATTTATTTTAAGTTTTAATGCAAATCTGAGGACATTTTTCGGGGTTGTCAACACAAGGAATGTTACGGCTTCAGTGAAGTCCCCAGGGATAGGCCGGCTGTGTATTTGTACACAACGATAAACACAATTTGCTATAACTTCCTCCACTGAGTGTATAACTTCCTTATGATCTATTGTCTTTAACACTGGGTAAGGAGCCTTATCCGGACTCCCTTCATTTTTCTAGATATCTAAAGCCACATATATAAAAGGGAAATATGTATGTGTCACAGATCTGCTCTGTAAAGTATACGCTAGTTTCTTTATCTCCCAAATTCAGGTTCAGTTTCCTGAATTATCCAAACCATTAAAGTATTGGTGCAGTAAAGGTGATAAAAAAAAAAAAAAACCTCCGCCCACTAAATCCTTCAGAAGTTAAGCTTCCCTGCAAATTTAAATTGATGTTTAGATTATGGACATATAAAAAAAAAAACCTCCGCTCTTCATTCTGCACCTGACCCAACACGCAATCACTAGCTCCTTTCTCTGCCCCTTCATCAGTTCTATCTCACTTTATTTCTGTCTCACTTCCTTCTGATGTAGGTCAGTCCCACCACCATTTGTCTCTTATCAGTATTTCTCAAAGTGTTTTGACCTCAATGTCCTTCAAGCCATAGTTGCTCCTTAGCTCCCCTCCTACATTGGTCACCCCTAAGCTTGCATCCCTCTTCTGTATTCCCTTAGTTCTCTGATCCTTCATCAGTTTTCCGTTCCCCCCATCTCATTTCACCTCTACACCATACTTCCCCATCCCTCGCTACTCACCCTTTTATCCTCTCTCTTCTGATCCATTTGTTCCACACCTATTGTCCATCAGTCCATCCTCCATCTATCAGTCTCCCCATTTTTTAAAATTAGTTTATCCTTTTATTAGGCCCCTTTTGTCTCCACTCTCCTCCATTAACCCCCTCCTTGTATGCAGAGTAATGAACAGATCGTGGCGGAATGAGCAATATTTTTCTTTTCGTCTTCTATTTCGTCATATATATTCAGTACTTAGAAGATAAAGTAGCAAAAATAATAGCTATAAAAAATAAATAAATATGAGATTGTCAGCTCCTGTGAATAAAAAGTTTAAATAATCACAGCACAGAAAAAGAAAACACAATCTGTTTATTTTATTACAGAAGTTATCCATCCCAACTTCAACCTTCTCTGTCAACTACCGAACTTATATAGAGGAGCAAAAATACATGACTTGTACAATTAAGTAACTAACTTACGACGGAGACTGAAAGACAGCTGAAAGGACGGCCTGACATCACTTCCCAAAACAACATCAGTTCTGTCCACAACCCGTGCCCCAGTCTTCCTTAACATGGCATGTTCTCTGACTTCAATAGGAACATATGGTGCCAACCGAAATTTTACTGATCACTTTGAAGGCTTGCTCTTTGAAGTGTGTGAATGTTGCTTTGGATTATTGTGAGACATTTCCTCCATGAGTAAATCAGATTGCTACTTTTATTAAACAGTATCAAGAAGCTTTGGCTCGGAGAGTATGTAACACTGATTAAAAATTAACTGAGAGTAAAAAAATAAATAAATAAATAAAAAAAACAACAAAAATGTATACTAAATGCCAATCAACGTTTTGCTGGATTTTTAATCCACATTCATTTTGAGTACATTATTTGGAAAAAAATGTAAAAAAAAATATTTAAAAAAGAGAACTTCACCAGCAATAGGGATACAAAATTGCCGATGGAAACGCCAATGACTGGTAACATGAGAAAATATATATTGTTTTATAATGTTATGATTTGAAATTGTTTGATGCTTTTTATGTGAATCCAATATGTTCCACAGGTGAAATGTTTGATTTAGAGTGAAACATCTCACATCTATGATTTTAATTGACAGATGAAATACCTTTCTTGAGCCATCTTTTTCCATAGTTGCCAAGCAGTCCAGGATTTGACAGGACAGTCCTGTTTTTGTTTTGTTTTTTTTTTGGGGGGGGGGATCATGTTCTGCACAAATAATTCATTGAAGGATTGCATCAAGTGTCGGCATTAAAAACAGAAATGCTTTAATGAAAAAAATATTAAAATAAATCAAAAGGGTATTTTTGAGCCTTGTCTGTTTGTATAGCTCTACGAGGGGACGATGTCTTGGGTCAGATGAAGGAAGATCTCCACTGATCTGACCCAAGATTCTAAACAGTATAGCCCCCTGAAACATTTTCTAGCATTTCAATTTAATATGCCTACACTTGGTGCAATCTTTACATGAAACATAAGTCCTTTTTTTTTTTTGTTGCTACAGTTGTCCTTTAAGTACTAAGCATTAGAATAAACCTTCCTTCTGATCACTGGTTATACAAACAGCTAATCCAAATCAAGCACAGATGGTAAAATGTGACTTTGGGATTTCGAAACAAGATCTTAGCAGTAGAAATGTAACCACAAATCATGAATTCTTCCTGCACATTTTAACAGATGTGCAGAGATTGCCAAGAAGCAGAGAGACAGTTAAATCTCAGAGAAGAGAGGTCAGACCATGTAAGCTATAAACTCGGCTTACATCTCAAAAAATGCTAAAACGCAAGTGGCGTGGTCCAACGTTTTACACATGTGCAGGCACAAAAGAGGTTTCATGTAAAAGTTAGAAAAAGGTTTTTTTTTAATTAAAAAAGATTCTGTACATTAAATGATATGATGAAAATAATAGTATCTTAAGAAAACTCATCTTATGCTGAACCCCACTCCCCCTCCTCAATATATATTATTTGTGTGGGTACATTAAATAACAAAGGGGAACATTACAGCTAAACACAAACACCGCAGAAGTGCTAAAAAAGCCTCTGTCACAAAGGGAGTTTTCAAACCCATTATTACAGGTAAAAGAAACTACGTAAAAACTTAGTATAACAGGTACATAAATGATTTTAAAACTCCCTTAGCCCTTTTTTTTAGCACTTCTGCTGTGTTTTTGTTTAGCTGTAATTTTCCTCTTGCCTGCCTATATGAATGGATGAAAATGGCCTAGAAACTCCACATTACAGATATTAAATGTGTTTTTGTCCTTAAAAAAAAAACATAATGCACACAGTTTGTACTTACTTTTTACATTTGAAGACAGCATCACATCTCTTGACATGCATGTAAACAAATACGAAACGTTTTTTTATCGCTCCAACTTGAAATTTACGCCTAAAGCTATACAAAGTAAAACTGGTGCTTATTTAAATTTTTTTAAATGATCTTCTCTCGCTTTTTTTTTTTCGATGTCAGTGAAATACTGGTCAGGAGGATTAATTGAGTTTCCTGTCAGCGAGTTTCTGCCATAACAAGAATTCCCATAATGCAAGGGAGACACAGCAGAGATTTGGATTCATAGCCTCTCACTAGAATAAAGTCTGCCAGGTTAGCAATTATGAAAAGCTTTGTCTGGAGGTTTAAATGGTACTTAGAAGAAAAAAAAAATGAATAATTCCACACACTTTAATTTAGAGTAATGTAGAAATTCTTCAGTAAAAGGGTTGCCACCTTGTTTTCCAAAAAATACTGGGACAAAGCCACGGGCCATGATCAGTGGAGTCACTCAACATTATGTTCTCAATTCTTGCCCATTTAGACTGTATCTGTAAGCATATATAATTTACACTCAATGCAGCTTTAGCAACGCACTGTACATAGGTGCCTGTAATCTGTAAGTGCCATCTCTGTCCCCAAACAGCTTGCCAGTGCCATCTCTGCCCCCAAACTGCTTACCAGTGCCATCCTTGCCTGAAACAGCTTACCAGTGTCATCTCTGCCCCCAAACTGCTTACCAGTGCCATTCTTGTCTCCAAACAGCTGGGAAGTGGCATATCTGTCCCTAAACAGCTTGCTAGTGCCATCTCTATCCCCAAGCAGCCTATGAAAGAAGGCACACTTACACTCACCCATTGGTAATTATTATTATTAACCCTTGTAGTGCCAGGTGTATTTATAGGTAGCATTTGATTAACATGTTTGATTAGCACTAATGTTAAATATGGTGTTGTGTATGCTCCCCCATGTCTGAGGGCAGGGGGGGGGGGGGTGATGACACAGTGGAGTGGAGACTTAGATCTTTTATTAATGAAAGAGGGCATTTCCGGGAATTGAGAAGGGAATTGCAAAAATTAAGGCCAATAGAGCAGAGTTTAAAGTGTAACTGAATGGGAGAATTTTTCCAACTCGGCTACTTTGGTCTTAATTTTGAAATTCCAATTTAATTTCCCTATAATTCCATCATTCATGAATATAGCCCTGCTCATTGTCAGGGAGGTTTTTTCTGCACATTTGGTGTTGTAAGTGTGAAAGGGATGATGGTGGCAGAGTTCAATGCATTAGGTTTGAGATATGCAATACCGTATTTGCTCGAATATAAGATGACCCTGATTATAAGACGACCCCCCAAACTTTGGATATTCCTTTAGGAAAAAAAATAAAAGCCTGAATATAAGACTACCCTATAGGAAAAAAAATTAACTTGTACATATTCACATGTAAATTGCTTTTTCATATTTAATAAAAACTAATGATGTAAAAAAAATGCATTTCTTCGTTTTATTTACCTTTTATGTGCCAATGCTGCCCCTACCCCCCCCCCCACTTACCCAATTCTCCCCCCAACGGTGTCTCTCTCCCCCCAATGTTGTCTGTCTCTCCACCCCTCCCTCCCCCCAGCATTGTCTGTCTCTCTTACCCACCATCCCCCCAAGTTGTCTGTGTCTCTCCCCCGCCCTCCCCCAATGTTGTCTGTCTCTCCCCACCCTCGTCCCAATGTTGTCTCTGTCTCTCCCCCAATGTTGTCTGTCCCCCACCCTCCCCCCCAATGTTGTCTGTCTCCCCCCTCCTTCCCCCCAATGTATCCTCCCTGGTGGCTAGTGGGGGCAGCCGGGGGATGTCTGCACGATATATGCAGACATCCCCCGGCTGCCCATATCTCCCTGGTGGCTAGTGGGGGCAGCCGGGGGATGTCTGCACGATACACGCAGACATCCTCCATGCTGCCCGACACTTCCGTCCATTATGACGATATGTGCAGACATCCCCCGACTGCCCAAATTTCCCTGGTGCCTAGTGGGAACAGCCGGCGGATGTCTGCATGATACGCGCAGACATCCTTTGCTGCCGCCCGGGACTTTCGCCGGGACTTTTATGATGAAGCCGGAAGGCAGCAGCATCGCGCAGACATCCACCGGCTGTTAGTGAGGGGATCCAGGTCCCCTGCAGCTCTGCTCTCCCAGTCTTATATTCTGACCGTGATTTGAGGTCAGACTATAAGACGACCTTGAATATAAGACTCTGTCAGAGCATTTGTTCTGAAAAAACCTCATCTTATATTTGAGCACAGTGAGCACAAAGTGTTGAAGAATTAAAGTAAACATATTTTAAACACAAACATGTTTATATACAATTATAATATATTAATGTTATACACCGATCAGCCATAACATTATGACCACTGGCAGGTGTCAAGCCTGCGGAGGCAGTGTGAAGCTTTGGGCAATGTTCTGCTGGGAAGCCTTGTGTCCTGCCATTCATGTGGATGTTACTTTGACACGTACCACCTACCTAAGCATTGTTACAGACCATGTACACCCTTTCATGGAAACGGTATTCCATGATGGCATTGGCCTCTTTCAGCAAGATAATGCACCCTGCCACAAAGCAAAAATGGTTCAGTAATGGTTTGAGGAACACAACGAGTTCAAGGTGTTGACTTGGCCTCCAAATTCCCCAGATCTCAGTCCAATCGAGCATCTGTGGGATGTGCTGGACAAACAAGTCCGATCCGTGGAGGCCCCACCTCGCAACTTACAGGACAAAGGATCTGCTGCTAACGCCTTGGTGCCATCACAGCACTCCTTCACAGGTCTACTGGAGTCCATTCCTCAACGGGTCAGGTCTGTTTTTGCATCAAAAGGGAACCTACACAATATTTGGCAGGTGATTATAATGTTATGGCTGATTGCTGCATATTCTAATAGTATATTTACATTAAAATAAGCATCTTTAAGCTTAAAAAAAATATTTATGTTACTTTTTTTTATGTATTTAATTAATGCATCATGTTATTTTTTTTTATTAAAATGATTTCTACTTTATTATACTTTGGGTCCTTTGGTGGGAACTTTGATTTTAGCCAAAGTCCTCCCAATGACTCGAAATTCAGGTTCTGATGTGCCAACCATGTGATCCGAATTTGTCCATTTCATTGGAACAATTTTGGTTAACCCTTCAATTTATGCAGTATGCATAATCCCTCTTTAAGGAATGGTCCATCAACATAATAACATCAGAATTCCAATAGCCAGAGAGGTTGGTTATCGTTGCTTCAGATGAAGGGTGTGTGATGAGGAGGAGCAATATGTCTCTCACAATCCAGGACTACAAAGAAATGAAACTCGTCTTTTAACGGTGTGGGAAACAGAGCAAATCAGCCTCCTGGATTTTTTCCCCCCAGTGTTCAGTAATTCCGGAGGCTAGCCAGTCTACAAAAAAGTGTATCCTACAGAGAATATATAGGAAAGTTACTCTTTAAACCCAGATCCTGGAATATCAAACGAGATTTTAAATATCTGTCAACGGGCTTGTTTGATGTCCCTGTGCCGAGGGATTTCTCGTAACTCAATGTTAGGTTCCTGAACACGCAACACGACTGTTTCTCTAATATCCTTGGTAGTACAGCTCAGCAACAGTGCCGGAACCACCTGGAAACAGAGGCACAAAACAAGTTCAGAGTTACCAAGTGAGAATACAATAGCAAAACAAGGAAAACGAAAAACCAATAGATATTTCCTTTGGGAGTGAGGGGTTCAAGGAGATCCATCACATACACATTTTGTTTATAAACATTTGGCTATATACAAAATGGCTGGATATATAAATTACACATTTCTAATTAAAAAGTAGTTCATTTGCATACCAAGCCACAATGTGATGTCATATTTTCTCCAACTCCGTTGTTGTTGTTTGCCATTTTGGGGCATCCAACGTGCGGCCCACAAGTCAAATTTGTCCCATTTGCCAGCAAGGTGCAGCCCACCGGACCTAACTCCTTATATTCTAATTATTCCTATGAATGTATATATATATATTTTTTGAATACAGTTAATTTGGAACTTTTTTTGGACTGCTTTTTGTATTATTTTTTCTACAGATAACAAGCTATGTGTCTGACCCAGCACACACAGGGGTTTCCGGTTAGGAGACCAACTTCAGATTTAAACTTCTGTACTTCTACAGCATAAAACAATCCTAAATTCCTTTCAAGATATAATTAAGGGGTCAACTCAAATAAAGATGGAATCGCAGGGAAATGAGACGGGAACTTTCAAACCTAAGGCCAACGTAGTGGAGCTGAGGGAATTCTCCTCTTTTCCAACTCGTCCCTTCTCATTTCCCTCTCTGCGATTCTCTCTTTACTGAGTAGACCCTAATTTAAGTTGTTACCTTTAAATGGATAGTAAACTCATTATTTTCCTATGAGTATTAGTGAAACACCTTTATTTCTTACCTTGTACCTCCAGCCCCCCCCCCCCCCCCCCCCCCCGTGATTTGAGAGCCCTGGTTTCGATTGGTAGAGCACCACATCGGCGGTGCCGAAATGAATAATTCGGCAGTGCCAGGAATAATATGAACTTATGTCTCGTAATGCTTCTCTGCCTGTGTCCACTTGATTGTAGCCTTGTTAGTTTGTTACAAACACATTAACCTAAAGTATTAATAATAATATCTTGTATAACATAAGTAATCTAAACTACAGATGTTCGGAGAGAAGCACCATGATGTATTTTGGGGCTGATTTTTTATTTTGGTGTCTCATTCTTCTGTCTTACTCCTCTTATGGAAAAACTGTTCTGGCTGTGTGAACAATTTGAGAAGGGGGTAACACTCCTGTGGTTTTAGAATTGAGACCCATAGCACTTTGTTGGTTTGTCTTTTGTCTACTGAGACATTTCATTAAGGTTTTCAGCACCATCTAGTGGTTGTTTCAGGAGTTTAAATTATAATAGTGTGGATTCTGTGCAATGACGGTGAGTTATCCCTTTTCAACATTGTTTTTCTAACTCAAAATGTAATGTTGGAATTCAGCGGATAAATTAATTCTGCTCAATAAATCAAATGCCCACCTCCATATCTGCACAGTGTAATAAAAGAAGGATACTACTGCCAAACAATATCTTGTTGTGTTCAAATTTCAATTAGGAAATGTTATGTCTGTGGCACAAGTTTAAATGAAAAAAAGAAAAAGCCTTTACTGCCCCTTTAAGAAACACTATAGGTCACAAACAAGTGAGTGTCAGGACTACTAAAAAGCAAATAATGCCAGTGAAGGTGCAAGACGAGTTATTGTGAACAACTGTAAATTGTGTCCCACTAACCCAGTGATGGCTAACCTTGGCACTGCAGATGCTTTGGAACTATACTTCTCAGATAATGTTCTAGGAGAATCAAAGGATATGTCGTTGTTAAAGTAGGAGCAGTGCCAAGGTTAGCCATCATTGCATTAACTTCTTTGTCACCAATTCCAGCTCTCTCTCTTTAGAAGTGCATGTATTAAATCATTTACTTTCTTAGCAAGGAATTACCTGTTTTTTCAAAAATAAATTTTAGCAGGGCTTTCAACATTTGCCAAGTCTTAACACCAACTCAGGAGGTAAATTTGTAACTCTACATCTGTGTGCCATTTTCCAGAAGAGTTTTCCTTTCCATTTGGCACATTTGGTCCAAATGAGAAGTCAGCTCTATATTCCATAGGGTCCACTCAATAAAGAGAGAAGTGCAGGGCATTGAGATGGGGATCTCAAACGTTAGTTAGGCCAAAGCAGATGAGTTGGAAATTCTCAGCTACTTTGGCCTAAAGGTTTAAATCCCCATCTCAGTTCTCTGCAATTCTCTCTTTATTGAGTAGACCCTTGTATGTTCCCAGCATTTGGAGACAGCATCAGAAGCTGTACAAGGAGGTCAGTTAACATTAATTTGCTAATTTTAGTATCAAAAACAAATTGCATGCAAGCAACCTATTTTTTTTTTTTTTTTATGTTGCATCTGGTTTCAATCTTTTAAGCATCCTTGGCAAACAAGCAAGGCACATATGAAGTCAGCATGACAATTTAAGAAAGAGCAAACTCATCGCAATATTAATGTCCAAGAGCCAGAGAAGGTCGGATTATTTAGCCACAAAACCAAATTTGGAATAATCTGCTTCAGACCAAGGGACTAGTGGAAAATACATTCTCAACTCCTCTGTGACATTGCTGTGGAGATGCTGCCTTACCAGTAATGAACGCAAGACAGGGCATTTTTTCTTTAAATGTAGGATCCGTAGTAGCTCCATTGACCATTGAGAGTCTCAAAAGAAAGACTCTATCAGTAAGGGGTGTCAGTATACAAAGTTGAGTCGAAAAAAAGACTGTAGTAGTAGTTGTCTAATGTTTGGTAAAATGTGTTAGCTGACGGATGGGTAGTGATAGTATAATGCACTCACCCCTTAGGTAGACACACTATTTAATATAGATGCACATGTAATAGAGTAGCAGCAATTTATGCATATTACAAATGACACAATGATGTTACAAGTAGAGTTGAGCGGACACCTGGATGTTCGGGTTCGGTGGGTTTGTCCGACTTCGTAAAAAAAGTCAATGGGGACCCGAACTTTTGGCCATTAAAATGCCTCTAAAAAAGTCCTGGAAAGGGCTAGAGGGCTGAAGAATGAAGTAAAATGTGGGTGAGTGTCCCCATTCATACGAATAGGTCAGTTGACCTATTCGTATGAATGAGGACTCTATTTTGGTTTATAGAAAGCCAATAGCCATGTAATGCTATTGGCTTTCTATAAACCGAAATAGAGTCCCCATTCATAACTCCAACACGGACATACAGTGAAATGTTCGTGTTCAGGTCCGGGGTCCAAAAACCGTAAAGTTTGGTACGAACCCGAACAGTGTGGTTCGGGTTCGCTCAACACTAGTTACATGCACATTAAATCAATCAATCTAAGTGTAAAAAAAAAAGACTGTATTAAGTATAAAATAGAAGGTGAACAGAACCTTTGGGTATGTCAAGCAGAGGGTCTAGGACAGATCTTTGCGGTAAGTTCACCACAGCAGTGTTGAACTGTCAGTGCCAAATGCTAACACCACAATAAAATAACCCCCTTTTTCCCCTATCAGTACCCCCTATCCCCAAATCCTAACTCTCAAACTAACGCTTCTACTAACCACAAACCCCGATCCCTAATACTAACACTAAAACTAACCTCAACACTTAATACCCTAATACTAACCATAACACCCTAATACTAACCCTAAATGATCCCTAAATCTATCGTGCACCCCCTAATACTGACCTTATTTGACAGAGCGCCTGACCGCTCAAACTTGGAAAACTTTCCCAGTCCGAAGAAGTGAATATGGTTTGCTAAAGAAAGAGACCATAAAATGGTCATGGCAGAATAGATCTAGGATAATGTTATGGAGACCATTGTTAAGGGAGGTGTGGCCTCTTTGGGTTAGGCTTATCTCAGGGGAGGTATAACAGATTAAATCAGCAAAGCCCTATGAGTGGTTAACCTTGAAGGAGTCACTGTACGCCAATGGTGCCCCTCAACACCACAAAGGCAAGCACAAAGCAAGAAAATGGTGCAGGTGCCTTTCTCAACAAGTAATATAATTCCAAACAAGTTTTTAAAAAAACTACAGTAACTTTTAATATTACATGATAGTAACAATATAATTAAAATACGGTAGTTATAGAGGAAGAAAAGACACAAATAAAACTAGAATGGTGTGTTTACAAACTAACTTATTATTACAAACTATACTTGTTGCCACTTTGCTTGGACACAGTGGGCATTCTGATCATTATTTTCTGGAATAGAGCCATTCAGTTCAACTGAGACAGTTCTAGCTGCTATCTGATTGCCGACAGCAACTTTAACATTAAAACGTAGGGTTTAGAATGCTGGTGTAATTCCATGTTGGCCTCTTGCACACCAACATGGTAATTACAAATATATTTCCTCTGTCTTGGTTTGGAGACACTTTAAATGAAATGACAATACACAAATAGCCACGTAAGCTGCTTAATTCAGTGTTAATTAGTGATATCCTAGAGCTCCGGCTGATCTTTGGCTCTCAGGGACTGAGCTGGACAGCTGCTCCTGACTTTAATGGTCCATCTGGGAGTGATTTGTAGCTACTTATTTCAAGAACTCATTACATTCCTTACTGACATACTGACTTTCCTGGACTCTGTGGTATGACAAAGTCTTTATTGTCTTTCCAGTTACTCAGCTCACCTAATTCACACACACTTTTTTTTCCACGGATTATTTTAGAACCATGCTGACGCCGGACAACTTGGAGCTTAGAGACATTAGAGAGGTATGTTATAAACTGCATGCGTATTGAAAACCTGGGTCAACAGCACTTTGTTCAGTAGCAGATCATTTTCTATAGGTAATTCTACCAGTGCATTTCAAGATATTATATATTGTACATACCCTAGGGGTGACGGTGGTGAATTCAGAAAGAAGAAGCAAAATGAGAACAACCTTCAAACTTTTACACACCAGCAAGAAGGACTCTCTTTGGTTTGGGAAAACCGTCCGTGGCCATGACAATTGACTAGGGATTCAACATACAATGTGCCATGGTCATTTTTAATCATATGTGGCCATGACCATTGACTAGGGAGTCAACATACAATATGCCATTGTCATTTAATAAGGCATGGCCATGACCATTCACTAGGAATTCAGCATACAATATGCCATGGCCATTTAATAAGACATGGCCATGGCCATTGATTAGGGATTCAACATACAATATGCCATGGCCATTTAATAAGACATGGCCATGGCCATTGATTAGGGATTCAACATACAATATGCCATGGCCATTTAATAAGACATGGCTATGACCATTGACTAGGGATTCAACATACAAAATGCCATGGCCATTTAATAAGACATGGCCACGGCCATTGATTAGGGATTCAACATACAATATGCCATGGACATTTAATAAGACATGGCCACAACCATTGACTAGGAATTCAACATACAATATGCCATGGCCATTTAATAAGACATGGCTACGACCATTGAGTAGGGATTCAACATACAATATGCCATGGCCATTTAATCATATATGGCTATGACCATTGACTAGGGATTCAACATACAATATGCCATGGCCATTTAATCAAACATGGCTACGACCATTGATTAGAGATTCAGCATACAATATGCCATGGCCATTTAATCATACATGGCTACGACCATTGAGTATGGATTCAACATATGCGATACAGTTGTCATTTAATCACTGGGAGTCGGTGATCAGGCTCTGGTAAACCGAATGTTGATAGGATTTGGGAATATAAAGTCAATACTTGGAATAGGCAAGTCTCGGAGCAGAGCTGGTAAACCGACAGAACAACCCAGCCATAAGGAGAAAATGTAATGGTGTTTAGACCAAAGCCAATTGCACAAAGCCATTTCAAATTTTAGGATTTGAGAAAAAAAAGAAGCTTTATGGGTGGCTTGATTTCTGTTAATTGACTACTACTGGCACCAAGGGCATCTTCTGTGATTGTGGTGCACCAGGCAGGTTCAAGATTAATATTCTTGGGGGAAAGCAGAGAGAGAGAAGAAAAATTGGTATTATTAGGTACCACAGAACTTTCATAAAGTGGAAGATAGTAAATTAAATACATTTGAGTTTCATTTACTAGGGAAAAATAACAAATCAGTTGTGAGTTGACAGCAATACACTGAAATCCCAATCCTCTACTCTCACAAGTGAAGGTCTGGCATAGAAGCTGATTCGCTTTGTTTCATAATTTCAATCTTTTCTATAAAAAATAATTAACCCCAACTTTTCAGCAAGAGGCAGTGATGTTGTGGAAGAGTTAACTGTGTTGAAAACATGTTTGTCATTAGAGAACCAAGTTAACCTAAGAAATGCAAAGTATGCTTGTTGGGAGTGGGAAAGGGCAGAGGCGTAAAAGCAGAAAATTAATTTATTGTGTAGGAAATCGGATACGGATCATGATCTCCTGCCATGACTCCTGCATTTCTAGGGCACAGTGGAATACACTGGGCCACCGAGAACAGCAAATACTGGATCTGCTTCATAAAGCCCTATTATGAGGGTGGAGATGTACGAGAAGTATGCAAGTTTGGGGTGTCGTCAATGGTGGGGAGTCGATAAAGGGTCGGTGCGAAACTGAAAAATATTTAGTTTCCAGCAGAAATTGGGCGTTTGGACCATTAAAAGGGCACAGGATCTGTCTACCTGCAAGCATTTCATAGACAGTTCTGTAATTAAAATATTTGTAAACTTCTATTTATTGGTCACTCTCACTTAGAACAAGAGGTGCCAGAGCAGCCATTTTGTTTAGGGACATGTAAAACCTGACTGTGATGTGTTCAGAGCTAACTCAGTTAATAAAAATGGTTTTATGATTAAACAAACTCCCCCGCCCCCCCCAAAAAAAAATTATATAGGAAAGGCCATTTATATAATTTTTGAATGTTTATTGTGTGAACTACCACTCAAAAGATATCCTGTATTTTTCTTCCAAAACAAAATAAAACTTTAATATAGTGAAGCTACTGCTTCACTGAGACAGCCCTGCGACCATCGGCCACTACTTGTGGTGTGTATGTGGGCCAATCGTGTATTATGCCAACAGGGAAAGAGGAAACTATTTGGGAATAGAAAAGTGAATAAGATTGCCAAAGAGAAGGCAAATGTAAATAGGCACAATTTGTTTGTTTAATGTGTTCAACAAAGCTCGGCAGTGTTAAACTCTATCATTCTAGAATGCTTTGATTATCTCAAGACTTCTTTTCCATCTGCTACCCCGTACATGATATATCTTGGGGGATGCCAAGTTGACTGGCTCTTAATGCCCAGGATTTTATTGATTTGTATGCATCCATTTCTTATGTCATATCTCCCCACTTTTCAAATAGGGACACTTTGTGGGAGTGGCTGAATGTGTGACTGTGGGCGGGGCATTGTCAGAACATTTTTGTTATTCCGGGCCACAAGTTGCCAGCCTTCCCTTGCCTCCCCTGCTGTTACCACCCAGTTGGTACTTTACTGTGAAAACAAAATTGGCTTGTGGCCAGTGTTAAAGGGACACTTAATATTTATTAAGTGAAAAGTTTAACTAGGTTTCCTCTGTTGCTCTCATGTTAAAACAAGGGTTTGTCTCTGCACCATCAGTTGCTGAACAGAGCTGTCTGCCTCATTCCCAGGGCAGCATGGCAGCTGCGGATCAGAGGACAAACTGGCATGTACTATCAAAAGTATATACCAGTTTATCCTCATACTAAGGCAATTTTTCACTTGTGCTTCTACATTTGAAAATAAAATCTATGTCCCCTCTGTTGATCCCATGTACAAATGAGGGTCTCTTTTTGCTCTATCACAACAGACCTCGATCAGATGAGTGAGAAGAGCCCCTGCTGTAAATGCCATTAACTTTACCAAATCACCTCACACAATCTCTATCTAAAAGCAAGGTGGAAGAAAACCTATAAAATGACACCAAGCTGTAGTTTTCAGTGGCGAGGAAGCAGACAGGTCACATGATAATCATGCATAAGCACTTAAAGGAACAAATATTTTTCCCACTAGTGATCCCCTTTACAAAAGAGAGCAAATAGATTAGATTTATTTTTGTTGAGTTTACAACCTTCTATTCAAGCTGTCATACATTTTTATGTAATTGAAATTACAGAACATAAAATGTAATATTTATTAAAAGACAGAAATATTGTAGCTTTAGAAAAAAAAACAAATAGCATGCCTAAAAAGATGGTCACGTTTCTAGGGAAAGTTTTTATAGTTGTTGTGATTCATTAAGTAAGGCCTTACCACACCGAAAGATTATTTTTAGACAGCTGTCACTAGCTAAGGATCAGCGGACATATAATTTTACAGTTATAATTGATGCAGTTAATTAGACTTCAAGGTCAGAGCTGGCTCTTTAACTTCCAGCTTTATGAACCCCTCCCTGATTTTTAAACATTTCAGGTATGCATGCTGGTTGCATTCACAGCTACCATGGCCTCTGAGACTGGTCTGCAAATCAGGCGGACACAGCTGCTACCAACTTAGAAAAAAAAACCTAACAAAATGATGCTTCCCCTTTAAGGTGGCTCTGTTGGTTTAAACACTGCTTAATGTAGTCTCTATCTCTATGTTGTGTGAACAGAATTGTCATTGTTTGTGGCATCACCTATGGCTTGATATGGGCACGCACTAGTTTCAATAGGAAATGGGTAATGTGCGTATCAAGCCGTGGGACTGAAATGCTGCGGTGATCCTGCCAGGAAAGCAACCTGCAAAAATGGAAACGGGTTCTAACCAACCAGGTCATCTCACCAGCTCTATTTGCAAATTTCTTAAAGTACAGCCTAAAGAGGGCAGGGTTATAGGAACATCCTATGATGTTGCACGAGCATGAGCTCCAACCTATCCCTTAAAGCAGAGGTCGTCGACCTTCTATGGAATGTGATGGTGGGCCACATTCGTGGGGGGGAGCTTGGGAGGTCAAGTGTTAGCCCTATTGTGCATGTGTAGTACGCATCTTCTGGTCTCCCTGACAGTTAAAGCTTGGAGGGACACAGGATACATCCAAAAAATGCAGGCCAGGAGGATGCCTTAATTGGTTTGGCAACTGTGTTGGTTTGGCCAGAAAATATTGACTGGCGGGCCGGACCCGTTCTGGGGGCCGTATGTTGCCGACCCTTGCTTTACAGTTCCTGGGTATCTGGTGCCTACTTTGTGTTTACACTATATATATGTCTCACAAGGCTGCCTGTGCACAGTGCAAAGCACTATACAAGGACAGCAGTCATGCCTTGGCAGGACGCCAAAAAAAATGGGACTGTCCAAACGGATCAGGATTGCTGGCAACCATAAAACTGTGCAAATGAGCTGACTAATGCACCATGCTTTTTTCAGAAACTCCTGTGACCTTAACTGTAAATATAGTTGGAGACAGAACAATGTAAGGTCTGTGACTGTGTCATGGGCAACCTGTGCGTTCTGGGCAACCTGTGCGTTCTGGGCAACCTGTGCTTTCTGGGCAATCATTAAATAACGGAATCAAACAACTTTATCAATGTATAACCAATTACAATCTAGGTTAATATCAGTCTAGTTCCATTACACTTTTTTAATCTATTTGTTTGGTTTTAAAAGGTTTATGTGTTGCATTTGTCTTGACAGGGGGCAAATATAGGCTGTGACCAGAGCAGGATTCTGTCAGGATGTTCCTGTTTCACCTAAATCTGGGCCTTGGGAGATCTTCTAAACAAATTCTTAATATTAATATTCCTTTGGCTGTTAAAATCTCTTAGGCCCAATTTGGGGGTGGAAAAATGAGGTACCAGTTTGGTCATATATTCTGAATCAGGTGGAATTTTCTGCGGAAAAAGTGTTTTGTGCCGTTAAAGGCCTTTGTGCGAAATCTATTCAGATGGCAGACTTGTGGGAATCCGTTAGACCTTAGGTTCCGTGGGGGCAGCATTGGGAACACAGTCAGTGACTGCGGGGTGGGGTTGGGAGAGGAATCTGGCATCGGGGGGGGGGGGGGGGGGGCTTATGGAAGGCTTATGTTTAATTGTTTTTGGTACGTTTGTATTTACTGGTTATAACGAAGGCATTCATTATTCAAATCAGATTTATATTATCTATATTCGCAAATTGTCTGTGTTTGTAAATTTGTCTATTAATTCTAATGTTGAATTTGTCTTCCTTGATTTTTAATTGAAGGAAAATTTAATAAATATATAAATCATAAAATAAAATATAGGCTGTGACCAGAGCAGGAAGCTGTCAGAATGTTCTCGGTTATTAATGGAATTCCAATGTTCTAAGCATTAGAATGAGTCTAGCAGTGGCAAACTATATGGATGTTGTTTTTAGATCTCCGATGAGTTGGGTTCCTGAGCATTATGTAAGAAATCAGAATGGGGTCTAGTCACTAAACTAGTGAACTATGCTGAATTAGCAAGGGAATTTGAAAAATCAGGGCAACGTTACCGGTAGAAAAAAACTCACCTATGAACACGCAGATCTAACTGCAGGTCAAGGGAGACAGGTGTTAGGTCCTTGATTTTAACCAGATCCCCAGTCTCCAATTATTTCTAAACCAATTTCAGCATAACTATTGGAAAACCATTTTAAAACACTGGGATGTCATGTATTAAATCATCGCATTTGCAGATTGGCGTGTCAAACTATAAAGCAGACTCTCGAGAATTTGGGGAATCTGCGCTGCCTCCGCCGAATACGTACATTTTGGTTGTGCTGGCATTCTGTGCGCCAGCCCAGCCTAAAGTATCGAAAACCAGGACCTAAAAAAAGCTCTTGATATGTGGCGGAGAAACCCCCGCCAAACACTGTGCTTCTCCCGCACGGCAAAGTGTCGGGATGTATAAAAAACGTGCAATCGGCGTTATACATAACAAGCAACGATTGCTCCTTTTTATACACTTTTAATACATAACCCCAATAAATGTCTGAGAACGCACAAAAAATGGGAATAACCGTGTATATGGTTTGTGTTTGGGCACATGATCCTGCCTTGCTTTCAACATTATGATTGAGTGCATTGTCCTTTTCTTAGTGTGTACAGTGTATTTATAGCTAAGTCATGCCTTTTACATATGCTATTAACTTGAGAATAAGCCTGCGTAGGAAGACAGACCCCGGATACTAAGACAGCAGTAACAATAGAAGGAGGAACAAAATAGTATCACTGACACACTCAAATAACACCTATTACAAAAGTTTCAGAATTCTTCAAGCCACAACAAGAAACATTAGTATTTTTTTCTAGGAGGTATAAGATATCGATACAGTATATTTATGTAAATACATAAACACACACTCTATATAAACATTTAAAGATTCATGACGACTGGTGCAGGAGAAGATATACAGGCAAGCCCCGCTACAGGGCAGGGCTTGGGATCCATTTGACTAATATTGTGATCTTTGTGGGATTGTAATGTTAGTCCTGAGATCTCACAATATTCCCGCATTACTGCGGAAGTTATACTGAGATCTGGAACCTTGATGATCTATGGGAGCCATCGCAGAACTGCTTTATAAGCAAAATCACATTATTACATATAGCGCTACAGCTGGTTTTCACTGTACTTATACTGTATATAATTATTGGTGCGGTTTAAAGGGTTATGCAAATTTCTACTTCAGTGTAGTTCATTGTTTTACTTCTGATTTTGTAGTTGGCACCTTGAAGAAGCCTAATTACAAAAAAAACAAAAAAACAAATCTAGTAAAATTATGACAAATATAAATCTAACCAACCACTCAAAAATATTCAAAAACATCATAGTTTGTAGTTATATAATTTTAGGGATTTGTTCTATTAATTTAAGTCCATGGAAATGTTTTCCCATTAGCGTAGGATAGAGCCTTTGAAACTTTTTGTCCCTGCTCTATTCTCCCCTTTTTAGGTTTTAAATAGTTTAGTTTAGGCATGTTATTGTATGGAAGGGAATAGTGGGTTTGTAAGCTGCTGCTGGAGGAACATTTTTGTTTTGTTTGTAGTGTGCAGGAGAGATATATATAATTCTCAAAAGTAAGTAATGGATTGTAATGGAGATCTGTGATACCCCAGTTCCTCTGCTCTATTGTAATTCACTGGTCGAGGTAGAGAAACCATAGTCCACTGAATATCTTGTAGCCCACTGGATATCAGATTTCCGATCTGCCAACTATTCTTCCCCAAGCACAAGTTATTAGGAAATACGTATAAAAAGAGGTAGGTAAATCGTCAATGTTTTTGTATGTCCCTGCCTGGAAACATTTGTAGATTTTGAAAGTGGTCTGTCATTTTTGAGGTTTTTTTTTCTTTCTAGAAAAGTACTAGAGACAGACTTGGAATTACTACTAATTAAATTTTGATACACTGCACCTACCGAGGTCAATCAGTAACATGCTGCTTGCTGCAGTCCATCCAATTCCTTGTTTAACAGGCCATGGACTGAATTTGGTTTCCACATATGATGAGGATAATTAGTGCACGGTTATTAGTGACTATGCTAGAGAGGAGGTTAACAGGTGACTGAAATTTTTGGAGTAATGACCTCAGCAGAGAGCCACGGCCATCCCTGAGGGTCATTGTTATAGTGGGTGTAATTTTGCCTCTGAAAATTTCTAGAGATAAGTGAGAGACGAAAAGATTCGAGACAGATTCCATTTTGAGACCCTTTTCTTTATTCAAATCAGATCGACAGCTGGCAAGATGGAAAAAAATATTGATTTGCTGATTATGAAGTAATTGTATTAAACAAAAAATAAGGTCAAATAAAAAAAAAAAGATAGTACACCATCAACAAATGGTAACATAAATACAAAAACACGTATAAAAAACATTAATAGGACAGTAGAAATAGTTCTTCAATCAATATTTTTATAATTAATTAAGAAAAAATAAAAATAACATAAGCTCGATTGTCTGCTACTCATCAATTTGTTAAATCAACCAGGACAGAAAAGGTTTTGGGAAATATGATAGGAAAGTAGACCAGAGAGAACATACAATACTTAGGGTAAAAAACAAAAACTAGTAAAATAAAATTAATAAAAAGGGAGAGAAAAAAAAAAAAAAAGACATATATTACTCTGGGAAAGGAAGATAAAAAGGAAGGTTTGATGGCTTTTTTAATTAGACAGAAATAGACTTCCATCTGATTAAAGAGCCACTGTCAGTTAAAAATAATAAATTCCTTTTAACTGAAAGACTGCATCTAGTGTAAGCATTTTAAATAGATTTTTTAATATAAGAATGAAAATAAAGTACTTTATTGATCCCTCTTTGCTTCTTATAGCTCTGTCAGAGGGCAGACATCTTGTTTAGAATCTTGAGTTTAGATGAGTTCTTAATTCGCCAAGATTTTAAACAACATGTCTGCGCCTTGATAGAGGTATACAAGAAGAGAGGACTCAAGAAGGCACTTTTATTTTATTAAAGCATTTCTATTTAAAAGGTCTACACATGCAATCTTTCAATTAAACATAATTTATATTTTTGCCAACAGTTGTCCTTAAAATATTACTATAGGGGGGGGGGGGGGGAGTTAGTCCCTGTTTAACTCATCCCTTCATCCTTCCAAGTTTGATGAAATAAGTATCATTAGATGGAGTATTAAAAACTTTAAGTGTCAGTGGTAAATTCAAACCCCTTTTACCATCTCCCCACAAAACTATTCCCCTCTACCATTTGAACCCTTTCAATCTTTTCATCGTCACCTGTCTCTGTTTTCCTTCTACCTTTCTCTCCCCTTCTTAATCCTCTGTCTTCTATTAATCTCCCACTTTGACATCTGCCAGTCTTTTCCCCTAAAATGTTCTCAAAAAAGAAGTCTGATGTCGTTAGATGGAGCTGGCTGAGTGGGATTCCCCCTGCGGATGGCCCTTCCTTCTGAAAAATAGATCAGTAGGCATCTACTCATGCATTGACTAAGGAAGCAGAACCTGATCCTACTAATGCTATAAATGTGGATTGCAGAGTTTGTTGTAAAAGGACAGTTTTCTTGAATAGAAATAACAAATTGACATCAAGGTTTGAAGGCATTATTGGCGACTGAGCTTAAAAATGAAGGAAACCCAAATGCAAGGTTTATAGCTTGGATCCAGGAATGGAGCTGTATGTTTTCTACCACATGGACAGATATTTTTAGGAACAATGAATGTGTAAAACTGTACACCATGATTCCATTACAAAGGGCACCTTGGATTCAAGAAGGAATTAGTTCCAGGGCAGGAGATGACATGCAAGAGAGGCTGGTCAATTCACAATGCAGCTGGGATCATATTTCTAACCGAGAAGGCCAGGGTTATGAAAGAGGCTATTTTAACAAACCATTCAGGAGACAAGCTGGAATAGAAAAAGCAAAAAAGAGCCACACCACTGATCCATTAGCTCCTGCCTGCCTTCATCACACAGTGAAAGATAAAGTAAGTCACTTCTTATTCTGGCTACTATACCGTGTTCTACAAAGCTTATCAGATTGCTAGATTACAAAAAAATGATAGACAAAAATATATATATTTACAGTTCTTAAAATTAAGCCCATGATTTTTTTATTTTTTTTTTACTTGGTTTTGTTTGTTTGTTGTTGTTTTTGATTGTTTTTATGGTATAATGATTATCTGGAACCATTTTAGTTGACTGTGGAAGATTCATCCTAAATTTTTTTTATTTGTCAAAATATTTAATAGAGCAGGTTTGATCCTCCCAGGCATCCTTATGGTCGGTGACTGGATCTTTGAGTAGTGTTATAGAATCTCAGTTTAAATCAATCCGAAATGAGGTTGCTGTCTCAGACACGTCTAGTATTTAATATATGGACTATACAATGAATCTACACATCAACACAATTTTTTATATAAGGCTCAATTGTTTTTGTTTTATTTATTTACAGTCCTACTGACATCATGTATTTTATTCCAGGATAAACAAACATACCTTTTTCCTTTAAGTCCTGTACATAATGTTTAATTTAAGCACTGCAGGAGTATGGACTGCATCATGCTTACCTAGAAATGATTTTGAATTAGAATTTTTTTATTTGTTATATATTTGTTCGTGTTTATTAATGGATTTAACCAGCATTGTATTTTGTGTGTTTTCAAGTCTGCTATTAGACGGTGTCTCTCCATTTCTCGAATTGTTAGTGGAAAGTAATTATGGGTTGATTTTGAAATGGAGGGTTCATTAAAAAAAAAAAAAATTAAATTAAATATGTGCAAATGACTAACAATATAAAATGCATTTGTGCATGAGCCGTGATTATCCACTCTTTTCACTTATAATACTTTATCCTAAATATGAAGATGTGCCAAATTTTTTGTTTATAAAATTAACACAAAAAAAACCATGTTTCTATGATTCTTATGACAAAGCTTGAGTAAATTCTAATCAGACGTATAGAAAGGAGGAGGGGAGGTTTATTTTATAAATCCAAACCCTAGGACCTTTTTTTATAATGTTGACTTATGATTAATATTCATACATTTTTATATGTTTGTATTTTTTCTTCATCCATTTTTCTTTCTTCCATACATCAATTAACTCATTTGTATCTATTTTTGAACCTTAGCTTTTCCAACCTCTTGCTTTCCAAACTGCTCTTGGCTTTTCCTCCTCACTTCCTTAGAGTTTGTACCCCTCTTTTCATCATAATATCCACCAGCGTTTACTTCATGAACTATTAAATCATCTTTGCCTCAGCCACCCTCACTTGTATTGCCCCCATTTATCCCTCCCTGACCAACTCCTCTTAATGCTGAACCCCATCTCTCCCAAAGGTTCACCTTTTTCCTCTGTAGTTCTCATTCCATTCGTTTTCAACTCCTAAAGGCCTACAGTCAGTGCTGGTGCAAGCCTTTTTTGCCACCCCTTCCAGATCCCGCCCATACACATACAGCCACATATGCAGTGTCACGCAGTATCACATACACATGCAGGCACATGTACACACATTTGCACATGCAATGTCAAACGCACACACAGTCACACATGCAATGGCACATACACAGCACACCCACAGTCCCCACCACCCAGATTACACGTATAGGACTTGCCACAGCACCCAGACTGAATATACAGGACTTTCCTAGCACCCAGATTGCACGCCCATGATTTTCCCCAGCACCCAGATTGTATCAAAAGGACTTGCCCAGCACCCAGACTGAATATACAGGACTTTCCTAGCACCCAGATTGCACGCCCATGATTTTCCCCAGCACCCAGATTGTATCAAAAGGACTTGCCCAGCACCCAGATTGTATCAAAAGGACTTTCCCAGTACCCACATTGAACAAACATAACATGCCCCAACACCTATATTGCACATACATGACATGGCTCAGCACACAGATTGCATCCACAGGGCATGCCCAAGCAGCCAGATTGCACACGTAGGGTGTCATTGGGCTGCCCAGGCACACAGGGATTCTCTCAGCCTGGAGTCTGAGTGTCAAATGAGTTAGCAGTGAAGTGAAACTCAGACCTGCCTGTTCCATCATAGTAAATGGAACCTCTTCTAAGATATGTTCTACTGGCCCCTCAACAGTCATCTTCTCCTTTTGGCCCCTTTAATTGACCTAAATATTAAACCTTTGCATGTGGTACAACATACAGCAGCTATTATTCCCATTTGTTTTATTTCTACAAGTTTCAAAATGTCAACAATTGGTAACCTTTTTACGTATTAAAAAAAATAGGAAATGAACCTCACCTACTGGAAATTCTTGCCCGGCTATTACCAAAGTAATGTCAGTGCATTGTCACGAGATGGCATGAGATGATCTTTCACACTGTGGTTATGATGTTTAATTAATTATCTTTTTAATTTCAGAGCTAAACAAACATTTCCACCATGGCTGAAAGGTAAGACCAGTTTATATGAAAAATAATCCCCCCCCCCCCAAAAATAAGGAAATCCAATTTAATTGGAAAAATTTCGGCTACATTGGCCTACAGTTTGAAATTCCCCTCTCAGTTCCCTGCCGTTCTCTCCGTCAAGTTTATAACTCTTGGGCAGTCGTAATCCACATCAAGTCAAAGTTATACCAATGTTTAGCTACTCAAATCAACCCCATGGGGTTTGCACCCGGTGACTGCCTATTGTTCGGTTACTGCTGATTTCTTGCTACA
This sequence comes from Pelodytes ibericus, assembly GCA_036172795.1. Lineage (NCBI taxonomy): Eukaryota > Metazoa > Chordata > Amphibia > Anura > Pelodytidae > Pelodytes > Pelodytes ibericus. The sequence goes on along the minus strand of CM069858.1, from coordinate 14,358,326 downwards.
CTGATCTATTGTACCAAGAAATCAGTAGTAACCGAACAATAGGCAGTCACCGGGTGCAAACCCCATGGGAGCAGATTTAAAGCTGAACTGCTAGTCAAAAATAAGTGGATGACGGTGACCCCTTCAAGTATGCAATAAAAGGAAGCTATATGTTCTGCTAGTCAAACTACTAGCAGAGATGTAGATTCCATTCTAATCTTACTCTGTGGCTTCCTGGCTGGTGGCATGGACTTTCAAAGCCAATCATGGGAATATATTTTGAGATCATGAGCGGGTGAAGCCATAAAGAGAAAAGCTGTAAACTGCAACTTAAACTAAAATCCTGGTATTGTACACAGGATATTTCAGGCACTGCAATGGATATGTCCGGTGAATGTGCAACCAAATTACGTTGCCTTTGAAGGCCACTTCCTGAAGGTCAGCAGGAGCTCTGTGGCTATAAGCGTAGCCCTTCTAGACTCTGTGTGCTAAGCTTATGTTTTACCACTCCCTGCAGGATTTTTTTTTTTTAAAGAGTGGTTGGAAAAACATACTTTTATTAATGTTTATTTTTAAAGCCAATGAGATACCTCAAAAAGCAAGTGTGCCATCTGTAGAATCAGTTCAACCCTCCGGGTTGCAAGGTTCAGTTCCCAACTGGGTAGGACTCAGCCCTTCATCTTTCTGAGGTCTATAAAATGAGTACCATGAAAATTGGGGAAGAGTAAGATCCCCTGGATTTGGGGCCAAATTAATGTCCCCACGATGTACATGGAAACCACAGAATATCTGAATGCATCTTTACAGGTTAAACACTTAGCTATTATTAATATGTTAAGCACTAATACAAAATAATTGTAACAAATACACAATTAAGACAAGTGAACTGGGATGAACTGGCAGAACTGCAAAAATCCTGCATTAATAATGGAATAGGAAAAATAGGCAGACTGGACACAAGAAGGGCCAGGCACCTCCTGGGACAAGCCTGGCATGTCCTGTGCTCTGATCACAATATGCCCACAGGCATACCGTGACCGGACTGACATGGGGACCGAAGTAGTCCAGCCCTGTCTGTGGAGACCCTCCTACCCGCTCTGGATGTATTAAGCTGTAAAAGCCAGTGCCTGGTTTTGACATCATTAGTCTCCCTCTGCTCCACATCAATCATGGGCCAAGGGGACTAATTTCTGTATAGGCAGCTTGGTTTTAGGGCTAGGTTTGAGGATAAGGGTACAATGTCACCAAATTCTGGGGGGGAGGGGTGATTAGCATAATGTAATGCACTACTTTTACTTATTGCTCTATAACATGCAAAACAAAAGTTAAAAAAAAAACATGGGGGTTTTCCAAGCTCAGGACACATAATAAAATATGTTTACCAGGTTTTTTCATTCGTGTTTGTAAATGTGTAATAGATTTTTCAAATACAAATATTTTTTAAATGTTCCATCATATTTTTTTCTTTTGATATAGAAAATTTTCTATGATCAAATCAATGGTATCTAAACAAAGCCCTTCTTATAACAAAAACAAAAAGAATACATGGGTACAGTAAACAAGAAAAAGGAAAATTACAGCTAAACACAAACACTGCAGAAGTGTTAAAACAGCCATTGTTATGAAAGGAATAACACGACCAAAAGAGTCAAAAAGAGTTTAAAATGTTTAATATTTATATATATATATATATATATATATATATATATATATATATATATATACATGTAAGCCATTTCTCACGGCTTTATATAAATGCTACTCTGAATAATACTTCTTCAAAGTAGTAAGAGGGGAAAGGCAGACAGTGAGACAGACACAAGGTGTCGGCACTGTAGAAGAAGAAGGAGCACAGAACATCCTGAGGATTTATAGGTAAGTTGTTTGTTGCAGCACATTAGACCAGAATTAAAGCATTAGGGGAATTACCTTTTATTTGGCAATTTTTTTTAAAGGGTATAATCCATCTATAAAGCCTGATGTAGGCAATTCATTTCTAAGTTCATCACAGTTCAATTCAGAGTACACTCCAATATAACTGATGCAGCAAGAAATGGGCACCCTACCTCACAATAGCTTGCAAGTCTTCCACATACACTGGCAAATTACTCCCCAAATTCCCATGCCACTGATTTATGAGAATGTCTAAACAATGCTACAACCTGAGTCACCACCACTGAACAAGAAAAACAGGTGCTATTTACTACATATAGAATAACTTGCTGTGGTCTGTAAGGAGTAATGAGATACGTATGGATCTCCCCAGTCTCTTTTAAAAGCAGCACAGTAAAAACAAATTGGCCTTCAATTTTAAGTGCCTTGCACATATCTCTTGCAGGAACAGATTCATAGAAACACGGGGGGCTATGTATATAGAGTGGTGCTGTTTTATGTTTAATCCTGATCAGAATAAAAGGGGCAAAAACCGCGACTTTTTATTCTCACTATGCAACTTTTTGTTTAGTGCAGATTAGGACTGGCAGAGAATTTTAGTACAATAAAATGATCTAAAATATGGGTCGATCCTGTAACTTTTTTTTATATACATAGTCTGCGACAGAATTTTTAAATAGTACGATCACCTCTGCTGATCCCATGCAAAAATGAGGGTCCTCCTTTGTGCTAGTAGAGAGAAACCCCCCACCATATTAAGATTCTTCTCAGACGAGCGGCATGCCAGCCTCCAGGATAGCTGTGTCTCAGCTGTGAGACACAGCAGACACTAAACCCGTGTGGATCTATTGAAATACACGTTCCTCCGGAAAAGCAAAAAAAAAATGTTTTAAAAAAAATTTATTTGTCCTTTAATCACTGAAAAAATAATCAATAAATGAATAAATCATATAAAATATATCAAATATTAACTTTCTTTCTGTTTCTCTTCTTTCCATCATAATAAAGTGAGGTAAGTGAATCGTTTTGTCCTATCAATGACCCATATGACCAAATGGTGTACAGCTATCTAATTTTTTTATTATTATTATTATTATTTATTACAGGTGAAATCAAAAATACCTGCTTCCAGAAAGCTTCTCTTGAAGGTTAGTTGTTTGGTTACTGATTTATCAATTTATTTATAACTGGTGGTATTAATGATTAAATGCTTTGAGAAATCTTTTATTTTTCTGATTATAATTAAGGTGTTCTACCAGCATATAAAGGGTAACGTCTTATTACCTTGGAGCTCTGTGATACACTCATCATGCACACCAAACATTCTGAGCTCCTGCAAGAGAGGGATTTAAGACCATAAGATGTACTTAGGTATAGCTATCATGCTAAGGCAACAGAAATATCTAAAGTTTAACCCTTTGAGGACCATAAGATTACCGTCATCAATATAAAAATAATTATATTTTTTACCCTTTAAGAATGTATTTGAACAATAAATAAAAACATTTCCACACTTGTGTCATTTTTGGGGGAGGAATTATGACACGGGACAAATGTGTCCCTATGGTCCTCAAGGGAGACATTGTCTGTTTCTGGAACTTTAAATTTATTTTACAAAACCATTTGTTGTTGTCAAACACAAGTCTATCCACAAATATCAGATGATCCAATAACATCTGACTATTTAGGTCACTTTTTATGGAACGCCAGAAGAAGCCATTTTTTTTTTTTTTTTTAAGTTAGAACACTTCAGTTGCTGTAACTAAGCCATTTTGTGAAATAACTGGCAAAAAGCTAGATTCATTTGTTGATAAGAACTAATATTTTGACTCAAACCAAAAAAAAAAAGTATTTTAAGTTCTTAATCAGATGATACAGGCAATTAAAAACATGGGACAAATACGTCCCTTGGTCCTCAAAGGGTTAAAAAAAACTACCTAAAACGTCCAGTGCCACTAAGCTGGTATATTTTTAAATTGCCTTCCTATCCTTTTTGATTGCAAGGATACGGCTGTTTGCATTCAATAGAATCTAATAACTATGCCATCTACTCTCTTGTAGATGCCATAGTTCTTGGACCGCCAGACAATCTGCAAGATATGTACTTACAGGGAGAGAAGCTAAATAAAACTTACATTATTTATCCAATCCTCATCTGCATTGCTGGATGTTTTTACTTTTACTTTATTTATTAAGTTAATGATAGACACCTGGCCACGGCTAGGTTTCCTCTTTCCAAAGTGGTAGAGCCTTGGCTACAGGAAACTATCTCCGAGAGGAGTCCAACGAGCGTAGCTTGGTGCTAACCTCAATTACATCGCATATTGATGCTCTACAGACCAAAATTGGTACGGATAGTGCAAATAAAATCTATTAGGCATCCCTATAAAAAAACGACCATTACGCCATCTTCAGGTGATGAGTTAGGATCAACTGCGCACACAAGAAAGGAACCCTGTCTATATTAAAGGTTATCTAAACGTTTCATTGGCTTAAGGATAGGTTTATTATTACATTTCTGACATTGCCGGCATATATTCTAAATATAATGAGGTGAGAAAGGCAAGAATAGGTAATGATGGTAAGATATTGGTATAACGGCATAGGTTACAGTAGACAGTTGACTAAAATATGGCCTCTAATAATTGGTCCATAGTGATGTAACGTCAAGTTTCACACATGCCCCACCCACACAATTCTCAGTTCTGAGGAGAGAATTTGGCATCTTGTAGACTTGATACTTGACTTTATGAAGGGTAGATGCTGGAGATATGGTGGTTTAATCAAGATGTTATGGAGCATGGACAGAGGTTTGCCGGACAAGTGATGAGGTTGTAGGTCATGTGGGACATGTAGGGGGTACAGTGACAGTCCATCCATCCTTCATTAGTAGCAAAGAAGGTTGTTTGCAAGTAACAGTTCCAAGGTAAAGTTGTAGAAAATGGAGCAATCTGCAGAAATGTAATGATTGCTCCATTTTGTGAAAGTTTCCCTAGAAATTACCTTCTAACGAGTCCACCTATGAAAGGAGGTCTTGGTTTTTTTACATCTATCAAATTAGGTGGTAGAATTGTTTGTGGTGATATTCCCCCCCACAAAATTAGCAAAACTAATTTACATGGCGGGCCACTTAACTATAAACAGTAGATAACAGTCCTACTCTATTGTGGGAAACCATGTTCTATAAGGTGAGTACTTTTCTGAACTCACACTTCATGCCATGGTCGTAGTCTATCTCATTGGAATGGAACTTGGCTCCATGACTGGTGAAACTCAAGGGCAGTAAAATTACAGCTTGAGTTAAAGAGACACGCATGCAGTACTTTGAATTAAGCAAATTATTGTCCAATGAGAGCGCATGGTCACGCTAAGCAAAAACCAAAGCATGAAAGGTTGCTTAAAGGACAACTGTTGCAAAAACGATAAGCGCCTAGGTGATATGTGCATTGGGGCAAGAGCCTAGGCAGGACCGGGTCAGGGGTCTGTGGGGGCTAGGGTTGCCACCTCAGCTATATTGTTACTGGCCACATGTTACTTTTGTAGGCTGCCTTGCAGTATGTAGAAGTCATATGTGACCAGAATATTTGGAATCCACTACTTGATTAGCTAATTGATTTCCTTCTGGTCCTTTATGACTTCTACATACCGCAAAAAGATATATATGTGGCCTGTAAAAAAAAGGTGGCAACCCCAGTGGGGGGCAGGTGGGATAAAAAATTTCAGGAGTGTTTAAAAAACCTGGGGGAGTGTGTGCATTCATGTACCGTAACTTTATTAGCACAAAGGAAGGATAGTTCCAATCAGTATACAATTAGACAGATGTAGTACAACAGAGCTTCCATCAGTATACTGTGGGCAACCATTCCCAGGATACGCAGCTTGCAGCATGGGGCAAATAATAGCTGTCTGGGAACCCATATAGTTTACATGAGACTCTTGCCGACAACATGATGCTGGCTGAGAAGTGATGGATTATAGTTGCGGTTTACAGATCCCACGAAGGCCCAGCCAGCCAATGAGTATTTTATTCCCTTCTTTGTCCTGCCACTGCACCAGAAATAGCACTTGGTAATCTCCTGCAGATTATAGTTTAACATTTTAAATAAAGAATAAGTTTCTTATAGTTTGATTGACGGTAATAATGATGTTGTGGTTGGTGTAAGCTATATCCGGACTACCAGATCCTGTGATTTATCTATTGATTTTATTTTTAACTCTTGCTTTTGGTTGCCCTTCGGATAGAGTTGTCCTTGGGGATTTTTGAAGTGCCTCTCATGTAACACAAGCCAGATATCTGCAGCTGTGAAATAGTATGGTATTCTCATCTGCCTCAGGCCGGTCAGCTTAATTAGTGTCTAATGTAATACACACATATACTTCATTCCTACTGAGTACTGTGCAGCTTATGGGCTTTGCTTTAAAGATACATTATCACATGATACAAATAATATCACCTTCTGAATTATTGCAAAGATCATCGAGGGTTATGTTTAAATATTGGCGCTGATTTATGTCTGATCCTGATTCCTTCAGTCAGGTTTTTGCTCTTGCACCTGTATAGCATGGATAAACTCATAATTCAACTTTTTATTCTCATTGTGGGACTTTATATTCTTAAATTTGACTTTTCATTCTCAAATGCAACTTTTTATTCTCATTATGTGAATTTTTATTCTCAAATTCGACTTTTTATTCTTAAATTTGACTTTTTGTTCTTAAATTTGACTTTTTATTCTCATTGTTTGACTTTTTATTCTTGAATTCAACTTTTTATTCTCCAAGGGACTTTTTTTTTCCTCAAATACAACTTTTTATTCTCAAATTCGACTTTTTATTTTTACATTTGACTTTTTATTCTCAAATGGAACTTTTTATTCTCATTGTGTGACTTTTGATTCTTAAAATTCAACTTTTTACTCTCAAAATGACTTTTTATTCTCAAATTCAACTTTTTATTCTTAAAGATGGCATTTTATTCTCAAAGTGTGACTTTTTGTTCTCATTTCTGACAAAAATATCCTGTATATAAATCTACTAGCCATAATGACAACACATCTTGTAATAAACAAACATTTCTCCTATCGTCTTATATCTTCCAAATCCCCTTAAAAACTGAAACTAAAAAGTACCCTAGTCTCAAAGCCCTTCTGCTATAGGTCACTGAAATCATTTTCAATGAAAAGCTACAAGACAACTGTAAATTGTATTGAAGTAAAAGAGTCAGAACAGTCTCAGTTGCTGGGGGACTTTGTGGCTGTGAGTGTGGATCTTGGTATGGCTGTGAGAGAGAACATTCTTTAACATTATTAAAGAATGGGAGAACCACCTGGCAAATTCTGGACTGCTGACAACTATGATATAAAATGATGCTTACTATATAGGCACGAACATGCTGTAAATACAATGTAATTGGCCACCCATTATATGGAAAAACCACACAGAGATTTAATTCTCACAATGCCTTTGATTTGCAATACCCAATGTTCACTTTGAATTATTGGAGAAGGTTTGTAATAAATTTGTTATTTTTTTTTCTTGTCATTAAAAAAATCCATATTTTCACTGTTCAGTTAATCTCTCCCGCTGTGACACCCACATCAGTGATTATGTATTTATCGGCAGACTCTTATGCTTGCAAAAGCCAGCGAGGATTTGGAAAAAGAGATAAAAGAGGCAGAAGAAGAGAAAATCAGGACCCTTGCCGAAAACTGTCCCCCTCTACAATGCGGTGGGCTCTCTCTGAAGGAATTACAGGTACCCCGAGTATTCTTATCTACACATTGGGTCAGCGGAATTACAAGAAAATACATAAAATAAGAAAAAAATCCGTTTTAAATGTCCATGTGGCGTCTCTTCCTTATGACATCACCGTGTGGCTTGATATGCAAAGTGGTTAATTTGCATATCAGGCCACAGATGATGTCATAGACAGACATGTTTCACAATTTTTTTTTTCTCTTGTATTCTGCCATCACAATGCATCATTGTTCATCCTTCTCTACATCTATGATGTGATCAATGTTTAGGACAGGGGTGGGGAACTTGCTGCTCTCCAGCTGCTGATGAACTGCATTTCCCATAATGCTCTTCCAGCCAGTTTCCAAGGCAGACAAAATTCGGGCACACCCACGACATGCCCCGTCACCCACATTGCACACACATTAAATGCCCCATCACCCCCATTACACGCCACCATCACCCTCATTACATACCCCCACCAAGTCCATTACATGCCCCCATCATCCTGATTAATTGGAAGAAGCTAAAGCTTGCTGAACGGTGGGGGAGGGAGCAAAAATATTTGAAGCACCAGGAGTGTGCTTTAACACCCTCTGGCAAAGTGCCGCCCTAGGCGAGTGCCTTGTTTACCTTGCTGGATGATACACTACTACTTCCAGCTAACAGGGTGGCAAAGACATATGGGAAAGGTAGTGCTGGAACATCTGGAGTTTCCCCACGCCTGACAGAGTTCTTTCTATGTTAGAAAATGATTACAGGGCATATTATAGTCCATTTTTATTATTTACACATAACAAAAGCATTTAACCCCCAACAAAAATGTACTGTCCCATTTTTCTTTAGTGTTAAAGGCACTCCAAAAAAAAAAAGATCTATACATTGTATTAGCAGCAATGCAATTAAATACAAAAAATGTAATAGAAAAACATGTTGCAGGGGGAGGGAGCAAACATTTCATTCACTCCTTCGTTCATATCTAACTGAAACGAGACTCAGCCCCGACATATTGGCCTTGTGCTTAGCGCCCTAGTACACCCACATGCAGCGCACAATGTCTGATGTGCTGTGCCTCAGCAATGATGCTATGAGTCAATGGCCGCTCCCTCACCATGCAGCCAATGGTGCGGGAGAAGTAAAAATTCTATATTAAGGGACTCTATCTAATATATACCGCGGATGTAGAAAATCAGAATTAATGTATACATTGTGCGACTGGAATTGTCAGCAACTGCATGCATTAAGAGATGCATGTGTTTTAAATGAGTCTGTGGTGTCCCCTTGTGGCTTAATAGGGATATTACTCATTTTACATTAAAAAATAGGTCATTTGCACAGGAAGCCATAGGTGACATTTAAAACACCCTTTTCTCTTAATGTGTGCAATTGCTGGCCATTTTGCTAAAGCAACATATAGATATTTTATTTTTATTGTCTACATTTACAGTAAAAAAAAAAAAATATTCCTTTATTGCCGGTAAATATTTTTTTTTTTAGACCCTGCCCTGTGCATGGGAATATCATATTTTATAATGCCTGTGTATAATTGGGTGTTTTTTCTTGTTTCGTTTTTCAGGAACTATGTATAAAACTTCACAAAAAAATTGATGTTGTAGATGAAGAGCGGTATAATATTGAAGTCAAAGCAAAAAAGAGCGACTTTGAGGTGATTAGCTTTAATTATTCCCCCCTACCGCCACCCCCCCCCCCCCCCCCCCCCCCGTCACCTGTGAGCATTTGCCAGTATTCATGCTATTAACCCTTTAGTGACCGGATTGTCTTGAAAATGTTCTACAATGGTGTTTCAACACTTCGGTGGTGTTTGTGTTTAGCTGTAATTTTCCTCTTTCTCCTCCAATGGACCCACACAAATTATATATATTGCTTTTTTGGGGTATAATATGGGCTTTCTTTGAGTACCATCATTTTCATCATATCTTATAATTGAATTAAAAAAAATAATAAAATGGGCTTCTCAATGCCTCTGACCGAGGAAAGGTCAGGACAGGTAAAGTGACCTGAACTGTAAGGTGGCAGCACATAACTGCGCTAACCAGTAGGAAAAGAATTTGGCACCTGTGACCCCAAGTTTGTATGTGGTGAAGAACTTGTCTTGGATCACCTTCATCCCCCCATATATCTTCAAAAGAATCTTCAGCTTATTAGCTACTTTGACAAAGTTTAATTTTTATTTCTGGTTTTTGTATTTCATATATTTTTTTTTTTTCTTTTGGGACGGAATCCTGGAATTTCGCGCCTCCCTAGGTCGACAGCTTAAATCAAAAAATATTTGACCTCAAAGGAAAGTTCAAACGCCCCCCACTGAAGAGGGTCCGCATCTCTGCCGACGCTATGCTTAAGGCCCTACTAGGATCCACCCACAAGGTTTCCATGGACTTTAAAGCCAATCTCAAATCAGTCAAAAAGGAGGACGAGAAGGTAAGAGACAAGACTACTAGAATAAGACAGAAACCATGTGAAGACTGAAAGCCAATGCTCAAAAAGAGGTTATAGATAGATGGAACATCCTTAAAGAACGTGTCGGCAGATAAGAACCATTCGACCCATCTAGTCTGCCCAATTTTCGGAATATTAACCATGAGTCCCTGGACTTATCTTATATCTAGGATAGCCTTACGGCTGAACTCCAAACCTCTACCACTTCCGCTGGAAGGCCATTCCATGCATCCGCTACACTCTCAGTAAAGTGATACCTCTGAATAATACTTTTTAAAGCTTTTCCCCCTCTAATTTAAGACTATGCCCTCTTGTTGCCCAGATTTTGATGTGAAGGCTCACATTTAATGTAGAAGGGGAGTGAAACATTCAGTGTGCCGGCCTCCAGCATAGTAAGGTCAATGTAAGGTCACGGGGAGGAAAAAGTAAACCTATCTTTTCCTTATGGGCAGAATATATGGACCAGTTGTTTTTTAGCTAAGATAACTATTTCATTTTCTATTTATGGAACTACTGTGGTGATGTCGTCTCCACATTTTAATTACCATGGACTGTATCACCTAAATATTGTTTTTACTGTCAGTGTAGAGAATAAAAAAATAATTGAAAATTATCTATATATCGTGTTAGCAAAACTGCAAGCAAATGCCTAAAGTAGGAGAAAAATAGGTTTTAAATATGTCTGTGACTCTCCTGCTTAGGTGATGTCATAAGCACGAGGCTCCACAGATACATTTCTCTCCTAATTTAGGTATTTTCTTGCAGTTTTGCCAATACAACGTATAGTTCCCAAAAATTTTTTGCAATTTTGCAAACACAATGTACAGATAATTTTCAATAATTTTCTTATTCTCTACATGCACAGTAATTACAATGTTTTGGCACTGTCCCTTTAAATACATAAGCATGGTTTTCAATAATTTTTTTTTTACCTGTTTTTAAGATACATATCTAATATTTCATTCACGCAGGAAAAAGCTGTGGAAGTAACTGACTGGCGTAAGAATATTGAAGCCATGTCCGGAATGGAGGGAAGGAAGAAGAAATTTGACCAATAAAGCATAATAAAAGGTAGGAATTAATCCTACCGGACTGTTTTGGGGAAACTTTGTTCCCTTTGTGACAATGGCTGTTTTTAACACTTCTGTGGTGTTTGTGTTTAGCTGTAATTTTCCTCTTTCTCATTGACGGTACCCACACAAATTATATATTGTTTTTTTTTAGGATAAGAAGGGCTTTCTTTAGATATAACTAAATAATAAAATAAAAATAATTGAGATGGGAATTGCAAACTTTATGCCAATGTTGCCGAATTATTCAGTGCAGTTGGGAGCATTTTCCCAAGTCAGCTAATTTGGCCTAAAGTTTGAATTTCACATCTCAGTTCCCTGAAATTTTGTCTTTAGAACCCATAATTTACTATAAAAATATATGAAGGCAAATGTAAAAAAAACATCAACAACTTTTTCTAACTTTTACTTAAAAAACTTTTACACATCTACAAACGGTAATTAAAAACCCGCTAAATAGATTTTAATATGTTTTCTGACCTAAGAAATACCCAAGGGGTTCATGCTGGTCTGCTGTTTCTTGCAAGTAAAAGTGCAATAACTGCAATTAACACATTACTTTTTCCTAATATTCTTTTCCCTAGAATAACCTTTAGTGACTTTGTACCCTAACCCTAAACACGCTTAACCTAACCCTAGCCTAACCTAACCCTAAACCTAGTCTTAAGTTTAAGGCTAACAAGGAATTTTTTTTTTTTTAAATTGGGATATTTCTGAGTCCAGCAACACCCCCTGAGAGACGGAAGTGAACTGATTACTTCCAAAACTCTTGCCAACAACAAAGTAGTGCCATGTTTGAAAGGCATGCTTCCTTTCATTATGGCTGGTGTAATTGCTCCATATTTTTTCCTATTTCAGTGTTGCTGAATGCCTCAGTATCGAGGCATTTTGGCAACACTGACTGAGTGAAGGAAGTGTTGTATCAGATAAGTCCTTTGCCACTATCTGTAGTGATTTCAGTGTTGTACCTGGTATGTCCATTGGTGTGAAGGGGTTAAAGTACCATGCAGATAAAACAAACAAATACATGGATAATATGGATTTTAATTCAGGATTTTATACCTACAGATTTCTCTCAAGAATTGCTCAGTGATGTAGAGAGGCAGGAAGCAGTCTCAGCCTTTCTGGGATGCTGACTACCTGCAGCCAATCAGATATTTTTCCCATCTGATTGGCCAGTCACAGAGAAGAGGTGTTTCTCTTCTGTGAACACAAGCCAATAAGAGGGCTCCTGTAAATATGCATGGAAATGCCCAATGCACAAGTGCTTCACGCAGATATCCCATACATGCTTATTGGGAGTAGTCATGAACCGTAATGTATGATGTCACCATGACATCATAGTCAGTGCTTTCTCCATTATTTCCAATGCAGGACGCACTGGTCATGTGACATTCTGAGTCCAGCTGTATTCATTAGTCTTCTGCCTGATTAAAACATACAATGTTGGGGCAACTCACCTGATCACAGGTGCTCACATTTTTGTCCCTTCATCCAGTGCAGAACTTTTAACAGAAGCAAATGTTAATATAATGTGTCACTTATCCAGTTTACAGAGCTGATTAGGCTGCTTTAAGATTAGCACACTCGCTTGCAAATCAAACTCAAGGTCCGTCAAGAGCATACACGGTCTCTGCCTCCTTCTTTTGAGTTTCACAGCCCCCTTACAAATGCATGGAGGGGCCAGGGCAAGTAGCACGGATCCCCCCAATTAAAAACAAAACTGAAAGCCAGCAAAATGACACCCAGTCCCCAGGGTTACACAATGGGGGGAGGCCAGGTCAGGCAGCCCTGACCCCCCCTACCTTAATAATTTGAGCAGGGAGCTGGGGAAGTATTCCCAGACCCTAAAAATGATATGCCTTCAATCCCAGCTTTCCCATTGGCTAGCTTTCAAAACCCAGCTAGTGGGAAACCTGGCATTGAAGGCATCTGACTGGCTGACTTTTTTTTAAATGAGAATTTTATTTGTATTATTTTATTTTTGTCTCTTGATTTTTATTATTTTTATCTAAGTTTTTCATTTCAAATCCCCCTAATAAAAAAAACGCGAATTGAAATGGCCAACTTGCAGCTATTATCCCCCAATCTGAATTCAGTATTTATTGCTGCATACTGGGTAGCCAAAATTGTATGCTTTCGAAGCCGGACATTTGCCGAACTGTAGGGCTGCTAATATTCCAAATCGTAGCATATTTTGTAGTCCAATTCAATCCCTTCGATTCGACTATCATGCCAGATCCATTTCAGAACGGATCAGGCTATATTGTCTAGTAGACCCTTATGTTTTGCAAACAGGTTAGCATAAGGGGTGTGATTATTCATGGAGAATTTAGGAATAATTATGTACTCCTGCCAAATACTTCCACATTTAAGTGTCAATCTTCAATGCTTCTAGTTGCCTGTAGGCATAAAACGCATTGGTCAACATTCTGGAACAAAAAGAGTTAAAATTATTTAGCCTTCTACTTTGATACTGCATGCAGCTGTACTGCAGTGATAACCACTAGCTGATTGTGTGGCAGCCAGTTTGTGTATCAGGTTTTAGCTGGGTGGTTCAGTGTAAGTTTGACTGACACTAAAGGTCAAATTTGAAAATAGAATTTAGGTAGAGCAAGTGGGTTAGGATTAAGTAATGTGGAATATTTTAGCAAAAAAAAACAACTTATGTTTAATTGGAGACTCTTTTTGCTCTATACAGCTCTACGGGAAGACATTTTGCTCAGAATCTTGGGTCACAAGACCCAAGATAAAGGAACATTTGATCCAACATTCTAAACAACATGTCTGCCCCCTGGTATTGTTCATTAAGCTTTATTTGTTTTCTTTCTTTAAAGTATTTATCTTCAAAATGCCTATACTTGATCCATTTTTCCAATCAAATTTATAGTTTGTTTGTCCTATATGACACAACATACCTCTTATAATTTGTTTGCTCCATACACTTATTTCACCCTCTAATTTTTCCCTCAGCCTTATCTTTTCCCAATGGCTCAGCATTATTGACCAATTAGTGTACGTCCTAACAGTCCTTCACCAGTAATAACTCCCTTCTTATCCTTTTCCCCCTCTCTAACCTGTCCTTATTCTAAACCTTCCTATTGATATTAAGTCTCAATAGTTTATTTCCCACCCCTTGCCTTTACTAATCTTTACTACTCTTCCTAATTTGACAAGACAACAAAAATGTTTTATAATTTTTAGCATTATATCTCATTAGTATTAGTTTAATTCGTGAGTGACCCTCTCTCCATAAACTCAGTATAGTGACATAGTGTACTATATAAACAGTGAGCACTGCCAAGTTTAGCCAAGTGTAACCGGAGAGAAGATAGGACGTTCCTTGTAGCTTTAGTATGTTAAATTATGATAAAAGTCATCCACTGCACAGTGTACAGCAAAGATAAACACATGTTGACAACAAATACTCTACACAAACAAATTTCAATGTTCTCAGTTATTTACTATTTTGATACATTATATAAAGGACAGCTGTAGGCAACAAAGTAGCTTATATTTAATTGGCATTTTGTATCAGGTAAAAAACATTTTATCCCCTTCGTGACCGGACTGCATTGTTTGTGTTTAGCTGTAATTTTCTCTCATTTACTGTACACACATAAATTATATAAATTGTTTTTGTTGTTGTCAGGACAATAAAGGGATTCCTTTAGATACCATTATTTTTATAATATCATATAATTTACTATAAGACAAATAAAATATGAAGGAAAAATTGAAAAGAAAAACCACATTTTCTAACCTAATATTCATCAATAGTTTGCGAGTACCCTGCGTTTTTAAGTATTTTTACTTTTTTTGCTAGTTATTAGGCAATAAGTAATGGTAGCAAATGTATTTCTCCTAACCATTTTTTTAAAAAAAACCTAACCCTAGCCCTAAGACCAACTTAATTTTTTTTATTTTATTTTAAAAAAATTCTGGGGGGCTATGTGATCAAAAATTATAACACAGATGTTTAAGAACCTATAAGGTGTAAGGCAGACATCAAACTCTTGATATATAAGCCAACATTTGCCCAACCCTAGGTCAAAAGATAATTTACTAAGTAGTTGGAGCCAACAGCTATATTTCAGAAATGGAAGTTACACCCAAACTTATTAACCTTTACCAGAGAGAAGAACACGTTATGATATTCAATGAACCAGACATAATGAGACAATGTCTCTTCAATCAGTTGCCTTGGGAAGACTGATATCTTTGTCTTTCGTTCCAGTTATGTATGTCTGACCAAGAAGATCATATCACTGTAATATATACTTGAACATGACATGAACTAAGTAGCTAGTATAGACTGCAGGGCCATTAGTGAGTTAGTGTCTATCTATAATCATCAGTTTGTTATAAACTACAATACCAGAATATTTTTAAATATTTGAAATACATACAAACTAGAAATAAACAACAAAAATACACAAAAAAGCTAATTCAAATAGACATAAATAATCTTAAATGTCAAGGCAAAAATATCCAAATTTGATTTGTAAATTATTGCAAAACCCCCCCCCCCCCCATAAATTCCAACAAAAAGAAATATCAATAAAACAATATTATATCAATTATATCAATCACTGTTTCAATATTTAAGTTTATCTACATATAATTTAATGTGTTTTGTTTTGTTACAGGTGAATATGTCACATTATTGATTGCTTTGTATTACTATTTTACGATCTTTATCCTTTACAAAAATGTGAAGACATAGGCAAAAAAATGTATATTTAAATAATTAAATAACAATACTAATATATGATTAGAAATTGTATCCCAACACAGAATGTGCTAACAATAAAATAAATAAATACTTACATACATCTTTAGTCTTCTTGTCTCTGAAACCTACCATAAAACAGAAAAAAGCACACACAAAAATTATTGTTAGCAAAACTGCAAGCAAATGCCTGAATTGGAGAAAAATGTGTATTAAATGTGTCTGTTGTTGCCAACACAGTGTATAGACCATTTTCAATCATTTTTTATTCTCTACATTCACAGTACAAATTATTGCTGAAAGTGCATTAGGGGAGATGTAGTTCTTTGGAAGCTGGAGGGCTGCAGCTTGCCTACCCCTGCTTAAGTGAATAAGGCAAAGTTGTGAGGGGAACACTTCAATGTATGTGCATTTCAAGATCCATGTATATGCATGTAGTTTATTGAAAAGATGTATTTTTAATTGCAATAAAGTTCAAATTAGTCCTTTTAAGGTAATAATAAAACAGTAAAAAAAAAAAATTTTTTTTCATTTTTCTTTGCAGATCAGAAGATCATGATTTTCAAGCTTTTGAAGATTTGGAAGAGTCTTTTACTAGAAGTTTACCAGACGTCTGATTGATTTGTAAAAAAAAAAATAAAAAAAAAAATGAAACAGCGCTATTATCCAAATGTTAGTAACTTTAAAGGGACTGTATCACCTAAACATTGTTTTTACTTAAATACAGAGAATAAAACAATATTCAAAATGATCTACTGTAAAACTGCCAGCAAATGCCCAAAACTAGGAGAAAAATGTGTTTTAAATGTGTCTGTGGCAGTCTCCTGCTTATGACATCACCTGTGGCACGGTATGCAAATGAAATGGTATTCAGTGGGAAATGTGTAATTTGCATATCAGGCCACAGGTGATCTCATAAATAGGAGACTCCACAGACACATTTATCTCCTAATTTAGGCATTTGATTGCAGTTTTGCTAACACAATGTATAGATCATTTATTTTTCAATCACTTTTTATTCTCTTCCTTTACAGTAAAAACTATGTTTAGGTGATACTTAAATTAGAAACATAGAAACATAGAATGTGTCGGCAGATAAGAACCATTCGGTCCATCTAGTCTGCCCAATTTTTTTTTTGAGTACTTTTATTAGTCCCTCGTTCCCGGTCTTATAGCTAGGATAGCCTTGTGTCTATCCCACGCATCCTTAAAATCCTTGACTGTGTTTACCTCTACCACTTCTGCTGGAAGGCCCGTACATGCATCCACTACCCTCTCAGTAAAGTAATACTTCCTGATATTACTTTTAAATCGTTGCCCCTCTAATTTTAGACTATGTCCTCTAGTTGTGCTAGTTTTTCTTCTTTTAAATATACTCTCTTCCTTTACCGTGTTGATTCCCTTTATGTATTTAAATGTTTCTATCATATCCCCCCTGTTACGTCTTTCCTCCAAGCTATACATGTTAATTGTTTATGCTCTACAAGCACAGTAAAAACAACAAGGTTTAGGTGATACAATCCCTTTAATACTCACACAGTGGAAGGACACTATTTGTTTTTTTTTTATAATTCTCTACTTTCACAGTAAAAAACAATGTTTAGGTGATACAGTCCCTTTAAACTGATATTCAAATGGTCACAATAAAGTAAGAAATAATTGATCAGAAAGTGTAATGTTTATTGTTCTGAGAGAGTGGGAGATATTGCCTGTGACCTGTTGCAAGTGCAAAAAAGAAGATTTAGACACTTTTCAGCACTATATCCTACACACATAACACTCAATGTATTTCAACATTTTCAGCAAATAAACTGTAATAAAAAAAAATTAAAACAAATTCTGGGGCCCAGAGCTAAACTACAATACTTTGAACATTTCCAGCTGTTTAGTTTGTGGTATGTTCTAACTCTGTACATCTTTCCTTTAAATTCTTGTCTCAGTTCCTTGCCGTTCTCTTTGTTGAGTAGGCCAGTGTATTTTTTTGGGCTCACAATGCAATTTAGGCATACATCATTTGTATTGATTTAATATACATTATTCCTCCTCCACCAAACAGTTACATAGTAGTTAAGATCGAAAAAAAACTTGTGTCCATCGAGTTCAACCCTTTTCCTATTCCGTGTTTACAGCTGTTGATCCAAAAGAAGCCAAATTTAAACCCCTATCGGCAATATTGTATTCTGCTTTCAGAGGGGGGAAACATTCCTTCTTGACTCCAAATGGCAATCAGATTTGTCCTTGGATCAACAAGCACAAAATAAATATTAATCCCTATACTAACATGCATAGCCCTCTATGCTCCGGCTCATTAAATAATTATCCATGCCGCTTTTGAAGGCATCTAAGGTATTTGTTAGAACCACTTCTTCAGGCAGTGAATTCCATATCGTAATTGTCCTTACTGTAAAAAATCCCTTCCGCTGTCGTAGACTATATCTCCTTTCTTCAAGTCTTAGCGGGAGACTTTCTTCAAGTCTTGTTCTGTTAATTAATAGGTCATTTGAAATGACCTTTGTATGGGCCCTGTACATATTTATATAACATTATCATATCCCCCCTAAATCGACGTTTCTCTAGCGTGTACAAATTTTACTTTTCCAGACTTTCTTAGCGCAGTGCAGTCAGGCATCACGTAAAGTTCTTCTGGCATCCGCCAAACCCAGAGTCACCCAGCAGACTGCCAAACAGTGAAGACTCCACCGAACCCATTTCCATATCTCCAGAGTCCAGTGGCGGCGCGCTTTACACCACTCTATCCGCCGCTCGTCATTGTACTTGGTGATGTGAGGCTTGCATGCAGCTGCTCGGCCATGGAAACCCATTCCATGAAGTGGGAGTTTGGAATCTTCAGCGATGTAATCAGCATATGAATTATGAGCAATGGCGACTTTTACACGCCATGTGTCTCAGCCTCTGTGACTTTTTGTGGTATTCCACTTTGTGGCAATGGGTCTGATTGAAACACCTGAATTCCGTATATTAAGAGGTGTGTCCCAATACTTTTGTCCAAATAGTGTATCTTCTAAACATTTTCTATTGCATTGTCCTACCGGAGCCACATTTAATGTATACATTGTGTTAGCATAAAACAACCTATAGGTGCTCTGAGGAGCTATGTAAAACATATGTATTACATTCAGCTTCTCAACTATGTATGTATAAACCTTTCAATCTCTCTATAATATACATAATTAAATTAAGGAGGACTTTGAACAACACACCCATTAGTGCTCACTACAATGGTTTCTACTTTTATGACAGAAGTTGTCAAACCAACTTAATAGAATTCAATGAAGAAATCAGTAAAGATATAGATCTGGGTGCGGTGGTTGATGTGAGATATTAAAACTTTGCTGAAGCAAAGTTCCACACAAAAAGGTAACTACAAATTGACAGATATAGGCCTGGGGGCAAATTTATGAACATCAGGGGTCAGTTTTAGGCCCTCTTCTTTTTAATATATCTATTAATGATCTTCCAAGTTGTGTTGAGAGCCATGTCTCAGTGTTTGCTGATAACACAACATTAGGTAAGGTAATACAAACTAACCTTGACAATTCTTCTTTGGAGGAAGACTTAGACAAAGTGGAAGCAAGTGGCTGATGGGAAAAATAATAACAATGCAAAAGTTAATTCCCTGGAGAAAAAAAAAAACTACTAATGAGAAGGATTTAGAAATAATTGTAGACAACAGACTTAGCAACAGTGCTCAATGCCAGTCAGCAGCTGCAAAGGCCAATAAGATATTGGCATGTATAAAACAAGGTATTGATTCACGAGAGGAGGATATCATCTTGCCACTTAACAAATCAATGGTAAGACCTCATCTTGAATATGTGGTGCAGTTCTGGGAACCAATCCTTCAAAAGGACATTATGGGACTAGAAAAAGTGCAAATGGAGGGCTACAGAATTAATAATGCGATTGGATGACCTAGGTTATGAGACTAAAAAAAGTTGCATTTATATACCCTAGAAAAAAAACATCATCTTAGAGGGGATATTATAACATTATATAATTATGTGCAGGGCCAAAATAAAAAAAGTTATGGACCCAAAATTAAGAAATCATTATATTTTCTTTATGTTTCTTTTTATTACGATTTTCATTGCCCCCAAAGCCACTTTGCACTTAGGAATTGCCTCCAGAAGCCACATTACACCTAGGAGTTTCTCCAGTACCCAATTCACACAGCCTCGTGGCGGGGTCACGTGATGCTGCACAATGATATCTTGTTACCCCTCAATCTCGAGAACTGCAGTGCAATTGGGCAGGGAGGCAATTGTCCTCCTAGGTCCCCTCTAACAATTCCACAGGATCCCACCATGGCAAGTGCTGGGTCTCTTAACTCGTTACCTTTGTGTATAAGATGACATCCAATTTTTGGTCTAGATATTTTAGAAAAAAGGTTTGTCTTATACTGTAAGTATTTTTTCTATTGTATTCAGCACTATTAGGTGTGTTGCTCAAAGTGGTCCTAACATTTTTTTGTATACATTGTCTTAGCATTTTGTTGTAAACGTATGTGTGCTGCCAGTGACATTTCTGACACATCGGGCCCTATTCAGTGACTCAAAACATCACTGACGATATTATTCAGGTCTTTGAATAGACCTCATTGTGGCTTGGCTTTATATGCAAATTTGGATCTGTGTCATGTGCTTAGTGTGCCACAAGGTGATGCCAAAAACAAAAGACACCACAGACTCTCAATTCTGTTAACATTGTAAATCATTTTCTATAGCCTACATTCGTAAATGTTCTTTGGTCCAAATAGCTCTAACAGGGGGCAGACATGTTGTTTAGAATCTTGGGTCAGATTGGTCAGATCTTCCGTCATCTGAACCAAGGTGTATGAAGAACTGTCCCAAGATTCTAAACAACATGTCTGCCACCTGATAGAGCTATACAGAGCAAAAAAGGGCTCAGTAAAGTACTTTATTTGTATTCTTTCATTAAAGCATTTCTATTTAAAATGCTTGAGTACAATTGAGTCTAAAAATGATTTTCACTCAAAGCAAGACCATTGACTGACGGACAGCAATCAGACGAGCCTGTATTGTTCAGTCGGGTTAAATAGCATGGGATTTTTAAAACATTGTCTTTGCAATTCTTTTAATTTTCAGAGTGAAAATATTTCTTGCTTCTAGTAAACAAATGAGAGGCACCTGTAATAAGGTCTATACATCATTTTTGATCTGTCAATACATTTATTTAATTTAATAGTACAATCATTAATTACAAGTAAACAATGCACAGGACCTATAACAGGCTGTCCAATATCCAACTTCTGCCACCCATCAAATTGGGACACGGGGGTGGAGCCTGTGAGGTCAAAGTGTCAGTACTACAATGCATGGGCTGATTGCACTACTACAATGACACTACCACTGCAGGATTACAGTCCCAAATCCTGTTGTCCCGCCGAGCTCTACCTACTTCCCGAAATGCAGGACAGAGGTAGCGCTCCACGGGGCAGAGCCTCCTTGGGGCGCATGCAATGTGTGGCTTGGCCACTGGGCTAAATGCAGTGTATCTGACAGCAATGTGCACAACTGACTTAATTACAACAGCCCTTTAAACGTGGAGATTTGTTCAAAATAAGAAGAGTAATACATATTCCATTACTGCTACATAAACAAACTCCATCATCTATGATAACAGGCTGTTTTTCACAATTACTGTCAGTAAACGAATTCTGATATTGCCCAATACACACATGCAATCCTAATATCGCCCAATACACACATGCAATGCTGATATCGCCAAATACACACATGCAATGCTAATATCGCCCAATATACACATGCAATGCTAATATCGCCCAATATACACATGCAATGCTAATATCGCCCAATATACACTTGCAATGCTGATATCGCCCAATACACACATGCAATGCTGATATCGCCCAATACACACATGCAATGCTGATATCGCCCAATATACACATGCAATGCTAATATTGCCCAATACACACATGCAATGCTGATATCACCCAATACACACATTCAATGACAATATCGCCCAATACACACATGCAATGCTGATATCGCCCAATACACACATGTAATGCTGATATCGCCCAATACACACATGCAATGCTAATATCGCCCAATACACACATGCAATGCTGATATCGCCCAATACACACATACGATGCTGATATCGCCCAATACACACATGCGATGCTGATATCGCCCAATACACACATTTATACACACTACAGAGAAAGTTTGGACTCCCCTGACCCATGTGAAGTCGTGTGACCAATGCTTGTATACCATAAAAAAATCAAGGACTGACATTTTTTAGATAATAAACCTAATGTTGGGCAGGTTCTTACAAGAACATTGTAGTAAAAAAAGAAATTGATGTCTTACACGATTATGGAACGGAGCCAAATAATGTGACATGCTACATTCACAAACCACCATGGAGAATTACGTGTCATTCTCCACCGAGACGTGATGTTAATTAGCCTGTCTACCAGCCATCTGCAGGCGACAGATTGTGACAGATTAACGATCTATAAATATTACACCGTTTGCCAAAAGGTTTGTTCTAACAAGTGAGAATCTGTGTGAATACACCACATTTATGGGGTTATTTTTTTAATTATTTAAAAAAAGCCAATTCTAGGGCAAAATTGATAAAGTGGAGTAATCCCCATGGGTACCTGCTGTGAAGACCACTTTTAGAACCTTGGGGTAGAAGGTGACATAGATGTGAGAGCTTGTGAGATTCTGCCATATGAATGATTAAGGAGGCTGGATATTACCTGTGTCTGCTAAATATTCTTCAATTGGCTAAGGAGCTTGAGGAAAGAGATCTGTGCCACCTCCCTTCTTATAAAACGTATCTAGGCTGTTTCTTAGAATTATCTCTAACTTTAACCCAAAAGTAATATTTCAACATAAATATACTCTGAAATACTGCTGAAATCACCAGTAGTTATATCCAGCAGACAAAGGGACATAGCTGATATAACTAAATACATAAAAGTGATATAGCTAATCTAACTATACATACATAGAATGGATGTAGCTGAAATACATATATATAGTTAGCCTATTTTGGGGTAAACTATGAAGATAATTAATGTGACGTGAGAAGCAGAAGCTAAAGAG
Organism: Pelodytes ibericus; assembly: GCA_036172795.1. Taxonomy (NCBI): domain Eukaryota; kingdom Metazoa; phylum Chordata; class Amphibia; order Anura; family Pelodytidae; genus Pelodytes; species Pelodytes ibericus. Next base: position 14,335,329 of record CM069858.1, on the reverse strand, counting down.
AGAATTTATAAAGATCAGTATGTTGCAACAACAGGATACATTCCAAGGCAAATGCTGACACCATATAACAAAAGTAATATAAACTGGAAAAATAGAATAAAGGTTCACGTTTTGGAAGTTTAAAGATCTTTGAGTGATGATTGTGGCAAATGGACGAACTCTTATGAGTTCTCCATTTTTAAAGCAGGACTACACCCAAAATATGTGTTGTTGTTTTTTAATTCGGCAGCAAATTGTGAACCATGTAAATGATATTCAGCTTTAGACTAGGGAGCCTCCATCCATGGAGCATCGCCAAATGGCAGCAGTGAAAGCAACTGTCTCCAACGGTCATTGGTGTGTGCCTGTGTCAATCATGCAGCACACAGCCAATAGCGGGAGAGGCGTGGTCGGCATCAACAATTTGGAATCGCTTCTGAAGAGTGCTCGAGAGGTTCATTCAATAACCCTTTTAACCAGACAGAAATAGCCTTCTGCCTGACTAAAAGTTTACCTGGAGGGTAATAGTCCCTTTTTACACTTATTCCTCATCTCCACCTTGAAGGACAAAGCATGACATTGTTTCTTCTAATTAATAATGGATTCCTTGTGAAAAGTTATTTATTTATAAATACAAAAACACTAGTGACTTATTCATTCTGGGGGACAGCCAAATGCCCTCACCCAATGTACTGGAACTTGGCTAACAGTAAATTAAATCATTTCAGTGAAGCGGTCTGTAGCAGAATAAACATATTTTAATTCCCAAAGCTTTACAAACAGAAAGTTCCACTTCTCACTTAAGTTTAAAAAAAAACGTTACAAGACAACGGACAGGAAAAAAAATGGTCAGGAAAGTTCACAAGTTCTGTTTAATTGAAACTTTCGTTGTTTATGGCGATAAAAAGGAAAAAGTACAGACCATGGAGCAGTACATATATTAAAACAAATAAATAACTGTCCTATCTTTGGAATAAATAGGTAGACCAGCATAGCTAGGTGTCTTGAAACTCTGCTATAGATAACCGCCATATGGATTTGCAGTGCGCAAGGGAAGTGCCCGCACCAACATCGCTGCTGGATCAGGCAAAAGCAACGGATTCTCACGGAAATGCTTGCATGCACTCCTACGTGTTTCATGACTCAGGCTGTTAACTTCATCAGGGTCTCTGATGTTCTCCCTGTTTTTATCTTTATCCGAGGAGCATCGTAGTGCTGAATTACAATGACATGGTCCTTTGTCTTTTATTAATTGAATGTTTACATCAATTGTAGGCTTTTTAACGAAAAATTCAGAGTGCAGACATCGTTGGTCTGATGGGTTGGCTCTTCCTTCACCCATCGGACTCAGATTTTAAACAACATGTCTGCGCCCTGATAGGGCTATAGAGAGCAGATGGCTCAATAAGGTATTTTATTGGTATACTTCCATTAAAACATTCTATTTAAAATGTCTACACATTATTCATTTTTTCAATTAAACAGAACTTATTTTTTGCATTGATCCTTAGATACATGTTTATTTGTATTGAAGGGTATATGTCCTGGTGACATGGAACCCTGACCGTCCAAGTTCAGGAGTTATGATGCAGGATATGGAGACACAGGGTCTGGTGCAGGGTAACCACACTTCCCTTGAGGCCCCAGGGTGGTGCAGCCACATACTAGGGCCATGAAGTAGCAGCTGCTGTACCCACCATAACCAAGGCTGAAGCTGTAGATACCCTGCAGACATCCTGGAGCAGGCATGGAACACAACAACTCTGACAGGTATACTTAATAAACAGTGACTAACAAGTAAAAATAAGTTTATGAGGAAATGAAAAAGAAGAGTAGAGGGCATACATGGCAATATTTTCCACACTTATACCCCAACTTTAAATGGTGCCATATTCCCCCCATAGTGCCATTTTCACTAGTGCCCCATCCTCTCTTTTCAACGGTGCCCTATTACTCTCTTTGTTAATCATGTCACTCGCAGAGGTTATATTAAGTGAACAAAAGCATATGTTTCAAAGACTTTTCCAAGAGTTCTACCACAACCCCCTGGTCACTGACCTCTAGCTATCTCCAAAGCTGACTTGCCTTTCTAATTAAGGACAATAGTAACATGTCAGCTAGTATTCATCAAAGAAGAATGTTAGTCCCAGACATTGGTTTTCCTTCCCATAGCATCAGACAGTGCTAAACCTCATTGTCTACATTTCACATGCATGAAAATATGTGCTGAGTTTAAACTGTGTTTTTATTGAAAGATGACTCAGTTTTGGAAAAAGTAAGCACATAACGTTAAAAGAAAGAGAGGGCAAATAAAATCTACCACATCACAGATAAATGGACATATTCTCTTTAAAAAGATGACTGTAGGCAAAACATTGACTTGAAGATTACATCAAGTGTAGATGTTTTAAATAGGAATGATTTAATGAAAGAATACAAATAAAAAAATGTATTCTCTGTATATCGGGGGCTGACATGACTTGGGTCAAATCTTCATTCATCGTGGGCCTGGTGAAGGAAGATCTGACCCAACATATCCACCTAATAGAGCTATATCGATGGCTCATAACTTTACTTTATTTGTATTCTTTCACTAACTCATTTCTTTTATTTTTTTTAAATGTCTACACTGGATGCAATCTTCAAATACACATACATTCCGTGTTTTGCCTACAGTCGTCCAGCATATTATTGCTTCTGTACACCATTAAATTCATTTACAATAATTAACTTTATGTAAGCCACATGTGAACCATCGGTAGCTTTGATGTCACAAAAGGTATGCGCTTGTGAGCACAGGCCATCTTCCCCCGGAGGGGAAAGGGAAAATCATATTTTGGGATCCAAAATATGAGCATTTAATATTTGGTATTCATTTTTCTCAGAATTGGTTAGCCTATTAAAAGAATAATAGTCAAAATATGTCACTCTCAATATCCCATAAAATTGCTAAAGGAAAAACAAAAACAGGTCATAAAGTTATAATTGGAGAAAGCCAAGCTAATCTTTGTCTAAGATACATTTCAAAACAGTAGAACCCTCTAGGGGAAATAGTTAGCAGTGGGTGGAATAAAAAGTGGAAAGAGCAAGAGGCAAGTGTTAGTCAAGCTCTATGACTATGCGACGAATGAAAATCTGATGCGGGCCTCAAGACCAATCCCCTACCTCGATTGATGACATTGAAGGTTTATGCAGACCTCTCCCAAAGAAACCTGCAATACGAGACATCAAGAACTGAAACTACGTATGGTGATTCCCATTCTCCTTACAAGCGTCGAGTGGGAATAAAAACAAATTTAGAGGACACAGACCTTCTCCAAACATTGGACCGGCCTCCCCGGAACCTAGGGAGACAACCATGACAAAGATAGCCACCAGAACAAGCAGAATCAGATATATGACTTGATATTTGTGGACCATCGAGCAATTGAGAGGGCATGGATAACCACAATTAAGATGACACTTACCCAGGGATCTATGCTGATGGTCTCACACCGCTCACTCTACAAAAATTGGGAAACATTGAGAAATTACAACACCCCAAGTCTACGGCAGACTGTCTATCCAGAAGTTGGACTTCCAGCGAGATAAACGGAAGAGACGCTGCAAACAGCGTAAATCTAAAATCTGAAAATACAAAAGCAATTATACTTACTAAAGGTTACACTGGTGTTAATTATAATGTTGTCAGGGACAGTTCTTCACAGTTGCTTAAACGCAGCCACTTCACCGTGACTGCTCGCGCAATAGCCAGTTCATCAGGCGATAGGTCATTGGTCATTGCAGAGAGTTCATCGTGGGGTCACGTACAAGGTGAGTATTATTAGTATTAGGAGTTAGTGTTAGTATTAGGTTTTAGTGTTAGTATTAGGGCTTATTGTTAGTATTAGGGCTTAGTGTTACTGTTAGTATTAGAAGTTAATGTTAGCATCAGGGGTTAGTGTTAGTATTAGGGGTTAGTGTTAGTATTAGGTTTTAGTGTTAGTATTAGGGCTTAAGGCTTAGTGTTAGTATTAGGAGTTAATGTTAGTATCAGGGGTTAGTATTAGGGCTTAGTATTAGCATTAGGGGTTAGTATTAGTATTAGCGGTTAGTGTTAGTATTAGGGGTTAGTATTAGGGCTTAGTATTAGCATTAGGGGTTAGTATTAGTATTAGGGGTTAGTGTTAGTATTAGGGGTTAGTGTTAGTATTAGCATTAGGGGTTAGTATTAGTATTAGGGGTTAGTATTAGCATTAGGGGTTAGTATTAGTATTAGGGGTTAGTATTAGCATTAGGGGTTAGTATTAGTATTAGGGGTTAGTGTTAGTATTAGGGGTTAGTTTTAGTATTAGTATTAGGGGTTAGTGTTAGTATTAGGGGTTAGTGTTAGTATTAGTATTAGGGGTTAGTATTAGCATTAGGGGTTAGTATTAGTATTAGGGGTTAGTGTTAGTATTAGGGGTTAGTGTTAGTATTAGTATTAGGGGTTAGTATTAGCATTAGGGGTTAGTATTAGTATTAGGGGTTAGTGTTAGTATTAGGGGTTAGTGTTAGTATTAGTATTAGGGGTTAGTATAAGGACAATTTCTACCATCTCTCTACTAAAATAGGCAGAACTGGAAAGAAATTCAACTTTGGAGAGGCCTTCAGAGCAAACTGAGAAATTAGATTTCTGCGCACAAACCGGGAGATGTATTTTTAAAACAGAATAAACATTTGATTTTGGAAGATTTTCATCCACCCACACAGACTGCAATGCAATGGAAAGCTGAATTGAGGAATGACCCAGTACTAACACTGCAAAAACAGCTCGGAAAATGTGATAAATGTGTTTATTTGTTTACAGCTACCACTAGTGCCAGGCATTATACAATATATTTTCTTCTAATGACGTATATTATAATGTGCACGTATCATTTCTGATTGTTCTTGGTGCTATAATAGAACATTTTTAGTGTTTCTACTTACTGTGTTTTTGGGAGTTCTAGAAACTATAGAGAAACTCTGGGGCGCTATAGAGGAACCATAGTGACTCTATAAGGCACTATGCCGGTTCTCATGGCAAAATCATAGACAACTTTTGCCAGAGCACCCACAGGTGCTGGTTTAGTCACAATTTTGTGAGGTGATGCAGCTATCCTGCTGCGCTCTGTCTAGGTTTTTGGGACAGATTTGGTGCTGGGCAGGACAGCTGGGGGGCTTTGGTACACCAGAGACTGGTTATTGACATGTGCAGAATTGTGTGCATGCTTAGTAGCAATGCCAGTTGGAGTGACACTTGAACTCCGCCCCCCAGCATCCCGATTTGCCTGGGGTAGGCAGATCTTGCAAGAGCAATCAGACTGCGCACAGATGGCACAAACCAGCTTTGCCCCAGCACCCAGATTGCACACACAAGATTTGCTCCAGCACCCAGATTGCACGCACAGGATTTGCCAATGATCCTATATTGCACCCACAGGATTTGCCTTTCTCCCAGGTTACACTCACAGCCCATACCAGAGCATCCACAGGATTGCCCAGCACCCAGATTACACCTGTAGTTCTTACCAGCACCCAGATTGCATCCACAGCTTTTGTTAGAGCACCCAGAGTGCACCCATATGATTTGAAAAGTACCAAGATTTGCCCCAGCACCGAGTACCAACGTTCCATTCAGAAGATTTGCCCAGCATGCAGATTACACACACAGCCAGATTGCACCCACAGCTCTTGTCAGAGCACCCAGATTGCATACACAGAATTAGCTCCCTGTAGAGATCGTGGGTGCCCTGAGCAGCTAATTTCATTGTTGCTTGATGCCTCAACATCAGGGCATTATAGCAACACCACCTGAGTGGTGTTAATTAGTCTCATTCCACCGCAGGACAGACTAGGACCATCCTACATCAGCAAAGGAGTTCCAGTCAAGTGTATCATTAGAGATAAACACAGAATAATGATTGCCGTCTGTCTTTTTGACTATAAACCATGCTTACGGTCCCCCTGCAGCTGGCCAGGTTCTGATACACTATCTATATTTAATGACACATTTTCTCCTTGTCACTTATTTGAGAAGTGAAACTTCTATTTTCTCCTAGCTATGTTTTTAACCAAAGTCTGTGTCTATTAATTAGCCAAACTAGCAAGCGCAGGCTAAATTCCTCAGGTGTGGGGAAGGAGTTGCCCCCCCTTGTTCTCCTCTACTGCTTGTTTTGTGTTTGTCTAAGTGATATAAAGTATTTAAAGCACTCATCCAGTCAAGCACATTTACCACCCACTCTTTTATTACTTGCACCATAAGCGGCCATCCCTCTCAAACGCACTTTCTGAATTGCTACCGTTCAAAACACGTTTTTCTCCTAATTTAGGCATTTGCTTGCAATTTTGCCAACACAAAGTATAGATCATTTTATCTGCTAGATTTACAGGATAAACAATGTTGAGGTGATACAGTCCCACGGGTGGGGGATGACCCTAGACTTCAAGTTTAAAATGCAATTACAGAATTCTGGATTGACTAGCACCTTATCCTTCATCCCCCTGTTAGACTATATGCTATCCCATCAGGATGGAATTAAAAGAAGCAGCATCAAACATCCATGATGCATGTGCTGTCATGTAGGTTGCACATGTTTTGGACATGTCTATGGCAATCAAGAAACACATTTGCAATGGCCCAATTAATTTGCAGGACTTCAACGCAGTTATGCACAGACCATCCAGATTACAACCCAAACAACCTCGAGTGTGTCCTAATTTATTGCACAGAGCCTTTCTTCCAGAGTAAGGTTTAATGAAACAAATCAGCTTTTACTTATGTGCATAATTTGTGTCTTTGATTATTTAAAGGGACAATATCACCTAAACCTTGTTTTTACTGCATGTAGAGCATAAAAAATAATTGATAATCATCTATACATTGTGTTAGCAAAACTGCAAGCAGTGGAGTCTCCTGCTTATGACATCACCTGTGACATACTGGTGCTGGGTACCATAATTAATTGCTTGATACATTTATGTATTCTACATTCTATAGCACAGCATGTAGTTATATGTGTTTCTCCATCAGTGGCCTATCTGGCACCCTTAAAGATGGTAGGAAAAAGCAGGTACCCCACAAGAAACTTCACTCAAATCTCCCAAATCAACAAAAATTAAGACAATTTACACCCCGGCTGGTCTGGATTTTTTTTTTGCAACATTTCGACTCCTAGTGGAATTTGTTTGCAAGCCTGGTTACGGGATTAGGATTGTCACTTGGCCAGTATTTTAAGATATTGGAGCCGGTGTTTATTTCATAGAGCAGAAAGTGAGGAGCGGACAGTATTTAAAACTATTGATAAACATAGGCCTGCAGGGGCCATGTTCTATTCAATGAGCGAAGCGCGACGGCAGTCCCAGCCTCCAAAGCAAGTATGGTGTACACTGCAGCGGGCCGCGTTTGAGAGGAGTTCCAGCCTCCCTAGTCTGACACAACTGCTCTGGCATAGCAGCCCAACTTACTGGGGGTAATATCATGTGGACAATGATGAGACTCTGGGGCAAACCCATTGCATATTTGATGGCCTAAATGTATCAGGAGTAGTGCAGAATGGATTCCTTTTCTCCATACCTGCCTCAGATATGCTGGGGCAATGCCGTTGTGTTGGGACCTCTGTCCCATCAATTCTGGGCAGGTCTCATATGATTACTGCATATGGGCATTGGGAAAACTGGGCGCAATCTGTTATTTAAAAAAAAAAGAAAAAGAAATCTTAATTGGCACTTTGTTTTGAGATTAGTGCATCTACTCAAGAAGATTTGAAGCATTGACTGTTTCTTTAATCTTGTGGTGGGGGAGCTGATGATAAATAATAATAATAATAATAAATAACAACTATTACTTATATAGTTTACCAACTGAAGGATCTCACCCACCATCTTATGATAAGGTTTGGGATTGTATGCATCATCTATATATCCCAAACCCTGATCAAAAGTTACCCCACAAGGTTTGACAACAGGCAGGCATTTTACCAGCCCAAAATTGGCATGAAGCCACTGTCAAAAGGCCGGAGTTGTTTTTTTTTGTTTTTTTTTAAGAAAATATGACAACCCTATATGCATACGTCCCAACAATCCCGATTTGGGAGGTATGTGCCGGTGTATTGCCGCGTTCTACCTCTGCCCCGCTTTTTGGCAGTGGTGTATCTTGATTTTGTGCTGCCCTAGGCAGACAAAATCCGGGCACCCCCCTACCCAAGCTGCACACCCACGTTACACACCTAAGACATGCCCCATCATTCAGACTCACGTCAAGCTTACACTCCCATCACACTCAGTCACACACTCCTACTCCCATCACACTCAGTCACACACTCCTACACCCATCACGCACACACACTGTCTCCCATCACACACACTCTGACTCCCATCACACTCAGTCACACACACTGTCTCCCATCACACACAGGTCACACACACTGTCTCCCATCACACACACTCTGACTCCCATCACACTCAGTCACACATAGTCTCCCATCACGCTCAGTCACACACACTGTTTCCCATCACACACACTCTGACTCCCATCACACTCAGTCACACACACTGTCTCCCATCACACACACTCTGACTCCCATCACACTCAGTCACACACACTGTCTCCCATCACACACAGGTCACACACACTCTGACTCCCATCACACTCAGTCACACACAGTCTCCCATCACGCTCAGTCACACACACTGTTTCCCATCACACACACTCTGACTCCCATCACACTCAGTCACACACACTGTCTCCCATCACACTCAGTCACACACACTGTCTCCAATCACACACACTCTGACTCCCATCACACTCAGTCACACACACTGTCTCCCATCACACACACTCTGACTCCCATCACACTCATTCACACACACTGTCTCCAATCACACACACTCTGATTCACACACACTGTCTCCAATCACACACACTCTGACTCCCATCACACTCAGTCACACACACTGTCTCCCATCACACACACTCTGACTCCCATCACACTCAGTCACACACACTGTCTCCCATCACACACACTCTGACTCCCATCACACTCATTCACACACACTGTCTCCAATCACACACACTGTCTCCAATCACACACACTCTGACTCCCATCACACTCAGTCACACACACTGTCTCCCATCACACACACTCTGACTTCCATCACACTCAGTCACACACACTGTCTCCCATCACACACAGTCACACACACATCCCATCAGCACTTACCTTTCCCTGGCAGGCAGGCAGCATGGTCCCTCCATGCTGCCTGTTCGGCTTCCCGGCGATTGTGCCGACAGGTCACGTGACCGGGCGCGCATATGACGTCAGGGCGCCCGTCACGTGACCTGTCGGCACTTCCGTGTCGGCACACTGCACTGGGAGCCGAACAGGCAGCACGGAGGTTTCTCTGTGCTGCCTGTTCGGCTCCCCGTGCAGCCTGGCAGGCAGAGCGTTGGTGAGGGGGGATCTTGCGATCCCCTCTCACCTCCGTCTCTGCCTGCAAGCGCGGTGGGGTTTTTTTTTTTTTTTTTTAAAGGGCCAGATTTTTTATTTTTTTATATTTATTTTTTTTCCAGTGCTGGGGGGCGCTGCCGCCCCCCAAAATTTGCCGCCATAGGCATCCGCCTAGGATGCCTCGCGGTAAATACAGCACTGCTTTTTGGGACAGAGCTAGAGCTGAGAGGGACAGCAGGACTCAGGACCCCAATCCCGCGGTCCTGATCGCATTCTCCCGTGTCCCAGACACCAGAAGATGCTAACTGGGGATGCGCAGCATTGTGCGCATGTGCAGTAGTGACCCTGGCTTCAGAAGCCAGGATCAAAAATGTGTGACAGATTTAACGCACATGAGCGGTAGCACTGACACCCCCCTGCCTAGACTCCGCTGCCTGTGTCCCGTCCCCTCCCCAGACTCCACCCCCAGTGTCCCGATTCGCCGGGGGGCAAAGTTGGGAGGTATGCCCTATATGTGATCAAATACAACTGTATATACAATTACAAATGCAAACCCACCTAACTTCAAGCAGGTGCAGTGCGTATAAAAGGGATTATAAAAGGCGAAAAACATCATAAGACAGTTTTGTGATAATTATATATCATGCTTTCATACAAAAAAAATATAAACTTCATATGTATATGTGAAACAAACATTTATTACTCAATATGCAATTAGTGATATTCCACTGTGTGCGTATTAAAGGGACTGTATCACCTAAACATTGTTTTTACTGTTCTTGTAGTGCATAGACAATTATTCACAATTATCTATATATTGTGTTAGCAAAACTGCAAACAAATGCCTAAATTAGGAGAGAAATGTGTTTTAAATGTGTCTGTAGAGTCTCCTGCTTATGACATCACTTGTGGCACGGTATGCAAATTACACATTTCCCAGTGAAAAGCAGCTCATTTGCATACCGTGCCACAGGTGATGTCATAAGCCGGAGACTCCACAGTAACACATTTAAACACATTTTTCTCCTAATTTAGGCATCTGCTAGCAGTTCTGCTAACACAATAATGTTTTATTCTCTACATTCACAGTATAAATTCTACTAAGGTGAGTCCCTTTAAAGGGAGATGACTTTCCCAATTAGCAGTTGTGATACAATTGGTTGTGTTATAATTATCCATCTTATATTTAGTGTCAAATATTTGATGAACTTTTCCTTTGCACTAAATATAAGATGGATATTAGTCTTACCCCATCATACAGTAATATGTCAGGTCATGTCTGCCTTGCTTGACTTCTCCAAGCCCTAATTTTTTTTTATTTTTTTTTACAAATAACATTGCAATTGAAGTGTCTTATTGCACCAAAATATGAGTGTTATGTATGAATGCATAGAGTGAGACAAAGCATGAACTCTCTAACTGTATCTACATCTCCAATGCTTTGCAAACAGAGAGTCAGGCAGGAAAGAGGGAGAGAGAGCAACAGCCAAGAAATAAATAGCAACCCAGCTGCCTTGTTATTGGGTCAACAGCTCATGATTGGCTGTAGCTGCTGCCTATCACTTCTCACATGTGGGCGGGACAAAGGAAAGCTGCCAGAGGGGGGAAAAAAGGCAGCCCAGCTACTGCTGCATCCTAATGCAGAGAGAGGGAAAGCCTGATCTGCAGCACTCTCAGACCCATCCACACTGCTCTGCAGGACCTGCAGCACACTCACAGCAATACAGGGTGCTTTGCAGCCTCCTGCCCTTTGCTAATCAACACAGCCAGGGCAACAGGGACTTGGATTCAGCCTGCTCTGCTCAGCAGCGAAGCATAACCTGTTCTGCATCCTCCTAGCCTGCTCTGCAGCACAACATCACCATCAACAAACGCTGGGCAGCCCAATCTGCTCTGCAGTGACCTTGTAGGTGAGTGTCCTATTCTATCCTGTGCACCCCCAGAAAGATTCTATGATCTATAGTCTCCTAGACATTACATATCTGCTGCACAGTGCTTCTCTGTGCTGTAGATTTCAGTGCAATGAATGACTTTATTTAAAGGAAACCAGTGCACACTGTTATAGAAGCCCCCCCCCCCCCTCCCCCCCATAAAAGCTGACAATCTAATTTGTCTACTGTATCTCTATTTCCCCCCCATTCTCTCTGCAGTGTCTTCTGTGTATCACTGAGAAGCAGCTTGCTAACACTGACAGCTGTGTAACTCATTGTTTCAGTAGTCAGGAAATTCAGTTGCAACTTTCCTGTTTACATAAGATCTGCAGCTACATGTGGAGTGAGTCATTAGGACCCTTACTGAGGGTCTAGGCTGGTTGTAAACAAATATACATCTAGCTATTATGGCTTAACAAACCCCAGGAGACAGGGAACCATTCTCACAAAAGCCCTACTGCTGACATTCTCTTTTTTATTTTGAGGTTTTGTTTTGTTGTCTGTTGTTTTGTTTTTTGTTTTTGTTATTATTGTAATTACACTTATTTGCTCATATCATAAAAAAAACTGCTTTGCTGGCTCCTCAAATAGTCTGTTTTTGTAGCATTTGTCTGACTCCTAAATTAATCTGTTTGGCTGCTAAAGTCTATAAATACACATTTGTTTATTTTATGTGTCTTTAAGAATGTGTTTGTTTGTGTGTGTGTGTGTGTATATATATATATTTTTTTCCTACCTATGGTAAATGATATTGAGTTGCATATTTGTAACCTATTTATGTAATGGCTTTTATTGATACACAGACACATGTTTATATAACAGGAGGTTTTAGATGGTTTCCTACAGATATAAGTTCTGGGTGACTTGATAAATTCTTATCTCTTCAGCACTTTGTTTTTTTTTTTTTACTCAACCGTTTTTTTTTAAAGTACAGATAGTGTAGTTTTAGTTCAGTTGGTCACATGTGGCAATTTTTAGGAGGGAATTTGAAGGTTTGTTTAGAAACCCGAGAAGAGGTTAGAGTTGGGTGTACAATATTTGAAAAAGCTATGGAACAACACAATAGAATCGGGTTAGATAATTGCTGTGTTTTGTGGTTTGTCTTTTGAGGGGATCTTGTTGCATTGCAAACAACTCAATGGGGACTATTTACAAAAAAAAAAAGAAAAAGTAGTCTGCTTAAAAAAAAATCATTTTGTGGAAAACTTTTTTTTTAATGTGTTTTTATTTATTTGCATTTCACTTTCTAGTGATTAGACCCCAGTTTGTAAATATTTAGGTGTAAGAAAATAACTGAGTAGTTTTTGTCAAATAAAATTATACCTGCTGGTCAGTTATGGAACTTACATGGAGAGTTGTGGTAGGCTAAGAGATGGGTTTTCTTTTTTTTAAATTTAGTTTAAAGTAGCAGATTTGGAGGGGGTGTGTGAAATATTTCTTCAATTTTGGCTTATGTCCTCCGACTTGTTCACCATACCACAGCGCAGTATATATAGTAAATAAAGTCACCTGACAAATCTGTTATATATTTTTGTGTGTAATCATCTTGTGGGTGCAGCCTTTCTCATTGGTACCACAGACTGCGTAAGGGTAACAGAGTATGCCTCTAGCTGTGTGTTTGGTGGCACAGGTCTACAGATACCACTAGATCCTTCTCACACAGCCAACCTCTAGTAAATAGCTGGACTAGAGAGTTGCAAAGTCCATATTTACTATTGGCAGCTCCTGTGAGTAAGATGTTCTATATCCAGGTAGTATAGCATGCAGCCCTTTGTAATGATGCACAAGTAGCAGAGGTCAGCCTATGTTTGTTGTATAGTCTGTGTAATGACCAGGGCCGTTTTTCTACACAAACGAGGGTGCATTTTGATGCCCCCGCATGCATTTTTTGCAATCAGATTTGAACTCAGGACTTGCCCCAGCACCCAGATTTGCACTCACATAACTTGATCCAGCACCCTGCTGTTGCTAGCGCCTTTTTGTTGCGCCGCACTCTGTACACACGGCACTGTGCTCCCGCCCATTGCGGCTATCTATGAAGTCTTATGTTAATGCCGACTCCAGTAAGGACCAGACTATGGAAATAATGTAATGGATTGAAATTAGCTCTTCACTTACACCTACTTCAATTTGGCATAGAAAGCTAACCTGCATCGATTTAGATGTGGGATACAAAACTAAAGAATTGTCAAATGCAGAAAATTCTATTGTATTTCAAATGTTTTTTTTTATATTTATATATATTTTTTCTAGCCATATATTATTTATTATATTAGTTTAGTATCTGGCATATGGACCTTTGACATTTTGGAGAGGAGACCGCCCGCTATGAAACACACCACCTGTGTGTAGTATCTTTCCAAATTTAGGCTCTGACATGCAAGTATAAAAATATCTGTATTATCAGCATCTATAGCTAGCAGCAGTTTTCATTTCATTCTTCTCACGAAAGAATCGAATCCTTGGGGAGTGAACTGTGCTGCAATATTTTTTTTTTTTTTCTTTTCTTCATAATAATAAACATTTTTTATTTTTTTTAAATTGTGGTTGCTATTTATCATATAGGGTAAACAAAATCTCACCAGAATAAACATAGGGAAGCACTTGCAAAGTAGTAGTGCTGCTAAATTTTGCTACAAAATTTTATATATTACACAGAGATTAGCCCACTCAATGGACAGGTTATCTGATTTTTTTTTTATTTTTTTTTTTTTTTTTAAAGGGTGTGCATATTATGCAACACTACAGCATATAATGGAATTGTATATACTAAGAAGCTATCAGAGTGCTACATGATACAAAAATAATGTGTAGCTTCTCCGAGGTCCCAGCATCTTTGACAAAATCAGTCTTTTCCGCTCCTCAGTGCAGCCTTGCTTTGCTTTCGAGAGAGCTCTACAGTGGTGAATTAGCTAAATATATGCTAAATTGATGAGCGTTCGAATTAAAGGGAATTATTTATAAAGCTTAAATGTGTTCTAAAATAGGGAAACCAATGGAATGTTCCAAGTGATGTCAACTTTTTTTTATTTTTTTTAGAACTGTGCCCTAGAGTGTGCCGTAAAAGTAACCTTAAATATATCCAAGGAAAGAAGATGAGCTGAACTTTGCTCTTCCATTCAGACTCCGATAGCTTCCTCCTGTGTCGGGTTAGAGGTAATCTGATAGACCCAATCTGGATCCCAAACTTTATCATTCACAAAAAAAAAAAATACTCTAACTACAAAGGGCAGCTGTTAAATTGAAAGATTGCATCAAGTGTAGACATTTTAAAAAGAAATACTTTAACGAAAAAAATGCAAATAAAGCACCTTTTTGTTGAGACCCTTTTTTTGCTTGTAAAACTCTTATCGTGGGCGGCTGACATTTTGGAACAGATGAAGAAATACTTGACCAAAGATTCTAAACATGGCAGCCTCCTGATAGAGCTATACAGTACAAAGACTGATCAATAAAGTTTATTTTTAAATAGAAAAGTTTTTATAAAAGGAATACATACAAATGTGTCTTGCTTTTGTTGGGGGATACAATAGGCAAGTTGCAAAACGCTTCCATCTTTGGCTGTTTGGAACTTGTTGTGTGTTCTTTTGTCAGTTCACCACTGTTTAATGTATAGACTTACTAGTGTACTCAGGTGGCTAAACAATTACAAGCAGCATAGTTTTTGTTTTTTGTTTTGTTTGTTTGGCAGTTGAATTTTAGTATATAACTATTATATTTGCTGTAACACCGCTCCAGTCTTGAAGTTTGCTTTGTCTGTGTTTTAGACATATTGCACAACTTTAAAACCTAGTCAAACTATATATTGAGGTGTTTAAACCTGTTGTCCTGGGCACAAAACCTACACTATTATATTTTGTATTTTTGTGTGAAACTGAAAAGGAACATTGGAAACCAACTGTGCATGTACATGCCTCATATATTCCTCCTGAGTGTGTCTATTGAGGAGGGACAGTCCCTATTTTACATCAAAATACCCCCCCCTCCCCCTGTCCCTCTTTCCTTTTCCATTGTCCCTCTGTATTGGGAGCTCAGAATTTACAGTTTGTATAACTGTATCACAGAGCTCCACAGCAATTAAAACTCACAAATTGTTTTTTTAACTGTAGTAAATGTGTGTGTTTATAATTTGTGTTATTCAAATACTTATTCTAAATGACTTATCAAATGACATAAATAGATACCATTTGGCCATAAAGTCGGTGAAAATGTCCCAGTAAAGCCACTCCCACAAGGGTCCCTCATTGGCCATTTGCAATGTTGGGAGAGAGGCTCGTAAAATGCAGTCCCTTCTTCGTCTGATGTGTAGTTTACTAAAGTCTTGCTCATGGGAAGTGTGTTGTGTTAGAGGGACAGTTCTATCTAACTAATTGTTTGCATGTTGTACATGTGTTTTAATATATGTGACATGCTGATTTTTTTTTTTTTTTTTAAATATTAAAACAATTTAATAGGGGGGCTACAAATTCCGTGCCATTCTATCAGAAGAAGATGGGCAGGTAGCACTCTTTCCTACTTAATTTGCAGTATTTAGTAGATGGGACTTGTCGAGGACAAAACTGATGAGACTTTCCCTTTTATACACATGATGCAGAATTTGTCACACACTTCCCCTTTACCTCCTTGAATGCCACAAAGTGGTACACTGGTCAGCTCACACGTTTGCCCCCTTCAAAAACCTAGCTATAGAACCTCCTGCTGCAACATCAAACTGGGTACATGTTTTTTTTTTTTCTTTATTTTGTATGCTTGTGTCTTCTTCTAGGTGGATACTCCAGAGAACCAGATACTTATCCAGAAGCCGTGTCACTTTTTTTTTTTTAAAAGTATGTCAAAGTATAAACTTGTAATGCTGCGGCACGGGGAAGGTGCCTGGAATATAGAAAACCGCTTTTGCAGTTGGGTCGACCAGAAATTGAGCTCTGATGGACTCAAAGAGGCCAAAGAATGCGGAAAGCATCTCAAGTCGTTGGGTTTTGAGTTTGACCTTGTCTTCACTTCGATATTGAGTCGTTCGATACAGACGGCGTGGCTAGTGATGGAAGAATTGGGCCAAGAATGGGTTCCGTTACGGAGTTCTTGGAGATTGAACGAGCGCCATTACGGGGCTCTCATTGGTCTTAACCGAGCAGAACTGGCGCTAAACCATGGAGAAGAGCAAGTAAAGTTGTGGAGAAGAAGTTACGACAACGCTCCACCTCCGATTAATGAGAACCACCCTTATTACCATGAAATACACACAGATCGGAGGTATTCAGTTTGTGATCTACAGAGGGAAAAGCTACCCAAATCCGAGAGCTTGAAGCAAGTGTTGGAAAGGCTACTTCCTTACTGGAATAATGAAATTGTACCAGAAATTAAACAAGGAAAAAACATTCTAATATCTGCTCATGGAAACAGCACTCGGGCATTGCTAAAGCATTTAGAAGGTATGTCTCAGAGAGGATATTGCCAAAATGTAACCTTTTTTTTTTTAATCTGTTGTACAGCCCATTAGTGCAGAACAGTTTAATTTATTGACTTTGTCCAGTGAATCTTTCTGCAACACTAAGCTTATGACATAACTCAACTTATTCCCTGTGGGAGCTGGGCTTGGGAAAGGGAGTGGCAGTTCGGTCATTCGAACTTGCCGAGCTACTGCACATAGGCAGTGTCCCGGCCACTGATTGTGGTCCCAAATCTGGAGAGTCATGCTCAGAGTGTGGAGGATTTGAGGGGGCATGTTATGATCTAGACATCTTTCCAATGTACAGGACCAAAAAAGTACTCCCATATGCAACATCTATATTGTGTCCATTTGTAAGCTGTGTATATTTAGCATAATTTTTTATATGTCCTTGCAAAGTATTTTTTTTTTTTTTGCTTTCTCTCTAGTCATCCGACCACACTGTATAATTAGAATATTTGACAGCTGCTTCAGTAGCAATCTGAAAATGTAAGCTTCGTTTAAAAAAATAAAAAAAAAACCAACAAGAACAGATCAGGCCTTTGTTGCGCAGGTATAATATCTGTATTGTGCTTATTTTTTTTTTTTTTTAAATACTACAGTGGAACAGCTGTTGCCAAAAGTCCTTAAAAACAGATACCAAAACCTGGCATGATACATTTTTTGTTGCGTTGTACAACTCCTTTTTATTGGGCAGGATAGCTCTAATGATGTTTGTGTGCCTCAATCAAATGCCAGGAAGACCTCAGGCAGATTGTTATGTCATGGAAAATTTCCCCTTTGACTATGGCCTAATCTGCACCCCTTCGTATAGCAAACTCACAGATTTTAGAACACTAAAGGGATGTGTTTGTGCAGACCACTGTTCTTAATATCCTTGGGTATTTCATGTGGACGTCCGATGACACGTTGTGGTAGTAGAATTGCGATTAGGAGAATGTGTTATTAACTGTCTCTGTGGTGTGTCATGTTTATGATGTCACTTTTTGTGGCACTGGAAATTGGTTAATTTGCATATCCTGTTAGAAGGTGATGTTCTAATGCTTTGCTCACAATTCCTAAAATATATACCTCATCTTCCCTTAATACCCCATTGTAAAGAATAAAATGGGATAAATAGTCGATAGATTGGGAGAAAATGCATAAAAGGGGCGGTATCACCTGCGCATTGATTTCACTGTGCATGTAGAGCATAAAATATGATTGAAAATGATCTATACATTGTATTAGGAAAAATTAAGAGAGAAATATGTTTTTAAATGTGTCTGCAGAGTCTCCTGCTTATGACATCACCTGTGGCACGGTATGCAAATGAACTGCTTTTCATTGAGAAATGTGTAATTTGCATATTAGGCCACAGATGATGTCATAAGCAGGAGACTCCACAGATACATTGAAAACACATTGTTCTCCTAATTTAGGCATTTGCTTGCAACACAATGTATAAATCATTTTCAATATTTTTTTTAATGCTCTACATTCACAGTAAAAAACCTTTTTATTGAGGTGATACAGTCCCTTTTAAGATAATGTGTTTTATAGAATAGGATACATCTAGATGCCCCTAGTAGAAAGGGGTGTGTGTGTGTGTGTGTGTGTGTGTGTGTGTGTGTGTGTAAATCTGTTTATCCTATGACCAGAAGTTGGCAAGCAATCTGGTTAGTCAATGACTTTCTTTGCTAGTACATAGAGACCCCCTGCTGAATACAGACCCCAGTTACACAAACTGGGGGGGGGGAGCCCCTTCTCTGATTGGCTGTGCACGCGGACACTGTAATGTGTAATCCTCATTGCCGGCCCTGAGGCAGAGCAGAGAGTAAGCCCGACTTGTAACAGTCAATAAAAAATATAAATAAAGGTGTCCAGCCCCCTCCCAGAGTAAAACAACATGTGTATCTGTCTACATGGATGTCTGTTTTACTCTGGAGGTGTTTTTTTTTTTTTTTGTTTGTTTGTTTGTTTGTTTGTTTGTTTGTTTGTTTGTTTTTTAACCCTTGCCTTCTCTAAGGAAGCGAAAGTATATATTTTATTTATTATTATTTTATATCTATTAATTTTATTTAAATCTTGGGATGCACGGCAGCATTCAAAAGTTATATGTAGCCAATAAAAGTGACAGCCCTGGATGTTCCTCTTCCCTGAACACTGTTTTTATTTTTTATTTTTTTTTTATTCTTTCTTCCTCCTCCTCCCCCTCCTCCTTGCCCCAGATTTAAAGCCTTTTTACAGATCTTGTGTCATTGGAGCTATTCATCAAGAGTTAATATGAACCGTTTAATAGTTAAAGACCTAACTATACATTATACGGGGCCCCCTCTGTTCTATAGCTGGAGAAGCTCACCAGGTGTGTCCCAGCACAATGCATATTGGAGTCGGCGAGATGGAATGTTAATCACCTCACAATTCACCTGAAACTCCCTTTCTGCGAATAGCTCCCTATATCTCCTAAGAACTCCACGAATGTCGTCTGGTATTCAGTACCTGGCCTAGGCTGGGAGATTGGGAACCCAAACCATTCTTCTTTTTATTGCCCTTTCTAGTACTGTGTGATCTGGCTGGGCACTCAAAGGGTGAGGTTTCCCCTTTTGTTGCTCTCTATCATTTGAAACATGTACAAATTCCTAGGGGTCAGCAGACCACAAGTGCTGACGAATTATTTTAATTGTGCGCTTAATCTACTATACTACAGTGTTTGTATTTAAAGGGGCAGCGTCATAATATTCCTAATATTACTTGTTTTTGTTTTACATTTTTTTTTAGCGCATCGCAGGCATACATGATCTATTTCATGGCATGTGTATTACTAGTAATCACTCAATGTTGCAGGTGCCATGCACTGGATTTGCAATTTAATTTTTATTTTACATAAGATGCTGGTATGCTAGCTTCGATTTTGCTTAACCCCTTCGTGACAGGACTTTTTGAAAGTTCTTGGACAATGGCTGTTTCAACACCTTTTTGCGGTGTTTGTGTTTAGCTGTAATTTTGCTCGGAAAAAGTTTTTTATATTCCAGATTGTCTTATAATCAGTCCTCTGACTATAGGACTGAGATCCAGGTCCCACGCAGAGCTGCAGGGGACTGGATCCTCCTGGCAGAAGTGGGGCATGTTATTTAGATTAAAGCTTTCCACGCATGTTTAAACTCCTCTCCACTAACCTCTACCACTTCTGCTGGAAGGCTACTCCACACACCAACCTCCATAAAGTAATACTTTTATTCCATTTAAAACTGACCGTCTAATTTTAAAACTATGTATGGCGGTTTATGTATTAACAATCCCACGCATTAAAGGGTCAGGAAGTTTATACTGAAATGGCATATATTATTATAGAAATGTGTTATTTCTTAATTTTATTTATTTTTCTTTCTACATTGCATCACTTTTTATGTGTGGGATATTTATGCTAAAAAACACCTAAATCTTTAGCCGGGGGGTTGTGCAAAATTTGAGAGTAGAGTGGAATGGCCGCACTAAACGCAAACTCCCAACACACTCTGCCCCCTTGTCCTGCTCATTTGCCTCTTTTATATGTATTTTATTCTCCTCTGTTACAGTGGGGGTTTTTTTGTTTTTTTTTTAATTATTTATTTAAAAATACTAGCATTATTTAATATACCATTCCTCAAATATTCAAGAGCAAACCTGACTTGCGTCTGCCAAGAAACGTTTGTACTTTTTTTTTTTTTTTTTTTTTAAATCCCGAAGATGCCTGCGACCACACTGAGATTTTACCCACACTGCCTGAAATATGTGAGAATCTATTTGGTATTCATCATCACATACTGGAACGACACACAGGTTTCCTGCCAGCATTACCCTAAAAGACCCAGGATGTTGACCTGGCATGACTTTGCCTATCAGCATTCAAAGCCTGGCAAACCTGCTGAGTTAGACTTCCCATGATGCTTTGCCAGCCTTCTGCTTCGTGGAGCTTTTCATCGTCCCAGTCTTAGGGGTTTTTTTTTTTTTGCCACTAATGCCTTGTAACCATAGCTGCACATTTTTATTTTCATTTCTTTTTGCCAATGCCCTGCTGCAATTCAGATTCTAGTGTCAGCCGAGTGTAGCTTTTCGCTTTGATTTGCTAGAAAGGAGATTCAATTTGTTCTATAGAAGAAACATTCTTGGAGCTCGTTCCAAGAATTTGGGCAACAAGGCGCATACATTGTGTCTGAAGATTGGAACATTCTCTCATGTACTAACTTGTACATGCTGGAGCGATCTTGTCTGCAGACACTGCCGTTTGCTTTTTTTTTGTGGGTTGTATAAGGATCTGATTGAATATTTAAAACAACCTAAGACGTCTGCTGCTATATAGTCTATTATATGTCTGTCGTTTCTGTTTTGTTTTTTTGTATGTGTGTGTGTGTAAATAATTCAAAAAAACTTTAAAGATACTCTATAGCCCAAATATTTGTTTTTACTTTACATGTAGAACATGTAAAAATAATTTGAAAATGATCCACACATTGTGTTACAAAAATTGCAAACAAATGCCTAAATTAGGAGAAAAGGGTGTGTTACATGTGTCTGTGCAGTCTCCGGTTTGTGACATCACCTGTGGCTAGGGTGGCCACCAGGCCGGTATTTTTACCGGCAGACCGGTAAAAAATTGGCTTGACCACAATGTTAAGTCTCTAGAGGAAGCAGCACGGCCGTTTTTTTTTTTTTTAAGAAAAGGTGGCAACCCTACCTGTGGCTTGAGAAGCAGTAAGTTTGCATATCAAGCCGCAGGTGACGTCATAAGCCGACTGATCAACTGTTACAAAATGATCTTAAACCTGCAGCTTTTTAGGATCATTTAAACCACCAAGGGACTTCTTTTTTTTTTTTTTTTTTCCTGCCTGCTTCAGGATCTTTACAATGTCACCCTAGAAGAAACCAGCATGTAAAGTTCAAGGTGTAAGCCCATCTGGTAATCCAATCCCCTCTCCCTGACCTTTACAAAGTCAAGGTTTTGCCCGAGATGTGCATATGGCATAGGCAGCCTCTTATGACCTACTATGAGACTCCACTGAAGTGAGTGATTTATGTATAGCTGGTTGCAATGTCTTTAGCTCTTAAAGGCCACATGGCATATCTTGAGGTCTTTTTTTTTGGTGAAAATTGTTTCTTGTTGAAATAACTGTCCCTATATAATGATTTCCTGAAAAATGATGGATGGGGTCTAGGACTGCGTGCCCGGATGGGGTTCTAGGACTGCGTGCCCGGATGGGGTTCTAGGACTGCGTGCCTGGATGGGGTTCTAGGACTGCGTGCCTGGATGGGGTTCTAGGACTGCGTGCCTGGATGGGGTTCTAGGACTGCGTGCCTGGATGGGGTTCTAGGACTGCGTGCCTGGATGGGGTTCTAGGGCTGCGTGCCCGGATGGGGTTCTAGGGCTGCGTGCCCGGATGGGGTTCTAGGGCTGCGTGCCCGGATGGGGTTCTAGGGCTGCGTGCCCGGATGGGGTTCTAGGGCTGCGTGCCCGGATGGGGTTCTAGGGCTGCGTGCCCGGATGGGGTTCTAGGACCTGTTTTTTGTGTGTGTTTTTTTTTTTTTTTGTATCAGGACCAGCAGATTTGGGCTCCTGGAGACTGCAAACAACTTGGACAATGGGTTTGCGATGCGATGAGGAGCATCTTTCGAATGTTGAATTTCACTAGCCTTAGGGGGAAATGTAGGTACAATTCAGCAGTGTAAGGGACTGACTCCTCTTACAATGTTTTGTAGAGGAAAAAAAAAAATAAGTATCACATTGAGCAGTCTCACAAATCAACTGCATTGTCCTGACTGCATGAAGCTGAATGACGAACACTGGGAAAGTTATGTTGTTGGTAAAGCTTTTACGAATGTTTATGGTTTTGATTTATTCCTAGTCTAGGGAAACGTTGCATTTAGATCAGTTTGGGAATCTATTCAGGGACTGTGTTTTAAAGAGCCACTTCTATTATAAAGGGAAATCTTGGCAGACTGTGGCATAATGAAAGCATTGTAAAGCTGCATTTCTTGTTTGCACTGTAGGAGGGGAACCGCAATTTTAACTTCCTGCTTTTATTATAGAACTAACTTTTTTTTTTTATTTTTTTAAAATCCTTTTTACAAATATTTTTTTTTTTTAATTTGTCTTTTCACTGTCTGTATTGTGTATTCTCATTGCTAAACAAGCATCATGGGATGTGTAGTTTCCAAACATCTGCAGGGCCAAGGTTCGCCATCAGTTACCTTAAATACACTTGTTCAAATGAGAACTATATTCTACATTAAAGGGGACAAAAACCAAAAAAGCTCTACTGCTTTTGGCTTGAAGTTTGAAATTCCCTTCTCAGCAGCATTGCCTCTTACATGAATAAAGCCCTTTAATTGTTTTGAATATTGGGTGTTGCCACAATACTGTACTTCCAAATTTGATCTAATCATAATATACATTAGTTTGTTCCTCCCTCTAAATGTTGCAGTGTTTTAGACCAGGGATCACCAAATCTTTCAGAAGGAGGACACATTGTATATATTATACACGTGTTTGTTTTTGGCCCATGGAAAAAAAAAAAAAAAAAAAAAAAAAAAAAAATTCTGTGTTTATAAATGAATAGGCTTTTATATAAGGATGAAAAAATATATTTTTGGGGTGGTATTTGGCATTACACGATTCAGAACAGAAGATTAGCACTAACATTTGATGGCATTTTGACATGTTAAATTGTAACAAGCCCAATAAATGTACTGCAATTATCTAAAGCGCTCGGAAAATATCTTGTATAACAAAAAAGGGAAATAATTTTGGATTTGGGCAAAGGCCATGGTTACTCACAGATGGAGCAAGAAGCTGGCATCTTCTCCTACACACTAACACTGGTACACGAAAAAGACAAAGGTTAACACTGATTGATGATGGTTTGAGTGTATTCAAGCATATGGCGTACCTGAATGGAATGACGGGTTACCATGCCAACAACAGTCTAGCTCGGTGTCGTATTGGAATGTTCGCGACGGACATACTGGGCAGGTCAACTGTACCGCGTGGTTAAGAGAAAACAAAGGGAAATAATACATTTTAAATAATATGGGGCCGTAGTTTGGAGACCCATGTTTTAGACAATGCAATGGCTTTAAATGACTCTCCTAATACATTTCTCTTTTCTTTTTTTTTTTTCTTTTTTCCTCCAGGTATTTCTGATGCAGACATAATAAACATTTCTCTACCGACCGGTGTTCCTATCCTCCTCGAACTAGATGAAAACCTGCACCCAGTCAAACCGCACGTCTTTCTGGGGGATCAACAGGCGATCCAGGCCGCCATTAAAAAAGTAGAGGATCAAGGAAAAGTGAAACCTACTGATAATTAGGCCACTAATGTGTTTACCCCTTGTTTGAGGGGGCAAGGGGAGAAATCTCCGGTGCTTTGTGTTTAACGAGCTCTTAATTAGTAGCAAGCTGTGTAAATAGATTTTTTTTTTTTTTTTTTTTGGCAAACGTTCTATTTTTTTGTATGTGTATATTATGTCTAAGAATTTTGGATGATGTAGCAGGCACTTAATTTTTAATGCTGTTTAATGTGTTCCTTAGATTTGCACCTTAGTGTATAGTCCCCTTATATAAAAAGGACCCACTTTTTCTTCCTGTTTTTTTTTTTTTTTTTTTCTTCCTGATGAGGTGTTTGGTTCTTTTTAATGTGGCATTAAAAATTTTATTGTAACTTGTTGCTTCTTTGGTATATTCTTTTATAAGTACATGGTAATTTTATTCCCATACTAAGACCACCGTCCTTTCCAATTTTGTCTTCTATAATGGTTAAAAGAGTAGTACTGTGGTATAATGGAAGCTAAAATGGTTGGTGGGTAGTCAGTGACTCTTTAAAAGGAGCCCCCCCAAAAAGCAAGAGTTTCTGTAAGTCCTGCAAAGGTAAGTCCAGAGGAATCGGTCTTCAGTGCAATGTTACATTAGAGATGCATATTAATCTTTTAAAGAGGAAATAATGTACATTTTAATTATTTTAATAAATTTGCCCTGTTCTGCTGATTTTAGTCACTTTTTTAACGTCTCATTTGATCAGGTTTGGATTTAGAAGATTTAATTGGTTATGTAAAAAACAATCAATGAGTAGGAGATTTACTTTCAGGATTCTTTAACAAAGGATGTGGTACACCTTTTTAACTGGCCTCCCAGAGTGTCAATCTGACAGACCACGCCCCCAAGCACACTGGAGAAGGTGTCTGACACTTTGATTTCTAACTTGTAATATCGCTGATCTAATTTAAACAAAACCTGATGGAATGTTTTTTTATTTTTATTTTTTTTGTCAGTATCCCTCTTTTTAAAGGACAATTGTCATTACATTTATCCACATCAAACTGTGCACGAACTTCTAGGTCCGGAATTTTAGAAGCGCGGTTTCGCAAAACCGCCTTTGTGTCCCTTGCTCCTGATCACTCTGCAATTGGTGCTTAAAAGTTATTGTTTCTGTGCTTTTTTTTTTTTGTCCTCTGACGTCTCCTGCTTATGACATCACCTTGTGGCTTGATATGCAAATGACACATTTCCTATTGAAAATAAGTTCATTTGCATACCGTGCCACAGCTGATGTCATAAGCAGGAGACTGCCACAGACACATTTAAAACATTTCTTCTAGTTCGTGCTTTTACATACAATTTCCCCGACACAATGTATAGATAATCTTTCACAGTGTTTTATTGTTTATAATCACAGTACAAACATTTTGTTGACAGAGTCCCTTTAAAGACTGTCTTGATAGTTTGTCAGTAACAAATCTTTTAACTAATTTTTAAGCCTTCCTTGTTAATATGTACATGTTTCACAACACAAATGTCTTATTAGAGAGTAACATGTAATTTTTTTTATAGGGCAAAACCCCAAAATAGTGTTTTTTTTTTTTGTTTGTTTTTTTTCCTACATTCTTTTGACCCGAGCCCTAACTTTAGCCCTAACTTTAGCCCTTGTGCTAACCTTTAATATATTTAAATTTTATTTTATTTGTAACCCTATCCCTTATGCTAACCCTGATTTAATTGTAACCCTACCAACTATATTAACCCTAACCTTAGATTTGAGCTAATTAAGTATTTTTTTCATTGCAATGTTGCTGTCTGCCTCTAGGGGCAGTCAAGCAACCAATTCAGAGTATCAGAAGTGAATTTTTTTTTTCATCTCCGAAGCTCTAACCACAAGAAGGCACAGCCATACTGAAGAAGCATGCTGCTCCTGCAATATGGCGCCCATGGAGCGCTCCACGGCATAGAGGCAATATAGCAGCACCGTCGGAGCGTTTTTCGCAAACGTTTCGCAAAATCCGCTCGTTCCACCGCAGGACGTGTCGGGCATGTCCATTGTCAGCAAGTTGCAGGCTGGACGTGCTTGACACGTCCTTTGTTGTGAAGGTGTTTAATGGGTAAACTGTGGCATACTAATGGTCAGACTGTATGTGTGGCAGTGTGTGTGTAAGTGTGAGATTGTGTGTAAATTTTAGCTGATACAGTTTTTTTCATACAAATATATTTTTTTACATATGTATCAAAGAAATATACAAACAGACAATTTACAATAGTATGTAATTCCCTAACCTTCCCCCTCCCGCCTCCCACAGACATGACGTACTGTTTAAGAATATTTCTAACTTGTAGAATTTGTAAACATTAAAAAATGTGTGGGTGTTTTTTTTTACATTTTAAAGTTGGGTGAGGATTGCCAAATACAGGATCCGCCCAGGTGCCAAATGCTTGAGGTGGGATGAAGTTTTCACCAATTCAGCTCTATATTGTGCACAGACAGAAAACGTGAGTCTCCGGCGCTACGCAAACTCCCCAGGTTTGTCCCTGTACTATGTATAGCTAAGTTTGTTAGTTTATCAAACAAATATTAACTGGGCCAAACTCTGCTTTGTGATGCACCAACAAGTCACTTTAAAGTATACTTGTAATGCAAAATTTTTATTTTTATTTTCTAAAAATAAAATCTATGCACTGTGCTTGCTAAATTGGTAACCAATATAGATTTGGTTACCCCCCCCCCCATCCCCCCCCCTT
Source organism: Pelodytes ibericus (assembly GCA_036172795.1). NCBI lineage: Eukaryota > Metazoa > Chordata > Amphibia > Anura > Pelodytidae > Pelodytes > Pelodytes ibericus. The sequence continues at coordinate 14,308,501 of CM069858.1, read as the reverse complement.
GCAACTGAGACATTCTAAGCCATCGCTGGTAATGGTAAAACAAATTAAAAGAAAATCTTCTGCCAGAACATGTCTGCCTGTCACCTAGCTGGTGATGTCACCTTCCCCCAATGCTTGGGCTCTAGGCATAGTGAGGTGCTGATATCACAATCTAAGTGCATGGGCCTCCTTCTCTTCAGTCTTGGTGGAGAAGAAAGTACTTGCCAGGTAAGCAATCTGTTTATTTAGCAACAGTTTATTACACAGTAGAACATAACACAATGTGTGCATCATAAAAGAAGCCAAGGGCAATATACCTTCACTAAGTAGAATGATGGATACAAATGTTAAGGCCATGGTCAAGAGTATCAACAATAAACAAACAGTGTTCTTCATTTAAAAACAATACAAAAAACATTTGCCCAAACAATGATCCACAAGGGTCTGAAGAAATGGTGGGTCCTTTCCAGTAAACTTGCTATGGCACAAAGGAGCTCCGGATAACAATCTCTGGTAAAAGCAAAAACCAAAGGCCCACCACAGTACCTACCTTAGTGAGGTCGGGATGCGGATGGGGCAAATAGCTGACCTGGTTTCCTCCATCTGTTTTTCCTTTAAGGTCCCCCCAAAAAGAACCACCTCCAATAAAGATGCATCGCTGCACCTGTCTCATAAAAACTGCTTTTTCAATAGGTTCTGGATTCCTTTCCCAGCATAATGTGTACTCCAGCAGTACACAACGCGTTTCGCTAGTTTCTAGATTTGACCAAAGCACCTTGACTCCTGGGAGACAGAAATAACAAGTTGGGTTATCTGGTGTGCTTTTCGTTGAGCTATCATAAGATTAAATCCCATCATCAATTATTGTTTGCAAATTATAATAAAAAAAAAATACTATTTTCCCCCCCCCCCCCTTCTATTTGGAAATTATATGGTGGCATGTGCACCTGCACACCTTAAGCGCTTATTAAATCAATATAAAAAAAAAAAATGTTTCCAACCGACCCAAAGTTCTTTTTGCCCAGCATTTGGTTCTGAAGATCAAGATCTCTTGGGTTTTTGGATCAATTACTACAGTGATAGCTAACTTTGGCATGGCAGTTGTTTGGGAACTACATATCCCATGATGCTTGGTCAGAATCATTAAGCATCATGTGATGTGTAGTTCCCAAACATCTGACTGCAGTGCCTTTGTTGGCCATGAGTGGGCGAATACATCCTTGTATAGATTTATCTTAAAATTTGGCCATAGTTTTGTAAAAGTCTGTTGTAACCAGTCCTTGCAGTACTGTGTTGTTAATTTTTAACTAACCCCTCTTGTACCTGCACTGTTATGATTAGTAAACTTGAACCTAATTGCATTTTAAAGGTCACAGTTTCCTCACTTGGTAAATAAAATTTAGCTGCAAGTTAAGAAAAAAAGTCAGCTGCGTTGATAAGTTTTAACATGAAATGCTTTATGAAAAAAACGATTTCTAAATTAAAACCCGTATCTGTGTACTGTGCCTTAATCATTTTAAATTACTAAACCACCGTGCTCAACAGAGCGAGGTTGATTCCACAATAATGGCTAGTGACCGCACGTTGATGGAAAGGAATCAGCTGTGTTCTCCTAACTCACTGACGTCACTGGGTTTAGAAATTAATTTCAGCTGAGCTGGGTTTAAAAGAAGGTTTGTTGAAAACAATAAAAGGAGAGTAAGCCCACAGTGCTTGTTTTAGAAAACTATAGGGTCTACTCAGTAAATAGGGAATTGCTTGGAATTGAGATGGGCAAACGTTAGACCAATGTAGCAGAGTTGAAAAACTTCTCCAATGCATTTTAATTCCTGTCTCAATTCCCAACAATTATCTCTTTATTGAGTAGGCCCTGTTGTGATGGCAGAATTGCAAGCATGCACATGCATGGATCAAGTATATTTTAAATGTGGCTGTGGTTTACCCATTTATGACCACTTTTCAATTTGATATGCATACTAGATAGTCAATTTGCATATCCAACTACAGATGATGTCATAAACAGGAGACAACAGAGATATACTTTTTTCTACAGCTGACAGAATCCCTTTTAACTCCTGTTTACTAGAGTTTTGAGTACACGTATGAATCCGGGAGTTGCCTCTTCCAGGACATCCAACTCGCTAACTTACAAAATGACTGGATATTAGACATGTGCATTCGTTTTCGGACGAATGCATTTTCGGACGAAAATAGCATTTTCGTCCATTCGTCCGAAAAACGAATAACGAAAATATTAACTAACAAAATCCGAATGAACGAATGGTTAATAAACGAAAATCATTCGTTCATTCGTCCATTCGTCCATTCGTGCTATTGGCATTCTAAACCGAAATAGAGTCGGTTTATACAATACCAATAGCATTGTACAAATGTACATTCCATAAACCGACATGAATGACTTTCGGTTTATGGAATGCATGTAATGCTATTGGCTTTCTATAAACCGAAATTGAGTTCCCATTCATACGAATAGGTCAATTGACCTATTCGTATGAATGGGGACTCTTTCGGTTTATAGAAAGCCAATAGCATTGCATGTATTCTATAAGCCGAAAGTCTTTAAAACGAACGACGTTCGGTTTATAGAATACATGTAATGCTATTGCTGTTCTATAAGCCGAAAGTCTATAGACTTTCGGCTTATAGAACAGCAATAGCATTGCATGTATTCTATAAACCGAACGTCGTTCGTTTTAAAGACTTTCGGCTTATAGAATACTATTGGCTTTCTATAAACCGAACTAGAGTCGAGTCCCCATTCATAAGAATTTCTTATGAATGGGGACTCGACTCTAGTTCGGTTTATAGAAAGCCAATAGTATTCTATAAGCCGAAAGTCTTTAAAACGAACGACGTTCGGTTTATAGAATACATGTAATGCTATTGCTGTTCTATAAGCCGAAAGTCTATAAACCGAACGACGTTCGGTTTATAGACTTTCGGTTTATAGAATAGCAATAGGATTACATGTAATCCATAAGCCGACAGCCTATAAACCGAACTTCGGTTTATAGACTTTCGGCATTTGTATTGTAATGATGAATCGTAGTACTACTATTGGCTTTCACTACACGGAGACAGAGTCTCCATTCATAAATTTATGAATGGAGACTCTGTCTCCGTGTAGTGAAAGCCAATAGTACTACAATTACATGCATTCTAAATGACGAAAGTCTATAAACCGAACGTTGTTCGGTTTATAGATTTTCGGTTTATGTTTAAGTCAAACTCAATTCATTTATTAGTAATAATTACATGCATTCTAAATGACGAAAGTCTATAAACCGAACGTTGTTCGGTTTATAGATTTTCGGTTTATGTTTAAGTCAAACTCAATTCATTTATTAGTAATAAATGAATTGAGTTTGACTTAAACATAAACCGAAAATCTATAAACCGAACAACGTTCGGTTTATAGACTTTCGTCATTTAGAATGCATGTAATTGTAGTACTATTGGCTTTCACTACACGGAGACAGAGTCTCCATTCATAAATTTATGAATGGAGACTCTGTCTCCGTGTAGTGAAAGCCAATAGTAGTACTACGATTCATCATTACAATACAAATGACGAAAGTCTATAAACCGAAGTTCGGTTTATAGGCTGTCGGCTTATGGAATACATGTAATCCTATTGCTATTCTATAAGTCGAAAGTCTATAAACCGACGGTCGTTCGGTTTATAGACTTTCGGCTTATAGAACAGTCAGCAATAGCATTACATGTATTCTATAAGCCGAACGTCGTCGGCTTATGCAGTACATGGAATACTATTGGCTTTGTAAACCGAACTAGAGTGCCCATTCATAAGAATTTCTTATGAATGGGGACTCTAGTTCGGTTTATACAAAGCCAATAGCATTACTCCATAAGCCGAAAGTCTATAAACTGAACGATCTTCGGTTTATAGACTTTCTGCTTATGGAGTAATGCTATTGGCTTTGTATAAACCGAACTAGAGTCCCCATTCATACGAATAGGTCAATTGACCTATTCGTATTAATGGGGAGTAGTTAAAACGAAACGAATGTAACGAAACGAAAATGTTAAACGAATTTCGTCCGAAACGAATGTAGTTATGAACGAAATTCGTTTTAGACGAAATAAATATAATTTTCGTCCGAATGAACGAAAACGAAACGAAATTTTTAGTTTTGCACATGTCTACTGGATATGATGACTGGGGGATATGATAGAAACATTTAAATACATAAAGGGAATCAACACGGTAAAGGAGGAGAGTATATTTAAAAGAAGAAAAACTACCACAACTAGAGGACATAGTCTTAAATTAGAGGGGCAACGATTGTGTGTATGGAATAGCCTGCCAGCAGAAGTGGTAATGGTTAATACAGTGAAGGAGTTTAAGCATGCGTGGGATAGGCACAAGGCTATCCTAGCTATAAGATAAGGCCAGGGACTAATGAAAGTATTACTTTACTGAGAGGGTAGTGGATGGATGGAATAGCCTTCCAGCAGTAGTGGTAGAGGCTAACACAGTGAAGGAGTTTAAGCATGCGTGGGATAGATAGACACAAGGCTATCCTAGATATAAGATAGGGAACTGGGGACTAATGAAAGTATTTAGAACATTGGGCAGACTAGATGGGCCGAATGGTTCTTATCTGCCGACACATTCTATGTTTCTATGACAAGATCATCATTCATTACCCGTCCAGTATTTGCAAATGTCTCCACCAGCAGTTTGCACGTCCTGAGAAGAAAGTCAAGAAACATTAAAGTCTCTGAAGCAATCTTCAGAAACGTCACACAGCCACAAAACCCAGCCAATTACCACGATGAAGAACCAATAACCAGAACAAAACGTTTAAAAAGGGGTTTGAATTTGAACAGTTAAACTGGCGCTAAAGGACAATCAAATATTTTTCTTTTTTTAACCATTGTTATAAAAATGATGCCCAGCTTCTCCCAACTAAACCCGGCGTTATCGTAACCCCTTCACGCTTGTTGGTCGTTCTATGCCGTCCTACTTTTTACTGCCTAGAGGCTTGTAGCAGCCACCCACGATGAGCTGTGCTCGGATCCTGCTGCAGGGACTTGCAGCGGGGTCCCCACTGTCAGATAGCCTCACTCTGACACAGAAAATGTAGCGTCGGCTACATTTTACTGAAAAAACCTGCAGGATGGCAAAGACCGTCGTGACAGGAACCTGCTCATCACGGCTCCCCACGATGAGCTGAGTTAAGGCCGGATCCCCAGTGTCATATGAGGCCACTTTGAGTGGCTCGGGCACGCCTCCGCGACGTCACGTGTGACATCACAAAGTATCATGTGATATCCGCAGGTACCGACGGCATAGAGACCCTGATCGGGTCCATGATTGCATGTTCCTGGCTGCCGATCCCTTTTGATCGGTGCCAGGAAAACAAAGACGCCGGTTTAGTGCTTTGGTCATCAAGGACCAAAGCACCATCCGGTGCGAAGGAGTTAAAGGGGCTGTATTACCTAAACATTGTTTTTACTCTGCATGTGCCTAAATTAGGAGAAAAATTTGTTTGATATGTGTCTGTGTCAGTCTCCTGCTTATGACATCACCTATGGCCCAATATGCAAATTACACATTTTTCCATTGAAAAGCAGTGCATTTGCATATCAAGCCACAGGTGATGTCATAAGCAGAAGACTGCCACAGACACATTTCAAACACATTTTTATCCATTTGCTTGCAGTTTTGCTAGCACAATGTATAGATCATTTTCAATCATTTTTTTTTATTCTCTACATGCCCAGTAAAACAATATTTAGGTGATACAGTCCCTTTATTACATGCTATTTTATCCTTATACTGAGGGCCCTTGTGCGTCTACATTCGAAGTACAAGTAAAAAAAAAAAAAAAAGTTTGTGTGTTGGTTAAGCGCAACCAGTTTAAACAAGCTAGACCGGATTAACCACTTCCTTAGCAGCACAAAACACAGATGCATATTAATAAACACAACAATTAATGAGGTGGTTTGGGCAATCGCGAACCATGCTCCCAAGAGACCTATTTAAAAAAAAAAAATGGCATCATCCCAAGTGGTAGAGATATATTTGGGCTTGTTAAACGCGTTGGAACTAACTTCAGGGTTCACACACACAGCTACATTTTTTGTGAGCGTATGCAGCAGACAACGAGAGAGCAGGCTGGGAGTGTGGCACGACTTTGGGGGACTATTCACTAAAAAAGTGAACTGGCCAAATAAAGCTTTAAAGGGACGGTATCGCCTAAACATAGCTTATATTGTCAATGCACAGAATGAAACAATGATTGAAAATGATTTATATGTTAGCAAAATTTAAAGCAAATGTGTTTTGAATGTGTCTGTGGAGTCTCTTATTTATGACATCACCTGTGGCTTGATTTGCAAATGACAAATTTCCAAGTTAATTTGCATACCGTGCCACAGGTGATGTCATAAGCAGGCGACTCCACAGAAACATATAAAACACATTTTTCTCCTAATTTAGGCATTAGCTTGCAGTTTTGCTAACACAATATATAAATCATTTTCAATCATGTTTTATTCTCTATATGCACTGGAAATGGGGCCTCACGTGACTGGCTCAGTCGCTCCTTCACACGAGGAGCTCAAAGCAAAGAGATGTCTGGACCAGGTAACTTAAACACTGACAGTGTGTGTGTGTGTGTGTGAATGTCAGTGTGAATGTCAGTGTGAATGAGAGTATGTGTATGTCAGTGTGTGTGGGTGTGTGTGTGTGTATGTCAGTGTGAGTGTGTGTGTATGGATGTCAGTGTGAGTATGCCAGTGTGAGAGTGTGTGTGTATGTCAGTGTGGGTGAGTGTGTGTGAGTGTGTGGATAAAGGGGTTAACTCCTCTGATACTGCCTATATCTGTCTAGCCACCCAAGGGGTTAACTCCTCTGTTACTGCCTATATATGTCTAGCCAACAACAATCTTTTACTGAGATCTGTACAAATATTAAAAGCCAGCAAGAGGTTAAACAACTTCTACCTGCTGAAATGTGGGATATAGTCCCTGTGTAAATAGAATAATATAATTTATTTTATCCGACTGTCTATTTTAGTCTATTGGCTCTTTCCAATCCGTTTACTAAGGATCCCTAGCCATCAAGTCTAGTCCAAAACCTGATCATAATTCATTTATTTTTCTAAATCTTATGATTTTCTTACAAACATCTGTTTAAATAACATGGCAGCGATGTTAATAATCATCATTAATTACAGCAGTGTATGTATTTTAGCCGTCTAGCTTACAAATTCCATTACTTTGGAGAAAAATGCATCGTTAAGGGTTTCTCTACCCCACCCTGATTTCCATCTAATGTTATATTATCGGGAGACCTGTTTGGTTCAACATTGTCAAAGGGCCCAGCGTTTCAGACAGGAGCCCCTCCGTTTGTATAAGGTAAGATTGCAATTCATACAGGGTACCACCTAACCACAGAATTCAGGCACAGGTGCTGCTTATAATATACGTGGTGCTGGACCGACCACTTGTATAAATTCCACAAAACAAAAGTTTGTGCCCGTTCTATACTATTTGTTCCCCTTTTTTGTTGTTGTTTCAGCTGTGCAACAAAATGGATCTTCAGGCAACACAAGTCGTTGAGTACAAATTGTGCGTTCTTGTGCAGAGTTCCTGTGATATCCATGGCAAGGTCTGCGATGGTCCCTTTAACATCATAAAACTGCATACTTGCCAACAGTCCTGGAACGGGCCAGTCTTGATTTTTTTTGTTTTGTTTTTAGATCATGTCTTGTCTAATTTGGGGATTTCCCGGCAGTATTGCTCCCTATGCACATATACAGGCCGCCATCGGAAATTTTATGGCCACTTACAGAAAAAAAAAATTCAGGTATACATTTATTCAGTAGAAAACTATTAAAATGCTTACAAAAGAAAATTGGGGGCACTCCCAAAAGTCATGAGTCCGTGCTGGTTTTGATGGACTCTGAGAAAATCCGGATGAATTGACTCCAAGCCTCTCTTACAATAGTGATGCCAGGATGTTGCACACTGCGCATTTCGCCCATTTCGTGGCACTGTAAGGGTGTCCCCTAATATGTATACTAGTATGAGGATGAACTAGCATGTACTTTTGGTAGCAGGCAGCTCCGTTCTGTTGGCGACTCTCCCTCTCTGCTAGTGTTCGCTCTGTTGAGCCCACGCAAAAAGACAAGGGTCTTTCTCTGCACAGGCAGAAAGGGACCCCGCACCATGCAGACCCTGATCAGGCGAGCCCTCCCTCTGTTTGGTTATGCACGTGCTCTACAGGAGAACGGATTTTTTAAAAAAAACTTTCATTGTCCTTAAAGGGACACTTCTACCAAAAAAATGAAAAGGGTTTATTTATTTATTTTATTTTTTATTGTTGATTTCAGATATGTTTTTTGTTTTTGTTATGTGACCGTAGTTAATAAAAGATGTAACTAAACAAGAGAGAGGCTTTATCATGTTTCATCTCGTGGGGTGACCACTAGGTGGTAGTATTGGCATCTTAGACCTTCGAGGACAGATAATTTCCTTTTATGGCATATACAGCTTTACAAAGGTTCTTGTCTGATTTGATTCCTACTATTTTAGAGATTATGGACTATATTACTTATAGTAATAAGTGAAGCATGATGTTTGGATCATTGACCACAGAAACCAATAGAAAATGAATTCTGAATTGAGCCACTCTTCCCTTAAATTCATTTAATTGAGGCAGGCTGGGAGTTTTAGTACACACATAGATCCATCCATGGTTCAGGAAAGAGCACGCCTACACACGCATATGCAATAAGAGATATTAATAAAATTGCCAGTAGTTACATACAATAGACAAATGGAGAAGAGACCTGTAGGTAGGATGATGTGTAAAATCCAGGACTGTTGGCAGCTATGGAAGACCAACAAAACAGATTCCTATGGAACTCCTGGGGAGAACTGTTGGAAAACTCTAAGAGAGAATTGCAAACGCTTGCAAATGATGTCAGTGAAATAATTTTGACTCTAAAATTCCAGGAAAAAGACTATCATTTCTCTTCAGCAAAAAAATGAGGGCATTTTCACAAATATTTAAAGCAACAGAAAATAAACTTGGCGCCACTGCCCGTTTAAGCCTAGATTTCTCAGTGTATGTACAGTCTTAACAACCCATCATTTATTAAGACTCTTGTACTGTTTTTGCTTTTCAGTGTCTCACTGTGTTCTTGTTGCATGACTGCGAAAGCACAGATATAATTGAATTAAAAATTGAATTTCTAAAATGTAAACCAGTTGTTCTAAGCACAGAAGAGTCTGATTTTTTTTTTCTAAGATGATCCTGAGTAAATAGGAATTGGAGCTGTACTTCCACAATGGTTGAAAAAAAGAAAAAAAAAAGAAATCTGTAAAATAATGATGTTTTTTTCAAAGGCCTATGAAGCATTGACTTACGTATTTCTGTTGGAAAGGAGTAAAGCAAGAAAAGGGGCGATAATAGCCCTTCACAGATGCGTTACAGAGCAGTCCGCAGATGCTGTTTTTTTAAAGGGTGGCATTTTTAGCCGCCCTCCCAGGCAGACAAAGCAAGTGCTGCCCTGGGTGCTAAATTTAGAGCTGAGTGGCACGATCATTACCAAATATTATCAATTCCAAACAAAGAAATTCTCTGTTTTTTTACTAGTATTTTGCAGAGAGATGATTCTTTGGCAAGTCAGGAAACTATCCTACCTGTGGTCATAGAAAAAAAAAAATATATAGAAGTAGAAAAAATAATCATTTGGTGGGAGAAAGGATTGAGACTCAAGTCAGAATAACACAGCTGTTTACTCACGATTTTGCTTATTTTAAAGAATGTCAGATAGGCCTAATGAACTTTCCCACAAGAGTCTACCAAAACTTCTATTTAGAGAATGGATCTAATAATATTGCCAAGCAAACTGCAGAAGATGAGAAGGAATAAAAAAAAAAAAAAAAGTGAGGGAGAGAGAGAGAATGCTGGAATTTGACTTAAAATGTATCAGTTACAGCCCATTTCTTCTCCCCGTTTCTGGGCAGGGGCCAGCGAAACATTCCATCTTTAAATGTTCTGAATAAAGGGATGCCAGATCGCAACCCAACTATGCGGCCTGCTTCTTTCGCAGCTACAGACGTCTGCTCTACTGCAACAAAGTTGTTCAGAAATAACAATAATTAAATGTAACGACTTATGGTTACATTGTTAGCTTTGGTTTGGGTGGTTTAAGCATCCTAGGGTGACTGAAATGCTAAGAAGAAAGGAAAAAAGATGGAGAGATAATTTTAGTAAATTGGTGGGGAGACGTGGATGAGATATTTTATTTGTGTTGGAATATCTTAGGTTACTCCAGATAACAGAGCAGATTTCACTTCTAAGGATCACTGTTCAGTAAATATCTTCTTATTCCTTCCAGTCACTGTCTAACGAGTGTCGGAGAAAGGAATTATTTCAAGTGAACAAATGGGATGAAAGTGTTACTGTTATACAACTTGATGGTAATCATTTTATTAAACTCTGAAGCATGAAAGGCTGAAAGGACATCAAGGAAGCAAGGGTTAAACAAGGTTTAATGTTCCTTTAAGTAAGCAACAGCTATTTGTTCGCAGCCACTATGACATCAAATTCACATCACTCTTATAACCCACTATTGAGTTTTGACGCCGAAAAAGGCTTTTGACCAGGTTTCCAAATAGTAAAACACTAACTTTTTGGCCAAACTTTTTTTTAACACTATTTTGGAAATTTTATGATAACACTACTACTGCCACCAATTCTAATGGTCTGGATTCAATGCCCATTACAATGCAGCAGAGTTGGAGGCAAAATTCAGAAAAGCGGGGTAGGGGCACGGACAACAGGGTATACCTCCTACAGCTGCTCCTTATCTGCTTGACCAGGGGTCCCCAGTCCGACCGTTAACCAGTAATCAGGAAAAAAGTTGTTGAAGCAAAAAGTCCAATATGCAGAAGATCGTAAACGAGATGCCAGGTCCTTAAAACGTCACTGTCACATGGGAGCCCACACACAATCGAACCACCTTACCCTTTTCATCCGGAGAGGACTTAATCGTAGGTCTAGGGTTGGAAGCAAGGATTCCCACTTTCCCCATTACTTATGAAGAACCCAGATATAATGTTAGTTAAATCATTAAGTCCAAACATTTTGAGAGAGCTACAAAGTTAGAAAAATGGATTACTCTCAAACCCGGGAAGAAAAGTCCTCCTTCAATTGATTCACTTTCCAAAACTATTATATGTTATGGAAAATCAGTAGGGCAGTCACCTATATAATAAAATCAACATAACTTTATTCAAATCGAAAAATTAATATAAAAAAAAAGAAATAAAGGAGCACGATCAAGCACTAGATATAAACACAGTGGAATTCTTGGAAAATTATATAAATTATAACCAATAGTGTAGATTCAAAGATAAACAAAGCAAAAAGTCTATGACAGACTAACATTCCATAATTATCCAATCCTCAAAGTACTGTAGCCAACCCCAGAAACCAGCAGACCCGCAATGTTTTGGCACAAATTTATTTGTCATGAGTTAAAACCCTGGTGGATCCTTCATGTTCCACCAATCTCTCTTGGGGTCAATTTTGGGATAAGGGCATGAGCTATATTGCTACTGGGATATTGGGAGGGTGTATATGATGCTGATGAGCAGTAAATACATAAACTTTGTACGTCATGTCAATGAGCAGTAAATGCATAAACTTTGTATGCCATGCCAAAGAGCAGTAAATGCATAAACTTTGGACGTCATGCCAATGAGCAGTAAATGCATAAACTTTGGAAGTCATGCCAATGAGCAGTAAATGCATAAACTTTGCATATTATGCCAATGATATTTAAATGCATACACTTTGCCTATTAAACAGATGTAGTAAACTTTCATATCATGCCAATGAGCAGTAAATGCATAAACTTTGTACGTCATGCCAGTGAGCAGCAAATGCAAAAACTTTGCATTTTATGCCAATTATATTTAAGTGCATAAACTTTGTATACTAAACAGATGTATGATTATGCATGACATGCTAAAATAAGACTTGCAATTTTTATTTACTAGTAAAAAATATCCATGCACCTTTAGTATTGTTGCATCTGTTGCATGTTTGGGTGTTTCTTTTGCAAATTGATTGGTAGGACTACAGCCACATGTAATACCCATGTATAGTCTATGACAGTGGTATCACGTTTTATATTGTTGTTTGCAAACTTGGTAAGTTCCGCTCTTAGTGAATCACCCCGGATATAACCGGATCATGTCTAAAAACATGACATTTGAGCCTGGTGCATGCCATTCTAATTGCATCGGCCAGGATTTGTATCCGAATCATTGGTCCTCAATAGCAAATTACATCTACTATGACTACAGCAAACCACTGTGATCAGTGAGAGCATTGATAAGCCAGTGATTTAGAGCAGCACACTCCAGGGATAATTATGGCAATCTGTAGGGCTTATACCAAACACATACTGGTTTCATTATAATGTAGTTAGGGGTTATACGTAACGGGGAAGAAACTATGTGTAATCAGTTTTAAATAATAAGACAATTTTTTTTTTTTTTTAACAAACGTATCAAAGACAGTCACAAAAATATTTGCATCTACATCCATGCAAGGTCAATTCTGAATTTAATATTAGAAGATGTCTCAGACAATGTTACATATTTTGTTTTATTTGTATTATTTGCATTAAAGTTACAGGAATGGTATTGTATACAATGCATTATTTAGAATATATTCCATGTTTACAGTAACCCTAATTGTTGGTTATAAGTAAGAAGCATTTGTTATTTATGTAGCATAATCTGAATTTAATTGTATTATTGTTCGGTAAGAGATGAGAATGTTCTTCACGGGACCATATGCTTTGCATGATATACAAAGTTTACGTATTTGAAGCTCATTGGCATGATATAGAAAGTTGATGGATTTTAACGCATTGGTATGATATACAAAGTGTATGCATTTACTGCTCATTGGTACGATATACAAAGTGTATGCATTTACTGCTCATTGGTATGATATACAAAGTTTATGCATTTACTGCTCTTTGGCATCTTAATGGTATTTAATATAATTTTGCACATAGACACAGTACTATTCATGATAAACCAATGCCAGAAACAGTACACTGAGTGGGTAGTCAGCCAATGCCAGGAGCAGTACATGAGAGGGTAGTCAGCCAATGCCAGGAGCAGTACATGAGATGGTAGTCAGCCAATGCCAAGTACAGTACACTGAGTGGGTAGTCAGCCAATGCCAGGAATAGTACATGAGAGGGTAGTCAGCCAATGCCAGGAGCAGTACGTGAGAGGGTAGTCAGCCAGTGCCAGGTACAGTACACTGAGTGGGTAGTCAGCCAATGCCAAGTACAGTACATGAGAGGGTAGTCAGCCAATGCCAGGTACAGTACATGAGAGGGAAGTCAGCCAATGCCAGGTACAGTACATGAGAGGGTAGTCAGCCAATGCCAGGTACAGTACATGAGAGGGTAGTCAGCCAATGCCAGGTACAGTACATGAGAGGGAAGTCAGCCAATGCCAGGTACAGTACATGAGAGGGTAGTCAGCCAATGCCAGGTACAGTACATGAGAGGGTAGTCAGCCAATGCCAGGAACAGTACATGAGAGGGTAGTCAGCCAATGCCAGGTACAGTTCACAAGATGGTAGTCAGCCAATGCCAAGTACAGTACATGAGAGGGTAGTCAGCCAATGCCAAGTACAGTACATGAGAGGGTAGTCAGCCAATGCCAGGTACAGTACACGAGATGGTAGTCAGCCAATGCCAGGTACAGTACATGAGAGGGTAGTCAGCCAATGCCAGGTACAGTACACGAGATGGTAGTCAGCCAATGCCAGGTACAGTACATGAGAGGGTAGTCAGCCAATGCCAGGAACAGTACATGAAAGGGGAGTCAGTCAATGCCAAGTACAATACATGAGAGGGAAGTCAGCCAATGTGAAGTACAATACATGAGAGGGAAGTCAGCCACTGTGAAGTACAATACATGAGAGGGAAGTCAGCCAATGCCAAGTACAGTACATGAGATGGTAGTCAGCCAATGCCAGGTACAGTACATGAGAGGGTAGTCAGCCAATGCCAGGTACAGTACATGAGAGGGTAGTCAGCCAATGCCAGGTACAGTACATGAGAGGGAAGTCAGCCAATGCCAGGTACAGTATATGAGAGGGTAGTCAGCCAATGCCAGGAACAGTACATGAGATGGTAGTCAGCCAATGCCAGGTACAGTATATGAGAGGGTAGTCAGCCAATGCCAGGTACAGTACATGAGAGGGAAGTCAGCCAATTCCAGGTACAGTACACGAGATGGTAGTCAGCCAATGCCAGGTACAGTACATGAGAGGGTAGTCAGCCAATGCCAGGTACAGTACATGAGAGGGTAGTCAGCCAATGCCAGGTACAGTACATGAGAGGGAAGTCAGCCAATGCCAGGTACAGTACATAAGAGGGTAGTCAGCCAATGCCAGGTACAGTATATGAGAGGGTAGTCAGCCAATGCCAGGTACAGTACATGAGAGGGAAGTCAGCCAATGCCAGGTACAGTACACGAGATGGTAGTCAGCCAATGCCAGGTACAGTACATGAGAGGGAAGTCAGCCAATGCCAGGTACAGTACATGAGAGGGTAGTCAGCCAATGCCAGGTACAGTACATGAGATGGTAGTCAGCCAATGCCAGGTACAGTACATGAGAGGGTAGTCAGCCAATGCCAAGTACAGTACATGAGATGGTAGTCAGCCAATGCCAGGTACAGTACATGAGAGGGTAGTCAGCCAATGCCAGGTACAGTACATGAGAGGGTAGTCAGCCAATGCCAGGTACAGTACATGAGAGGGAAGTCAGCCAATGCCAGGTACAGTACACGAGAGGGTAGTCAGCCAATGCCAGGTACAGTACATGAGAGGGTAGTCAGCCAATGCCAGGTACAGTATATGAGAGGGTAGTCAGCCAATGCCAGGTACAGTACATGAGAGGGTAGTCAGCCAATGCCAGGTACAGTACACGAGATGGTAGTCAGCCAATGCCAGGTACAGTACACTGAGTGGGTAGTCAGCCAATGCCAGGTACAGTACACTGAGTGGGTAGTCAGCCAATGCCAGGTACAGTACACTGAGTGGGTAGTCAGCCAATGCCAGGTACAGTACACAAGATGGTAGTCAGCCAATGCCAAGTACAGTACATGAGAGGGTAGTCAGCCAATGCCAGGTACAGTACACTGAGTGGGTAGTCAGCCAATGCCAGGTACAGTACACAAGATGGTAGTCAGCCAATGCCAGGTACAGTACACTGAGTGGGTAGTCAGCCAATGCCAGGTACAGTACACAAGATGGTAGTCAGCCAATGCCAAGTACAGTACATGAGAGGGTAGTCAGCCAATGCCAGGTACAGTACACAAGATGGTAGTCAGCCAATGCCAAGTACAGTACATGAGAGGGTAGTCAGCCAATGCCAGGTACAGTACATGAGAGGGTAGTCAGCCAATGCCAGGTACAGTACATGGGAGGGTAGTCAGCCAATGCCAGGTACAGTACATGAGAGGGTAGTCAGCCAATGCCAGGTACAGTACATGAGAGGGTAGTCAGCCAATGCCAGGTACAGTATATGAGAGGGTAGTCAGCCAATGCCAGGTACAGTAGATGAGATGGTAGTCAGCCAATGCCAGGTACAGTACATGAGAGGGTAGTCAGCCAATGCCAGGTACAGTATATGAGAGGGTAGTCAGCCAATGCCAGGTACAGTACATGAGATGGTAGTCAGCCAATGCCAGGTACAGTACATGAGAGGGTAGTCAGCCAATGCCAGGTACAGTACATGAGAGGGTAGTCAGCCAATGCCAGGTACAGTACATGAGAGGGTAGTCAGCCAATGCCAGGTACAGTACATGAGAGGGTAGTCAGCCAATGCCAGGTACAGTACATGAGAGGGTAGTCAGCCAATGCCAGGTACAGTACATGAGAGGGTAGTCAGCCAATGCCAGGTACAGTACATGAGAGGGTAGTCAGCCAATGCTAGGTACAGTACATGAGAGGGAAGTCAGCCAATGCCAAGTACAGTACATGAGATGGTAGTCAGCCAATGCCAGGTACAGTACATGAGAGGGAAGTCAGCCAATGCCAGGTACAGTACATGAGAGGGTAGTCAGCCAATGCCAAGTACAGTACACGAGATGGTAGTCAGCCAATGCCAGGTACAGTACACCAGATGGTAGTCAGCCAATGCCAGGTACAGTATATGAGAGGGTAGTCAGCCAATGCCAGGTACAGTACATGAGAGGGTAGTCAGCCAATGCCAAGTACAGTACATGAGAGGGTAGTCAACCAATGCCAGGTACAGTACATGAGAGGGTAGTCAGCCAATGCCAGGTACAGTACACGAGATGGTAGTCAGCCAATGCCAGGTACAGTACATGAGAGGGTAGTCAGCCAATGCCAGGTACAGTATATGAGAGGGGAGTCAGCCAATGCCAAGTACAGTACATGAGAGGGTAGTCAGCCAATGCCAGGTACAGTACATGAGAGGGTAGTCAGCCAATGCCAGGTACAGTATATGAGAGGGGAGTCAGCCAATGCCAAGTACAGTACACGAGATGGTAGTCAGCCAATGCCAAGTACAGTACACGAGATGGTAGTCAGCCAATGCCAGGTACAGTACATGAGAGGGTAGTCAGCCAATGCCAGGTACAGTATATGAGAGGGGAGTCAGCCAATGCCAAGTACAGTACACGAGATGGTAGTCAGCCAATGCCAAGTACAGTACACGAGATGGTAGTCAGCCAATGCCAGGTACAGTATATGAGAGGGAAGTCAGCCAATGCCAGGTACAGTACATGAGAGGGTAGTCAGCCAATGCCAGGTACAGTACATGAGAGGGTAGTCAGCCAATGCCAGGTACAGTACATGAGAGGGTAGTCAGCCAATGCCAGGTACAGTACATGAGAGGGTAGTCAGCCAATGCCAAGTACAGTACATGAGAGGGTAGTCAGCCAATGCCAGGTACAGTACATGAGAGGGTAGTCAGCCAATGCCAGGTACAGTACATGAGAGGGAAGTCAGCCAATGCCAGGAGCAGTACATGAGAGGGAAGTCAGCCAATGCCAGGTACAGTACATGAGAGGGTAGTCAGCCAATGCCAGGTACAGTACATGAGAGGGTAGTCAGCCAATGCCAGGTACAGTACATGAGAGGGTAGTCAGCCAATGCCAGGTACAGTACATGAGAGGGAAGTCAGCCAATGCCAGGAGCAGTACATGAGAGGGAAGTCAGCCAATGCCAGGTACAGTACATGAGAGGGTAGTCAGCCAATGCCAGGTACAGTACATGAGAGGGTAGTCAGCCAATGCCAGGTACAGTACATGAGAGGGTAGTCAGCCAATGCCAGGTACAGTACATGAGAGGGTAGTCAGCCAATGCCAGGTACAGTACATGAGATGGTAGTCAGCCAATGCCAGGTACAGTACATGAAAGGGAAGTCAGCCAATGCCAAGTACAGTACATGAGAGGGTAGTCAGCCAATGCCAGGTACAGTACATGAGAGGGTAGTCAGCCAATGCCAGGTACAGTACATGAGAGGGAAGTCAGCCAATGCCAGGAGCAGTACATGAGAGGGAAGTCAGCCAATGCCAGGTACAGTACATGAGAGGGTAGTCAGCCAATGCCAGGTACAGTACATGAGAGGGTAGTCAGCCAATGCCAGGTACAGTACATGAAAGGGAAGTCAGCCAATGCCAGGTACAGTACATGAGAGGGTAGTCAGCCAATGCCAGGTACAGTACATGAGAGGGTAGTCAGCCAATGCCAGGTACAGTATATGAGAGGGGAGTCAGCCAATGCCAAGTACAGTACACGAGATGGTAGTCAGCCAATGCCAAGTACAGTACACGAGATGGTAGTCAGCCAATGCCAGGTACAGTATATGAGAGGGAAGTCAGCCAATGCCAGGTACAGTACATGAGAGGGTAGTCAGCCAATGCCAGGTACAGTACATGAGAGGGTAGTCAGCCAATGCCAGGTACAGTACATGAGAGGGTAGTCAGCCAATGCCAGGTACAGTACATGAGAGGGTAGTCAGCCAATGCCAAGTACAGTACATGAGAGGGTAGTCAGCCAATGCCAGGTACAGTACATGAGAGGGTAGTCAGCCAATGCCAGGTACAGTACATGATAGGGAAGTCAGCCAATGCCAGGAGCAGTACATGAGAGGGAAGTCAGCCAATGCCAGGTACAGTACATGAGAGGGTAGTCAGCCAATGCCAGGTACAGTACATGAGAGGGTAGTCAGCCAATGCCAGGTACAGTACATGAGAGGGTAGTCAGCCAATGCCAGGTACAGTACATGAGAGGGAAGTCAGCCAATGCCAGGAGCAGTACATGAGAGGGAAGTCAGCCAATGCCAGGTACAGTACATGAGAGGGTAGTCAGCCAATGCCAGGTACAGTACATGAGAGGGTAGTCAGCCAATGCCAGGTACAGTACATGAGAGGGTAGTCAGCCAATGCCAGGTACAGTACATGAGAGGGTAGTCAGCCAATGCCAGGTACAGTACATGAGATGGTAGTCAGCCAATGCCAGGTACAGTACATGAAAGGGAAGTCAGCCAATGCCAAGTACAGTACATGAGAGGGTAGTCAGCCAATGCCAGGTACAGTACATGAGAGGGTAGTCAGCCAATGCCAGGTACAGTACATGAGAGGGAAGTCAGCCAATGCCAGGTACAGTACATGAGAGGGAAGTCAGCCAATGCCAGGTACAGTACATGAGAGGGTAGTCAGCCAATGCCAGGAGCAGTACATGAGAGGGAAGTCAGCCAATGCCAGGTACAGTACATGAGAGGGTAGTCAGCCAATGCCAGGTACAGTACATGAGAGGGTAGTCAGCCAATGCCAGGTACAGTACATGAGAGGGAAGTCAGCCAATGCCAGGTACAGTACACGAGAGGGTAGTCAGCCAATGCCATTTGTGGATTTATACAACAGCCTAATGATCATGAAGAGCTAGTTATGGTTCTACTTTTTTTTTCTTGTCATCGTGGTGCAGTATTCAGCAAATTGCTGAAATACAATCTGGAGCCCATGCGATGCCAACATGGAGTGCGTATCTTGAATTTCTCAGGAGTTCCAGATTATAATACATAAACAGAAGCAATGTCTTTCATCTCTTTGTAAGTGTTTATATTCCTGATAACTGCAAGTAAGTGTCAAACACAGTCAGCTTCCCATAAAGGATTTTATGTACCGGGGAGGATATTCTCCTACATAATGAAAGAACACGATTGTCGGACTGCATCCAAAAAGATTATGTTGCGCTCGCATGTATACACCCTGGTGAATAATCAGCACTCTCTGCGGAACACAGAACAAGCTTTCAAGACGCATTACAAGATGAAAGGGAGCTTGGCGTAAAATCATCTGCAGTCCAGCCTTTTCCAGAACAACATGTAACAGAATTAGCCTTCGAGGTAAAAGGCCTTCGCTGGCTTCAGATGAATCCTTAGAAGCAAAGCTAAAAGTTTCAATCTGGCCCATGCAGGCAGTTGTTATTGATAAAAGTGGTAATTTTGTTAAAGGTTGGTCAACAGGAACATGATAACCGGTGTTTTGCTCCGTAGATGGTGGTCATGGCCACCTTATCCAATGGACAATGAGGGCATTTGCCAAGAAACGTTCTCCCCTATTAGACGCCTGGTTGAAGCCTGAACAAGGGTGAAACGCGTTGCGTTCTTTTGACAGTCCTGCACTTTATCTTTCTTTTATCCTTCTGTTATTTTAACTGTTAAATTATCTTGCCCTGTGTTGCTGCTGACTGTGTGGCGCCCACTGGGTCGTGGAATCGTGAGAACCTACATGTAAGCAGTTACTCTTGTTATATTAAATGTTATACACTTTCTACACTAATTGAATGTGTGGACATTCCTTCCCTTGAATTTGAGAGTTAAGTAAGCTGGAAACTACAGGATCTGCAGTGTGACACAGACCTCTGCTTGAAATACTGCTTTTATCAGAAAATCTCATGAGTGCATCTCCCCAGGGGGAGCAAA
Source organism: Pelodytes ibericus (assembly GCA_036172795.1). Lineage (NCBI taxonomy): Eukaryota > Metazoa > Chordata > Amphibia > Anura > Pelodytidae > Pelodytes > Pelodytes ibericus. The sequence continues at coordinate 14,288,457 of CM069858.1, read as the reverse complement.
TACGTCTCTCCTGTTTCATTCTATCATCACACAATACTCACCAAAGGTGTTTTATTATCAATATTTATACCACAGTACATCTTACAGCGCACTTTTTGTTTTTCTTTGTTCTGATAGAAATGGACAATTAATATTGGGGGAAATAAGACATAAAAAAAAGCTTCAGGAGAGGTATGGGAATCAAGTATTTGTGACTTTTCTTCTTTTCGGGCTCAACTCAGGGATTCCAATAAAGAGAAGCAATATGGTCTTATCGTATTAGTATTTATACAGGGTAGAACGGTTGATGAGAGTGAGGGGGAAGGAGGATTACAGACAATGGAAAGGATTGAATTGAGTGAAGTCCCCGAGGAGCTCAGAGAATCGGATAGGAATTTATTTTCTGCAATATATGAACGTTTTAAACGTTATTTAAAAAAAACACAAGGGCATTGATGACAATTTTCCTTAAGCCTTGAACCACAGAAAAACCTATGAGTACTTAGCAAATAGGCTATAAAGAGTGCACATTGTGAATGGAAGGTCTGAGCCCCCCGTAAAAAAAAGAGGATTTGGGGGTGCACTATTTAAAGTAATGCTCAGGGCCCACCCGTACCTTAAAAGTGACCCTGTGTACTGTACTTAATGGTTAGGAGCTTCCACTTCATTGTGCCCTGTCCTGATTCCTACAAAAGGCTGAACTTCTTTCTGGTCCCTGCTCCTTTTTCATCATTGGGTCATAATACAGTTGATACGCTGACAGAAGAGATAAGGTCTTCTGTTAAGAGAGGAGAAGCCAGAAATTTGGAGAAGCATTTTGTGGCGAAACCGGCCTCGCCACGTGTCCTTGGAGGGGGCTGCTTGCCCGCCTCTTGCCTTTGGACTATGGACCAGACTTTATGTGAATGTGTTATACCCCAGATAGGAATCCCATGGAGCCCATTCGTATGAAACTGACTGTAAAGACTTTGGCTCCATGGCGATTAAACTGTATTTGTGTGGTCCGAGCGCCATTCACTTAATAATGTGCGCTCAGACCTGAGCTATCTGGGGATATGTGAAATGTCTGTGTGTTATGTGTAAAATGTGACTTTATGTATTTTAAAGTGTGTCCTCAATTACCCGTTGCAACATTGTTGCGAACGGGTAATTGAACAGTAAGTAGCCGTCCTTTGTTCTCGGGGGTGGCCGCTGTCACGAAGTGAATTCTGACAGTCTGACTGACTGGGGTTCTTGGAGGGGCCTGAGGGCCAAACACCTCCCTATAGATTATGGACCCTGTCTGTAATGGGTTTAAGCCTTCCATTGTTTAGTTATGTCAGCCACCCAGTCTGACTACCTTGCTTCTGGCTCCAGATTAAAGTGGCTAGATACTGCTTTACTGGTGATGTGTTTAAGTTTTCTATTGTTTAATCAAGTGTTATCTGATTGCAGTTTGGTGTATATATGTCTGTGTTGTTTGTCAAATAAAGTTAGTTCAATCTTGCTGTAAAAGTTCCTGCTTAACCCTCAAAGTGAAGTGTCGTCTCATTATTGGGGGAAGGATTTATTGTATGCTGTTCCAGTTTGACTGCTAGGAGAGTAAACCTATTCGTATGGTTCCTATTCAACTGTCTACAGCATTCATATGCTTGGGAGGATTCATATGCTTCTCCGGTTTGGTGGTTGTGGTGTCTGCTGCAGTGCTTGGAGTCCTCAGGAAGCGCTAGGAGCATCCTTTAACGGAGGTACCCAGTCGGGGTGCCAGGCGATCCGTTACACATTTTTTTTACAGGGGTGACATATTATTTCTTCAAAAGAAGTTGTTACAGGAGAAATAGGCTCTTGGTGGTGTCTTGGCTATGCCCATTGCCAATGTGGTGTAGTCCTCTGCTGTTTCCATACTTCCTCCCACCAATTCTAGGCTTACTATCAAAAGTACTAATTTGTACAAATGCATCACGGTATCTGGCCTCTTGGGGAATATCACATTGCAGACTTGGACGTCGCTTTGCTTTGTATTAAACTATGGATTTATCACTGACGCACACATTTGAGTGCCCACACCTGATACCTGTAAGACATGTAATTCTGCCTCTCTTAAAGTATGGATGCTTGGATGTATAGAAATATTTGCAGCAGTTTAGGGAATCCCATTTATAGTCAGTGGGCTGATTCAGTGGGGTCATTATTTGGACTGTAAGTTCATTTTTCTAATTTGTACCTTGACTGTCCTTTTAACACCCTTTTGAACTGGCATTTGTAAGGTGTTGCGGTATGCATAGCAAGAACAAGTAATTATTTCCGCAGTTGGATTAATTATTGAGGAACTCAAGAAGACCATGGACAAAGGATGAAGAGGTGGACCTTCTGTAGACACTGGAAGAACTTCTCCTGATGTATTGTGGGATTATATGACAGGCCAATAGGGTTGCCACCTTTTTTTCATAAAACTACCGGCCTTACTAGTGTCTCCATAGACTTAACATTGGTCCGATGCCAATTATTTACCGGCCTGCCGGTAAAATACCGGCCAGGTGGCAACCCTACAGGCCAAGGATCAGAAAGAGCTAATTATGGCGCTGCATACCACTGTCTTCTAAAGAGGAAGTGATGGGGGACTCAGTGAGACCACCAGCACTGCATTTGTGTTGGATGTCCACAAACCTTCTGAAAAAGGTTATTCAAAAGCAAACACCTGGGAGTTCAACGTGACATTTTCATTCTGAAAGCAGCAGTTCCTTTTAATAGGTTTGAACTTTTCCCATGTATTTACTGCGGAGAGTAGACCTTTAATCCGTAGGAATAAGTAGGACTATTAAAACAAATATTAAAATAGTGGATTAACGTTGTCAGGAAAGGCCTTCCTTGATTTAACACAGATCACGGCACAAAAATGCCTTGCATTTTTATAGTTCTATAGAAAAAAAATATATCAATCCAATGCTTTATTATCCTGTATGAATGACATAAAAGAACGAGGAATGCCAAAATCGTAAACCTTTTTTTAATAAATCCGCCCTTTCTCTGATTAAATCACTTTCTAAATTGTCTTTGTAGTAGGTTTCATTCAGGTGCAATCCTGGTTATGTATACAGGAAATAAGCAGTAGGAAACTGACATCATAGTACTGGTCCAATGGGGTTTGGCCTGCTATCGTCAGAGATGACCTCATGTTGGTCTTTTGCTGATGCTTCTATTGATTTGTCAGACAGCCAATAAGAACACAAATAGACACCAGAGAAAGTGCCCTAGTGCTTAGTTACACTCCTACTATATCTGAGAAACTGAACGCAGTTGAAAGGTAATTTAAAAAGTGAATAAATCAGCAAAACTTGGCTTCTTTATTGCTAGCTTAATTGTTACTATTAATCCCACTTTAAATGATTTTTAAGTGTAGATATTTTTACAAGGGGGCTGAAAAATAGCTTTAATTTAATTGGTTCCTCGACCATGAACATAGTAAACTTACAATTTATAAGTTATGTAGATTTGTTGCATTCTCTAAATTACATATATACAAAATAAAATCAAGGTCTTCCTCCAGAGTACTGTCACTTATTAGTTGCCATCTATATTCCACAGTACTGATATTATAATGAAAACTTTGTTCTAACTCCATTATTGTTCGGTTCCTAGGATGAGCACAACCCTACATAGTCTGCTATCCCGATTCCGGGGAGCCAACAATGGAAGACATTGACAATGCCTCCAAAATCATAGTGAACTGGTGTACAGAACTGCTGCCATCATTATTCTATACGCTAGGGGCACACTGACCGGCCAGGTTGATGTAAGGGACGACACGTGACCCAAACAGGCTGGGCACACACTTCCTTTTAATCATGTTCCACAAAGTAACAAAGGCTATAATATGAGGTAGGGAACAAATGGGACCTGGAGTCTTCAGCTTACCCAAAGACCCCAATTTTTTTTTATTAGTATATACAGTATTGTATCTTCCACAAGGCAAACAGGCCACTCGCCTAGGGCGGCACTTTGCCAGAGGGTGTCAAACATTTTCACTCCGCCCCCACCGTTCAGCAAGCTTTAGCTCCTTCCAATTAATCAGGGTGATGAGGGCATGTAATGGACGTGGTGGGGGTATGCAATGTGGGTGATGGGGACATGTAATGGGATGATTTAACATTTAATGTGTGTGCAATGTGGGTGGTGGGGCATGTTGTGGGTGTGCAAAGTGGGTGATATTGTATGTTGTGGGTGTGCAACGTGGGTGATGTGGCATCTCGTAGGTGTGCAACGTGGGTGGGGGGAGGGGGGGGTGACCGGATTTTGTCTGCCTAGGGGAGCACAAAACCAAGATTCACCACTGAGTATATTTATAACACCATTATCTGTCAGTTTAGCACTGCCAGTACTAGAATCTGAAAACTAAATGTTGAGGGATTGGGAGGTTTTACCTGGACATACTTATAAGCTAGAGAATTCTCAGTATATTGTTACTGGTAGAACACTTTATAAATGAAAATAAATCCATTATAAACATGGGGCACGATTGTTGTGTATCAATGCAGAGGACATCATTGTAAATACGGCTTTTTAAACAGAGTACAGAGGATGTGCGGTGCATTCAGTTTCAGATGCTGACCTGTTTTGAAGGTCCACTCTCTGGTCGAGATGAAGGAAAGCTCTATTTGTTTAGGTCTGTGAGAAGAATGTTCCATGGGAAGCCCCATGGCGTTGCTTTTTGGATTCCATGTTCACTCTCCCGCTGCAAGTGTTTGGCCTGTAAAACCCAGCTCCGCACAACAGCGTGATATGTCTCATTCAACATGTGGTTCATGGAACCGTGCCAGCTCCCAATCCGTTTTATTATGTGAACCTAGATCAGATGGACAGCAAAAGAGCTGGGAGCATCAGACTCATATCTAAGAAGCATTTCTAAGTGGTACTGTGATACAGGGAACAGAAGGGTATAGATTAACACATGATAATTCTGAAAGATACTAATCAGTGCTATATTCCAGAACCTCGTAATATCCAATAGAATCTACCGTTTTCCCCAACACTGATTCTACATCTCAAAGTGTTTACTACTTGTAAACAGATATGATATCATATATTTTGGAGAATAAATACATATGTGTATACCTTTGGCTACTATTTAACACAGAAGGCTTCATTCAATATCTAGGCATATGAATAATCATTTTACCTGTTTTGTAACTTTTATAGATATATATATATATACTGTACTGATCAGTGCCCTTTATACTATTCATAAAGCTTGTGTCTGTGACCATTATTACATTACATTAGCTCTTGTTTAAATAGCACCACCACTTACGTAACAGTCCATGGGGAGATGGGGCATGTAACGGGGGTGATGGAGGTATGTGATAGGGTCATGTAATGGGGTGATGTGGGTTATGGGGCATGTTGTGCCTGTGTAGCGTGGGTAGGGGGTGCCCGAACTCACAAAACCAAGATACACCACTGCCTACACCAGAGAGCTTTCATTTGATCTTCAGTTGACCTGATGGTTTATGCGATTAACACCCATTCCCTTGCTTGGGAAAATATATTGGATTCATTTTTATCTCAATCCCACCTAGACCAACCTTAGAGTTTTGGAATAATCCCCCTTGATTCGCAATTTTTTTTTTATTTTTTTAAGAAAAACTTCCTCCGACCAGAAGAATTCTGCAGAACACAAATAAGGCAAACTACTGACGTTAGGACTTGTTAAGGAATCTATTTCCCTATACTTGACTTGTCTACCAAATCAGATAAGAATACAGGGATGATTCCAATCAGCCGTTGGTTACGTAATAGTAACATATGGGGGGGTCGGCAAAAAGCTGCATGTTGTCAATATATATGTTTCTAAAATGCAATCAAGCCTGTAGTTTAAGATAATAAAGGAAAATAAACCCTGTTGCTAAGGCAAACCAGTTCTGTTTTTTTTTGGTTCCTTGTGATGAGATATTAAACCTAATCTGTCTCAAATTGGATTTTTTTTTTTTTGTACGAGTTTTTTAAATGTTCAGTAAGAAATTATAGATGGGACAGATCCAAATCAATGACTCCATTGTACAGTAATAATCCCCAAAATTAAGGAGAGTACGCAATGTGTTTAACCATTTGAGTGACAAAGGGGTGTCTAAAAATATTTGATACTGAGGGCGCACAGCAGGTAGAGTTGGCCTCTTCCCTTAGTGGAGTGACTATTCACTTAAAGGTGAGTGGAGATGATCATTTTAGTGGACCATTCAACGATCCTGACATGGAGTGACCGACTCATTTCGCAGCAGCAAGGCTGTACAGAGTCTTTGGTACCAAATGCTCCATGAAAAACAATGAATCACACAGCACTCAATAAAGTGAGGTGTTTATTATCACCAAATTGGCAACGTTTCACGCCTGTCGGCCTTTGTCAAGATTCGGCAAAGACCCAACTGGGTCGGAGCGTTGGTAGCAAACTGGTGGTGTCCTACTGCCGGCACCGTATTAATAGTGAGTGTTGATAGATCTTTTTTGCCTTCATTTGGTACTAAATGATAATGACAACACTGAATCCTATTAAATTAAGCTGATGACAGCTGTATTAAACAAATGTTACCAGTAAATGTGTCAGCAGTGTAGCTCCTTTTAGAAGCAGGAATATTTCCTAGAAAAAAAGGAAAGAAAAATAAAGAAAGAAAGAGTGGGAGGAAACAAATAGGAAATTGTCTCTTCAACATATAACATTTCTTTAACGTTCTATTACGAAGTGGTTAAGATTGATGTTACCAGACAACATTTTTTTGGTCATTATGGCTTATAGATGTAGTGCATGGAATGTGTGGGTTTTAATGCTGAGAAATATTTGTACTCCCTAGTGGAAGTCAATGTGCTTAACCAAAAAAAAGGAGGACAGTTTTTAATGATCTGAAAAGGATTATTCGTGCTCCTGGTAGTTTGCTGGGAAGACTGATGGCTGCCTGGTTTGCTATGTAAAAAATAAAAAAAAACGAAAATTGGCTCCCAAAATTATTCCATGAAGCAATTTGTCAAAATATGGGGGGGGAAATCTATGACCCCAGCTTTTTATAATGGATAAGGAAACAGGTTGAATGTCCCATATGTGTTTGTCCTAAAGAGTTGAAATTATTCAATAGCTAGATCTGCATGTATGTCATTTGATGATGCTGAACAAAGTGTCGGAAGTGGCAAAAAGGGGCAATTGTTGAGGTTTGATTTTTATATATCCAGGCGTATCGCTGGAACTGGTACACCACCAAACAGGTTTACCTGGTAGTTTTATATATACATATGGGTTGACATGGTGCAAAATGATAGTAACTTGTGTAACTTGTGTTTTAGCCCTTTTCTCTCTCTGTGATGACCGCCCTTCTGTAAAAGACATGGGGAACAAAGAATCAGAAAGCTGAGGCAGCACTGGAGGCCAAACACACTGAACAGCCAAAAGATAGCATTTTAACATTTTTGGCCCAATTTTGGACAACATCAGGAACATTTAGAATCAACCCCCTTTATGTTGTCCATCATTGCCAGTGGCACAAACAAATACCCTGGACTCCCACGGATCTCATCAATCTGCTCCAATACCTTCAGAAGAAAGCGGGGTAAATTCCGACACCTGGGAGGTCTTCTCAATGCCGGGAAAAACCCAGCCCGTGTAAACGTGAACAACCAAACAGAACGACGATGCGGAGAAATGTACACTTAACGTGCCATTCTGGCGTAAGTGTAGAAAACGCCGTACATTTTGTTGGTTGGTGTATAATGCTGGTGTCCTTTTTATGGATTGTCACAACATATAAAATAACTTTTTTTCTGGACTACAGTATATTGTTGGGACTTCTTCCCTGCATCCTCTTTCTATTTGGTGTTCGTCATTTCCAGTGTACTTTGTATACATTATAAAACTATGGACCTATCCTAGTGCCAGGCTGCTTTATCTCCATCCAACTCTTTGTCAGCCTGACCCTGCTTTAAACTGTTGTAAACATATGGGTTAAAATACTATAATCATAACCATTTGAATCCTGCCTCCCCCCCCCCCCCCCCCCCCCCATAGGGTAATAGCTCCATCATCAGATTACAAACATGAAATTCCCACGTAAGTGGAGGCTCAATGTAGAGCAATAAGGTCATTATGTAGCTTACTTACGTAATGGCAGTACTAAAAGTAATAAGGATCAAGCATGTGGTATTGACAAACAGTCTCTGTAGAACTTTAGTAATAAAATTCCATCCACAAATAAGTCATCAGGCATGGTTTTCTGCAGATTCATGCAAAACAGCACTTTTCACCAAGACAATGTATGCCTCACTCAACATGATTTGATAATACGTATCGTACTCAGGTTGGCAATGAGAGTTACAGATAATTTAAACTATCAAATTCTATGCAGCCAACAGGAGACTGTATCTGTGACCTACATACCACCGGTGTTCTAATTTAGAATACTGTGCATAGCCTTCTGTCCATCTATTGGCTGTGCAGTGTTCTATTTTAGAATCTGGATCTTGAGCCAATTTTTAAAAAAAATAATTGGGTACATTTAAAAAAATGTATTGGGTAAATTTAAAAAAAATAATTGGGTAATTTTTAAGAATGCTCAATTGATCCAAGATCAATTTTGAGATAACACATTTTTTTTTTTTAAATCATCTCCAAGGTTCCTTATATCTATGCACTTTGTTAAATACTTTTGGTTAGTTCAGGAAAAAATTGCCAACACACTTTCAGCAAGTTTTAATCCTCAATGTGCCTTAAAATGTATGAGAATTAGTCCAAACTTAGTACATTGGTCCTGGACTCTATCTCATCAAATTTTACATACCTACGGACCAAATGTATGTCAGCTAAAACTTAATATTTAATAAATGCTGGGTGGAATGACAGAATCATCTAAGAACCCTTTTCATTTGTCGACATTCTTGGCCGTGTTAGATGTCGGAAAGTTAAAACAGAGGAATTTGTACCTACACGTTCTCACTTTCAGATGCTGTATGTACAACACATAGAACAGTTCAGGCCCTCGGGCTACCAGACAGTGAAAGAGGATTATTGATTACCAGTAGGGGCTAGTTATCTGAGTTATAGCTTACTGACTTGGAAAAAAAGGTATAAAAGAAGGATAATGTTACATTAGTATGTTTCCTTTTGGGGAGCTGCCAATTTGAGGGGTTCTTCAATTACTTCTGCCAATTCGTCTTGCCAAAACACTTATGCAGTGTACGAGATATTATAAGAATTAATCATTTTTATGCTTTAGAAGACTGTACTATGTACATGTATATGCCTCTAAAACCATTGTCTATCTTTTCAGCACTTCAAAAATTTAAACTAAACTACCACGTGGAAGCCAACAAATTCCCGAAAAAGAATACATCATTACAAACCAGGCACTACCTGTATTCCAGGTGTATCTGGGCACAGACAATCGAGGCCAAAAGACACCATTATAATAATAGGAATATATTAGTGGGTGTGGCTTAATAGGGACAGGGGCAAGGCCCGGACACAATAGACGAAGGCATGGCCAACTCAAATAGAGCATTGGTAGAAGGGGGTCTTTGACTGCGCCCTACTGTAATGGTAGATTTGTACGGTTCCACTTGTGGAATTCAATGATGCTCATCAGAGCCATATCCAGAGTATCTCCCCTATAATATAAATGGTTAAAATAAAACTCCAGAGACTTTTTTATGAGGTCACTATGCCAAAATGAAGTCAGCCATTTGGTTGCACTTGGTGCTCCAAATCATAATACTAAACTGATAATGTATTAAAAGGCACCCCGAAAGGTCATTTACCATCATGTGACTGTGACAGCAACATCCAACAACTGCCATTTTCACAGTGACAGGTCACGTACCACCGTGTGACAAGGGTAGTACCCAGTTATCATCTGTTAAATTCACCACGGCAGGTGATAAAGACATCCCCCGACTGCCATATGAAGTTAGGACCTTGGCTGAGCATAATGTAACCATTTGTTGTGAATAAATCTGCCATTTTTTCATAGAAAATGGTTTTGAATAGTGTGTAGGATATCAGTAGCTTTAAGAAAATGTCAAACTCTAGAAAGTTAAATAAATGGTAATTTCGTGTGGTTGTTTGCTAACATCTTTATATATTGCATATAACTGTGGGCAAAAAGATTACGTTATGTTTAATAGAAAGATTGCCTCAAGTGTTGACATTTTAGATAGAAACGTATTAATGAAAAACTACAAATAGCATACTATTGAGGTGAGAACATATTTTTTAGAATCTTGTTGAAGAAAGATCTGACACAGGATTCCAAACAACATGTCTGCCCCCTGACAGACCTACACTGAGTAAAAAGGGCTCTGTATTTTATGTTTATTAAGAAATTTGATTTTAAAATGCATACTCGTAATGCACTCTTTTAGTTAAAAATAATTTTTGGGTGACAGTTTTTAACAGGACCACACCCTTTTACCCATCCTGTATCAGTATGTACTTATATGTTTAGTACATCAATTAATGATAGGTGTACATCCCCTTCCTTGTTATTCTGGTTTAATGTTGGGAGAATTTGTCGGTGATTTTATAAAATAACATTTGTTTTATAACGTATTAAATGTATCAGTAAAACGAGCTAGCCTAGCAAACTGCTTGTAATGAAATGTTTTATAGTCACTTTTGTTAAATAATAAAAATGACATTTTTGATAGGGTGGCAGGGTTAGAAATTCTAGCGTATGCACTCTTCATCGGGGGAAAAACTCCCCATCAATCACGGGAAGATGCAGGGTTATTAGATATTCTAAACAGTTCATTATTTAACAAATATCAGCACAAGTTATGAATGCCCTCTCTGTCACAGTTTTATACGACCGTCGAGAAAAACATATCAAAATCCCAAGATGGGGCCTCCAGACATCCTATCAAGTGGTAAGAAAAACACTCGGAAACTCTGTGCAGAAGAGGGATTCATTATTCATCATGAGGATCGAATGTGTTCTTTAGAATCAAAGCAAAAATGTTTGTAATTGGTGGATAAAAGGTTGGCAGGTGGGCAATACAGTCTCAGGGCATGGATATGAGGGAGGCAACAAAGAAAGTGATGCTGTAAGTGCAAGAAGTATTATTAAAAAATATATATCACCTCAGAAATTCCTTTTAGTAAATGAGCAAGCATAAGTAGTACAGACTTAACCAGTAGAAAGACCTTACTTATTTAATTCACACAACAATACAAAAAAACACATAAAATAGGGGTTAGGTGTTCCCATAACAAATGTGGTGCAACTATGGAGCGTCTCTTCATCTGTTGACAGTAGACAAATACACTTGAGTTGAATCGTAATTGGTGGGAATAGGGCCATTCTAGACACAGAGGTAAATATAAGTAGCTGTGTGATTTGTAACTCAAATAAAAATGTTGACAGGTTGATGTACTGTATGTATTTTGAATCCAGTGAAGAAATAAAGAAGAAGAATGAGTGCTATATGGAATGGATGTACCCACTCCCACAAAGAGTGATACAATGGCAAGTGTGCAGGCCTGACGCACCAACCGCAGGTTCCCAACGATGCCTTTAATATATCTTATTGGTGAAAACGATCCACTATCCATAATATTTCTAGTCCCAAGAATTTTGGACAAGGGCTATTCAACCTGTATATTATTTCATGCTGGTTACCCAGTTGAACAGGTAATACCAGATTATGTACAATGTATTTTTAAATATTTTTATGCCTGGTTAATTAACATACAGGGATTTTTGGGACTGTGTGACAGTCTCACCCTAACTGACTTTCTAACCATCACTGATCAGCAGGACATGTTTTTTTTTAACCCTTAACAAAAGGGTTTAGCTGTCCTTTATGTCTTCATTCTTTCTCACTTCTTAACAATGCACTGTACAGGGCCAACTATGTTCTTCTTGAAGGAGGACCTCATCAGGTCTGTCCCTGCACAATGCATAGTGATGAAATGTTCCTCTCCCCTCACCTTTAAATATAAAGACCCCTCTGTCTTGAGCTTACAGATTTAGCATTTCCCATTCAGGTCTACGCAATTATAAGTAGCATGTGCTTTATCACACACTTTTATAGAGAAAGCTGTTGAGCTCCGAATTCTTTTCCTTTTCACCGATGTCTTAGGTAGGACATGTTGTACTTTTACAAGATTGGCAATCTATACATCTACACGTTCGAAGCCTAGTCATATGTACCTGGCTTATACTCTGTATTGATTGTAAAATAATCACCCTGGTTAGGTTTATCCTGTGATCTCCTGTGCATAATTCCAACAGATTATTTTGTTAGTTACGTTTCATATATAAGTCGTAGCAAAATTCTATTGCATTGTCTCTCCGTTCTAACCAGAGTGCATTGTGGTTTGTCAATTCCCAACCACTAATATTTTCCATGTACTGTTGGCCAGGCCTGTGGTGGTGGTCTAATGGTGATGCATCATGTAGATTTCGAGCATTCACAGTGTCCGGCCCTTTTTTGTTTTAACACAGGCGGCAATCAATTGTGCACAATTGCCACGTCAGCATTAATGCAAGTATTTGTCATCAGAGAATTTGTCGAAGGTTCATCCTTGTTTTTCCATCATGATCTATGAAAGGATCCACCCTTGTTGACCAGGGAAATAGCCGGTTGAAAAAGAATGATTAAACCACATAAAATACTTGTTCGAAAGCTCAGAGACATTTGTCTGTTTTTGATCACTGCAAACCAATTGCCAAATACCTTTGGTTACAACATAAAGGATACAACTGTCTATACATAGCTATGATTTATAGCCGAGGTGTTTTATGTTAAAAAAAAAGTTCTTAAATTGGCAATTTTAAATGGTGTGTAATTGATTGGTCAAGTGCAATAATTACAGAAATGTATGCATTTATTAAAATTTCCTAAATATGTTTAATTTACTTCAGCATTTGGCAAGAGCATGGAAGTAAAAACAAAAAATTTGCAACAATCAAAGTGTCTTAAATGATAACTTGTGGATAAGCTCCACAGAGGCATGTAGTGAATACTCAATGACAGATTTATTAGCCAGGTGTACAGCTGTACACATAGAATTCTTCAAATACAGACAGTGGGTGGAATTAGTGCAAGTGACAAAATAGTGGGTTCAGAATCGCTTGGAGGAAACAATTGTATAGCCTATTCTTTTAGGGCTTGAAGAACAAGAGGAATAGTCATGTGTGACTAGACTATTTGTCTAGTTCTCTAAAAACTACATAACATATGTTGGACATTCAGAGAGTAGACTTTTTATGGATATAAAATAATGAATTTGTAAAATTAGAGTTTTGATATACCAGCAAATGTGTAGTTTCCTAAAAGTGATTCTAAAATGAGACAAAATAATGTATTCTTACTGCCTCATTCCATTATAATATATTTCGTACATGTGACCTATTGTCCTCCTCTCTAATTGGTTGGTCCTGGAGCTGAAATACCAGTAGGCTTAGTACATACTTGCAAAAAACTCTCCCATTCTTCACTTATCCATAAATTGTAAACATTAAGCAAAGATAGCCTCTGTATAGTCAAACTGGAGAATTATTTTCCATCTTATTTTACGACTTGGTAGTCAATTCACCACAATTCACAGTTTGTTGAATAAACTCCTAGATTTTTTTGGTGCTTTGATACATATTTTTTAACCATAATGATGCATAATATTGAGATGTCCTCTGCTTTGCAATCTATCTTCCATTCATAATAACCCATCATTAATATTAAACATAATAATTAGGACCTAAAAAAAAAAAAAGTCCAAGCTTCATGGAAATAGAAGAAAAAAAAAATATCTTGCAGACATTTCCCCCCCCAAAAAATGAATTTTAGACATGAGTCGTCACGATACCATTATAATTTTCTTTTGTTTTTATTTTCTTTTTTGTATTTTGTATTTTTGTTATAGTTCCAAGATTTCAGATTTTCCATATGGCTGAAACAAAAAGATGAATATTTAAGTAATTGGAAACATTTCACTAGATGTATTTACCTAATGGAATTTTTTTTCGTTTTTTTTTTTTTAAATATAACGCAGTCCCGTTTCACACAAGCTGAACGAGAAAATAATAAATAGGAGTGACAACGCCAAGAAACAGTCGAGTTAATAATCAGAGGAAAATAAATACAGTAGTATACTAGTTTGCTGTTTTATGCAGAAAAACCTCAGTTTTGGCCAGACTTCACTGGTTTTAGTGATTTTTCACATCTGTTTTGAAATTTGTCTTCTCCCGGGCCTAGTCCTTTGATATCAAGCCCCAGATTACGTTTTAGAATGTCTGATATTTTGCACTTTGGAGTAAATGCGTCTTTCTTGTCAGATGTGGGCTTTCTGCAAATACCAGCTGCTAGATATACTACCTCAGGTAACCGATCTTTTGGAATATGGTTAAAACCTACTTTGTTCTTCCATGTCTTGGTTTTGACAAGAAAGGTTTGGCTTTTTTTTTTTTGTTTAATATATGACTAACATAAAGAAAACAGCAAGCTACAACATTCCTGAAAGTCTTCCAAGTTACAGCCTAAATTTAAAATTATTTTATCTTCCATTGCCTTATTTTACCAGTAACTCAGAACTGGGTGATTTCTATATGTTACTAATAAAAAAAGAAAGAAAGAAACATGTTGTAGCAGGAATTTGAGGTGCATAGTTTTTTATGGGTATATGAGAGCTGCCAGTAGTATTACGGTTTTTGGCATATCAACACCATTGACTATTTCTCTAGTGCGGTAGAAATTACTTCTGCCGTCGTTTATAGGACCACTGCAACTTGATAATGCCCCACCTTTTAGAATATGAACGTGTATTCATAATTATTAGAAGAAAAAGTATGCATTAAATAAACATTTGAATAGCTGTACTCTAATGGGTTTATTCCCTAAAATTCGTATTTGGTGGTCGGCTTTCAAATTTGAGACAAAGTCAAATTTGGTACCCGAAAAAAAAACCCCGGTTTCGAATCTTTCCCCACTGAAAGTAATAGGATGCAAATGAGGAAAACTAGATTTGAGACTAAATCAAATTTGGCAGGTGAGCTTGACTTAGTGTCAAATCATTTTGCCTCCCGTTACTTTCAATAGAGAAAATTCAAACCTAGGTGCTGAATTTCACTGAGTCTCAAAATGAATAGCTTGGAGGAAAGACTTAACAGGGGGGATGTGATAGAAACATTTACATCCATAAAGGGAATCAACACAGTAAAGGAAGAGAGTATATTAAAAAGAAGAAAAACTACCACAACTGGAGGACATAGTCTAAAATTAGAGGGGCAACGATTTAAAAGTAATATCAGGAAGTATTACTGTACTGAGAGGGTAGTGGATGCATGGAATAGCCTTCCAGCGGAAGTAACATAGTAACATAGTAATTTAGGTTTAAAAAAGACACAAGTCCATCAAGTTCAACCCATCTACCTATCATTCCAGCGTTTTGATCCAAAAGAAGGCAAAAACCACTAAGGAAGCTATTTCGAATTTTGCCTCCTAGGGGGAAAAATTCCTTCTTGACTCCAAAAGGGCAATCAGATTTCTCCTTTGATCAATAAGCTCTTTTATTAATGCTTATTCTATTATTAATACCCCAGTATGTTCTGCTTTTCTAAAAAAAAACATCCAGACCTTTTTTAAATGCATCTATTGTGGTTGATAGCACTACCTCTCTTGGCAGTGAGTTCCATAACTTTATTCTCCTTACCGTAAAGAATCCCTTCCTTTGCTGTCTATGAAATCTTTGCTCTTCCAGTCTCAGGGGGTGACCTCTTGTTCTTTGTACATTTCTGTTAATGAACAGGTCCCTGGAGAGCTCCTTATATTGGCCCTGCACATATTTATATAATGTTATCAAGTGGTAGAGGTAAACACAGTCAAGGATTTTAAGCATGCGTGGGATAGGCACAAGGCTATCCTAGCTATAAGATAGGGAACTGTGGACCAATACAATTATTTAGAAGATTGGGCAGACTAGATGGACCGAATGGTTCTTATCTGCCGACACATTCTATGTTTCTATGTTTCTATGAAAGTTGACCTCCAAATTTTAGTGAATAGACCCATAAATATGTTGAATTTACTAAAAAAATATATCAGGTTTGCTACTTCTACTGACCCTTTCACCAAGCACTCACATTTTTAGATTTAGAAAAGATAGCTTTTATAAAACAAAAACCATTGTCAGGGTTCTACTTTCTACTCTGACCTCCTGACACATACATTTATAAATCCTAATGTTTGTGCTCATATACCTTCTTCCTCCTCTAGAGGCCACACTACCTTTGTTTGCTTGTATTTCTTTCCCTCTGTTGGTGTCAGGTGGGCTCCTTAGCTGGTGCAAGCCAGCCTGTTAAATATCTGCAGTTTATTGCAAACAGGGCATTTCCATTGACGTTGGATGCCTGACTTCTGAGAGCTGCTTCATTTGTTCCAGATCCTCTGCTAAGTTGAATTGAACTGCTGCTCTGAATTTCTACCCTGTCCAGGAACTGGGAAACAAACCTGGAGGGCCCAACCAGTGAAGGGATGTTTCTCACCTAAGACTAAAGGATTCCTGCTTAGTTACAAGCTGTAGGGTTTGGGGTTTTCCTTCTTAGTTGCCCTTGCTCTGTCCTTCTCAGAGTACCTGTAGATAATAGTGATCCCTATATACACCAATTAGCCATAACATTATCACCACCTGATGAATATTGTGAAGGTCCCATTGTGATGCAAAAACTTCACTGACCAGTTGAGGCATGGACTCCACTAGACCTCTGAAGGTATGCTGGGGTATCTGGCACCAAGACGTTAGCAGCAGATCCTTTAAACCGAGTAAGTTGCGAGGTGGGGCCTCCATGGATCGGACTTGTTTGTCCAGCACATCCCACAGATGCTCGATTGGATTGAAATTTGGGGGATTTGTAGGCCAAGTCAACACCATGAACTCGTTGTTGTGTTCCTCAAAGCATTTTTGCTCTGTGGCAGTGAGCATTGTTCCTGCTGAAAGAGGCCAATGCCATCAGGGAATACCGTTTCCATGAAAGGGTGTACATGGTCTGTGACCATGCTTAGGTAGATGGTACATGTCAAAGTAACATCCACATGAATGGCAGGACCCAAGGTTTCCCAGCAGAACATTGCCCAAAGCATCACACAGTGGTCCTCATGTTATGGCTGATCGGTATATATATATATACAGACATTCAAGTAACCCTTGAAAGTAAAAGCACATTTTTTTACAAGGGGCGCCCTGGTGTTCCTATTTTCCGGCCACAACGTGGCACTGAGGGAGGGAGGCGGACCTCACCGGGGAAGAGGTGAAGGTCTGCCCCTCCTTCCATCGGAGCTCGTTTGTTTTTACTGGAGAGCAGCGGGCAGTACTAGCGCACACAGAGCTCAGACACTGCTGCTCACGCTCTCCACGCAGAGTGATCATTCAGAGCATCGGAAATAAGTAAGGAGCGCGAGCAGCACTGTCTGAGCTCTGTGTGCGCTAGTACTGCCTGCTGCTCTCCAGTAAAAACAAACGAGCTCCGATGGAAGGAGGGGGCAGACCTTCACCTCTTCCCCGGTGAGGTCCGCCTCCCTCCCTCAGTGCCACGTTGTGGCCGGAAAATAGGAACACCAGGGCGCCCCTTGTAAAAATGTGCCCTAGGACACAGCTACTTCACCTATAGGAGGGTGTGGCCCTGTTTGTGGTACAGCCAAACATCCCAGCTTACATTAAAAGGTACAACAAAAATACGTTATTGGGGAAGGCAGGCATTAGAGTTTAAGGGTGAGGATAGGCACCGAAAACTGATTTTAGATTATTTACATATTGCTCTAGAAATAAAGCATGAAAGAACGTCTGGAAGGAGAAAGAGCCCATGTTTTCTTTAAGTACATTTATAACTATGTCATTTCTCTGGGGTTAGAGTCTGGCAAACGACTGAGCAAGGAATATGGTCAGTGTCAAAGGATTCTGGAACAGCAGTGATTTATGGATCCTAAACAGAACCACGTGGAATTCACGGATGATGAAAAGCACCAGGCGCTATTTCCCCAATTTGAAATGATCCAATTTCCATCCCATTCCAGATACATCCAAACGAAAGGAATTTTTACTGATAGGAGAAGTCATCAAACCTTCTTTGTTAGTTTGTTTGTAACAAGTGTTTCAGCGTTTTCTCATCTCCAGACACCAATGGCTTTGTGCTATAAATCAACCAACTGATGCTATAAATTAACCAACCCGTGCTATAAAACAACATCATTAACACTTTTACAGACAGAGGGAATGAGGGAATCCATACCCATAGTTTCAAAACCAGCTGCTTACAAAGTTTTTGCTCATGGTTGTCTGTCAATAAAGGTGTTTTTGTGCTACCGAGGTAATTAGACTAATTAGTTTCCAGCTGTAGCATTAAGAAAAACATTGTTTTAGTGGTGTCTAAATAGCATATAAATAGACAAGTTGATTGAAACATAAAAAATAATTAGGTGTATGAATTAAACCATATTTACATTCACAAATAAATAAATAAACATTTTCATACTTTTATATTATGCTAACTTTATATAACATTTATAGTTATTTATATTTATTTATAGTTATAGTCAGGGGTAGCCTGGCAAGAGGGGCAGTTGTCCCGAGGGCTGTTCTCTAACATCACTCAATGGGTTGGGGTTGCACCACTTCTCACTATGCCCCAGTGGGCCAATTTTCCAATTATCCAATTGTCTTGTTTGTCTCTGTATTTCTGTCATTATATCTGCCTTGCCTGTTTTTCCGTGTCCGCCGATAATACCGGTGGCCTGTTGAAGTTGCACAATACGCCATATTTCGTTTTCTAAGACCCATGAATATTGGAGTACATTGACTCATTGGTGGGCTAAGCATGATACGGCCATATGGCGCGACTCGATGTCCAATCTTTTCATTGAAGAATAGGTGCTTTTAAAGTAGCCTTAAGAGAGATTCCCAGTGGATTTGTCTCTGTATTATGTATATATGTTGGTCACTTAGGCAGCCCAGTGTATTACATACACTGTTTTAGGTTTGTGTTCCCCATGCCTTTGTATTTGTATGATTATTTGAAGCCTGACTAGCTTTGGGGTATAACGCCCCACCTCACAGGTGCTCTATCTATTGTAACTGAAGTGTTTTGATGCAGTGGTGGGCTAAGCATGATATGGCCACATACACAGGAGAAACCACCGGGCGAGGGATTCCCCTGTTGTAGACTACTGTGAGAGATTTGGGGAAAAACTGGCATATCATTTGTGCAATATTCAAGCAATCTCATTTTAGATGTTGATTGTTATCAATTTAAAGAGAAATAACATAAAAGCACACAGGAGCATCCTGCAAATAAACATATGCTACTGAAAAGTGCATTAAGTTTAACTGAATATAAGTTGAATATAAGCACCTTCCTGAGCCCTGTTTGATCCAATTTGCAATATCATGGATCAATAATGTTCATCAATAAGAGGACTGTCACCTATACATTGTTTATTCTGTGAGTGTAGAGAACAAAAGAATATCCATACATTGTGTTATCAACGGAGAAACTATCCTTTAAACTCAGCTCCATTCAGGCATGTCCCGCACAGAAGGAGTATCATTAAAATGCAAGCTTTGAGTTTGAATTCCAGTACCGTGGAAAGGGTTAGGCAATGGCTGAGCGACAGTCAACAGAGAGTTGTAGTCCAGGTCAAGATCTTGTTGGTAAGGTATGTCTTTTTACCGATGATACAAAAATTTGCAAGATCTCGGATAATTGCTAAAAAGTAGATGAAGGGTGTTAATGATGCCCATCGCCCCATCACCGTGAAGAGTATTTATTAACGGCCTAGGGTCCCTGGAGAAGTCCCTGGCCCATTTCGTTACGGGGCTAGGAGCATTTGGCAGGCTCCCAGCCCTGTGAAGAGTAAGGGGGACAGGGCCACTTGACCCCCATCTCCATATTTATTATAAGTGCAGGGAACATCGGCAGCTCTCACCACCATTTTTATTATGGAGAGGGGGTCGGGGTTACTTGCTCTGGTCCCCCGTATCTATGAGGTGTTCCAGGGTGTGATTTGGACAAGCTTGAAAAATGTGAATGCATGGAAAAGCCTTCCGGCAGAAGGGGTAGAGGTGAATAACCTGAATAAGGGGAATAGGCTGAGTGCTAATTATCGGCCGACATCTTTTTATGGTCTTATGTTCCAAATATGGATATTTGTAGTGTCTCCTGTTTATGACATCACTATGGGTCTTGATATGCAAACTTTGTATTGTCTGCATTGACAGTCTGAGCGGTGTTACGGAAATTCCTCTGTAATAAGGTACAATAAGTGCACTTTTCACCTATAGTTTTTTCGTCAAGATAACGATTTTCCTCACTAAACAGATAGACACACAAGTACGCTTACTGGCTTGCTTAATGAAAAACAGACTAGAATGGCTTTTGTTATAATAGAACATTAAAGCCCTTTTTTATGGTTTATTGTTTATATACAAACCAGACTCTGAAGATTAAAAAAAAAATATATATATATATAATTCAAAAAGAACACTTTCACCGGAAGAAAGCACTGGGAAAGAGGTATAGTCAAGTGTCCAAATAAAATAAATAAGTAACTCGTATTAGTTTTTATATATGTGTAAGGCCATAGGCCTCTATTTGTGGGAGGAGTTAGCGTTACTATTTAACACTACTCCCCCCTCCTTACCTCTGCCGTCGACTACGCTGTTCACCCCACCCACCGCACCCTCTTATAATCACACAATACCTTGGGAGGCCCTCTTTATTTACAGGCCTACCCCCTACGTTGGTTCCAGCACACCTCACCGACTTGTCCTATCTCATGGTATTTTTACAGTACTTATTTACCGACCACAAATATGTTTAACAGCTTTGGAAATGCAACTTTTTTTCCTAGGGCAAATCAAGGGTTAATTATCCACCTAGCAATGCACATTGGTGTTTGCGAATATTTTATTTAAATGTATCTTTTATTGGAAAAGAAATGCGTGCAGCTGAGATAAAACAAAGTAAAACATTTGCCAATGCAGACGCAGCTGCGATCTTCGCATAAACAATGAAACAGTGCAAAATGTTGTTTTTCGTATTCGTCCAAACATTCCAAGAAGAACTAAGATATTAAAGGTGCAGGAAAGTACACCCAAAAAATGAGGCGTAGGATTATAAAATAGGTCATCATAAGACGCCGCCGTCGAAAGAACAGGTAGCGAGAATTAAAACATACAAATAAGCTGTGGTTATTGAGCACAGCTGAGCATAATTATATCGTCAAAAAATTGCTCGAAGAAATAAAGTGACATAGAAAGAAGAAAGAAAAAGGTAAACAGAAAGTGGGACTAAGAAAAATGTAAGAGGGAAACACAGAAGGGATGAGGGCATTTTGAGAGGGTAATGCCAGCAACCTCAAGGGAGAGGTGCACTAAAGGTGGGCTACTGGACCACACTATTGGTGGCCAGCGAAAAACACCTATCCTCAGCCTCAACTGAGCATAGGTAGTGCCCTGGGGGGGGGGGGGGGGGGGGGTCTCAAAACAGATTACTGACATAAAATTGTCGATAAATGGAAGTCCAAAACAGAGTCCTATATTTGAAAAAAACGTCACATAGGCTTAGCAGCGACCAGAACCCAAAAAATGAGAAATGGTGGGAAACGGGAGAAAACATGGAACAATGAACTTCAGGTGCGTCTATCAGTGGGAGGAAACATCTTCCTGTCTTGGGGTCGAAGGCTCTGCCAGCTCTTGTGTAGGAGAAATTATTTGAGATAAGCCAAGGCCTGTGGATCTCCTCTGGGCTGTCTATAGAAATAAGTTTACCCTCTTTCTGAACAGAGAGGGAATCTGTAGCTCCCCAATAGTATTTTACTTCCAAGTCCCGGACATGCTTTGTTACCGGGACCATAGATCTCCACAGTAAGATACTTGGTGAGAGGTCTTCGAATAACAGTAGGGTGTCCACACAATGCTGTAGCAGCGAATGTTGGCCAGAGGTTTGAATTAGAGATGCCTTATCAGATAATGATAAGCACATCTCTTGGTCTTCTGGCGATGCCCTTTGTGCCTTCCTAATTCAGAAGTAATCAATATCAGTCAATTCCGAGCTGTCCAATTTCAGACATAGTTTGCTGAACCAGTCTCTGAGGTAGCCACCTCGGGCATGCCCCTAATTCTGATGTTATTGTGGCACACTCTGGCATCAAGGGTTGGTGTAAAATAATTTAATTGATGAATTTGTTGTGCCATGTGCCCACCTTGGGTCTGGAGATCAGCATATGTTTTTTTATGTTCTGTCTGAGTTGCTTCTATCATGTCTACTTTACCGCGTAGCGTAGTAACTTCGCGTCTCACCACAGTCACCTCCGCTATTAAGGCGTCCCGCATCTTGCGGAATGCGTTTTTGATATCTCCCTTTGAGGCCAATTATCCTTCCGAGTTAACGTCAGGAGTTATAGTAAGCAAGACTTTGGTCCATCTCTAACTCTTCTGAGGCGTCATCCGAGGTAAGAGCCACCTGAGGAGGCGTTGGCAAAAGCACACTAGGTGCAGGCATTTGCTTTAGAGCTCCTATGTCTTGGCCTTTTGCTTTAAAGTGATGTTTTCTTTTTCTTTTTTTCATTTTGTTTCTCTTTGTGGCATGGGGAACCTCTAATAGTGCATACCTGACAAATAGAACTCAACTGCTCTGTAATAAAGTTTAAGTGTAAAATCTTCCAGATACCCTTATAAATAATGGCAGATAGGCTGTGCTTTGTCTGCCATAATTAAATATGGCAGGACGCTGAGATAAAATATGTCTCTTGTTATGGTCAGGAGGCGAAAAACGTCGAGATTTTCAACATGGGATGGATTTAGCTAGATGCACGTCTTTTCCAAACACAGCTTAAAGGAATAACCAGTGCTACATTGTATAGTAATAGAAGAGCCTAAAACCTTATCAGCCATACTAGACACATGTGTATTCAGTTCTGTTACTGATTTATGACATTCTATTGTGTTTTAGTTGTATTTTTGTCTTATTTATAGTCAGGTCCATATGCTGAAAATATTTAATGTTCTAACCAGGCAGACAGTCCTCCTACCCCAGCGGTAACAAACTCCAGTTGTCAATGGACTACATTTTTCATATCTCCCGACCAGCCTCTTACATGCCCCCCCCCCCCCCCCCCCCCACCAACTGTAACTTGTGATGTCATAAAGAGGAGACACCAAACACATTTTTCTCCTAATCCAGGCATTTGCTTTCAGTTCTGCTAACACAATGTATAGATTGTATTTGATCAATATTTTTTTTTATTCTCTACATGCACACAGTAGTGTATCTTCCCCAAGGCAAACAAGGCACTTGCCTAGGGCGGCACTTTGCCAGAGGGTCACTTGCCTAGGGCGGCACTTTGCCAGAGGGTGGCACTTTGCCAGAGGGTGTTAAAACACACTTCTGGTGCTTCAAACATTTTCGCTCCCTCCCCCACCGTTCAGCAAGCTTTAGCTCCTTCCTATTAATCAGGGTGATGGGGGCATGTAATGGATGTGGTGGGGGTATGTAATGAGGGTGATGGAGGCATTTAATGGGGGTGATGGAGGCATTTAATGGGGGTGATGGGGCATGTCATGGGTGTGCAACGTGGGTGATGGGGCATGTAATGTTGTTATGGGGCATGTAATGGTGTGATGGGGGCATGTAATGGATGTGGTGGGGGTATTAAATGAGGGTGATGGAGGCATGTAATGGGGTGATGGGGCATCTAATGTGTGTGCAATGTGGATGATGGGGCATGTAATGGGGTAATGGGGCATGTAATGGTGTGATGGGGGCATGTAATGGATGTGGTGGGGTTATTAAATGAGGGTGATAGAGGCATGTAATGGGGATGATGGGGCATCTAATGTGTGTGCTATGTGGATGATGGGGCATGTAATGTGGATGATGGGGCATGTAATGGGGTTATGGGGCATGTAATGGGGTGATGGGGCATGTAATGGGGTTATGGGGCATGTAATGGGGTGATGGGGAATGTCGTGGGTGTGCAACGTGGGTGATGGGGCATGTAATGGGGTGATGGGGCAAGTAGTGGGTGTGCAACGGGGTGTGTGTGTGTAAATTTTGTCTGCCTAGGGCAGCACAAAACCAAGATACACCACTGCATGATGCACAGTCTAAATAATGGTTGGGTGGCTGGTGGAGCACGTTTAAAAAAGATTCACTGCATGGTGGAAAATGTATCTCAATTCAATAAATAGAGAATTGCTGGGAATTGAGATAGGAATTTCTAACTTAAGGCCAAAGTAGCCGAGACTTCAAATGAATGGGAGAAGGTTGCCAACTTTTCTCCACTGGACTAAAGTTTTCACATTCCCTTCCCAGTTCCCTACCATTCTCTCATTATTGACCTGACCCTATAGTCTGTACACTGGCTATGGCTCATCTAAGGGAACCTGGTGACCTTAATCAGGCTTCAGGTCAGTATCAGGCTACACGCATGTGATACAGTAATTCAGATGTGGAATGCACCCCATGTATGATACAATATTACCTTTGTATGTGCTCCACAAGAGCCCGCATTCTTCATGCTGCTCAGCCTCGTATATAACGCCTCTCAGGCATGACTAAGGCAGACACAAGGGAAAGTATTGGAGAGGGGCAGAGGTAGGAGTCATAGAAAAAAACAGGAGTGAAGGAGGGGAAGCATGTCGGAAAATCGGAAGTCAAAATAGACGCAGATACAGCAAATAAGCCGGGGAGATACTTCACTGGCATAATGGACCACCTGTAGAATCTGTTCAACAATTTGCAGATTCAATTCCTGGCAGGGTTGAGGCAGGAATATACCATTAAATTGTGGGTTTTAGTAACACCTACTGAATGCGCTTGAAAACCAGAACATATCTTATCGTTCCTTCCTTTCTTATTGTTATTACCGTAAGTTAAAAAAAAATTCACTTAAATAACCTAAGTAGTTGGGTCAACTTTTTTTTGAAAAAGTGATCAGCCCGGTAGATTCTGCAGTATGACTGCTTAAAAATCATGTGCAGATATGGAAAAACGGAGAAAAAAGAGGAAAGGAATAATTAAGGAAAACCACTCTTGGGTAACCACATAGTGTACAGTATTATCATCAGGTAAGTATGAAAACAACAAACTGGAGAAGCACTGGCATGTGAAAAGAATATTTAAAAACAAAAAAAACACACAATAGTCTCAGCCTAATACTCCTGAAGAAGCTGGGACAAGCTGACCTGGCGAAACGCGTTGAGAGAGATTTTTGGATTTTATTCCTGGATCCACGTGTTCCAGGAATACACCTTTGCCTTTAACAAGGATTTTTTTATACATATTACACTACTGTGTGTTTTTTCTATCTTTTATCTTTTCACATGTCATAACGCGCTTCTCCAGTTTTGTTGGCTTGGTTTCTTAAAACGTGCGGCGAGGACGCTTGGGCACAACATTTCTATTTCACTGTGGAGTGTCACATTCTCACTTCTGTATTTTTTAGGTATTAAGACACGCCCAGCTATTGGACCACCCACTCCCCCGAAGGATATTTTTTGCTGCAGTAGATGGAATCACCAGATAGACCCTGGAACCAGCCGTCAATCTTGGGGATAATTAAGCCTGTATTTCCAGGTCTCTCCATTAGGAAAGGATTTTATGCCACCAACCTGCTTTCAAATATTTGAATGCTCACATCGCTTGTGCTAAGCCAACTGACCTACGTCACGCGTTTCGCACACCTGTGCTTAATCGCAAGCTCATATTTGTAAGCGGGGTGGTGTCAACACATGAAATCCTTTATAAACAGAGGGCCCTGGAAATACAGCCTTAATAAGTGTACAATTTGACCCTTCCTAGATTTCCTCCTTCATCACAGCTATTTTATTAATCATCCATAATCTTTCATATATGAAGCTTCTGTAGGTCAGGCACTGCATGAAATGCACACAAAAAAAAAACACGTTTTGCATCCTAAATAAATGTATTGATTTAAACCACACAAAGAATTAATATTATGTTGAAATGTAACAGACATGTTTTCCAGTTCACAATTCCTTCCTTTCTTCTAAAGGAATAGCCATAATCCTGTCCTCCTTTTCAGGACATGTTAAACATTTAAATGTTCCAGCCTCTAGGTTTTCACAGAGCAATTGCCATGAGGGGTTTTCTTTTCAACCTAACGGTGACTTCAACCTCACAACCCACATGGGCACCACATGTGTCCACACACCGAGCTCTGTTAGGTTCCTCTCATGTGATAATTAGCTAACTGGTAATACATAGATCCAGATCTCCGGAGTTTAAAGCCATTCAGATGGCCTTTGCAAAACACAGGTACGCAGTCTTTTAAAATGCAAAACAATTCCAAAATTCATTTTAGTTACAAATCCATTACATATGGAATTGAAATACCAAAAGAAGGCAGAATAAAAGGACTCATGCAACGGGTAAATTAAGTACGGCGAGATCCTACAGACATCATCAAAAGCCTAGACATCCAACTGTGGCCCTCCAGCTATTTGTGGACTACAGCTCCCATAATGCTCTGCCATTCTAGAAAGTGAGTGGGGAATTATGGGATTTGGAGTTTTGAAGGGCCGCAGTTGGGACGCCTAGAATCCAGAGGGTCTTTTGGTCTTTCTTTCTTTTTTTCCCTGGACAAAATGAGAGGCATCTTTATAAAGTGGAAGCTCAAATGAGCAAAGGGGATACATTCAGAGTGAGAATTAAGGCGAAAACCATGATAAGCCTCTCTTGTGGCATATTCCTAAATCATACCAGCTGGGATTCGTCATTGTTGTAGCAATTCCAAGTACATATTAAAAATAAGCACCGATCAGTATAAGCACAGCAGGGAACGTCTATCACATGACCAGTAACCACTCTCTTAAACAGATCCTGATGGGGAAGAACATCAATAGAATTCTGTGTACAGACATTTTGTTTTTCCTATGTGATACGTATTGTTATACAATGTGGTTTGGAACACTGGTAAATTAGTGAAGTATATGTAAATTTTACTTTGGACATGCCACTCTACATGGTATAGTTTAAGTATTTTCCAGGTTTGGATTTGGGTCCTGGAGCCACCAAATTGTAAGTTTCTTTTATTTTTTTATGGAGACATTTACTTACTTCAGTCTGAAAGTCCATCGACAGGTTGCCCCCCATAAGCCATTTAGCATTTATGTCTAGGTCAGTTAGAACTAGGCCTAGGGTGGCAGTCTGGAGGGGGCAGCAAAAGATCCAGCACTACTAATGTTGATAGTACATCCTTCGCTCATTGCCTTGCGCTGCGTGCATAGACATCTGGGCTGCACCTACTAGGTCACCAGGGAGCAATATGCTGCAGTGAAAAGGGATATGGGGGCAATCTGTTGTAGTGAAAATGTTAAGTGAGAAAGGGATGCAACCTGTAGAGGAAGGGTGTGACAAATGAGTCTATTTAAAGGGACACTAAACTTTATTTTTCACTTGTGCTTCTAATATAGAAGAACAAGTGAACATTTAGTTGTCCCTAGTATGAGGATAAACTGGAGTGTACTTTTGAAAGTACACGTAAGTTTATCCTCTGACCGACAGTTGCCATGCGCTAGCAGAGAGAGACCCTCGTTTTTGCATGAGATCCACAGAGGAGACTTTAACTAGGCCCCCCCTGCTGATTCCATGCAAAAACACTCGACTCGACAACCAGGAAGTGCTGTGTTTCGCATGTCTATTAAGATACACGTCGGATTGACTTAATTGACCTGGGACATGTTTTGTTCCTTTAAGGAAGCAAGGGTTTAACAATGTTTAATGTTCCTTTAAATCCACTAGTGCCCATAACTCCCAAAAACATGTCAGATTGAAAAATCTGTTCAAAATGTCCTCCATCAAAATAACTTTAATTTGTTCCTTCTTGCTCAGTGCCATGATTTACCTGTAAAATAATAAATAACTCAGGGTAAGGCATATGGTTCCAGACTTCTGAGAAATATTGCACATTGTGTTAAATATTGTGCCATTACTTCTTGACGAGTAACGAGTTGTCGTTACTGTAGAATTAAACTTTATGTTTAACATATATATATATATATATATATATATATATATATATATATATATATACATTTACATGTAATATGTTCACTTTAATCAAATCCCTACATCATCGTTAATGTAATTTATGAAGTTTATTTACCGTTGGCTTGTTTTCTCCATCGAAAATGAATGACGGGCACTCGACACTCCAATATAATGATAAGGTGCTTTTAATGAGTATAGATCTGACAAAGGTACACACATGCCTTTGCCACATGTGCAGGAGAAGGATGGGCGCCATCTTGGATTTTGCCTCTTCTTCTCCTTCAACAGACGGACGGAGGGGCTCACTTTCTCCACTGCAGAATCATGGGAAATGTAGTTCCCATTGATTCTGTTGTAAGAAAGAGAAGCGCATGGATCACGCACCATCTTAGAAATCAGCATAGCTGACGCAGGCAGTGGAACCCTAAGTAACTCATTTGGGGACCGTCACTTATAGCCGTCCTAATATAAGTATATATATTTGTGTGCGATTGTCCTCAATGTCACAGATCTCTATTCCTACGTATTAGTCTCCTTCCTTGCTCCCTATCATGGTTCTACTGTTATAGATCATACGGAAGTTGGGTTAGGATATCACATCAATATAGTAAATATACTTCCGGCGTTCAGTGTCGCTGAGCTTCGACTCTGATCACAGCTATTTGTTTCCGTGTGTTAGTCCCATTTTCAGAATTTTGTAAAATGGCGGCCTCCTAGATTTAGGCTCTTGTAAGCCACCAAACCTCGCTATCTTTTGAACCGTGGCTCTAGGGACCCCCATTTAAAATATGTTTTAATCAAACAGGAGAGTTTTTTTGCCTGAATAAAACGTTAGTTTTCATCCCTTTGAAAGTTGGCTAAAATGTAAAAATTTCACTTAGTTCAGTAATATTAGATTTTAAAAGACGAGCACCTACTACGCTTGAAATAATAGTGGGGAAAACTTTAGCAAGCAGTGGTAAAGGTGGGTTTTATGTTGTTTTGTCTCCAAAAAATGCTTCAAATGTTACCTAAATTATTACATCATGACATGCCATATATCTAACAATTCTTCCTCCTTTGATTTATCGCTCCAGAGACATTGCTACACCCACGTACTTGAGAACGTCACAAGCTTTGCCTTTCCTCTCAGATCTCGGCACAATATTAAGACAGCAATAGACGTATTGGTTGTGTTCAAGCTCAATCTCTTTGTTACTGGTCATAAACCAGCCTTCTGGAAAAAAAAGCAAGCTCCGTCTTTGCGAATGGTTTAGGGACGAGACAGTAAGTATAGTATATCTGCGTGGGGTTTGCAGCAAGTAAGACGTCAGTACGATGACTAGGATAATTCATTCCTACAAAGATCAAATAATGTTTGGAAAATTCAGGAACATAAACAAGTATGATATTCACACATGCTTTTCATTTTACAGTTAGAAACATAGAATGTGTCGGCAGATAAGAACCATTCGGTCCATCTAGTCTGCCCAGTTAATTTTCTTTTTCAGGCTACATCGTATTTTTAATAGTTAATTTTAATATATATTGCCTTACTAAATATAACATTTCTTTACACGCTGGGCTTAATAATAAGTAAAATTATTTTACCATGGAAGATACATTGAGATTTTTTTTTAAATAGAGTAACACTCCTGCCTCAGTAAAGCAGCAGTTGGAAAGGTGCACTGATTGTGCACTGTCCAAAAGATAGTTCACCACTTTCTTTGCAATAGAAAGGACTAGGCGGCCTCCATCTCACGGACAATTACTCCATGGTGGCATTGAGAGAGAGTGTGGCCACTGTCACTGGTGTGTGCGGTGAGGCACACAGCCAATAGCGGGATAGGGGATGAGCATCTCCTCCCCAACGGCATCACGCCCAGACGCCAATGAACTCAAGAATGTCATGGATCCTCACAGAGACATCCAAACCAAACGTGGATCGCTCCTGAACGGAGTTCCATAGAAGAAGAAGATTTTGTCTAGTTAAAAATATAATATGGCCGATTTGATCACTCATTAACCATACTCATTTCATCAATCTCGAAAAGAGGAAAGGCTTTGTCGATCTTGCCTGGAACATAACCTGCTTCTCTAAGGCTTGATCAAGCTTTACAACTGGTGCCCTAACAAACTGAGCTATCCTAGTAGTAGTCAACCAACAAAACAACTCAACACAACCATAGCTATAAGCTTATTTTTACAGGATTCCTTCACCTGTCCACAATTTCAATGTAGTTTTGCCCTGATGAAGAACTCAGATACGAGAGACTGAAACAGCTTTTGTTCCCCCTCTACACTTTCTGAATAAATATTTTCTTTCTCACTATTCGAGGAATGCAAGGCTACTTTTTATTATTTGATTAAATTGTACCTGTCACCTCCCCTAGTGCTTATCTTTCTGAAGGTATTCATCTTGACCTCCCCTCCTTAATTTTTTACACCCCTGTGGTGGAACCTGATATATCCTGACAACTTCAGAATGCGGAGTGAGAAGAAGGAAGATGAGGTCAGTTGGTGTGAATAAATATACAGCCTTTGCACGGAAGGTACGAGAAAGCACAAGGCAGGGTTTTGGAGCTGAAAAAAAAATGTGGACCATCCACTAAAACTATAACAAAATTTTCAAAAGTTAAATACAAAGGTAACACAAGATTCTATGAATTTATTGAGGCGCCGACCTCTAACCAGCAAATAAACGGACACTGTCAGCGAAATGTAGTTTATTTTCCCAATTTAAAAACCAATGCAGATAAAGTGACAAGCGCTATATATAATGTGCAGACAAACAAATTATGCAGCAAACACTAGTGCATTTTCCTCCAATTAGCACAAAATAGTGAATATCGTGTAATAAAGTGTTGCGCAGGATATAATAAAATAAATACTTATCAGAGATATATAGGCGAAAATCCAGCCTTTTTTAGATGTATATAAAAGAGAAGAAAAAAATATATACAAAATTGTGCAGTATTGTGAATATAAGGAAAATAAATATCTCCCCCTAAAGAATTGTACTCACACTCTACAGAGCCTATAGGACCGGCTCTGGGTGTATAAGGCGTGCAGACTCTGAGTCCCAAAATCCCCACATCCACTGGATAGATAATCGATGGAATACTCGTGGAGCAGGACACAACAGGAGTGAGAAACAAACGTTGTAGTGTCAAATGTAAACAATTTTAATTCCCCCCCACATATAGCAGCTTACATAGAAGAAGTTAAAAAACGATATCCCATGTAAAAAACAGTAAAAAACAGCATAGGCATCTAGATGTCACTGCACTGAAAAAGCCCACGTGTGGGCGAAACGCGTCGCGTGACATTATTGACGAGACTTGCAACTAGGAAGTACCAGCTCCTCCAGCAGAACGCTGCCTATACAAACTTCAGCTGCTGCCTGCTCCTATGAAGTGACGGATGGAGACTGTGATATGATCGGCCGGGTGACTCTGCCTGCTTTTTACCTATGCTGTTTTTAACTGTTTTTTACATGGGATATCGTTTTTTAACTTCTTCTATGTAAGCTGCTATATGTGGGGGGGAATTAAAATTGTTTACATTTAATACTACAACGTTTGTTTCTCACTCCTGTTGTGTCCTGCTCCACGAGTATTCCATCGATTATCTATCCAGTGGATGTGGGGATTTTGGGACTCAGAGTCTGCACGCCTTATACACCCAGAGCCGGTCCTATAGGCTCTGTAGAGTGTGAGTACAATTCTTTAGGGGGAGATATTTATTTTCCTTATATTCACAATACTGCACAATTTTGTATATATTTTTTTCTTCTCTTTTATATACATCTAAAAAAGGCTGGATTTTCGCCTATATATCTCTGATAAGTATTTATTTTATTATATCCTGCGCAACACTTTATTACACGATTTTCCCAATTTAGTAAATAAAAATCAGTCAGAAACAATCTATACATTGTGTTAACAGAATTCCAAGCAAATGCCTAAATTAGGAGAAAAATGTATTTTAAATGTGTCTGTCGAGTTTCCTGCGTATGACATCACCTGTGGCATGGTATGCAAATTACACATTTCCCATTGGCAACCAGATTATTTGCATATCAAGCCACTGGTGATGTCATAAACAGGAGAATCCGTAGACAACTTTAACCCCTTCGTGACGTTGGGACGTTCTATGCCGTCTTGACTTTAAGTGCCTTAAAGTCGTTAGGACGGCATAGTACGTCCTGTATTAAACAGCTCATGGCGGCTCCCCGCGATGAGCTGTTTTCGGATCCCGCTGCAGGCACTTACAGCGGGATCCCACCTGTCAGATGAGGCCACTTTGAGTGGCCTCAGTCTGACAGGGGAAATGCGAGCACCGGCTACATTTCTCCAAATCGCGTCGTGCCCGAACTTCCGCGTTCGGGCAGGCCTCCCTGACATCTGGAGGTCTCGCGTTTTTTTTTGCAGGGACCCACAGGGTCTTTTAAGACCGTGATCGGGTCTCTGCAAGACCAATCGTGACATTTTGGTGCTTGCGTCGTTTGGGACGCATGCACCTTGCGTCACGAAGGGGTTAAAACATCAGTTCCTTTGCATATCAAGCCACAGGTGATGTCATAAGCAGGAGACTTCACAGACACAATTAAAACACATTTGACTCCTAATTTAGCCATTTGTTTGCAGTGTTGCTAACACAATGTATAGATCATTTCCATTTTTTTTGTATCCTCTACATTCACAGTAAAAACAATGTTTCGGTGACTTTAAGAGAATGTTGTGTTTTAAATCTTTTTGTGGTAATTACTTGTGGTTTGACAAAGTCCCTTTTAGTATCTGATGTATTTGCAGTTCCCTTGTGGTCTCATCACAGTTCACTGTGTAGCAAATAGACCCCATAGTTTTTGTCCCTAACATACGTGCTGCCACCTCCTGTTACCATTACCGTAAAGTAGTCTTTTAGGGGTAGTGAGTATAATGGGGTTGAGGGCCAGACAAGTGCAAACACAACGCATCTGCAGAGTGAGACGCGAGCATGCACAGAGAAGAGTTTTTGCAGAGAGACAAAAATAATTCCAAATTTTTAACCCTAACATCTTCAACCTATTACACTTGACAAGACAAATCTCAAAGATGACAAACCCGCTTTAAATCGAAGTAACATCTTGCAACTGTTGCTTTCAAAGCAAGACTCCCCAATTATTTAGCCAAGCTTGGAAAATACTATGTGCCAAGATATTCTTTAATCATGTCTCATACATTTCCGGATTTACTAATTTCAGACAGGTTTTTGGTACAGGAATCTCCTATCTCACATTGCAAACCTTCAAGTAGGATATTGCTTCCTGCTTGGATACAGATAGGAAGGGCAGCCTGACACGAATCCTTAAATTTTCTCAATTTAGAAGTTGACCTTTCCTGTAAGCTTTTTGGCTGTTGGAGGGGGGGGGGGGGGGGGGGTATTCAACATTTATGATATTGTGTATGTCCCCTTGTACATATAAAGACAAAGGAATTTCCCAAATTAGCAACCGATTGATGGATTTAATCATGATTGTTTTTAAAAAAGACCAGAAAATGAATCTATTTAAATCAGAAACAAATTATATCCGGACAGTCTTTTATTCAGGTAGTTCGAGAATTTACACCATTCTGACATATAAAAAAAGTTTTACAACAAAGATGTATAGAAATCATGCTTGTTCATATTTAAAATGTGGTGTGGATTTTACCAATTGGGTGGAATTTGGAAATCTATGTGGATTTTACATATACTATGTGAGCAGAAGTGCATTGCACACCATAGATTAGATATAGTCCATTGGTATGGTTATATATTTTAGAGTGCTGCTCCCTTTCAGAAAGTAAAGATTGCTCATCCCATCCCTGTTTCCTCATCCCATCGCCATTGCATAGCTTTGTACTGCTTCCTTCCCCTTGCAGAACCTGGCAATGCTTTGTCCTTTTTGTAGTACACGGTGCTGTCCCTTGCAGAATCCAACTTCTCTACCTGCAGAGACTGATGAAGCCTTTCTTTCTCCTGCAGGACCCGATGCTCCGCACATTCGCCTTTTCCAAACCCTGTGATGCCTTCTTCGCCCTATTAGTAAATTGGGTGCCTCATATTCTTATTTGGCCTCTGGCAGAACCTGTGTTTCCTTACCCTCTATGTATTCTTACAGAACCTGGTGCTGATTCCTTGCTCAGTGCAGATCCCAGTGCTGCCTACTTCCCAGTAGAGGCATCTAGTTCACCTTTTGTCCTGTAGGTCAGTATGGAAGTCATGCTTCAGGGGCTATAACTGAACAATTAACGATCTACTCAATAATGAGAGAACTGCAATTTCAAACTTTAGGCCATAGTATTTGTAAAAACTCTCCAATGCAGTCAAATATATTGGCCTTAAGTTTAAAATTCCCGTCTCAATTACCTCTCTTTATTATGTAGACCCTATAAAAATAATAAACTTTTTTTTAAAAAACAGAAAAAAACAATGTTATAATTTGATGTTTTTAAAATAAAATCGCTCAGTCGTATCATTATTTCTACTGATTTAAATCAAACTATTACAAAAAAAAAAATTAGAATGGATATCTCATATTTCATCCCCCAAGACAGATATAATAAAAGCACTTCTATCTTCTCCATACACCCACAATAAGACAAAATAAATAGAGGGGCATGTACTAAAAAAAAATGCAAATATATTTTATGTGCAAAACTATTTTTTCTCATTGCTCCTATTGCAATGTACTAAACATTTAACACTCAAACAGTACATATGAGCAAATTGCGAATAAAAACGGACATAACTGCGAATAAAAATAGGCAATTTTGTGAATATTTTTTCGCAATTTATTAGGGCAACTGGAAAAATGCACGCTAAATCATAATAAACGGAACAGGCGCAAATCAGGGAAAACAAGCGCAGAATATTACAAATAGTCGCAAATTGCTCCTTACTCATCTTTTACCTACTTTTTTCCCCACTGCACTTGTTTAGTACATGACCCCCATAGAGGCTCCCTGAGTGAAGTCTTTCTTGTGTAGAAAATTATCTTTGAACATTGTTATTTGTGTACATAGGCTTCTTCTATGCTACGGCCTCATGATGGATTAAACCAGTTTATTTACATGTTCCATTGGAAATCTGGTGTTTGGCCATATGACGATGTACAGGCCCCAAATACCGGCACGACCAAATACAATTAGCAAGTGACGTTCCCCATTCCACAAGGCACTCGAATTTATACATTGTGTCAGATCTACAAAGTTACAATGCAAAGGGTGGTTTCTTTATTCACCAGGGACCTGAGAGGGCCTCTCTGTGGGTGTAAGCCATGAACCTCTAAATTATGTATTCTTCTGTGTATATATAACTGACCTTTACTGTACATGGATACATTGTGGGTAAGGTCTTGCTTAAATGCATTTAACATTAAGAAACTAATACCTTGATTACTTTGTATGTATGGAACACTTGAGCTGACTTGTACAATGCTAACATTGTTTCATAACAGACTAGCTGGTTTATATACCGTAATGGATGGCGGCGCAGTCTAACTCCATGATACATTGTAATTCATGCATCTCAGTAGGCTGTGCAAGGTGACTGACTGGTTGAAAGTGGCTCCAAATACATCATTAAATAAATAAAGGTGCATTATTCAAAAAGCCACAGAAAAAGTGCCGTAATCTGAAGGTTGTGTGGATCATTTCTAAAAATGCTGCGTTCGTTTGGAATCATTTTTTTTTTTAATGATGAATTACAAATATAACATGTAGGAAACAAAACAGCTCTTTACCCTGGTAGTGATTGAACAGAAAAATATTTTAGAATAAAGGGTCTTTGTCACCTCAACATTTTATAGTGTAGAAAACAAAAATCTTTAAAATAAAAATCTAATGTTTGCTAGATGGCAAGCAAATGTATACTATTGTCTCTTGCTCAGTAGTATATCTTGGTTTTGTGCTGCCCTAGGCAGACAAAATTCGGGCACCCCCCACGCACGTTGCACGCCTACAACATGCCCCATCATCCTTGTTGCACACCCACAACATGCCCCACCACCCCATTACGTGCCCCATCACCCACATTGCATACATACTAAATGCCCCACCACCCCCATTACAAGCCACCATCACCCTCATTACATACCCCACCACGTCCATTACATACCCCCACCACGTCCATTACATGCCCCCATCAGCCCGCTTAATTGGAAGGAGCTAAAGCTGGCTGAATGGTGGGGGAGAGAGCGAAAATGTTTGAAGCACCAGAAGTGTGCTTTAACACCCTCTGGCAAAGTGCCGCTCTAGGCGAGTGCCTTGTTTGCCTTGTGGAATATTAACTACTGTTCCTACTTATGATATCACCTGTTTTTTGTGGAAAATGTATATCAAGCATTAATAGGAGATGGCCCATTTAAAATACTTATCTCTCATAGTTTTTGCATTTGCTTGCAATTCTGTGCTAACACAATCATGGGATCCTGGGATGGTTGACATACTCTGCAGTATTTGGAGATCCAGCTTAAGGAAACTCAATGTTGCTTGGTAAAATAGGCATAAGCCAGGATGACCCTGCCAGGGACTGACTTTGCAAACTAGAGGGGCAGGTACTAAAAAACCCACAAATATATTTTATGTGCAAAACTATTTTTGCGCTTTGCTCCTATTGCAATGAACTAAACATTTAACACTTCAATAGTACATACGAGCAAATTGCAAATAAAAACGGGTATAATTGCGAATAAAAACAAGTTTGCTAAATATTTTTCTACCTCTTTTGATAGCACTCGCTAAAAGCTGGTGTAATTTTCACACTCAAATACGAATTATTTTTCACAAATTTTTCACAAAACTTTTTAGCACGCGCAAATATAATCGCAATTTATTAGCGCAACGGGAAAAATGCACGCTGAATAAAAATAAACATTAGCGGCGCAAATTAGGGGGAAAAAAGCGCAAAATGTTACAAATAGTCGCAAATTGCTCCATGTTTTACCTACTTTTTTTTTCCCACTGCACTTGTTTAGTACATGACCCCCCTAGTGAGCTATTTTACTGGTGCTATAAGTTGCCCTAGTCAGTAATTTAATAATTTCTTAGGAAAACTCTTGGGTGATATAAACAATAGTGAATAGTGGCGCTCAGATCATATATAGGGAGTTGTTATATGCATCAACCATTCTGGAAATTAACCTCCCAAATCCAGCCATAGACACAATGTGACACAGTGATGGTTTGTAGTCCCCTTGGGTCAGGGTAATGGTGGTTCTCGAATGGAATTCGAGAACCCCAGGAAAAGCTGAGGTCAGCAAATATAAGGAAATAAATCCAGTAACACACTGGGAGAAAGGACACCGATTAAGATCAAGTAAGTGTCAAATATCTGCTTACATATCAGTTTTGCAGGCACAGGGTAGCGTAAAACAATTACTATGAACAATTTTGGTTAAATCTTGGGTGTCCATCTGAGGCTTACACCCCCTAAGGAAAAGATTTGTTTATTGGTTTCGTAAGAAGTGAAACTAGATGTTGGTTTTGTTTTTTTTGGGGGGGGGAGGGGTTACCCCCAGAAATGGTTGCTCCAGCTTTTCCCCCTTGGTCTACAAATGCCTATAATTGGAAATGAGGAGTAACCTGCTAGGATTGTATGTTTTCGGTCTGCTAGCTTGGCGTCAATCTGTTGACGAGCGAAGATAAAGACAAGTGACTCATCTGATCATGACAAAGGAAAGGCTGCTGGATGGTGCTCGATTTGTTTTTTTGTAAAGACAGAGAAACTACAGAGTGACAACATCTGAGTGCTCCAAGAAAATACTTGGCGCGTAGAGAAAGGTCAGTCCTAGACTCCTAGTTTTGATGTGCGCTTGCCAAAGACCTGTAAAATACCAGTAAAAATTAAAAAAAAAAAGATCCTTTCTTCTGTCAGTGACAAAGATACTACAGTCACTTACTAGTATCCAGGGAATGGCTGAACTTTTTATAAACAATTTTGCTATGTGGGAAGCCATAAACTGTAAAAGACATGGATGCCTCATGCTTCTTGTAAATCTCACAAAGACTAAAGCCTCAAAGCAAACACTCCATGATCCAACAGCGCCCCCCCCCCCCCCCCCCCGGCCCCCAGCTTAATTTACCAAGTGATGGGTTTAGACCTGAATTTGAAGAAATGCAAAAAGAAGCTAAGGCAAAAAGAGGAAGAGTATAGGAAGAAAAGGTACACGAGCTTGAGGAGGATATGGTATAGAAAGAGAGAAAGATGGAGAGGAAGGGACACACTGCAGCATAATGAAGGGTACATGATAGAGGAGAGTGACTGTGGGGATTAGTCCTGAAGAAGAAGATGGTATGCAGAACACATTGAGGGTAAATAGAGGGACAAAGAGAGATGAATGATGAAGGAAAGGAGAATGAAGTGGCTGGAAGGGAGTAAGAGGAAAGGGGATAAAAAGGAAGACAAATACAAACGTGGGAAGGGTTTAAATGCCCAGCGGGGGAATGGGGCAAATGAAAAATGAATCATGACACCAATAGGAGAATATGAAAATAGATCTGCGTAACAAAGCTCCGTTATCTTAATTCACCACTATCTAGGTCTCATCTTATTTCTTACAGGTTTCATGTACATTGTCTATAACATGCCTCTTGCGCCGGTTTCATAATGAGACTGTAATCGTTTTGTATATATTATTGCAGACACAAATTGGTTTCGGTTCTGAATGATCTGATTTTGAACACAATATATCAAGTCCGACGGATAAGAAACTCCAATGGCTACACACCACTTCTTTTGAAGACACTCTGGCACTGACATGATATAATATTTAACAAATAGCCATGGTGACCGAGCTTTGGCACAGCAGATAACCCTACAAACAGCAATTCCCAGAGTCACTGTGCTTTATCTAAAAAAAAAAAAAAAACCTTTGCTGGACATCTCAGCAAAGCCTATGTTTCCAGGTGAAACGGTTTACAGTAAAGAAACATTTTTCCGAAATAAATAATACGACTCTCTCTCTTTAGTCTTTTCGTTAAAGACACAGTTGTAATCTGATTTTCGTTCCTCCAGGCCGGGGAGTGTCTAGACAATTGACCACTACAATTCTCGACCCCAGGCAAAAAAAAAAAGGGAGTAAAATGGCACTTTGTTGACATTTGTCCACTTCTGATCACCACTCGAGCCCCGAGGCCATGGTCATTATAATTTAAACAGCATCAGATGAGCTCTGGAATTTCCACATTCCCTCTCACCAAACAATCACTTAAATATTTATATTGCTTGAAAGACACCTAAACTTTTTTTTTCCTAACCCTTTTACTCTCTGCTGTGTCTTCCAGTCAAGGTCCCATCTGTTGATCCCATGCAAAAAACAAGGGTCTCTCTCTTTGCACGAAAAGTATACCAAAATAACTTTGTATATACTTTTCCTGCTGGCCGAATTAGCAACAGAGTGAGTGACTCGGAATTGCTGCTGCTGTTGGCCTCTCAGCTCTATTTCGTGTATTTCTGGGGTTTGTGTGCTGTCCGGATATACAGCTAGGTGTGCGGAGTCCACAGAGCACACATGGCTGATCTACGCGTCTTAACAGCCCTTTAATTTCCATGGGTGCCCTTAGACCTGTGCTCAGTTATCTGTATCTCCAGCTTGAGTATTCATAGAAACATAGAAACATAGAAACATAGAATGTGTCGGCAGATAAGAACCATTCGGTCCATCAAGTAACTTCCCTGTGGATTAGTTGGATCTGTGGTTCCCCTGACCCTGTGGCTTCCACGTGGATTACTCTCAAGTCTGGCTCCCCTGACCTGGTGGCTTCATCGTGGATTGCTCCGATCTCGGGGCTTCCCTTAAACTTGTAGCAACAGTATTATTCCCTGCATCCGGGTTCCACACCTAAACCCCGGTCGGTAACCCTAACAGTTTCACACATAAGCATGGATTGGTTGATCTCATTTGTCTCACAGACTCGAAGAAGAAAATGGTAGTAATAAACCATAGTAAGGTCTCCCAAGGTACTCTAAAGTGCAACCAGACGATGAAGATCTTACATTTTCTTCTCTCTGTTTGCTTTTATTTCAGACAAAATTGGAGACTTGATAAAATATTTTTCTAAGGGTTGTGAAAACATAGGTAATGGACCAGAATCTTGGCATTACTTAAGTTTGACACTTTTTTGAAGATGTCATGGGAGGCATTACAACATGTTCCAGTTATTTTTATTCACACTCTGTATCTTTTTTTTTTTTTACTTCTTCTTTCCTGCAAAGCCTTGTAGGGCAGAAGTAGTACAAGTACTTTACATAAAAAATTTGAAGACACATCTGGGGGGCATAGGAATGATGTAGGAAGGATGGATGTCCAGACGTGGGCAAAAGGGTGCACATGCCTCCCCCCCTGGAAATACAAACAGGCCCACTGGAGCAGCAGCAAGGGAGGATGAAGCAATGGTCTGTTTAGGGTAGGTTAAGCAAAAAACACGTCAGACGGGGGGTGCAGCAAAAAAACCTTTCATTTAATTCTATACACCCCCTTGCTCTCAGAGTGGTTTGCTCTGTTCTCATCCTCTCCCTCTAGCTGATCTCCTCCCCTTTACACTCCCTGCTACTTATTCAAACCCATATAGTCCCAGCCTGGGCAGATACAGTTAAAACTCAAGCTGTTGAGGGAAAGTTTAATGGTCAATGGGGTTGGACGGTGGATGTGGTTGGATGTTGGATGGACTTGGATGGTGGATGTGGTTGGATGTTGGATGTGGTTGGATAGTGAGTGAAGTTCAATGGTCTATGAGGTTGGATGGTGGATGTTGTTGGATGTTGGATGGACTTGGATGGTGAATGTGGTTGGATGGTGGATGTGGTTGGATGGTGGATGTGGTTGGATAGTGAGTGAAGTTTAATGCTTGATGGGGTTGGACGGTGGATGTGGTTGGATGGTGGGTATGGTTGGATGGTGGGTATGGTTGGATGGTGAGTGAAGTTTAATGGTCGATGGTGGATAGACTTGGATGGTGGATAGACTTGGATGGTGGATGTAGTTAGATGGTGGATGTGGTTGGATAGTGGATGTGGTTGGATGGTGGATGTGGTTGGATAGTGGATGATGTTGGATGGTGGATGTGGTTAGACAGTGAATGTGATTGGATGGTGGTTGGACTGAGCACAGCTAATAAAACTACTCTACGACCACCCAACCAAGAATAGGGGCTGGTTAGTGATAGTATAGAAAAACAAGCTAAAGTATCTCTTTCATAACATGTACATTTTGTTCTATAAAACATCAGTACTAACAATGAGGGAACTAAACTTCATGGGCCTGCAACAATCAACATTAAACAATGTTTTGACTGAAAGCGATACCGAATCTATCATCAGTCCAAAGGTTGGAATTGTAGACAAAACAAGCTGTATCTACGGGGACCAACTGAACATGCTGCCAATTAATTAATGGGCAGTAATGTACTGATATGACCTCATAACTTTTTTCCTTGGATTGAAATGTCTTTCTTCGAGGGCAGTACAAAAACCACATCATATGCGAGTGGAGCAAACTTTCCAAAACTATGAAGTTGAACATTTTTTTTTTTTTTTCTTTGAAGTACCACGGATTTTTCTGTTCTGGAAAAATGTGACGTGTACAACCCAAGGAATATTATCTGCAAGATACACAACAAGAGCCAGGTAAGTGCAGATTGATGCAAGTAGGATTCGAAACTCAGGTCCTTTACTGAACACAATAAACCAAAGCAAATGAGTAAGGGTTAGGGTTCGTATGTTAATTTCCATCATTTATAAAGTAACGTTTTTGAAATTTTTTTACATAAAATGTTATATAAACATGTTGATATTACTGGTGGCCTCCATCTACCCATAGTCCAGGGATCTACCATGACTTAATTCGGCCCTGACATTGACCTATGTTGATTTCTAAACTTCCCAAAAAGAAGATAATTAGAAGTTGGTTACAATGAAACTAAATTTAGGATCTGTATCACATAACTTCCCCCTCCTTGTCTTAACACCATCAAACAGCAAGAGAGATGAAAAACAGATATAAGGTTGTCTAAACACCGAAGCACTTCTGACAAGCCGCTCCATGACTGATCCATTCCCCGCCCCCCCGCTCTATTATTGTTCAATACATGACTGTGATGTATGACCTTGTTTGGAAACATCTAACCAAGAATCATGGGATATGCAGTTCCCAAACACCTGCAGAACCAAGGCTAGGCACCACTCGCTATCGTTTGAGATAATAATAGTGAGGGGAAATCTTCAGTAACAGTGCAGAAACCGCGACAGTGCCAAGGTTAGCCATCACTGGCTATCGTTTGAGAGAATCAGGGTTCCCTTTGGACGTTTGAAATCTTTTAATCTCTTTGACATGGGATAAACAATTCTCCTATTCAGCTACATTGGCCTAAAGTTTAAAAATCCCATGTCAGTTTCCTGCAATTCTCTCTTTATTGAGCACACACCTCAAATGTTTAGAAATACAACCTTAAAGGATCTTCACACAATACGAAAGACCATCAGGGAGCATTTATTCTTAACAAGGGACTAATTCTACAAAACACTTGTGAGTTGGGCTACTGTGGTGTCTGAAGAAAGACATGTCGCGATGAAGCAACAGAGGGTGATACTTGGAATAGCCCCAAAGATGACTACTCTTACACCCAGGTTAAGCCCTTTGATGTGGTCATCATCTTGAATTGAACAGGTCAAAAAGAGGCATTAAAGAATAAAATATGAGCCCTAAAAACATGTCATAGTCAGTACACAGTAGCAAGAACAAGTAACAGCCAGGCACAGTAACGACAGCTGAATGGTAGGAAGGAGGAAGTCAGCCCCAGTAACGCTGGCTCAATACGTGGGCGAAGGTGGAAGGAGGAAGTCAGCCACAGTAATGCTGGCTCAATACATAGGCGAGGGTGGAAGGAGAAAGTCAGCCACAGTAACGCTGGCTCAATACATAGGCGAGGGTGGAAGGAGGAAGTCAGCCACAGTAACGCTGGCTCAATACATAGGTTAGGGTGGAAGGAGGAAGTTAGCCACAGTAACACTGGCCCAATACGCAGGCAAGGATGGAAGGAGGAAGTAAGCCACAGTAAAGCTGGCTCAATTCATAGGCGAGAGTGGAAGGAGGAAGTCAGCCCCAGTAACACTGGCTCAATTCATAGGCGAGAGTGGAAGGAGGAAGTCAACCACAGTAACGCTGGCTCAATACGCAGGCAAGGGTGGAAGGGGGAAGTCAGCCACAGTAACGCTGGCTCAATACGCAGGCGAGGGTGGAAGGAGGAAGTCAGCCACAGTAACGCTGGCTCAATACATAGTTTAGGGTGGAAGGAGGAAGTCAACCACAGTAACACTGGCCCAATACACAGGCAAGGATGGAAGGAGGAAGTAAGCCACAGTAACGCTGGCTCAATACACAGGCGAGGGTGGAAGGAGGAAGTCAGCCACAGTAACGCTGGCTCAGTACATAGGTGAGGGTGGAAGGATGAAGTGAGCCACAGTAACGCTGGCTCAATACACAGGCGAGGGTGGAAGGAGGAAGTCAGCCACAGTAACGCTGGCTTAATACACAGGGGAGAGTAGGAAAGAGGAAGTCCACCACAATAACGGTGGCTCCATACACAGGCGGGGGTGGAAAGAGGGCATATTTGTCTGATTCCTATTGCCAGCTTAAACATATTATTTTACATTAAAAAAGCAA
Organism: Pelodytes ibericus; assembly: GCA_036172795.1. Classification (NCBI taxonomy): domain Eukaryota; kingdom Metazoa; phylum Chordata; class Amphibia; order Anura; family Pelodytidae; genus Pelodytes; species Pelodytes ibericus. The sequence continues at coordinate 14,244,804 of CM069858.1, read as the reverse complement.
CAGAGTAAAATACATAATGACGTGACAGACTGTAATCTTGTAAATTGTTGGCGCTATATAAATTATAAATTTAATGTAATACCCTATGGCACCGGCAGGTTACAATTCAAAGGGGCTGCCAGAGCAAGGCATGTTTGCCTTCTAGAATTCAGAGCTAAAGTATATGCCTTCCCTACCATACCCATAGAAAATAGCAAAAAAATGTTTCACCAAAAGTCTATTTTTATTATGCACTTTCTTTATCTAATGTCAATATGGTGCACTGCAAAGTCCTATATCCTGTGCTCTGAGCAAGACTGTGCTATCCTTAGATGTTACTGCATAAAATTAACCACAGCTATTATCTCACTACCACCACATGAGTAGAAGTCATTACTTTATTTGTGTTCTGTTGTAGTATCATAGAGCTTCCTTGCACCAGGGTTATCTTTCTAGGCATGGTTCCTCTATGTAGCTGCAGTCATTTCTATTTTTACCTCTTCTCATTCACTAAATGTAGATCCCTCTGTTTCTGTGCGTTTTACTCTCTGCAATACTACGGTATGTCGTGACTGTGTTACCTATAGCCATGTTATGAGGATTTTTCTCAACCTCCTTTATCTCTTTTCGTCATCCTCTACTTGCTAGCCAAGGTCTATGCATACATTCCAGACACCTACAACCCCCAAATGCCACCTCAAACAAACAATATATGTGTCAAAACCCACTACACAGTTTTTAAAAAAAAATGCTTTGTGGGTGGGGCATTGGTTGGAATGCTGCATAGCTTAGTTAAGTGTGGGAGGGGCATAGTAGTTTGGTCAAATATAAGAGTGGATGGAACTTATATTAAACTTTCTTGCCTCCAAAACATGATTCATTTCGGGAAGTCAAAACCAACCTTGTGTCCACGTGTGCTTTGGAAACATTTGGATGTGCAAGAATGTAATATAGGGCCTTGATTAAAAAAAAATTCTTGCTGGCATCCGTATTTTTACAAAAAGATACCCATAAAAAGATGATTATGACAGACTAAAAAATGACTTAGGTGCTTGGGAATGACCAATTTTTTGTATTGTGGGCCTTTTAAAAATGTAAAGAACGGGAGTGTTTTACTTAAAATAAATGGAATAGTTTCTGTTTTATATTTGGCCAAACGTGGAAGTCTGGTCCTAGAACTAAAAGTAACACACAGTGGAACACACACACACAACAAATTGATACAACAAAAAAAATAATATTATATAAATAGTAGAAAAATGTAGCACGTGACATAAATATGTAACTCTTTATAATAATGTCTGCCATTTCCCCTATTTCCCATTGTTCAATCGAAGCCTTGTTAAGCCAGTAATTGTTCCTGTTGGCCTCCTTCATTACTCTACTTTTCCTGTCCAGAGATGAAGCATCCTATGAAATTAGGGAAGACACTTCCCTGTTTCCATTAGACTGACAGTGAATTCATAAGAGAACACGTTCTAGTAATGCTACCTAAAGGAGAGTCTGGATACATTATTTAGCATTTATTATATTATTACATATTGACTTATTATTTTTTTCTTTTACGGTTTCTATTGTCCAATTGGACTCCAAATTGTAAAAAAAAAAAAAGCTCTCTGGAGCAGTAAAAATGCCAAATTTCATAAAAATGAAACCTTGATTTTAATTATAGATGACCTGGTGTTTAAATAGGTTTTCAGCCAAGAAAAGCCATTTGAAACTTTTCTGAATATTTGATGTAAGCCATAGTCGTGTGACTAAGGTCTGGTTGAGATGTTATTGGGTAATGGAGATGCCAATACACCTCTCTTACTCAGTGACTTTTGTTAAAAACCTTGGAAAAACAAAAGCCATAAGATACAATCTGGCTCTCTTTTTAGCAAGAGTTAAATAGATAATAAGATCTATAATCTATAATCAATCAAGAAATAATCAGAAAACAAAGTAAGTCCTTAAAACATAAATTCTGTTTTGCCCTATATTTTGTTTCAGTGGTACATAGAGTGGGGTATTACCTAAAAGGTGAGTTGCAGGTGAGATGACCATTTAATCTCACCAGTTTAGCTGTACCTTGTGCAGGGACAAACCTGGTGAGTTTGCTTATTGGGGGAAGCTCACCAAGTTGGTACCTAGTTAAAATGGTGAGATGAAATGTCCACCTCAACTCACCTGTAACTCACTTTTTAGTGAATAGACCCATACTGGTGCCAAAATGGGTATATGATAGATTAAAATAAATGCATCTTTTTGGCTACCTCTATGCTCTCTCTAGGACAGGGATCAGCAGGCCGGACAAAGTTATCCATCCAGCAGTCTCATCATACAGAAATGCATTCTCTAGGCCCGCCTCCATAGATGCTCAGGTCTGGACAGGTCTATGGGGTTCCTGTCTTACCAGGAAAATGGGTATTGTCAGGTGGAATATTGAAGAGTGCTTCTTTGGCTGATTTTGGTATTGTAATTGATGTGACATGTTAATTATGAAGAAGGCTGTGTATTCCAATATTTAGTCCAATGAGCACATGACCACCAAATATGTACCATGGTCCAATTGATTGTGGCATAAGTTAATGGGCAAACTGTGGCATATTTAATGTGCAAACTGGTTGTGGCAAATTTTAATGAGCAAACTGGTTGTGGTATATTTCAATGGGCAAGCTGGATGGGGTATATTTGAATTGTCACCTGGTGTGGGATGGGCATATGTTTATGCCCAAACTGTGTTTGGCATATTTAATGGGGAAACAAACTGTGGCACATTTTAATGGACAAACTATATGTGGCATATTGTAATGGCCGCCTGGAATGAAATCTATGGCAATGTGACATTGTGGCATGTTCTGCAGGGGCAGTTCTGTGGGGCTAAGTGATATTGTGGGATGTTCTGTGAGGCAAAGTGACACTGGCAGGATCTGTAGGGCAAAGTGACACTGTGACATGCTAAACCCATATGGTTGCATGGCGAGGGATATAGGTGCTATATAGGTGCATGGCAAGTGCTGTGGGTACAATATGTTGCATCATTTTATAACCCTTGCTGTGGCAACATTGATACCTCAGCTGTGTAGGAGACGTACTGATGTAAGGCTGAGCTGACCCTGTTTGAATTCCCACCCACACTGCTGACGCTTAAAAGGGCCATACGACTTACAGTGTCCAAAACACTTTTTTTTTTTTAGATATCGTATCATGTAACACTCCCTGTCTCCCAATATCTATAAATAAACTGTAAAGGAGTAATTCCTATCACTCCCAGCTGTTCCTCACAACTCACACAGCTGGCTGAGAGCACACCCCACTCCATTCAAAGCACTTGAAACGGCTGAGTTCAACAGAGAGAATCTGTAATCAGTGATAAATAATGACATCCGTGGTAATTTCATCGACTAGACATTTTAGGTTTTGTCAACTGCATGTTTCCAGTGACTAAAACTAAACAATAACTAAATAAAAACTAAATAGGACTAAAATTATAACTAAAATCCATTGCAATTTTCATCAACTGACTTAAATGTGACTAGGGAGGGCCTATAGCATTTACCTATTTGGACTTCTGGTTCTGGTTCCCATGAATCTCTGCCACAGTCCAGTCCCTGGACTCTATCTGCAGGCTCCCTGTGCCTGTCTGCCCCCTGGAAAAATGCCCTGCAAACTGCAGAGGAAGAGGATCCTCCTCCATCTGAATTGCCTGGTACTGTCACGGGAGTGATTCCCCTCCCATCTCCCTAGCAAGTTAACTTAATACTCTGTAACAGCCTTCTCAGACCTCTTCCCTTCCATCTCCTTAGCAAGTTAACTTAACACTATGTAACAGTCTTCTCGGACCTGTTCCCTCCCATCTCCCTAGCAAGTTAACTTAAAACTATGTAACAGCCTTCTCAGACCTGTTCCCTCCCATCTCCCTAGCAAGTGAACTTAAAACTATGTAACAGCCTTCTCAGACCTGTTCCCTCCCATCTCCCTAGCAAGTTAACTTAACAATATGTAACAGCCTTCTCAAACCTGTTCCCTCCCATCTCCCTAGCAAGTTAACTTAACACTATGTAACAGCTTCTCAGACCTGATATCGCCCATCTCCCTAGCAAGTTAACTTAACACTATGTAACAGCATTCTCAGACCTGTTCCCTCCCATCTCTCTAGTAAGTTAACTTAACACTATGTAACAGCCTTCTCAGACCTGTTCCCTCCCATCTCCCTAGCAAGTTAACTTAACACTGTGTAACAGCCTTCTCAAACCTGTTCCCTCCCATCTCCCTAGTAAGTTAACTTAACACTATGTAACAGCTTCTCAGACCTGATATCGCCCATCTCCCTAGCAAGTTAACTTAACACTATGTAACAGCATTCTCAGACCTGTTCCCTCCCATCTCTCTAGTAAGTTAACTTAACACTATGTAACAGCCTTCTCAGACCTGTTCCCTCCCATCTCCCTAGCAAGTTAACTTAACACTATGTAACAGCCTTCTCAAACCTGTTCCCTCCCATCTCCCTAGTAAGTTAACTTAACACTATGTAACAGCTTCTCAGACCTGATATCTCCCATCTCCCTAGCAAGTTAACTTAACACTATGTAACAGCCTTCTCAGACCTGATATCTCCCATCTCCCTAGCAGTTAACTTAATACTGTGTAACAGCCTTCTCAGACCTGTTCCCTCCCATCTCCCTAGCAAGTTAACTTAACACTTTGTAACAGCCTTCTCAAACCTGTTCCCTCCCATCTCTCTAGCAAGTTAACTTAACACTATGTAACAGCCTTCTCAGACCTGTTCCCTCCCATCTCCCTAGCAAGTTAACTTAAAACTATGTAACAGCCTTCTCAGACCTGTTCCCTCCCATCTCCCTAGCAAGTGAACTTAAAACTATGTAACAGCCTTCTCAGACCTGTTCCCTCCCATCTCCCTAGCAAGTTAACTTAACAATATGTAACAGCCTTCTCAAACCTGTTCCCTCCCATCTCCCTAGCAAGTTAACTTAACACTATGTAACAGCTTCTCAGACCTGATATCGCCCATCTCCCTAGCAAGTTAACTTAACACTATGTAACAGCATTCTCAGACCTGTTCCCTCCCATCTCTCTAGTAAGTTAACTTAACACTATGTAACAGCCTTCTCAGACCTGTTCCCTCCCATCTCCCTAGCAAGTTAACTTAACACTGTGTAACAGCCTTCTCAAACCTGTTCCCTCCCATCTCCCTAGTAAGTTAACTTAACACTATGTAACAGCTTCTCAGACCTGATATCGCCCATCTCCCTAGCAAGTTAACTTAACACTATGTAACAGCATTCTCAGACCTGTTCCCTCCCATCTCTCTAGTAAGTTAACTTAACACTATGTAACAGCCTTCTCAGACCTGTTCCCTCCCATCTCCCTAGCAAGTTAACTTAACACTATGTAACAGCCTTCTCAAACCTGTTCCCTCCCATCTCCCTAGTAAGTTAACTTAACACTATGTAACAGCTTCTCAGACCTGATATCTCCCATCTCCCTAGCAAGTTAACTTAACACTATGTAACAGCCTTCTCAGACCTGATATCTCCCATCTCCCTAGCAGTTAACTTAATACTGTGTAACAGCCTTCTCAGACCTGTTCCCTCCCATCTCCCTAGCAAGTTAACTTAACACTTTGTAACAGCCTTCTCAAACCTGTTCCCTCCCATCTCTCTAGCAAGTTAACTTAACACTATGTAACAGCCTTCTCAGACCTGTTCCCTCCCATCTCCCTAGCAAGTTAACTTAACACTATGTAACAGCCTTCTCAAACCTGTTCCCTCCCATCTCCCTAGCAAGTTAACTTAACACTATGTAACATCCATCTCAGACCTGTTCCCTCCCATCTCCCTAGCAGTTAACTTAACACTATGTAACAACCTTCTCAGACCTGTTCCCTCCCATCTCCCTAGCAAGTTAACTTAAAACTATGTAACAGCCTTCTCAGACCTGTTCTCTCCCTCACTGCTGGAGATTTAGTCAACTAAAATCTACTGGAAATTCAGTTGACTAAAACTAAAATACGACTAAACAAAAACGGAATTTTAGTTAAAAGACTGTGACTTAAACGAAATCAAAATTTGCCGTCAAAATAAACACTAAATGATAGCACCTTTCTAAGAGATAAGCGGACTGCCTCTCACTAATATCACTGAATGCATAGATACCCTCTTCCCCCGCCCCGGTAAAATTATTTTCAGAGAACTGTTATTTGTTTTCAAGACAAATAAAATAACGTACACCATACAGAGAATAAGCTAGGAGAAAAAGCCCTGTTAAACAAGGTATTAAAGTTAAAAATTATATATTTTTGGCCGTGGACGGGACAACAGAAGAAGACAGAAAGTGAAAATATGTAATTGCCGAACAGCTTTTTCTTTAATTCATTTATTGCTCTGTCATGACTTAGGTATATTATCTGGCAAAAATAAGGAGAAGCAGCCTAATTTATCCCATTTTGTTCCCAGGTGCCAAAATACATAATTACTCCTAATTGTCTGTAATTAGAGGTGTTGTTTTTTGTATTTTAAACCATTAACAGAAGTTATAGTAGTATTCTCCATTTGTGAAATGCCAAGTCACTTTGTAGCTAAACAATAGCCTGTATTAACCCCATTTGGGACATTTTTGGTCATTGTGGTCTATGTGTTCTAACATTTCTCAGTGTTTGTGTTTAGCTGTCATTTTCCTTTTTTCCATTTAATACGCACACACGTGTTAAATATTGTTTTATCACCATAAATAGGGCTTTCTTGTGATACTGTTTTCAGCATGTCTTATAATTTATTAGAAAACTATCATAACATATGATGAAAAATGCAAAAAAAAAAACCCCACTTTTTTCTAAGTTTGACCTGAAAAATCTTTTATGCAATTACAAACATTAAAAAAAATACTCCATCTATATAGTGTCTAATATTTGTGCTGAGTTTAGAAATACCAATGTTTACAGGTTTTTCAGTTTTTCTTTGCAAGTCATAGGGCAATAACTGATAGTAGTGTTTTTTGTTTTCCAACCATTTTCTTCTACAGTGACCCCAACCCTAAATTTAACCCTTGCCCTAAATCTAGCCATAGCACTATATCTAACCCTTGCATTGACCCTCCGCGCAGCCGCTTCACCGCCATCTGTTCACCACGCGACAGCTCCTCGCGGGATATTTCATTGCGGGACATTTCATCGCTAAAGGTGAGTTTTAATGTTAGAATTAAAGTGTTAGAGTGTTAGAATTAGAATTTTAGTATTGGGGTTTAGGGGGTTAGAATTAGGGTTTAGGATGTTAGAATTAGTATTTAGGCTTCGGGGTTAATTTTAGTATTAGGAGTTAGGGGGTTAGTATTAGGGTTTAGGGGGTTAGTATTAGGGTTCGGGGCTTAGTATTAGGGTTTAGGGGTTTAGTATTAGGGTTCGGGGGTTAGTATTAGGGTTTAGGGGTTTAGTATTAGGGTTCGGGGGTTAGTATTAGAGTTTGGGGGTTAATTTTAGTATTGGGTTTAGGGGTTAATTTTAGTATTGGGGTTTTGGGGTTAATTTTAGTATTAGGGTTTGGGGGGCACTTTGGTGGGGATTCATTTATTGGGGGGTATTTTATTTAAACTTGTACGTTTGGCGCTGAACTGTCAGCTCTTACATAGCCGCGTCCGCGATGAAACGGCCGCGTTATTCTTCATTGCTGACAGTTCAGCGTTCTAACTGCCGTGCTGAACTGTCAGCGATGAACCCGCCGCACTGAATTTATTGTCAATGGAAATTACAGGAAAACTGTACATTGTTTTAAAGCAAGAGTGAGGGACTTTAATTTCTATTAAACACACATAAGGTACAACATACAGAAAATAAGCTAGGTGTTACTGCCCCTTTAAAGTAACTATTACAGGAAATAAATGCATTTGTAATAAAGTGTAATGTAAAGAAGGTGGAACATTAAAATGCCAAATAGCTCATATTCTTTCATAAATGACAGTACTTGACTAAAGACACAGAACATACAACTGTTGGGAATAATGCCAAAAATCGCATTATACCCTTAAACGTTCCAGGTATATTGTAGCTTGTAAGCGCCATCTTCAAGACTCTCCAAGACATTACACATTACATATATCTTTCCTCTTTTCCCTCCCATTCAATTGTTCCTTCACTTTACCAGCAGAAGCAAAAATACTAGAACATTTGTGGAACTTTACAGCCTACCATTTGGTTTTCATTTAAAACAAATTAACAAGACTTTCTTTTTTTTTTTTCACGATCCCCCCCCCCTTCTTCTCTCGCTCTTCGGTTCTTAAAAAAAAAAAAAAAACAGGATTAACCATTAAAGCACTAGAGAGCTTCTTTTTTTAATTTATTTTTTTACTTTTTTACATCCCCTTTTCCACTCCAAAGTTTTTCTTTTCTTTTTTTGCTGTAACCAATTTCCTTATTTTCAAAAATAAATAAACAGTAACAAAAACAAAAAAACAAAAAAAAAAAAAAAAGACAGTTTTGTGGGGTTTTTTTTGTGTGTGTTTTTTTTTTTTTTTGGTGGGGGGGGGGGGGGGGGGGGGGGAACATTTAACATTTCTTATGATCTTGCCTGACAGAAGATTTAACTTACAGAGTTTCTGAAACACATAACCAAAAAAGGGCATGTAGCTAGATTTGGCAGGCAGCATGAATTTGGATTATTTTTTTTTTTTGATGAGTGGTTTCCTGAGAATGGAATGGGAATTAGAGGGGAATGACAGGCATTTGTGCAGTCCTGGCTAATCCCACCTTTTTTTTTGCTTTTAAGACATCTCATTGGATGCATATGAAAATAAGCTGGGGACAATGCCACAGGCTGCCAATTGTAAACATAGAAAATAAGGATTCAGTTAGCATAGCCATAAGGGAGTGGCTATGTTTCTCTAGTTTTATTCAATAGAGCTGTGTAACACACAGAGAGAGCGACTGTGCTCTTTTTTTGGGGGGGGGATTGTGCTCTTACAAGCAAGGAAGTTCCTTTATTCTTCTTCTTCATCATCACAAAGGTAAGGGACTGCCCTAATTAATGTTTACCTTCTATTTATTATTATTATTATTATTACCATATATATATAATTTTATATTATTTTTTGGTGATATTTTTTTTCCTTCTTTTTGGAGCCTATTTTTAACCCTTTCAGTGCCCAAGGAATCTAGTATTCTTCGCCCACAGTACCAAAAATAATAATAATAATAAAAAAAAATAAAAAAAAGTAGATGACCTGAGAAATTAAGGATTATTTATAAAATTGGTGATTGGTCCACTTTTTTTTTTCTTAGAGCTTTGCTCCAGAATTAACTTTGAGAAATAACCCTAACTTAAGTATCTGCTTATCACAGATCAGACTGTTGCAATATCTATTAACTTTTTCCCCCAAAAAATATGCTGATATCTAGATAAAAAGGTAGAAGTATTAACATTAATATATTAATCTTTTTTTCCCCTTGCATTATTTAATATACTTATATTCATGCAATAAAGAATTGCCATAATTTTTTTTTTACTGTAAAAAAAAAAAAAACCTGTATTTAATTACAGCTAAACTTGACTATTGTATAATCTTGGAGATGACTTTATTGAACTTACTATGTTTTGACAATCGCAGAAGATGTGTTATGTTTACAGTGATTGTTGTAGGGTTTCTGTACAGGTTGCATTTGAAAATGCTGGTTTGTTTTCTATCACTAAAAGCAGAAGAGTTGGGTGGGTCCATGTGTAGGAATATCAGTAGTATGTCATCCAAGCAGATGTTCCAGGAAGGCAGGGAGCTAGTTTGGAAACCTCTGAGACATGCTGAGGCAGCTCTTAGCTGCCTTGATGGTTACTGAAGATAATAGATGTTCCTTGGAATTCCTAGTTGGCATGATGCAGCCCTGTTTGGAAAAGAATGACTAATTTGATAACCTATGGCTTATTTAAGATCCCCCCTCCCCCCATGTTAATAAAGCACCAATAGATATAAAAACAGCCAGGACTTGGTGTAATTCAAACCCTCATTATCCAGGGCTGTGACTTGTGCTAAGGAATTCCTTCTGTATTTCTGTACTTTTTAATGTACTTTTTTTTTTTAATGTGCAATGACATTTCTACCACTGTTTTTAAAGGGACCCTGTCACCTAAACACTGTTCACAGTATTAATGGATAGCATTAGAATAGATGTACACATGGAGTTAGCAGAATTGCAAGCAAATGTATAAAGGAGAACAAAGGTCTATGATGTCACGGGTAGGATATTGATGACATCATCATTTGGCACCATATGCAAATTATTCTCCATTGTAGTTGTTCATCTTCATTCTATAACACAATCCAATAGCAGAGAATAAGCACATTTAAATCATGACCCCCCCCCACCCATGCTTTCTATTGGCACTGAGATGCCAGTCATATGATACCTATTTGGGTGGCTGCATTGGCTGTCATGATTAAGGTAGGATGGATCAACCTGTAATATAATCTGCTTAACATATAGATCAGTTCACTAAAAACTGCTATGGAGTCTGGCTCCTTGTAAGTTGTGTGTGTATGTAATATATAAATAATGTGTATTTATTTATTTTACTTAATTTTTTTTTTTACTTTATCTGCCTTTATCATCCAATGACAACATTATTTTGAATTCATATTTTCTATTTTAATATATTAATTGCTATGAGTCAAGGATGAATCTTCATACTGTTTGGGGATACAGTTCCCATCATGCTCAGCCAGACTTCCGTTATTATGCAGAGACTGTTTCTGGTTTGTTTTCTGGCTGCAACACCTCCAATGCACATCCATGTTTTGTGGGACTTGCCAGTGTGGAGATTTTTCTTTTCTCTTGCTGTGAATGATAGGATTAGAACTCCCATCATGCTCAGTGAGTTAGCTGTTGCATGTGTTTGGTATTCCTCTCCCAGTGGAAGCTCTATTAATGAGTAATTAGTAAAGCAATTTTACTTTTTATTTTACAGGAACCAGAATAGGATGTATTTGCAAATAAAGGGTATTTATGAAACCTATTCACTAAACTGTGAACAGTGATCAATAGAGTTAAAAAATTGGGTCAAAATAGATGAGTTGGCAATGTAGACAAATTGGGAAAATAATTCCAACTCTGTTATTTTGGTCGATTTAAAAAAAAAAGATATATTTTTTCTTTTTATTGTTTTTAGAATTTTTTTTGTCAGTTTACTGAATAAACCCTGCGTAATGTATAAAGTACCATACATAATTCCCCCCCCCCCCCCCCCCCCCAATGGAGTTTAAACATTGGCAGTGTTATTTAACCTTTTTGCTTCCAGATGGGGCTGAAATGTTTTCCAGACTGTTCTGTTAGAGGAAAGGGAACTCATGTTCTGGTACAGATTTCCCCCCACTAATGAGTACTGTAGATGTTGATGGTTCCTGGGCCACTCAAGCATCTCCCTCAGCTATCTGAGGAATGTCAGTGGCCCCGAGGCTGTTCCAGATGCCTGAGGAAGCTGGAAGAACAGGGCAGAGAGCTTATCTCTAACACATCTATTAGCCACAAGGTACCATCCACAGGGACCACATTCCATCAGTTTAAAACCACCCCATGTCACTGAATCTTAGGAAGACCCAATCTAGTTGAACACGCCTTAATTAAATTCACTTTTTATATGACCTGTAAGAAAAACCATTAATCCCCCCTCACACCGTAGAGAAATATAGAATTACAAATATTTGTACATGTCGTTAAAGTGACAGTTGCACTAAGGTTATTTTCTGTGTGTTGTTTAAAAAATGCACTTCTTTTTTCTTTAAAACAATCTACAGTTCTCCTGTAGTCTTACATTGAAAATAATTGCAGCGGGGCTCCTAAATTCAGGGACATCCAATAAGAAGGGGCTTGGAGAGATGGGCGGGACTGTTGTAAATCTATTAAACCTTATTAGCTTTTTTTTTTTGGAGAGCGGCACTTGTCCAAGAAAAAATGATGCTACACATCTGTTGTTTTTTCTTACTTTACATGATACCGATCAAGGATGTTGCCCCAAAAATACTTTTATCAAGCCTTTTTGAACTCCCATTTGTTGCATCTTTTGAACTGAAATGTTTTGAAAGGAAAAGAGGATTGCCCTTTCTGTATTATATTTTATACAGCACAGGGCTTGATAGAGTCCAGGAGTCGGGTAGCTATGGCTACTAAAGCCCCGGCTGAGGGTGACACATTTACAAACAGTCATCAATAGGTTCTATAGTGGGTTCTTGTGTAACTCATTACTTGCTGGGCCTACAGCACACGTTTTTGAACATTTTGAATTAGACTTGGCTACTAAAACCCCTGCTGCTGGCTCCTAACTTCTTTAAAAAAATATATATATATATATTGTTTTACAAAGAATTCTTTGATATACTGTTTCCCAGGCTTCTACAAATAACCAGCTTGGCTCCCTAAATGGTCTGCCTGGCTCCCAAAGTCTATAAATATAGTAGTTGATGCTTTCGTTTTGATGTCCTGAATCCTTAAACCTCTACCGAACCGTTTCGTTCTTGGTGCATATGGCTTTGAATATACCATGTAAGATTCTTAGTAACCATAGTTTTCATTGGCGTGCCAAGGATTGGTGCAAGTTAAGTTTTTATAAAGCAATTATTTCTCATTATATATTTTACCTGCTGTAGAAATGTATAAAAGTGGAGAATGTGCAAGATGATGACATGGTAATCTGTTCTTTTACTTGCTGAATTCAAGGTTCCGGCGAAATGCGTTGGTTGTATAGCCTAGTATGTAAGCAGAAAATGAAATTCTGGAGACTGTGTTTAAATATCACATCACGTATTCTTTTCAAAACACTTTTATTTTGAAACAAAATACTTCCTTTGCTAACATCCGGAGAAAGGTTGACCTTTTGTGTAGAGCGAGATTGTGTTATGCAGCATTCAGTGTCGCAGACCGTGCAGAGCCGAGAAATGGTTTGGGTATTCCATTATTGCCGTCTCACAGCTGCAGCAAAATAACAACATTGTTCGCTGTAAAGAAACCACTAAACCTTCAGGATACAGTTCATTGTGGAGAGACAATCACGCGAGCTGAAGCCTTCTCTTAAAGCAAAAGAGTATGTACAGTGCACATGATCTTCCTAACCTGAGCTCGAGCATCTGTGTAGACATCTTATCGGACTGTGTGATGGACAACTGAATGAGGTTCACTGACCTTCACTGACCTTGCCATGGACACTTTTAAGGTCAGCCCAATATAGACCGATGTGTCCCGAAATCCATTCAGGTAGGAATGATGTTGGACGAATTTCACAAATGGGGCCTCTCCAAATTGAATTTGGGTCCGAATCAGCTGTTCTGGGCGTTCGGAAACTGAAGCATTGGAGGCATTCGGATCATGACATATTAACCATGACAGCTATAGATTTTAGGTTATCCAATGTGCACTGATCACCCCCCCCCCCCCACACACACACACACGCGGTGTGAATTTGGGTAAGAGTGTTTTAGCTGGAGAATTCAACTCTACAGGCCTCTAAAGTACATTAGAATAAATATTAATGTGCTTATTTTCACATGGACATGCCTATGCCATCAAATAATTTCTGATACAAATATCCATTACACTATTTGTTCAATACATGATATTTGGACATAAATGGAACTATGTTCCTGCCTCTCCATCTTCTGGGCATGTAACTGGTCCTGATTACTCACCGCCCTAGGAGTTTCTGGTTCATCCAAGTCAATGTCCTGCTGGATCCCAGCAACCACTCCATAGACGGCATTTCGCGAATGAATTCATCAGAGGAGGAGTAGGAGGGCGAGGGTGGGTTCCTAATGTGCCGTCAAGCTGGGATCCACCACCGTGAGAAGGATGCTTTCCTCCCCCTCCTCAACAGATGATAAAAACCTAAAATAGCCTTCCAGCAGAAGCTCTGGACAGTTCAGAAATGAATGGAAATGCTGTCTTTGCCAAAAAAATAGGGTCAACAATGATGGACATGGACAGACTAGATAGGGGAACGTGGCATGTACCTTAGACATCTTTCATAGGGTTGATTGGCGACAATGAAAGATTTCAATCTTTTGGAATTCTGATTTTGGTGTTTTTTGTTTACACCCAACAGTTCTACAACTGAATCCTGGGCTCAGCCCGTAAATGTTTCCACATATGGTACTGATGAATATCGTTCTTTTTAAAAAATATATATTTTTACTTTTTTTATTTGTCCCCAAAGGGACTCAAAGCACTTACTCTCTCATGTTTATCCACAGCATACCCTCCAACTGCTTTTCAGTGCATCACACCCACACTGAGACCGCACCCTCTACCGCCTCACAGTAAGCGGTTTAAAAGTTGGGGGGGGGGGGGGGGTACGCCTGTTTAAGGCTACTGGTGCCCCAGCCACATGTGCATATTTTATTAGTCTAATGGTTCATTCAAAATGCTCAAAAATGTATGCTGGCTGCTTGAACATGGATGACTTGATTGAGGATATATGCAGGAAAATCAAGTGAAGCGTCCCACAAGAACTGACCATAGATCCTACTGAGTATGATATGCTGCAAAGCCCATCACTCTCAACAATAGTTTGCCAACATCGGCCATGTTTCCAGAGACACATATTTGTTCCACATGCTGCAGAAAGAGCATGCAAAGTTTAGCCCGGCAGTATGTAGGAGACAAAAATACTCACAGACAGAATCCAATTAATTAGGGTGGAGATCTTATAGGACTTACCATGATTAATTCATTGGATTGTGTCTGTGCCTATATCCATCCTACATACTGCCGGGCTGCACTTTGCATGCTCTTTCTGCAGCATGTGGAACAAATATGTGTCCCTGGAAACATGGCCGATGTTGGCAACTATGCCTCAACCAGTAACTAAAACAGTTCCCTATCTATGTTATGGAGTAGTCCGGCCAGTTTTCATTTTTCCTAATTCTATTTTTTTTGGTGAGGGTGGGTGGAATAACCCTATAAGTCTGCATAATTGGTAATGCTTTATCCAAAGCATTTCCAATTGGAAACTTTTTTTTATTTTTTGCTCCAACTCCGCCACTTTGGCCTTAAGTTTGAAATTTCCTTGTCCATTCCCTCGTTTGTGATTGAAGCTGATTTTCTCTGCAGCATACAGCTCTAACGAGGAACTCCCTTTAATTAAACCAGACGTTTATGTAGTCCCAGTGAGAGCAGGAAAATGCTCTCAGCACCCACAGGATCTACGAGGTGCCAGCATGTCTCAATACTAAATTTTAAGAATCCAAGCAAAAAAAAAAAAAAAAACCCCACTGTTGTGTTGATTTAACAAATCTAGAATCAAAGAGCGGAATGTACACATCCTGGTACACTGAATTAATAATACACATCACCAGCATTTTGGGCAACCCCCACTTTTTATGATACATATCCTTACATGGTATGGTTTAATTTTCTGTCTGTTTTGAGTGGAGTTCCCACAATACTAGTTTACCTGGTAGTGGAATTGGTTTACGAAAAAAGCAACCAGAGACTCAATCAGGCAAGGGATATGCCGGATGTGGTTAAATCTTGCATTGTTGAGTCATGTGATGGAGTATTTTTGCTCTGGAGCTAGGCATTTTTTGGGGAAATAATTATTAGATCTCAATGGGCGAAGGCAGCAAATCTTTTTTCCCATAATCCTCTCTGTACCGCGCCCATTTATCTGTACTCTTTCCCAAAACTCCACATCCACCCAAGAAATTACCTCATATTAATGGGCCGTGGCTCCTGACCCATTAAAATGCCTATGAACATACAACACTTACTAAAAAAAAAGAAATAAAAAAAAAAAAAAAAGATATTATTTAAAAAAAAAAGTAAAATCTCCAGGGGTCGTGGGAGGCGCGATGCTCTGTAGCAACAAGACTGTTGTTGTCCCGTAATTAATGACAAACTTGCTCATTAAGTATTGTTGTTATTCAGCTATATCTTGGCTGTGGATAATCTGCAATCTGTTCTGGTGCTACAGTATTAGCAAATTGAGTAGGTGCTTAGGGCCCCCACAGAGCTTAACTGAGGGGAGAAAGTTATAGAGAGGGGCCAAATAGCCCCGAAAAATAGAGCCACCCCTGTCTTAAGTCCACAAAAGGCCTACTCCAAAGGAAAGATGGCTGCTTGTTATAGCATGATGTTTGGTACTTTCATACTTTCCAACTTCTGCCCTTGGCGAATAAGGACGCAGCGGGGCAGAGCCTGGAAGGTTCTAGAGTCAGCGCGGCTCAAGGCATATGTAGAATTAGATCTGCACTGCTGGATTGCGTTCCCGTCACGCACTACCAGAAAAGTCGGACAGTGTCGGGGACAATCAGGAGGCATGTGTTTTGCTAATATATATCAGAGGAATGGCAGGAAAGACACTTTTTTCCCCCCCTTTTACAATGGAGTTTTTTATTTGCACGTTATAATAAAGTCTAGGTTTACATTATCTCTCCTACAAGCTGTTTTTTTTTGTTTTTTTTTAAAACTATAGTGTGTTTTCAATTCTTTCCCTTTTCTTAAGCTAATTGCTTTTGTTATTATATCTTGTAATGACTATGTCTAAGATGGAAAATCTGTTAATTATATGCTTTTTTCCCCCCTCTGGCACAGCAATTTATGTGTAATGAGTCCACTCCGGTCTTCACTAAAAATAACCAGTTTCTTTATGCTTTTTCATCTGATAACGGGATACGCTTGGAAAATATGAGGCTGACGCATTACATTTTATACGTGCGGAGTCTGGCTACAGATGATCAGTCTGGCACCGTTTGTTTACATAGACATTAAAACAAGTAGAACCCTTGAGCGATGAAGTAAACCAGTAACGAAAATAAGTGGGGAATTTACCTTCTACACTTCTGGGGGGGGGGGGGAGTTATGGGGTTTGACCCACCACAGGTGCCATGTTAGTCACTGAGAAAAGCATAGCTACCAACAGTCCCAGGCATAATGGTACGGACCTGGTTTTTATGGGGGCGCGGGGGGGGGGGGGCTGTCCTGTCAAATTTGAGGTTGTCGCAACATGACTGCCACCTATACACAGGCACCATGGCATATCTATAAGACCGGACCAAGTAGATTGGACTCAAGGGACATCCCGTGAAGCCACACCCACTTTTGGATCTGCCCCATTGCTACACAAGACTCTGTCCGAGGATGTTAGCAGGTGTGCTGGAGCGCTTTGCGTCTGGTTGGTACCCAATCTTGCTTGGTTAAAAAAGAGGGTGTCCACGGGAGGAAAAATGGGTCGAAGGAGTTTGGGTCCGAAATGGAAAACCATTACCAATTGGGACTGCCATTAAGAGGCAGACCGCAAGAAGACTTATACCGGTCTACTAATGAAGAGAGAATTGCAGGGAATTGAGATGGGAATTTCAAACTTAAGGCCAAAGTAGCCGAGTTGGAAAGATTCTCCCAATCATCTGCATTGGGACATTTTTCCGACTCCGCTAGATTGGCCTAAAGTTTGAAATTCCCTTCTCAGTTCGTTGCCATTCTCTCTTTAATGAGCAGATCCTCTAGAAGATGTGACTTCTCTTTTTTCAAGCCCCATGCTATGATGCCCAGCCATATGTTTTCTGTTATAGAGTTCCGCATGCCAAAATGCTAAGCAATTCAATACAGCGCAATCTAGTCTGATCTCTCCGCCACTGGCGGCCAGAGATGTCGGACTCTGGATTCCCTCACCATCCCTACCATCAGGCGATTCTCTGTTTGTTATGTTCTTGTTTCCAGGTGTGCCACCACCCTGGAACATGCCACAGTTGCACCAGTAGTGGCCCATTATTTGCCCATCTCGTTTTTTTGTTCTTCCCTAATCCCAGTCTTGTGTAATTTGAAGAGACAGGATAATGAGTGACTGTATCAAGGCAGTAAATCACTGCCGTAACGAGTCTGCCAGATGCTAATGCCAGACTGAAGGATGTTACATTGTAAAATGTGTCAGAAGAAAATGTGTTAGACCCAGGCCACGGCAACATAAACCCCACTTTAAATTGCTACGTCGGTGTTCACATCCTGTTAAAAGATCCCATAATGCACATCAAGCTCAAAAAAGGTTTAGGAGTTGACAAATGTATGTAGAATTTAAGAACCAAAGAATTCACATTTGAGGCTTTTGATGGAGGTATATTGTCAGGATTCTTTAAGGCAGGATAAGAGGGAAAGCTGCCCAGGACCCAGACATGGCACTCACACACCCAAAGCCTTTTTTTTTTTTTGATGCTACTCTCCCTGTACTTACACATCCTATTCTGTGCTCCACAGTGAGACTGGAAAGTATGTCTCACTGGGAAGCTTTAATGCCTGCAGCCAATCGGAGAGGCGAGACATCCACCCCCTGTGATTGGTCGGGGGGGGGGGGTTCATTTATTAAGGGGGGTTAATTTATTTGGGGGTGTACGTTTGTAAGCGCTGACAGTTCACTGCTGAACTGCTAGCACTTACATTGCTGCGATGAAGCGGCCGCCTTCATCTTCACCGCTGACATCATCAACTGCCGCGCTGGACTGTCAGCGGTGAATCAGCCGCGCTGTACTGTCCTAGACGTGGAGAGAAGTGCTCAGACTATACTGCCATCTATAGGAGGTGGATGCTTCTCTCTTCCGTCTGCAAGTTACTGCTCTGCACAGGATGTGATAGTTAGTGGTTGGGTGTGTTTGAGCTGATACCGTTTTAGCTGTATACCACACAGGAGTCAAGTTGATATCTTTATTGACTTGCTGAGTAGGTGTAGAATTGAAACTTTCAAGACCTCTTAGGTTCCTTCATCAGGCATGCTATACAAAATGAATGAGAAAAACATCTCTTCTAAATACAGGTACACATCACACTGTTCAAAATGAAAATGCATTTGTAGTTACATATAATGTACAAATCATGGGAGGACAGGTAAAGGGGGGGGTAGAAGGGAAACTTGCCTGTAGGGTTAGGGTGGGCAGCAAAGATGCTGAATCAGAAGGATTTGTGTAATTCAAAAAAAAATAGTATTGAATATTTATATGACTATATTTACCAACTTTATATATAAAAAAAAAATATGCAGAAAAACAAAAGTTGAGATTGTGACATCATCTTCTGTTATATACTTAAGTCCTGTTTATGAATTCATTACGACACTCCAATAGTGGGTCTCTGATTATTGCAGCAATAATAAGCTACCTGGAACTTGGACCTTTCTCAGTATTTCACCTTCCGTTGCCCAGCCCGATGATTCTCTGTAACATGTTTTCTAAATGGGATATTCAACAATTCAAGACAGTTCCACAATGTTTGTACGCCAGGGTGCATACCAGCTAATTATTTTGCAAGGTGTTGACATTCCTTTTTTGGCACTCGAAGGGTCAGTCGCGTAGCCTAGGGCCATCCATGTTGGGCATTCTTAGGCGGATAATTGATTTAACCTCTAGAATGTAACCTGAGGGGACTGTAACTGGACATGGCTACATTCAGAATCCTAAATTGGTCTGTCCTGTTACCCCCCCATCAAGAAGTATTTATAACATCCATAAATAAATCTCTCCAGAGAACCAGAAAGTACAAATTTATGAACCAGATGTTCCCTTGCATTTATACAGGTGTGACAGACTAAAACACACGATGGAACATTTTTGTATAAGGATGGAGCAATCTCTAATTACCTTACTTGGCCTTTTTATTTTTGCTGTAGTCTAAAACATGCACAGCTTTGGTTAATGTATAAAAGGAAAAAAAGTATTCAGGCTGCATTCAATTCATATGACCTAATATGTCTACTCATACTTACCACAACATCTTTATTACACTCTATAAGAAAAAAAAATAAAACAAACTTTTAAAAAAAAATGTTTTTATT
Source organism: Pelodytes ibericus (assembly GCA_036172795.1). Classification (NCBI taxonomy): domain Eukaryota; kingdom Metazoa; phylum Chordata; class Amphibia; order Anura; family Pelodytidae; genus Pelodytes; species Pelodytes ibericus. Next base: position 14,225,044 of record CM069858.1, on the reverse strand, counting down.
ATAAATGTATACTTTGGTTTTAATTTGATGTGTCATCAACTATTTTGACAAGGATATCAATAAAGCTTTTGTTTATTTTTTAATTATCATATAATATTAGCACTTTGTTGACAAATTAGAGAATTCCAGGGAATTAAGATGGGAATTTGAAATGGAAGGCCAAAGCAGGCAAGTTGAATTTCTTTTTTCCTGTTCAGCTGATTTTTTTTCAACTATGCCTAATGATTGAGATTCCCTTCTCAATTCCCCGCAGTTCTCTCATTCATGACTAAAGCCTTTTTCAATACCTAAAGTGGGATCCCTAATCCCACTTTATAAAATGACACCTAACTAGAGTAAGTAGGCATGTATGTATTTGGGAGGTGCATGATTAAGGGGGAAAGAAGTGGAAAAAATCCTACTCAGGTGGTAAGTAGTAAAGGAATTTAGGGTTGCCTGAAAAGTTCTGTACTGTAAATGGGTCTTGTATCTTTACAGATACACAGTGAGTTTACACTCTGCTCTGCCTCTCAGCTGAGATAGAGCGGATCAGGCTGAATGTGACGGTTGACTTCTAAGCCAATCAGAGTGGCTGGAGGTAGCTCAGTGGCTGATCATATGCAGGTAAAAATGACACCTTCCAGGCACTAAAGTTTTAAATAAAGAAAATATCCTATAACTGAAGGCTAACTAACAAGCCAGGATTATAGCAAGGTCCCCATCGAGGGTTTTGCCAAATTTGATTCCCATCTCTGGTGGGGAACCACCATATCTGTGATGGTTTGGAAGACCTAAATGAGCTATAGACACACACACATATCTGCTGGCTCTTTTTCTTGGCCGAGTATGAAGGTCAAAAGACACCATTTGCATTTCCCCGTATCAATTTCTTCCTGTAGGAAAGAGATGGATTTCCTTTCAGAATTCTGCATAGGTTTTTGGCACGGTCAAAGCTAAACCACACAGTTGTAGGGCAAAATGTGTATACATTGTGCCAGCAGAGCTGCAGGAAAAAGTGTAGATCAAGAAAAGAGAATTTTGAATTTGTTGCCATATTCATGACCTCACAGTGGAGCCTGTATGCAAATTAGCTCCTTTCCACTGTAGAAGAGTATTTGCATACTGTACAACACAGTGATGTCATAAACAGAATGCGGCCAAAAAATACCGAACTTGGTTTTCTCTTGCTATGTTCATTTCATTGATATCCTGAAAGTACCCAGAGGTGTATGCGTAGGTCCAAAATCACTTTTATGGTGGGACATCTTCGACATGTGATACTGATGAGGCAAAATGACCAGCGGCTATTGGATTTCCGCCCCTGCACTTCATGCAGTGATTCATAGTGTATCTTTTTATGTATGCAGTGTGTCTAAACATCCAATTTTTACTGCGGTTTGCGTCTGAACAGGGGAAAGATTTATGGGATAATATTTACATTCCATGGCTTAGACCTCTTGGGCTGTGGTGCCAACAAATGGAGTATATAATTACCTTTTTTTAAAGAAGTCATCGCTGAGATTTTAATAACAAACGTATGCATATTTGTAATGCTAGCTCCTAAAACTTTGACTTTTTTGTTTCCCATTCCTTTCTCCTCTTAAAGGGACGCTGTAAGAATAAAAAAAAAAGAGCTTGTTAAAGGGACACTAAACTTTGCGTTTCACTTGTGCTTCTGTAGAATGTAGAAGCACAAATGAAAGGTTAGTTTCTTCTGATAGTACATGCCAGTTTATCGGCAGCTGCCATGCTTCCATAGTAGGGTGGCCACCTTTTCTTCCAAAAAAGTACCGGCCATGCCATTGCCTCGATAGACTTAACATTGGGCTCAAGACAATTTTTTTACTGGCCTGCCGGTAAAATACTGGCTGGGTGGCATCCGTAATCCATAGGAAGCAGGCGACTGGTCTGGTCGTGACTGGCTAGTGCAAAGAGAGACTCTTGTTTTCGCATGGGACCAGCAGGGTAAGCCTTCAAGGAAGCAAAAGTTAAAAAGCATCTCCCCTTACCCTCCCATTGGCTCTTTGCTGAGTGACGGATGTGCGCTCACAGACTGTGTCTCTCTCTTTCTGCTGTTGTGCAAGATGGCAGCCATTCAAATTAGAACTTTAATGACAAAACAAAAATTAGGCCTAATTAACATGTAATGACTGCCACTCCCATTTCACCTAACGACTGGATATGACATTTTAGTTGGATGTCACATTGATTATTACTGTAAGCATGGATAAATGACGCCATCTTGCCTCATAAGAGAAGAGAGTACAGAGCAACTTTGGAATTCAGGGCCTAGTTCCTGCGGGGCCATCTTGGATCTCTTAGGGTTTTGCCCATAGCTCATCCTGCCAGTTGTTCTCATGTTGTGAACCAGAGATTTATCAAAGTAGCACATGTAGGTCTTGTAGTCCTGCTTTTAGTTTTACAAAAAGGCATTTACATGTCTTCGTCCTGCTGCTATTTAATGGGTGGGGGTGGGGGTGGGGGGGGGCTTCCTGTAAAATCCGTGTTATCGCCAAATCCAGGCTAATAATGGGAACCACATTTGTGCTGTTCATGAACGTGTGTTTGGAATTTAGCTCACTGTAAGCGATGAAAACAAGAATGGTATTGATCGAAGTGCATGGAACACATAACAGCATTAAAAAAAACATATATAAATATTATAAATCTGAAAATAAAAACATATTAAACCATATTAAAAAATAACACTGAGCTGCTCCCTGGTTACTGACTGTACCTCTGTATAGAATCTTTTCTGCTCCCTGTATAGTGACGGTACTTCTGTATAGACACTGAGCTGCTCCCTGTATAGTGACTGTAACTCTGTATAGACACTGAGCTGCTCCCTGTATAGTGACTGTAACTCTGTATAGACACTGAGCTGCTCCCTGTATAGTGACTGTACTTCTGTATAGACACTGAGCTGCTCCCTGTATAGTGACTGTAACTCTGTATAGACACTGAGCTGCTCCCTGTATAGTGACTGTACTTCTGTATAGACACTGAGCTGCTCCCTGTATAGTGACTGTACTTCTGTATAGACAATGAGCTGCTCTTTTATATAGTGACTGTAACTCTGTATAGACACTAAGCTGCTCTTTTATATAGTGACTGTAACTCTGTATAGACACTAAGCTGCTCTTTTATATAGTGACTGTAACTCTGTATAGACAATGAGCTGCTCTTTTATATAGTGACTGTAACTCTGTATAGACAATGAGCTGCTCTTTTATATAGTGACTGTAACTCTGTATAGACACTAAGCTGCTCTTTTATATAGTGACTGTAACTCTGTATAGACAATGAGCTGTTCTTTTATATAGTGACTGTAACTCTGTATAGACACTGAGATGATCTTTTATATAGTGACTGTAACTCTGTCCCGCTGACACATCACATTCTGGAGCTGGGTGGATGCTGGGATGCGTTGGCCAATGGAAAGCGAGGAACAGCAGAGTCATTTTTCCCAGCAGCCTATGGAAAAGCTGGAACGTCGACGATGAATGAGAGGGAGGTTCCAACTGCAGAATTATCCAGTCGGTGTGGCGTGTGTGAGCAGAGAACCCCATGCGCCCATCTCACATTAAGTGTTGTTTTTCTCGCGGCACACCCTTTTAGAATCACTCCTCAAGAGACTAGGATTTTCACTAGTGTTTTGGCAATGGTAATTGTGCAAAGCCTTGCAATGCATCCCTAAAGAACACAGGGTTCTATCTATATGTCAGGATCTCTGCACTGTACTTCAATGCTTGCTAAGTGTAGACCCAGATGCCAACTTTCAAAAGTACTTTCAAAAGTATCATTAGACCAGACACCATAGTTATCTGCTGTGAATCCAAGATCCAAGGCTTCTCAGAGCAGTTATCTTTTTACTTTGTAATCCTTTATCCTTTATTGACATATATCTACTGCATACTCCAAGAAAGTCTAGTGGCAAGAGGAAACACACATTTCATGAAACGAATTATGCTCTACTTTTTTTTTGGGGGGGGGGGGGGGCTCGGGGGGGAGATATGATTTCCCTTGAAATGGAAGAATGGAAAATGTTGTAATTTAATGAAAGAAAGAAAAAAACTGTATATAATTGCAGTAAACAGAAATATATAAAGTATCACTTGAGAGCAGAGCTGTTTGTGAACAAGATACTTCTGGAAAACGTCCTTCTCTGCCAAGTAGGCCTCAAGTCCTTAGATGGCAGGAAGCAAGAGCGGAATGAAGAAACAAATGGATCTGTTACTTAAGTAAACAGTTTTACCAGTCAATTTACCAGGCCTCTGTAACATCATAGACATGTACAGTAGGTTCGGAGGTTCTATTAACAAAAGACATTTGAATCATGCCTTCCATCGGAACAGATTGATGCAAGGGCATACCTTCCTATTGAGCGATTTATTGCCTCCGCATTGGCCATTGTGAGTAATTAAGCCTTTGGAGTAACTTGGAAAGCAATTTTCCACTCAGGTGAAGCAGCAGTCCGAACCAATTTAGAGCAAAAGAGTAAAATAAATCCATCCACATGCCCTTAATTGTCTAGTGAATTAAAACGGGCTTATATTGTTGAATTGCACTCTTGCTGGCTCAGTAGACATGGTACCACTATTGTTAAATTGTGTGTAGTGGAAGAGTGGTCACTTTGTGGTACAGCTTAGTATTAGACTATTCCCTGGGATAGTCATTAATGCAGGATATTTTTCCATTAGATGGAGCTTCATGTTCTTTTTTTGTTGGATTTCCTGATTACCTGGGAGCCTTGTTTTATTTCGGAGCAGGTATGTGGATATGTATGTGTATATTCGTATAAATGCAGTGTGTATTTATGCGATTACACAATGGGTTCATTGTGTACATTAAGTGTGTTATAAACCTCAAAGCTATGGCTTTCCGATTTTTATGGATTAAGTTCCATTGACGCAAAATAATTTAGCGTTAGGGCCTACCAATATTGGAGTACTCTGGATGATAAATGTGTTTTTATGCAACCTTAAAGGATTAGAGTTGATCACCAGTAGTAATTCCTTCCTCCCAGCTATTTTTCACCCAACTCTGTCTGCTCACTATCAAAATACCTGACCACATCTTACCAAGACCATGGCTTTCCTAGATGACCTGGCTTGAGTCCTATTTGCCCTAATATTGCTCTGTCAGGGGGCGGACATGTTTAGAATCTTGGGACAGATGAATCAGATCTTCCTTCACGTCACCCAATATTCTAAACAACATGTCTGCCCCCTGATAGAACTATATGGAGAAAAGACGGCGCAATACGATACTTTTATTTGTATTATTTCATTAAAGAATTTCCATTTAATAGGTCTACTTTTTGAGGCAATCTTTTAATTAAACATAACCTTTTTGACCACCGTTGTCCTTAAAGTGGGAATCTTGCACTGCAAGATGTATTTGTACTTTGGCCATCTTACTGAAAAGCAATGTACAAATGATTTAGAATAGCCTCTAGAAGGCCTATAATGTTTGTGAAGAGCAACGGCTACGAATCGTTCTATTCTTTCTCGGAAGGATGCTAAACTGCTCATGGTAGTGAAAGTGTTACTAATTGGTTTGCTCAAGACTCACACAGCTGCCCCCTGCATACACCCATGTCAGTTGGTCCTGTAGCTGCACAGAGCAACCAATGATTTTTTTTTTTTTTTCAATCAAAGGCTACATTTATTGGAAGAATGTAATTTAGTAGGAATTTGGATTATGCAGAAAATATGGATGCTCCGTGGAATTCAATAATGGTGCTTGACGTTCAACAAATGCTGTGCCAATTCGTGTCAAGATCCAATAAAGGATGGATGGAGATAAATAAGAAATTTAACACGGCTATAGAAATCCTGACCATAACCAATCTTATGGAAGCTCTAGATTTGAGCTTTATGTTTCAGGTTTAATAGGTAATTGCTGGGCCTCTGGGCCAGCGCTCCTGCTGGTGTGTGGTTGTAATTGCAGACAGCGTACCAATTAACTATGCTTGCACAGCATTGTGGGTAATTCACAGTTTTTGTTGTTGTTCATGCAGTGTCTCAAGGAATCGGTACATTATCTAGGGGGGGGCAGTCCATGACTACATTGCTGGGGGTAGCAAACACCAACTGATAATTACACTAAACATCTCATATTTGTAGATCTGCCAACGACCAATCTGGTAGTGCAGTGTAGTTAGTTAGTTAGTTAACTCTGGGGCAAATCTCTAAAAGTGAGGCAGTTTGTAGGAACATTATGTTGGTTTCTCTAGTGATGGCTCCACTGTAAGAACTTTGCCCCAGTAACAGAGTTCATAAATGAATATCTTTTAAGGACAAATGGCAGAAAAAATAATAAGTTCTGTTCAACTGAAAGAGTGTAGGCATTTTAAATAGAAATTTTTTAATGAAAGAAAATAAATTAAAATACCTTACTGAGCGCTTTTTGCTTATATGGGGGGCAGACATCTTGGGTCAGATCTTCTTATATCTGACTCAAGATTCTGAACAAAATTTCAACTCCCTGAAAGAGCTATATAGGCACAGAGGGCTCAACAAGACACTTTTGGGGGGTCATGTACTAAACAAGGGCAATGGGGGAAAAAAGTAGGTAAAACATGAGTAAAGAGCAATTTGCGACTATCTGTAATATTTTCAGTTTTTTTTTCCCCTGATTCGCACCTCTTCCATTTATTTTTATTTGGCGTGCATTTTTCCGGTTGCGCTAATAAATTGCGATTATATTTGCGCGCGCTAAAGAGCTTTTCGAATACTTTGTGGAAAGTAATTCTTATTTGCGTGTGAAAATAACACCAGCTTTTAGCGAGCGCCGTCAAAAGAGGTAGAAAAAATATTCGCAAAATTGCCTGTTTTTATTCGCAATTATGTCCGTTTTTATTCGCAATTTGCTCGTATGTACTATTGGAGTGTTTAATGTTTAGTACATTGCAATAGGAGCAAAGCGCAAAAATAGTTTTGCACGTAAAATATATTTGCGTTTTTTTAGTACACGCCCCTCTTTGTCTGTATTCTTTTTTACAAGCATTTTGATTTAAAATGTCTACACTTGATGCAATCTTTCAGGGAAACATTTTTTTTTTTTTGCCGACAGTTCTCCTGTAAGTCAATTGTAGTGAGTTCTATTCAGTAAAAACTGAACTATGGTGAACTGACAAGGCAATAGCAAAATGACTAGCTGGGTCTGCTCAATAAACGGTTAACTTGACATTTAAGTCCACTTTAATGTATGCTGCTGTTACCAACAATCTCACACCTGTGGAAACATTTATTTTAGTAAAGTTTAAAAAAAAACAACAACATTTTTTTATGCCGATTTTGCCATTTTTTATCCAGTACTTGCAAATCTGCTGAACTATTTTCTTTTTTTTTCCAATGCATTACACATTTCCCCAGTGCTTATTTAATCTGGAATGTTTGTTATTTTTGGATAATTAACTGGTAAAATAATAAGCTATATATTATCTGTTTGGGATTTAAGTTTTTAGTATAGGACATTATTAATGCTGCCTTAACAATAATCAATCAGTTGTAACCTAGCTGAAATACACAGAATGGAAGAAGTGGTGGGAAGTAAATGGATAAAGATATGATAGACTAATAATGAATTCTTTCAGAGCTCTAACTCTAAATGTTTCCTTAATAGCAACTCATAGCTGAGTTGAAACTCTTCAACTCATTCTGTTCTTTGCTTCTATGGATAATTTGGAGGAAAGATGACTGGGGGGGGGGGGGGGGTTTGGGGGTGTTATGATAGAAACATTAAAGGGAATAAACACAGTAAAGGAGGAGAGTATATTTAAAATAAGATAAAACTATCACAACAAGAGGACATAGTGTTAAATTAGAGGGACAAAGACTTAAAAGTAATATTAGGAAGTATTACTTTACTGAGAAGTTAGTGGATGCATGGAATAGCCTTCCAGCGGAAGTGGTAGAGGTTAACACTGTGAAGCCGTTTAAGCATGCGTGGGATAGGCATAAGGCATTCGTAGATATATACGATAAGACCAGGGACTACTGAGAATATTTAGAAAATTGGGAAGACTAGATGGGCGGGGTTCAAAATAGGGACTGTCTCTTCTGAACAGGGACATGTATGTTTAAAAGGCTAATGAGATGTTACAGCCCATGAGGAGCTTATGAGTAAGCGCTATATGCGCGGAACGCGTCAAGCTACACATCGGATTTGATCACCATATTCCATTTGTTTGCTGTGTCTTTTGTATTGATTTTTTATACATTGATATTAAATCACCGTTTTTTTTACCACTACTTCCTGGCCGCCGTCAGTGCCGTTTTTGCCTTTATTCATTGCTGTTATCTATCGGTGTGGGTCACACACCAGCAGAGGCACCGGAGGCAGTAAAAGTGGGGACATAGCTATTTGGAGTGGTTGCCATCACTGGTGAGCACGAGACCTTCGTATACAAACGCTTAAGGCCTGCTTTTTCACTTCTAATTTAGGAATTGTAATGTTGTTTCATGGTGAAATCATTCTATTTTTATTTTAAAAAATGTGTTACTTTACATTCTGAATGAACACGACTTTATTAATATGAACAGTTTTGAACAATGTAAAGTTTTTGTGAGCTGCAAATTAGTATTTGTTCTTTCCTCTCCTTAAACTGCCACTTCACTTTTTTTATTTAAATACTTTTTCGTTTATCCCATATATATATATTACCAGCACACACACAAAGAGCAAAATAGGAAGGAAACCAGATTCCTTCATGTCATCTGTTTGCAATTAATTTTCCTGGTTTTTTTTTTTAACAGTGGAATAATCTATAATTTTTACAAAGTTTGCATACCTTTTTGCTTCCATTTATTACCAGAGAATCTTTTTTTTTTTCATGGCAAATAGACCAACTGGAATTATCTAATCAAAAGCAGCCCTATAACTTTGTAACCATCCCCAGAGTCCCAAGAATGTATGACATGGCCTGAAAGAATGTCTACTCTGTTATACCACATCTAAGCTGAGATATTCCAGCAAAGAACATTTTAATTGGATTTAGTCTCTTTCCTCGAAATTATTTAATGCGCTGTGAATTTTTGGTTTTTAGTTTTTATAGAAATTCATTTGTTTAAATCTGTGACCTCTCTGACAGCTGCAGTCCGAGGTAGTACATGGGGTTGCACTACAACTCTTGTAGGGAATTGAGATGGGAATTTCAAACTTAAGACCGAATTAGCTGAGTTAGGAAAATTCTCCCATTCAGCTGCATTGGAGAATTTATTCAACTCCCAAAAAAATACTGGGACACTCTGCTGCACAGCTATTGATAGCTTACTGCCAAATTTACCACACCCACTCCCCCAAGGCTCCACCCACTCTGCCCAACCCCCGTAATTGAATTATTATGGGACTGATTATATCACCGAGTTACCATTAACACCGTGGATTACAGGGAGCAGACATTAGAAGGGACACTACACTCCCCCCCCCCCCCCTTTTGGCTTCTATGAGGATACTGTGCAGACCATCTATCGATGACTTATTTGGAAATTTAGCACACCCACTGCCCCCAAAGCTCTGCCCACTCTGCCCAATAAATTACCAGCCCTGTCCTGGTTGTTGGATTACACTGACAATAATTTCAGGAAGGTATGTGGTTGGTTGACTGACCACTGCACCAATATCTCTATGGTCTGTAGTGCCATGCCCACAATGACCCTCGTCTCCTCACCTGTATACTGTATTAAGAGATATGGCAATGGAAAAAGATTATATAATGATGCACCGTTGCAGTTTTCTTGGCTGAGCATCAATGTCTGCACCCCATTAGTTAATAGGGGGATCTGGCTAAAATCCTGATTTTTTTTTTTATTTGCCTGTTTTAGTTTGGCATCCATCCTTTTTATTTATTTCTCTACATGTCTGTCTCTCTCCGGTATAGTAAACAATGACATAATATCCCTACAATTAAAATTCAGTAGTGAAATTAAGCTTTATAATCCCATGTATGACCTGAAATTGCATATTGTTTTCCGAAATATATTCTAATTCCCCGTGGAATGTCCTCTTTTCTGTAAACCCCCCCCCCCCCCCCCCCCCCATCTATAGGAAACATTTCTAAAGTTTATTTTTTTGTGCCATTTGATATCTACTCTAACATTTTAGGAGGGTTTTATTATTATTTTTTTTTTCCCGTTATATATCTATAAATCTTTTTCAGCTACTTACTGGTAATTTCATCCTAACCTATTACTTACTGTTACAGTAAACCCATGGAATTTGAAATATGCGCTTTAATAGGGTGTCTCTAAACTCTAAGGCCGTTCAACATTGGAAACGGCATGTGACACGTGAAGCTGGATCCTATTACCTGTGATAAATGTATCATGTACATATGTCTGTGAAATCAGGGGCACTGGAGATAAGGCTGGTTTATGATCTGAAATAACACAAAAAGAAAAAGGAAAATAAATCCCATTCTTCACAACTAGATGCATCCTGGTTCTAGAATGTTTAGGAACATTTACATTAATTTCTAGATCAGGGGTGTCAAATAGGGCTGTCACCTAGTATGAATTTTACTGGCCGTATACATTGGCTTGATACAATGTTAAGTCAATGGGGTGCACTATCAGTTATTTTTTTTTATTTTTTTTTTTGAGGACAAGGTTGCATCCCTAGTGTTAAATTGTAGTGCTCCAGACATTGGACGTCTACATTTTCCCATATTCTCTCTTGTGTACTATTATGGGAGATGGAGGACATCAGAAACTGGAAGGCGACATCTTGACGCCTCAATCTAGAGCTTTGAACCCTAACCTGTTTTGGCGCACACCTGTGCCTAGAACACAAAATTCCACAGAAGACACTATACGGATGACCTCCTTGGCCTTCCTGCTCTGGAATGCTCTCTCTGCCTCTGTAGGAAGTATACTGGGTGTTTGAGGAGCAGGATTGTGGCATTATGATGTCAGCATGTGTGAGGTGTTTTTTTTTTTAACCTCCTATCCTTGATACGCAGGTTGTGAAAACATATTCAACATATCAGCCCTCTCTTGGGTTTTTAGTTATGCATGATGAGGTTAGTTAGGGGTCTTGTAGTGGTACTTGGTGTTTGCTGGTAAACCACAGCTGTCTACCATAAAGAAATGATGTATAGGAAAGGATAACTTATAAAGAGTTATTCTAGCCAGAGCACAACCATTGCCGGTCTTGCACCTACTCTGATTTTAGCTTGGAATGTTGTCATTGGCAGTCTAGTGGCAGGCATAATATTTATGACCCAGGTTGTAATGGATGCATAATAAAGATGATTCTCCCTCTAGCCAAGTTTTCATGTTTTGTTTTTTTTTGCAATGAACCATTGCACAGATTCTCCGTTGCTTCTAGGAATGGCACGTTGATGTTACAGAGCGTGTTTTTTTTTTTCCCTCCATTGTTGTACCATAAATCATAAGGCATGAACATATCTCAACAACTCCTCTTACGGGAACACTTCCCCTTGAGTCGTAAACAAACAGGCAGTTACTACAGCAGATTGATATGTATTCGTGTATTGGACATTCTCATTGGTCTCTTATCATGGGGCTTCGAATAAATAGTGTTTCGTTATCTCAGTGGGCCTTAAAATAATATTTCAACATTGGGTTGATGCCACAGGACCACCGATGGCCGATTTTAAAATCTAAGCTTTTCTTACTTGTGTATGTAAATGACTCTCCATTCAACGTACCGAACTTAAAAGCACTAGCAAATTCTTTAAAAACCTCGGCCTCCTACACAGTGGTGTATCTTGGTTTTGTGCTGCCCTAAGCAGACAAAATTCGGGCAGCGTTGCACACCACGACATGCCCCATCACCCTAATACATGCCCCATTACCCACATTATACACACATTAAATGCCCAATCACCCCATTACATGCCCCATCACCCACATTGCATACACACTAAATGCCCCATCACCCCCCATTACATGCCACCATCACCCTCATTACATACCCCCACCATGTCCATTACATGCCCCCATCACCCCGATTAATTGGAAGAAGCTAAAGCTTGCTGAATGGTGGGGGAGGGAGTGAAATTTGTTGAAGCACCAGAAGTGTGCATTTACACCCTCTGGCAAAGTGCCACACTCTGGCAAAGTTCCGCCCTAGGCGAGTGCCTTGTTTACCTTATGGAAGATACGCTACTGCTCCTACATCCAACTATTACACGTTGAAACCAGACTTCAAGTAAAACAGGCATTTCAGAACTCCGCCGGGTAAATGACACAACTCATCCAATGTAACGACACAAAGTCCATTGCATCAACATGACACTTTTGCCTATCCACGTCCACAAAGCCCTACCATCCACTTCAAGACTTCCTAAATTGTCATGTAAATTCCATATTTATATTAGACTTATGAGGAAAGGACAAGGACAAAGAAGGCCGGTGGGACAATGCCTGGGGATTTGACATCTGGTGCACACAGCGCATGATATGAACGAACTAAGGGATGTCAGAGTGCAAGCAGGGTTACCATAATCTACGGTCAATGAGAAATGCGGTATTGCGGATACCTCTATGACCAGAAACCTGAGGAAGATTGAACATTTTAATACAGTGCTTGTTACAGAATATAAACGGGAAGTTACAGACTAAGCTTAGACAAACCGAGACAAACCAGTCCTCGAAGCAGAGGGAGTCCTGTTTGAAAGGTTCAATATATAAATAACATTTGGTTCTATAAGAAAAGCAAAATATTTTTTTTTTAAGTTTTTCGTGGCACTTTAATGTACAGGGGTTAGTTTTACTGACTCCCAGATACAGTTTGTCATTTTCTATAGGTCCCATGTCTACTTCTTGGGATACAAACCATCAACCTGGAAGATCTACCACTAGTCAATATACTGACATCAAGTATTATTATTTTTTTACAATATGCATCAGCAGTGTGAAACACAACAGGCATTCTGTATCAGTGGCAAGTTCCTTCCTACCTTTATATGTCGATCTTCTATATTAAATAAATATATATATGAGGCTTTAATCACTTAATAGAAAAAAACGCTCCCATGAGTATAATATCAACGTTTTGGTCGATGTTATAGGTGGATGGATAGATAGATATATGTATATATATATTCTACGTACCACTATTATTCTAACTGTATGATGTCATTTTATATTTATACCTCATTGCTTAGTCATAAATCATATAGGATAGGCACAAGGCTATCCTAGATATCAGATAAGACCAGGGACTAATAAAAGTATTTAGAACATTGGGCAGACTAGATGGACCGAATGGCTCTTATCTGCCGACACATTCTATGTTTCTATGTTACTCTAGTGAAAATTATAATCTTTTTCTTTTTTTATTTGTTACTAAAAGTACCCAGATCTAAAAATATAGACTCTAATGTTCTTGCAGTGTGAATAATTTTTTTTTTTTTCTATTGCTTGCCATTGGTCCATAGTGTCCTTCTGAAATACTCTTTGTTGTCTCTTTTCAAGTGCAATGAACAGTGCAATATTGTAGCATAAACTGCTTTCATGTGCGTCCGTATGGCAGCAAACGAAAATTACCATGTCTGTATTGTGTTAGACATTACAAGTAAAATGATGGTGAGCATAATGTAAACGAGTTGACAATCCAATTAGACATATTTTAAACAGATCCCAGTGGCATACTATTCAATGAACGCTTGTTAAGTTTGGCTAAAAATACTTCTCCATATTAGGTTATAGGGACAGGCGCCAACAAAAAAAATCCGCCAGCCTGGGCTTTCAAAGTGCTTCTCCCTCTCTGCATGTCTTCCTTTTCCAAGAAAACTCATCTCTTCAGCTATACGTGACACATTACTAAATAAGAACAATTGGATCCTGTCTGTAGGTAAATCTAGGGTATCTATACCATACGTGTCATGTGCTTCTTCCAAAATAAAAACAAATTAAGTTCTTATTTTAGTCCATGTTGTTTGGGTAAGATGTCTATATCAGTGTGCACGTACTGGGGTTTGTTCATTAAGTAATGAATTGTAAAGAAATGTCGACCAAGTTGTAAGATGTAGGATCCTAAAAGAGAAGTGAGTCATCAGGGCTAGGTGTTGTGCCCTGTCTCAGTGTGTCTAGAGCACAGGTATTGAAGTACGGTTCTCTGTTGGAGAACTTCATCTTCCGTTATACTCCCACTGCCCATGAGCACCACTGAGGTTGATGTAGGCCTTCGGGAAATACCACCTAAACAGGGTGGTGTATCATTCCTGCAGTCCGAGAGATTGCCTACAATCCAGGTCTTGACTTTCTCTTGTGGGTGGGATTAGTCTGATATGCTGATTGATATGCCACTTCAACCATGGCAGAAGTCCTCTGTGTTCTCATTTCAACTTGTCTCTCCTCGTGCACTAGTTTCCAAAATACCTAAAATGATGGTCAACAATCAGTGTGGAGGGGTAATGTACACTTCACACCTTATTTGACTTTTTGTATTTACCCTAGCCTTTTCTCCTCTTGAAGTCAATCCAAAAACATTTAACACAAAGGTGTAATGTACTCTTATTTCTTCAGGGAAGGCTTATTACCCATGATCTCACCCTTGGTGGGTATCCAAAAATGATCAAGTTTTAGAGCTGAACTTGTGCCAGCCAGAAGCCTAGGTAAGAGATTCCCGTTTAAAAAACGATTTTACGGTCTTTCTTCAACCCAGCAAAAGAAGGCAGGAGTTAAATTGCTTAACAGTACTCCATCAACTAAACATTGAAAAACATTGTGTTAGCAGGATTGGAAGAAAATATATGAATTAAGAGACGTGTTTTAAATGCATCTGTGGTGTCCCCCGGTTGAAAAGTAGTTCATTTGCATATCAAGCCACAAGACGATGTGTGTGTGGTGTCTTCAGTTTATGACATCACCTTGTAGCTTGATATGCAAATGCATGCCACACTTTGCGCGGGACAGTCCCAGACTTGAGGCACTGTCTCTCTGAGTTCTACCTCTGTCCTTTGTTGTCTGTGCACATGCCAAGTAGCTCTGTCAGTTTTAGTGACAGCGCTATCATGCATGCACTGCAGTGCTGACTCTCAACCTCCCAAGCTTCACACCCAGATGTCCCGATTTGCCAGAGGAAGAAGTTGGAAGGTATATAAATGAACTGTATTAATTAATCAAAATACATCTTTCAAATATTAATGCACTACTGTAAAGTACTTTTAAAGTACTTTACAATTAATTTAAAATTATGCATTTCTGAAAATATCAAACATAGTTAGTTGAACTTGCAAGAAATCACCTCCTCTGTAAAAGAAAAAAGTCAACCCCCCCCCCCTTTTGCTGCAAGGAACCAATGATAATTATTCCCATCCATTTGCATGGGATTTCCTGTTTTAGAAATGTCATCAGGCTGTGTGCTACAAATTTATGTCCTCGTTGTACAAGACCCTGAACAGTTAGTGTTCCCTGTCACTGCTGGCATCAAAGAGAAATGTTTTCTTTTATACTAATAAAGATACAGCTAGGTAACAATAACCTAATAATTCAACAGCATAATAATTCTATGATTATGATTAATTTCATTATCATTACAGTCATGCCCCATCACCCCTATTGCACACACACACATTAAATGCCCAATTACCCCATTACATGGCCCAATCACCCACATTGCATAAACACTAAATGGCCTATCACACCCATTATATTCAACAATCACACTCATTTCAAGTGTACTTTAACACCCTCTGGCAAAGTGCCGCCCTAGGCGAGTGTCTTGTTTGCCTTGTGGAAGATACACTACTGCATATCATGGTAGCATGATTTTGATGGTCATTACAGTCATTATCATAGCAGTATGATCACTATGCATACTCGGCCTGAGACTAACTACATCACCCCCCAGCACACACCTATGCCTTCCCACCATTTAGCAATTTTTTTTTAAATGTGTTTGTCACAGTATTATTATTTATCAGTGCATTTATAGCTAAACACTTCATCAAATTGCATTAAAAAAAAGCTTGTGTACTATACAAACAGTATACACGAATTAAAGTTTTTTTTGGTTTTTTTTATAGATATATATATATTTTTATTCCCTGCATTAACAGAATAAAATATATTTAAGAGGTGCTTTAACAGTAAGTTATGGGAAGTGACTAGTTTTAAGATGGTTTGTTGGAGCTTTTTTTTTAAAAATTCATTATTATTTAGCTGTCTAGCATGAAGCAGGCTTCGTTTCCCACCCTATATATTTACCGAAGAGGAAGGGGAAAAAAAAAGATATGCAACCTGAAATTCCATGCTTCTATATGTTATTTATTGTCACAGCTGGTGGATCTCGCCCTTGGAAGGCAGGGCGGAATTAGGTCTGAACCAGGTGCATAAAGCCTTGAGGAATATTTCTGAGTGGGCTTTTCAACCAGATTGTCCGACTTCAGGGGCTCTCGAGTTCTGGAAATTCCTTTTTTTAATATTTCTTGGCTCTGGTCGAATTGCTTATAGATGATAAACAAAAAAAAAAAGGGCATGCGCTTGAACCCGAAAACTAGTTGTTCCCAGTATTCTTTTGCGGGATAAGGGAACGCAGTGTTTTTATTGGATAAATAGGTCCAAAATACTGTAGCACTGCAGTGATGGAACCATAGAATGTGTCGGCAGATAAGGTCGGCAGATAAGAACCATTCGGCCCATATAGTCTGTCCAAGGTTCTAAATACTTTTATTAGTGCCGTGCCTTATCTTATATCTAGGATAGCCTTGTGACTCTGTGCTGCTAGCTGCAGGTTAGCATCATTTAAAGGTGGCAGTTGCAGGGGTCTACCCACTCTAAAACGTCTAAGGCATTTAGTCACAGTAAAAGAGAATTCCAAAAACCATGCTTTAACGACTCACTTGGAGATAGGTATGTTCGTGAATGTTTTTGCGTTTCCTGCTGTAGACTGCATTTAAGCTTCCTTTCTTCAAATTCTAGAGAATCAAGTGGCCCCATGGGCATTCACCCCTCCCTGGTTCTTGCCAGGTTACCCCCTCTTAGTCAGGGGTTCCTTTTTCAATCAAGGCCATTGTGCATCCCATTGGCGTTTTAACAGTTAACTTACTTTTCATGGTTTAATATACTTCAAGGTCTTAAATATGTCCCTAATTTGTTGTTTTTGGCATGGCAAGACAATGTGATAACAGCTTCGTAGAAACAAAACAAGAGCTGGCACTCGTTCAAGTATAATACAGTATGTTTAGTCTTGCAATGCATAAGACTGTTTTGATTTTTTTTTATTCCCCCCCCCCCCCCCCCCCCCACACACACACAATTTTTGAAGACCATATTTTTTCAAGGTGTAACATGTCTCCTTGCAGACATTTTATATTTTCACACTATCCAACTTTATCTTATCTCTCTGATTCTCCAAAATATTCAGTTTTTTTGAGAGGTCAACATTTCTGCATACTTAATCTATTCCCACAGCTGTGAAATCTGGTACGATTTCCCTTGATTATGAGAGATGGACATTTTTCGCTGATCCTTTTTGGAGTGTGTTCTGAATTTTGTTACATTTTTTTAAATTGTTGCATTATATATGTAAATTATTTTTTCCGCTTACGCACTTGTGTGTGTGTGTGTATAGGTGTGTATATTCACCACCTGCTTGGTATCCAAAAAAAAAAACAAGTAGACTTCTAAATCCGTCTGTTTGCCTGCTAAAATAATGGGCAGCTTGTGTTTTGATACTAATCCAATATTTTGGTACAAAGGGAAATATGCTAACTGCAGTTCCAAGTTGAACATTGGTGGGTGGCGTTTTCATATATATATTTTTGTTTTAATTCTCAGAAATCTCAATTTTTTTTTTTTTGCTGTATATATTTCTAATTTAAATATTAATTATTAAAGGAAAACTAAACTTTTTAAATTCTATTCAATTATACTTCAGTGCCCCTAATATGAGGATAAACTGGAATGTACTTTTGATAGCACACGCCAGTGTATCCTCTGACTGGCAGCTGCCATGCTTCCCTGGGAAGTAGGCAGCCCAGTTTGGTCGGTGTCTAGCTCTCTCTACCAGTGCAGCGAGAGACCCTTGTTTTTAAATGGGATCAGCAGAGTGGACATGAACTCGACCCTCTCTGTTGATCCCCTTTGAAAGCAAGGGTCTCTGTCTGTACCAGCAGAGATAGACCCTTGCTCCATACAGACCCTGAGCAGATGAACAGTGCAAGCCCCTGCTCTGATTGGCTGGGCCAGCTTCCCCAACAGCCGACAGTAAACCTGTGTGTATCGGTTTATTTGGGAGAAGGGAACACTATTTTTGAACCCTTGCTTCCTCAAATTTAACCAAGTGTACTGGTCCTTTTAAAATCTGTTCTATATTTTAAAATTTCATTTAAAAAAATTAAAAAAAAAACAAGTATTTATTTACAAATGAGCCTGAAATATCTAAAAAGCTGCCTTTTTGTTTCTTTTCAGACTATTCACTTGCGTACATTCAGCGTCGCATTTTTATGTCGATCCGCGTAGCTGGTGATTCATTTTTATAGCTAGGACACGGGCCCAGTGTTAGCCTTTAAGTAAGTAAGTAATCTTCCGTTTTCTTTAAAACCTTGCGATATGTTTCTGTTTGTCTGTATTGTGATGTTTTTGCCATGAAAAAAACCATTTGGAGATTCAATTGGTTACACTCATGAGAATAATCAATTGAAAACGACATAGTGGGGAGCTAATCTTGTAACATTCTGAAGCCTCCGTTGTAGGAATTTGTCCATCACCTTCGCCTTTCGTTTTATCCTTTTCAAACCTTAGACCACTGGAATGCCCAGTCTATGGTATTGAAGGAATAGAGAGAGTATTTTTCTTTTGGCCGATATGTAGGCCTGTCATTACACAGCAAGTGCCTGTGAGAGAAAAATTAAAGCCAACACACTATCTACTCTAATTTAAGTTGTGGGCGAGGCATGGCGTTGACACCTTTTCTTCCCCCCCAAAAAATACCAGTCTCCATAGACTTAACTAAGGCATCACGGCCTGGCGGTAAAATACGGACTGGATGGCAACTCTATTCCTACTAAACCATCATCCTTGTAGTCTGCCTAATGGGAAATCTGACATTGGATCATTTATTAACTTTATGGAACCAATAGATCCTCCTTCCTCCCTTCTTTCCCACCAGGAGAAACCTGGGGGAAACCTGGGGGAACCTGGGGGCTACTTAAAGATGCTCCAACTGCAACCACTGTATTTACCTATTGCACCGGAAATGCATATTATAGGATAGCAGTGCATTTCCATTATGACGTCACGAATTCCGGGGACATCATCATCTGAGATGTTTGGAGTCTTAGACGGCTGAATGGGACTTACGATTCTGTCTCGTTGCATACTGGCGTGGTAACTGCCGTCGGAGTGAAGAGCCGTGGCCTTTTACCTTTTTTTGTTGCTGACTGACTATGGTCACTGCCATCTCAGAGAAGTAATATTTCTGCACTAATTTGAAACGAGGAGCTCTTCACAGAAGCCCTCACTGTCTATGCTCCACCCAATCAAGTAATATTTTGAAGTTGCAACAAAAGCTATGTGTGTATGTTTGAGAACAATATATCCCACAATGCTCAGCATGTAGCACCTAAACCTATGCAGTGAGAAACATTAGCCATCGGTGGTGTAGATAATACTGCTCGATGTGATTCTCAAATAGCATTTTGTTGGTTAAATCCATAATATTTTCAAAATGTTGCTCTGTTGGGATGCAACAAAGATGGCCGCCTGTACTTTCTACCTCTGTTTGGCCAAGGGCAAAGAAAGCATTGTCGTGATTTAAGTTGTGCTATTTTTATTTATTATTTTTGTTCAAGAAGAACAGCTACGATTAGCAGTTTCAAAAGGAAATCACGTTTCTTTCACAGCAACAAAAGAGCGCATTGAGTAACAAGCAGGGCCTCGGATAGTACAATCAACATTTATGTTGGTTCAAGATTAGCCTGTTGAATCCAATAACATTTGGAGCTTTTGTTTCATTCACTGGACCCTTCTCAGTGTGTAGCTAAAGGGTGACATTGGTGATGTTTCTAGCTCTGGATGAATTCACACAGTGACCATAATTTCAGGATAAAAAAAAGGTTTAAAGTCTAAAAAGAATAATAAAAAAATGAAGTACAAAGTACCGTGTGTAACAGTGAGTCAATAAAATAATATCTTAAAGGGACAGTCTAGTGTCTCCAAACTGCACTTTGGTGCAAGATGAAGATCACTGCTTGTATAGTGCACAGGGTTTTATCCCTGTGTGATTTGATGCAGGCATTCTGTATAAATCACATTTTTAATATTTGACTCAAGAACTCCCCCAGTGATTACTTTGCACGTTTACTGCAGGTGCGGCAGCACTGATTCTATAGCATAGTTGGCAACATCGGCCATGTTTCCAGAGACACATATTTGTTCCACATGCTGCAAAGTGCAGCCCGGCTGTATGTAGGATGGATATAAGCATAGACACAATCCAATTAATTAATCATGGTAGGTCCTATGAGATCTCCACCCTGATTAATTAATTGGTTTGTGTCTGTGCGAACATGGGGATCTTTCTGCAGCTTGTGGAACAAGTATGTGTTCCTGGAAACATGGCCGATGTTGGTAACTATGCTATAGACACTGAGAATATAAAGTTTTGTTTCATATAGTCACTTCCTGTCTTCCTCAAATTGAGTCTATTGAGTTGCATATGAGTGACCTTGCTCTTGTACACAGTAGGATCTCTTAACAGTGCAACTCATTGTCTGATGACATCACTAGAAAGACACGATATTCCATTCATTTGCATGGCATTATTCACATTGGTTCCTGCAGAAAAAAAAAAGGAAATGCTTTTTACTCATCTAGTGTGGGCAGTCCTTGTTTCTTGCAAACTACTGTAATTTCACAATTTCTTCTAGCTGTAAGTATTATATATTTTAAGCAATGCAAAATGTACGACATGCATTTTACAGTACGTTGAAAGCACATTAATATGCATTAATATTTGGAAGATGCCTTTTGGGCACTAGACAGTCCCTTTAAGAGACAATACAATACTTTTTTCTTAGTATGACTTGCTAACAAACATTAAAGGACAACCGCAGACGTCTCGGGTCAGATGACGGAAGATCTGGCCCATCTGACTGAAGATTCTGAACAACATTTCTTGAGAGCACTGTATGAAGCAAAGAGGGTTTAATAGGGTTCTATGTTTGTATTCTTTTATTAAAGTATTTCTGTTTACATCTACACTTGAATCGATCTTTCAATTAAACACAACTTCATTTTTTGCTGACCCTCGTCCTTTCATTTTAGTTTAATTTTTACACAGAATTAAAAAAAAAAAGAAGAAAACATTCACAAATGTATTTAATTTGTGTACAGGTCAGAACACTGATAAGGAGTCCAGCACTTCATCAAATTAGTATAGTGTATTAAGGAACCAGCTCCATACTTTGTGACCTTAGGAATCGCCTATTAAGCCTGTTATTGGAGTAGAGTCTCTGAGACTATGGACCAGACCTTGTTGATATAGCCACACATGATGCTCGAGATAAAAGTTAAATCTGGGTAATTCGGCAAAGTTATGTATCCTCTGTTTGCCTTTTTTTTTATTTAATAGTCATTATTGTAAAGTATTTTTTTTGTGTTTATATTTTTCTGCAAGCACCCTCTATTAAGTATGTTTTGGGGGATTTTGTTTAAAATAAAATAAAAAAATCTAAAAAAAATAATGGCAATGCCTTTCTCATACAGTGCGTAGATGTTGGAAATCAATACTTTTTTTTATTTCAACTCAATATGACTTTTTTTTTTCTTTCATTGAGAGTCCAAACAAATGAACTGTCCTTTCAGGATTCCAGCCATTTTATAGAAAGAGCTTGAAGGCCACCTAACTTATTCTGCAGTGGGGTAGGATGCCGAAGGTTATTCAACATCTAATAATTACAAAGCTGTCGTCCCTACGTTGTTTGTGATTTGGAGTTTAGTGGGAGTTTCAGTGCACCGGCTAAATATACCGCCAGTGATGGGCAAACTACCAAATAGATGCCGTTCATCCTGGGATACCACGAGTGTTCTCACAAGTAAACTAGTGGCAAGGTCAATGAAGTTCTGTAGAACATCATTAAATTGTCCACCACACAGTCCAGAAACACTTACACCATGGACAATGTTGGGACCTACTCCTATCTCTCCAAAATCTCTCTCCACTTCCACCATCCACTCTCTCCGCTTCAAGCCTACTCTCTCCACTTTCAGATCCTCCAAATCTTTACTCATTCCCCTCTACTCTTTCCATCCTCCTCCCTCCACTTTCTGTACTTCCATTACTCAGCATGACTCTTACTTTAAAGCTCATTTGCTACCGTTGCACGCTGACCGGGGAGGGCCGGAAACTTTTGGCCCGTGGGCCAAAAACAATTGCATTGCCCATGCTGCAACTTCATTAGCCCACCCGTTATCATCAGATCTGGACTGGCAGCACAGATATGTTGACATATAAATGTGTAGATGAATTTAGCAGACCTTCCAACTGTCCGGAGTTTTTTCGCGGGACACTCCCGGGTTTAAAAACCATGCTGCCGTCAGCTTATTCTCTGGTGTCTGGGACACAGTAGACTGAGATCTCATCTAAGTGAGCAGTGCTTTCAGGTAAAGTGACAGCGCCACCGCGCAAACGAGTTGGCGTGGTCACTCAACCTCCCAAGCCCCGCCCCTGGCTTTCCGATTCGCCCGGTGGGGGGACGGGGACGGAATGTTGGAAGTATGATTTTGATAATATATAGTGGCTGGCACTTTGTCATAGTCCCTTTTAAAGATTTTATTCCCTCCTGTACTGATAAACTTCTAAATGTTTATGGGGTCTTTAGTTAGGAGATTAGAAAGATGTTTGTTTAACGTTAGTTTTAGACGTATGCAGACTGTGTCACTGTGTAGAAATTTTAACGTTTCCTGAATACATGTGTTTCTAATCCAAAAGCCTTTTTATTTACTCAGCTTTTTCTTTTCTTTTCCTTTCTTTTTTTTTTTTTTTCTTTTTCTTTTTATTCATGACCTGAATTCATGTTTCTACTAAGCTTCTTCTTCGTGTTTGGACAAAACTCAGACGGGAGGTACAAACATATTCCTCTAACTTGTCCCACAATCTCAAGGGTCCCAATAAATCAAATTATACCCCAACATTTTTGCAGCACTTCTTGAGTATTTTCTCAAAGAAATGTTTTGCAATACGCTGTCTACATTGCTATAGGGACAAATGATGTATTCACATGTGAATTCATATTCTCATTTATTTAAATATTTATTATTTAAATAGTGTCAAGGTTTGGTGCAGTATTTAAATAGAATCTGGCTTCTGCACCTCTGTCCTGAGCTGGGTTTAGAGGCGGTCTTGAACAGTGTGCATATGTTCCAAGGGGTCCATGTTTAAAATGGATTAAGAGGCAAAAGGTGATCATTGTTGGCCAGATTAGCATGTACCTACCAGAATCCCTTGCAGTTCTGTGTGGAAAGCAGGCCTTTTGATTATTTATTTTTTTGGCAATCATGCTTTAAATATTGTTATTGGGAGATTGAGGCTTATGGAAGGCCTAGGAGTTTTCTATCAACCCTATCTAGTATGCAGTGGCAATGTTGATGTAGGCCGCCAGCCCGCCACTCATGCCCAGCTGCGCTAACAGGTAGAGGGACAACTAGAGATGCATAGGCGTGGACTGTGCATACATGGTTAAGCATTCTGTGTATTGGCAGAATGTACTTCTCGCTCGTGTGCGAGAAAACTAAGAAACTGGAGTTTGTAACTGTGGCCGTGGCACAGTGGTTGCAACGGCCAGCATTCCAAAGTTCCGCCATGTGCAATATGGGGGAGCATGACTTGGGAAGGGTCTTGTCAGAGCTCCCCGCTGAAAGGGACATCTCTGCTTTGCATGTGAAAATCTCCAATAGTTATTATCTGGTGTCGTGAACACTGTATGATGAAAGACAATTACCATTTTTTTATTTTTTTATTTTATTTTACTCCTTCACAGGCTTTATGATGAAGGCATAGACCTACCCTTAAAGGCATTGACCTATTGTGATAAATGTGATGAACGTAGCCATCCAAAAATCTGTAGAGGTGTTCTTTTATAGCGTCTGGGGACTAGAAACAAGAGCGCTCCAGAACACCAACTGCGTACTTTTGTATAATCTCCAAAACAACACGTATTGTGTAATCAAAGTAGACATGTCAAGTTGACGTTTTGTCTGCCATACACAGACCGTTGGCCATGTTAATCATGGGAAAAACAGATTTTTTTGGTGTGTTTACAAATATGTCCCATAAATGACTGAGAGGTAGAACAATCTCACATTATGTCGAACATGTTCTTTTCCCAAAGCTATAGCAGTGATAATTGTAGACCGGGGAATTTGTCCAAGAAAGTATTTGCCTGTAACCTTTTTGGCAAGGCCCTGTGACTCAATAAAAATGATGGAGTAGTGTTTTTTTTTTTTTTTTTCTTCTTCTTCTTCTCACCAAACGAGGCTTTGTTCCCTTTGTAAATTAAGTAAATATCCAGTTTTTCTGTTGAGAGTTGACGGCACTTCATATTTTCTCTTACTGTTCAGTGGTGTGAGGTGATGCAGTTCACAAGACGCAAAGATGTCTCTCAAAGAGTAAACAAAGGCCTAGATTTATGAAGTGGTGAAACGGACACGCCATACTTGACTATTTATGATATCTGGTTCATGTATGACTGTGCCTTTAAAACCAAAATAAAAAGGGCAGATGATAAATTAGCTCTATATAGAAAAACAAATTTGAGAACTTTTTTCTAGAGGGAGTTTTTTCCTTTTTTAAAGGAGTTGGGGAAAAGGAGAATAAATAATACTAAAAGTATAACTGTTCAGAGGAAAGTTTAAAAAAAGAACCATAAAAAAAAAAAAAATGCTAAAAAATATTTAAGAAACATAACAAAAATGTAAGAAGTAAAAAGCACTTTTGACTTCTCAAACGACAACTGTGGTCAAAAGAAGTGTAACTGAAAGATTGCATCAGTTGTAAGCATTTTAAATAGAAATGCTATAATGAATAAAGCAATATTTAATTACAAAGGAGTAAAGAGAGCTCAATAAGCAACTTTGTTTGCATTCTTTTATTAAAGCATTTCTATTTAAAATGCCTATATTTGATGCCATTTTTCAACCGATTTTTAACCAATTTTTTTGCCAACTGTTAGCTTGTAAACTATTTCTTATTTAAATACATCACATTTTAAAGGGACATTCCAACTTGTTTAACCCTTGCTCCTTTCAAGGAAGCAAGGGTTAAATAATACATGTCCCGGTCTTTGAAAGTAAACCCGACGTGTATCTTAATAGATACACGCAGGTTTACTATCTGCTGTGTCTCATATGCGGGACACAGCAGTTACCGGTTGTCACATGCTGACAGCCAATCAGAAGGGGGGGCTCGTTTTTGCATGGGATCTCAGGGAGAGCCAGTCGCCGACCAGACGGCTGCCTGCTTCCTATGGAATCATGGCAGCTATCTGTCATGGGATAAAGAGACATCCTCATACTAGGGACAATGGACATTTTACTTGAGCACAAGTGAAAAAAAAAATGTTTAGTGTCCCTTTAATGTAATGCTTGTCCATGCATTCAGAAGAAATGTTGTCATTTTTTAACGTTTTGTAAGAGAAACATGGCAACAACATTGCAAAATGGTTATTTCCAAAGAAAATGTATATATATATATATATATATATATATATATATATATATATATATATATTAATCTTTAGTTGCTCTATCAACAAAACCTGTCACAGTGAAGGAATTTAATGTATACATTTACTGCACGGCCTCAGTATATGTCTGCTACAATTATTTAAGAGTGTTTCAGTGTTTTTCTTTTGTGTGTTTTTTTTTTGCTTCTAACATCTGACTGTAATTTCCTGAGTCAATTATTTAATGCCATACCATATTTAATTAATTTAAATCACCAGGCCCCCAGGAGCATCCTCTTCTCTTTTATTAAGTGTTTCAGTCATTGTTTTTTCAATATCTGGTGACATCAGGCCCCCGTGGGCTTTGGGGAAAAGACCTTTTCTAGGCGTGTCATCATTGAACTGTGTATATTTCCTGAAAAATCATATCATATTTTTCACTTGGTTCCATGAATGTACACAAGTTTTTGTTTCTTTTCTTTTCTTTTTTTAAATGAACCCTTTTAGCTATAAATCTCCTTTGGGTTCCCTGTATCGCAGTCCCAAAACCTTCCCCCAACACTTCAGTTCCCGATTTCTGCCCATATTCAGACCGATTAACTGTTGTGTTTAGTGCCTAATTTTTCATCCGTTCTGGTTTAGCATTCTTGCCACCGTCCTTGAACCTGTCTGGTGGAGAGCCAAAAGGGCAGCTGGTCATGTGACCCCAAGTGGCGATACATCATGATATTGAGTCTTCCTGGTACAGGTAGAAGCCTATAGAGCTCGACAACCATGGGTGTCTCTCACACATACATAGATTAAAGGGGAATCTAATTCTGCACAATCGGTGATGGGTCAGGGCCCCCATAAACGGGGATGTACCGTCAAATCCAGAACCTTTGCCAAGTATGGTTTTAGTCTGTAACGTCTACAGCAGAGGTAGGCGACCATCGGCACTCCAGATGTTGTGGACTACACCTCCCACAATGCTCCTAAAGCCGTAAGACTGGCAAAGAGTCTGGTAAAAACAATATTGTGCAAATCCCAGAAGAAAACAATGAACCCTTTCACAAACCAAATATCTTCTAAAGTTATCCACTGAACTATGAATTCCCAAGAACTCTAGGCCAGTAGGTGTCCAGGACAGTCAATCCGGCACAGTTTGATGCTCTCACAAATCCTCATCTCTATCTGCTATCTGTGCTCCTGTGACATGTCCAATAGCCAGTGTATGGAGAACATTCTGTTTTTGTCAATCCCACAGGACAGACCAAAAAAGCCATCAAGTTATTTTTAATCTCTCATGTTTGTTGCGGAAAACAAATCTTAAGTATCCTTAACCCATTCAATTTGTTCTAATGTAGTACTGGTTCTAGATTGTATTTGAGAAATGGAAGATTGTTGTGGATGACTTAGGGAACCAAGATAATAGTAATAATAATTTTTAGTAACATTTATTGCTTTCATCTAGTTTTTTGGGGGGCTGGGGAAGGGGGGAGAGAGGATCTACAAGTGAAAATTAAAAGCCTCATAATGAATGTACTTTTCAGTTATGGTTATGCAATTGCGTTGTCAATCTGGAGGCCAGCCATCTAGATGCGTTTCTTAATTACCCTTATTCTGCCTGAAAACTCCTTAAGCTCTCTAATATTTCATCATTTATTTAATATTACATTTCTTTATGTAATTTTGGATCTGTGTGTTTGAATGCTGAATGTGTTGAATTAAAAAAATGTTACTTTGATTTTTAGATTGTGGCCTATCAGAATCAGGAATTAGTCATTATTGAGCTAGAGCCTCCGTGTCCAACTGCACCCTCCAACTGTTTGTGGACTACAATTACCATCATAATCACAATTATGGGATTGTAGTTCAGCAGCAGTTGGAGGGCCACTGTTGGAGGCTTGGGATCTAGAGTATGTTGTTTTCAGGACCTATTGGCCAAGATCAGGGGTATCAAACTGCCTCCCTCCAGCTGTTTATAGGTTATATTTTCCGAATTGCCCAGATGTCTATTGGCAGCTGGGGAGACCTCAGACCTACAGTCAGTAATGATCTTGATATCCAGTTTCCCTTTCAATATATGTGTAACGTATGATGCTTGGTCAGTGGAGACTGGATATTGGCATATAGAAACGTGGTCTTTTTAATTTGAGAAGAGGCCAGTGTCTCACTCCATGAAAACCCCATAAGACTGTACACTAAGACACAAGGGGAGAGCATTTGCATGGATGTTAGGGCTTGACATGACTTGGTGATCTGGCAGGTGTAGAGCTGTAAAGCTTTGGACCACCAATAGGACAGATCTCCCTTCTGCCGTTCCATTACTTGGTAGCCCATCATCGCATAGGACCCACAGAGATATGTGCCATCACATCTCTCTCTGCCCTGCTCACTACCCCACCGAGGGGATTATTTGTGTTGGGGGGTCATAGCTGCACTACACTTTAAAACTATGTAGCTACTCCAGTGGCACCCTTATCGGTTGCCACGTGATGGTGGCTATTCCACAGTGGCTACTGGAACAATTCCTGAATCATTCATCCAAACTAACAGACTATGGCAAACTCAATTATGCAAGTTCCATGATTACCCAGGTGAGGATGAAGGCTGTTGAGTGCACTTGAGCTGCAGATATTGCCTTAAAAAAAAAAAAAAGAGAGGCTTTACGAATGTCCAACATTGCATCAGTCCTGCTGGTGTACAGATGTAGCAGTACAAATAAATGACAACTACTATGCAAGTCAACAGAGATTGTCTTAACTAGGAAAATTGACAGGTAACCACTGTTACTTTGTATAAAATAATAGGGAGAAAGATTTGAAAAAAAAAAATACGTATGGCCTCTGTTTGAAATATATTATAATTTAAAAGTGGTATTTTATTTTTCAAATGAAAATTATATTTAAATGAAGTCAAATAAGATTATGATCATTTTATTGCATTTTCTAAGTTATTCCTACACATTTATGTATAATATTCTAAATATGTACATATATTTATATATATATATATATATATATATAAACATTTTTTTTTTAAATATCTTTACTGGAAAATGAAATGTTTTGACTTTATTTCCAAAGCTTTTTTATTGGCATTTCTGAGGAAATGGCTAATAGTTCTAGCCCCGATTCTCAATCTAGCCACTATCTTGAAGCCCGCTCATCCTCGTGTGCACCCAGATTTCCCAACTGACTGCGTGCATTTACTGAACCTATAAAGTCAGGAGGAAGCCCGGAGGTCAGTGGTGTAGCAGAGTTTACGTGGGTAAAAAGAAAAGGATGTTACTCTCCCTTTAACAAGCAAAAGAAAAAAAAAAATCTGTTGCTACAGAAACCAATTGGCTAATGAAGAAAATAGAGAATTTTTTTTGGGGGGGGGGGGGGATGCATATAATATTACAGTTCATGGTATCAGCACTGACCTCTAGTTTGGGTATTTCCTGTTTGTTGTCTACAATTCCTTTCTGGCTGTGCTTTCTGATACTTAGCTTTTCCAGATGGTCTGAAGTTTTCTTTCTTCCTTCGTTACTTTTTTTTTTTTTTGTAGAAACCAGTATATATACCCAAAGACTGTTTTTTATAAGTCTTTTGTACAGTATGAATTCAGCATTCTGTTTTGTTCTGTATTAATTGATATGGGATTATTTAATAAAGGACATTCTTTGGTGTAATAATAGTCTCTACATTCCAAGTCACATTTTTGGGTCACAGCAGAGGCTCTGTTCCCCTCCCTCACTTCACAGGAAACGCCCTTTTTAACTTCTATTAAATAGATACTGAAATAAGCGTACATATGAGTTTATAGTAGGCCATACTTGTCTTGCTGACCATTTCATTGGTGTGGAACTATGTATTATTACTCTTGTACCTTACTTTGGCTTTTATATAACTCTGATGACTATTTCACTAAAATGCATTTTTTTCTCTATTTAATTGACATATTAAAATGTGGCTACTCTATGTAGTCATCTGATGGCCAATGAAGCGACTTTGCGGAGGATCCGTCCATAGTTTGTATGGCTTAAACTCCTGCTCAGGAGCAACATTGGAGACACCCAAATAATATAAAATCCTTGACCCACATAATACTGCCATTTAGTCAAACAAGTTAGAAATCTTCAAAGATTCACAAACTGACCAATCAAGGAACAGGAAATCGAGTGGGTTCCAATGTGTATGATCCAATGAGAGGGGTTTTAAGCAGTTGAGTCGAGATAAAGAGACGAATAAAAAAAAGTTTAAAAAAAAAATCTTCTCAATTTTATAGTTTTTTCTTGGGATTTATTTGTATCCTTTTTTTTTTTTTTTTAGAGTGGTTGCTCCTCTGTGAGTTATGTATTGCCTCTTTTGCTCTTAGTGATCCATATAGGTCGATTTATTTTGTGGTCCTTTGGGCCAACCAACTCCCTTCCCCTAAAAAATCCTGACCGCATCAATTTAAGAAAAAAAATGATAATCCTGCTAAACCCAACGAGAAAGAAATAAAAATAGAAATAAGTAATGCGGAGAATGTTTCACCAAACACAGGTCAGGTTAATTTAGAACACAATTACATGTTCACATGACTCAATGTTTATTTTATTCCAAGTCTGAAATTCCCTAATGATCTCTGTACGGGAATGAGTGTAGATACTTTTTTTTTTTTTTTTAAATTATTGTTCGTTATGCACAAGTGCATTCTAACACCAAACTAAAAGGCCTTTGCCAAGTTTAATGAAACAAGGACAGATGTGGTTAGATGAAAATAATTGTTAAAATGAACTATGCCTGTCAGGAGAGGAAGGTCTAATGGTGAGAAAGAGATTCAGAGTCTCAATAAATCATGCACTTGGTAACAACGTACACTTTCTAAATGCCTTTCTATTGCCAAAATACACAACTTAACAGGTTGAATCTTTGTATCAGTTTGGAAAATCAATCCAAGCCATGTTTAGATTCTACAGGACATAAATCATATGTGTTTGTTGATTTTTGTACAGGAGGAGACATGATTCTTAAAAGGAGTTGGCCATTAGCATCCTGTATAAATATATTTATGCTTAATATGTGTTTATTTATATATATATATATATATATATATATATATATATATATATATATATATAAAATTTACATTTATTATATTTTTTTTCTGATTTTGGTTTTATCCTTCTATTCAATCTTTCCTATCTAACCTGGGGGGGGGGGGGGGGGGGGTGTAATATCCCCCAGGGGTTAGGCGTGATTACTCAATACTGGCATCAATAAACTTTATTGTTCCTTTGACAGACACGCAAACAGATGGGGCTTAGTGCATGGAGGGGATAAAGACACTGTCATTGATGACAAAGTGCCAGGAAGGCTAAAAAAAAAACAACTTAGGAAAGGGGGGCATGAGCTCTTTCTGTGCTATTGGCATGTTTAAAATAGAGCCTGGCTTCCACCAATCAACAAGTAACAATTATATGTGTTACCAAGACAAAATGGCTCTGGGCGTCATGCACATCCTAGTTTCTAGGAGACCCGCTGTTTCTGAACTATAACTGGAGGGCTGGTACATTTTTGGGGGGCAAACACAATTTAGTGGCCCATTTTGCTATTTCATCAGCCCACCCGTTACCATCTGAGACAGACACAAATAGACAGACAGGACAGATGTACTGACAAAGGGTACAGAGATTGACGGATAAAACAACTGGATAGAATGATAGAAAGGGCTACAATCTACAACCTAGACGTCTAATGGTCGCCCTCCAGCTGTTTCTGTACTACAACTACCACAATTCCCGGCCATTCCAGAAAGATGTCAGGGAATTATGGGGTTTGTAGTTCTGCAGCAGCTGAAGGGCCGCAGTCGGACACTGAGGCACTAGGGCATTTGGAAGTGAAAAGTGTTGCAACCCAGGCCCCTTGAGCTAGGATAGAGGGCAGCCCCGGGGCGTTTGTCCCTCTGCCCCCACTGCCAGCTGACAACTACCAAAATCCTCTGCCATTTTAGAAAGCTAGAGGGGAATTATGGGATTTGTAGTACAGCAGCTGGAGGGTTTGTATTGCACCAGCTGGACTTAGATGACAAAGTCCTCATCTGTACTTGAGATTTTTTATTTGCAAGTAAACTGAATTTTGCAACACGTCAATTTATTCACACACAAAAAATACACCTAAAAAATTCAAGTTTACATATAAGCAATATTATTATTATTATTTTTATCCCCCCCCCCCCCTTGCAATTTCTCTAAATGCTGTATTTTTAATAGATTGTCTTCTATTACGACGTTCATTTCCAATGACTAAGCATGACTGGAATATTATTTGCAGAGTTATCTGGCAGCAGAGGGGTTAAAACGAGAATTTGGTTTTAAACTGGAGTTAAGCAGTGAGAAAAAAAAAAGAAAAAAAAAAAAAAAAAGTAAGAAGAAGAAGAGGTCTTGGCCTCTGCACAGGAAGCAATCTTGTCCCGACCCACGTATTCCACCACGTACCTAAGTTACAATAACCACTGACAGGACAGTTAAACTAAACACAGCGGAGAGGAAAGAAAGGCCTTCCCATATCTGGTAGTTCTTTTAGTTTCGCCTCTAGACTTGGAGCGATACTCCCAGGGTGGGCCTTCTACGCTCGACGGTGTTACACACTCTCAGTCACTAGGATTCATGACATCAGAAGCGACATAAGTGCAGGACAGTTTCTAAAACTCCTGACGTTCCCCATCGTATACCGAGTGAGTACCGGGCCGAGCATTGCAACTTCATCCCGATTTTGTTTGTTTTTTTCCCCTTTCCTTTTTTTAAAATTTATTTTCAGTGTAATATTTGATCTGTCAATGTAACCGTTGCCTGTCTGTACCTAAAGGACATGCTCTATTCATGCAGAGGTTCCAGGGAAGGCTATACATCATTTTATTGGAGAATTCATAAGCTGCGTTAACATGGTTGGGGGTGATTTTTGGAGTAAAATTTAAATTCCTTTTCGACTGTTCTTGCTGACAAGCTGCACGTTTTTTTTTTTAAATAAATAACCTATATTAAACTATATATATCAATCTAATATATAAACATATGTATATGTACAATTTAATATATTGTATGCATAACTATATTATTATTATAGGGAAATACAAGGAGTGAATATATATGTGTGTGTGAATTATGGTTACTATCTAGATTGTATATTTGCAAGCAAAATATTTACATAAAAAGTTAATCGCACTTTAAAAGAAAAGGAATAAGGAAGGGCTTTTCCTATGTTTTTATACCGTTAGCAGAACATTGTGATTGAGTTTAAGCTCGATACAATGGATTCCATGATGGTCTAGGTCGGGGGGTAGCCAACCTTCGGCAGTGCCGATGCTGTGGACTACATCTCCCATAATGCTCTTACAGCCGTAATTTTGGCAAAGCATCAAGGGAAAGGCAGTCCACAACATCTGGAGTGCCGAAAGTTTTCCTACCCCCTGCTCTAGGTAGACCTTTAGCTTACAAACCTACATTCGGCTTAGATTTTGTATTTCCTGCCACTTGAAATGTTTGTACTTTATATACACAGTTACCATAATCAGTTAATATGCATTGTAATTAAACCTATAAACATTTGCCCTCTGGTTGGAGGAATACACTGATCCGCAGCAGACAGACAGATACACGAAAGGGACACAAACAGTCTTTTGTGAAGTTCTGTGCCCCAGGCTCCACGTTTTGTAAATTGACCCACAATGTTTGCTTTTTTTTTGTTTGTCCGTAGATGCGTTTGTTTTAAATGTTTTTTAACTTATCCGTTTGTTGAAACAGCTGGATGGGGCTTGTCCCCATAATAACCAATATTGGGAGTCATGCAAGCATATGGTGATATGAACTGTTTAATCATTATATCACGACATGGTGATATAATATCTATAAAACATTAGCACTATCAACACTCCTAGAAACCCAAGAATGATTGGAAAGCATCAGAGGGGCTCTGCCACCTAAATATTGCTCCATACTGTGAATGTAGAGAATGAAAAAAAAAAAAGGTCAAAATGATCTATATATTGTGATAAAAGAATTTCATTATTAACAGAAACATGTTGTGTTTTAAGTCTTTCTTGTCCCCTGTTTATGACATCACCTGTGCGAACGAACTACTTTGCACTAATGTATGCATTTGCTAGCAGGTCTTCTAACACAATGGGTTGCCACCTGTATTTTTCTGAAGAAAAGGTGCCAACCCTACTAAATACTGGTTTTTGAAGGGACTGTATCACCTAAACCTTGTTTTATTGTAAATATTGAGAATTAAAAAAATGACTGAACATAAGCTATACATTGTGTTAGAAAAAATTGCAAGCAAATGCCTAAATTAGGAGAAAAATGTGTTTGAAATGTGTCTGTGGCAGTCCCCTGCTTATGACATCATCTGTGTCACGGTATGCAAAATAATCATTTCCCTTTGCAAATCAGTTCATTTGCATATCAGGCCACAGGTGATGTCATAAACAGAAGACACCACACATTTAAAATATATTTGTCTCCCAAGTTATGCATTTGCTTGCAGTATTGCAAATATCGTTTCTAATAATTTAAAAGTTTAGGTGATACAGTCAACATTTTTCTGTTGCAGTCTATGGGATTCACTGGCATGAGATACATTAACTCATCGAATAAACCCCAATGCCAATGCCTGGGTCATTTTTTGATCAATTAAATAAATTATTGAGCTGTGAACATCTCAAGTTTTTAATAAAATTGGTAATGAGTAACTTTATGTAGCCCTGTCTTAAATACACATCACATTCCTGGGTTCCCAAATATGTTTTTTTTTGTGTGTGTTAAATTTCACCCAGTAACTCTCATGTTGCTCAGCCAGCACTGCACAGTTGACAGCCCCCATTGTAATATTTAGAGCGTGTTGCCTGTCCTTCTATACAGAATGGTGGATCGTCTAATACACAGTTAAGGGCAATGACGGGAATTAAAGTCCTTAGAAAGCTCTAAAAAATAATTATAATCAGAAATCTCATTAATGTATAGACTGCACCCCGTATTTGAGACTGCCCCTCCCCCCCCACAACTCATTGTGGCTCTTCCCACTTTTGGGGGGGCTTAGCACCGCCTCCAGCCACAAATTATATATTTTATCTCATGTAAAAATGAGTCGCCTACAAAAGCCAAGTATTTTTCTTTTTCGGGGTTTACACATCACGATTTACACAGAGAAGATTACTAGAGCATTTTCGATATCTGATAGAGCCGAGTACTATAGTTTACCATAGTACCAGACCTCCAAACAACATAACATCCTATTGTTATCCTATTGGGTTATCAGTGGAGGAAAAATGGCCAGTAGGCCCCAAAGAGAGGGTCTCCTACTAGAGCATGCCCACCATTTGCTAGCAGTCATTGTACATGCAAGGCTTCTGATAAGTACTCTTCAGAAGTTCTAAGGCCCAGTCTTTTAGGCCCACTAATGACCAGACACATGCTCATTTGGGTGTTGGTCAGGTCATGTCATTCACACAATGATAATATGAATAATTTTAACTGTCATTGATTTACCTATAATTTCGTCCATTTGTTATTTTAGTTTGTACTGTATATTTAAAACTTTTGTTTTTTGTCTGTCTGATATCAGAGACGTCCATTGGCTCTGTTGCCATTAGGGTCCATTAGGGTTTTGCCCTGACCTGTAAGTAAATCATCTTCTCTCTCTTTTGACCTAGATTCCGTTGTTGAATCGCCAAAGAGCTCGCCATGGATGACTTTGAACGACGCCGAGAGCTCAGGAGACAGAAAAGGGAGGAAATGCGCCAAGAGACTGAAAGGTAACATGATGGATTAATTACAAGGGCTTGAACATCATGTTCAAATAATCCTTCCTAATGTTTGCATTGGAGATTTCCCATGTCTGGCAGTCGTATCGGGCCATGTTTCGTTACCACACCAGGAAGGAACCAGCCATGTTGTATTTCCAAAAATGGTTCTAAATAATGTTTTGCTCTGCCTTCTGTAAGTTGGCCCAAATAAGGCATGTAAAGAATTCAGGCACCAAGACAATACTATTTATAAACTTCATTTATGTTTGCGTTGTTTTCAGCCGGTGACTGCTATACTGGATATTTTGCTAATGAGGAAAATTGTTGGTGGATTAGTCATTCTTTCCCTACCGTTTAACTAGATATTTATATATAATATTTTTTTTTTCTGTGCAGAGATATTTAAAGCCATAGGGTGATCTCAAAAAAAAAAAAAAAATCAATGGCCATTTTATCAGGAAAGGTTTAGAATGGGGACTGGTTTAGAATGGGGACTGGTTTAGAATGGAACTCGTCGGTGACAACCATCTTGACCTGCTTTGCGTAAGGATCTTTCCTAGTTTATTAAACACTTTTGATGAAAAAGTTAATATGTCTGGGCATTTTTACAAAAGAATGAAGGAGATCAGGACTGGGGAGTGAGTAAATATACAGCATTCACGGAAGAATCACTAAAAGGCAACAGGAAAGAATTTGTTGTGATAAAAAACTTCCTAACTAAAAAAAATTTATGTTTTTCATAATTGTTGGAATTTTTATTTTTTTTGTATAATTAAATGTACCTTCTCAAACTCATTTAGATTTTGATTTTTTTTTTTCAAGCTGACAGGGCTGCAGTTTTTGAATAATAATAATTTGGGTGAAAAGTAGTAATTTGTATGATACTTTTCTCTTATAACCAAGGATACATTTCTTGCCTTATTAATGAGGTCTTAATCGGGTACTGTGGTAAACTAACCATCGACAGGCCGGTAAAATATTGGCATCAGGCCAATGATAAGTCTATGGAGACAGTACCAAGGCCGGTATTTTTGGGAAGAAAAGGTGGCAACCCTATTAATACCTGATTTTTCCAATTCAGTGGTTCCCAGTTCTTGAGTGACTAGGTACCAGTATTTTTTCCCCTTGTTAACCTAACCCAGACATCATTATTTCACCATAATTTTGCAATGTATCCATCACTTGCCAAATGATCATTGATCGATACAAGGATGAATATGATCTCTTTCTATAGAATTGGTTCCTTGGGAATGTAATACCGAGGGATTCTATTGGTTAACACTGGAGAAAATTCACTATACTGTGCACTGTGAGGTGAAATGATAAGGGAACTGAAGAAAGAAGATATAGCCGAAACTCGAAAAGTTCTCCAACTCATTTGTTGTGCCAAATCAGCTATTTTGGTCTGGTTTTGTGATTACCTTGTTAAGGGGCCAAAAATTGTGTTTATATGAAACACTGCATCAAGTGTAGACGTTTTAAATTGAACTACTTCAGGGAACAAATTTAAATAAAGTACTAGACACGTGCAAAACTAAAATTTTCGTTTAGTTTTCGTCCATTCGGACGAAAATGTTATTTATTTCGTCCAAAAACGGATTTCGTTCATTACTGCATTCGTTTCAGACGAAATTCGTTCATTATTTTCGTTTCGTTTTATTGATTCGTACGAATTGACCTATTTTAACCTCTCGGTTTATAGACTTTCGGTTTATGGAATGTATGTAATGCTATTGGCTTTCTATAAAACGAAATAGAGTTGAAATAGGTCAATTCGTATGAATGAGGACTCTATTTCGGTTTATAGAATGCCAATAGCATTTACTACAGACATTCCATAAACTGAAATTCGTTCATTATGTCGGTTTATGGAATATATGTAATGCTATTGGTATTCTATAAACCGACTCTATTTCGGTTTATAGAATGCCAATAGCATGAATGGACGAATGATTTTCGTTTATTAACCATTCGTTCATTCGGCTTTCGTTAGTTTAGCATTTTCGTTGTTCGTTTTTCGGACGAATGGACGAAAATGCTATTTTCGTCCGAAAATGAATTCGTCCGAAAACGAATGCACATGTCTATAAAGTACCTTATTGAGCACCCTTTGCTTGTATATCTCTATCAGGGGGCAGACATCTTGGGTCAGATCTCCGTTCATCTGACCCAGCTAAGCCAAGATTCTAAACAACATGTCTGCCCCCTGATAGAGATATACAAGCAAAGAGGGCTCAATAAGGTGTTTTATTTATATTCTTTCATTAAAGCATTTCTATTTAAAATGTTGTAACCTTGATTCAATCTTTCAGTTAAACAGAACTTATTGTTTGCTGACAGCTGTGCTTTAATTTACTTTACTGTACTGTTTGGGGAGCAGAACCCAGTGTGAAAAAAAGCACACAGCAAACTAATGAAATGCATTTAATTGGATGATTGTAACCCTATGAACTAAAGTACGTTTAAACACTTTATTATTATTAGATTTGCATCAGTAAAATTTAAAGTACCGTGGGACAAGGTAGAGGAGTAGGAGGTTGATTTTTCAATCGAAAATGGGGTTTTCGAATTGTACTTGCTGTATATTTTGGGAGAAATTGTATGCAAAAAAAAAAATTCCCTTTTGTTTTTACTCTCACACCAGGAATCAAAGCAGATATTTCAGTCTCAGTCACATATAAGCAATCTGACCTTGCATTTAAAAATGTAATCCACAAATCCCACTTAAAACGGTTTTTGGCATTTTTATATTTGTTGTTGGGTTTTTTTTATGCAGCTGTGTCTTTGTAAAATTCAGACCATCTTTAGGGACAGATTAAATAGGTCTCTAGGAAACTATTTAAAACACATGTATTGTAAAACTCCAGATTTTCAGTTACATGGCCGATATAGTGATGCCTAATGCTGATAATCGAGTTTAAGTAAGGACCTGAACAAAACCTATTAGCGATTTCAATAGCGTATTATGTGAAACCGTGGAAGGATACACGGTATTCTTGTTCCAAAGTCGTAGCCAAAACGATATCCTTGAGCGTTACGGAGTTACGCTCCGATAACCCGCCATCTTGGCTATAAAATAATGGAATGCCTCTACCACCAAACTTAACCAAGCGTCAAAGTATAAAACCTTCTGTTTTTAAAATCCATGTTTTATTCTTCCACCTGTGAGTGGTTCCACTAAACATAGCATTTGCATTTGATAATGTTGGTGATGATGCTGTAGTACAATGTCTGATACGGAACAAACGTCCGTATCTGGGCTGGAGCAATGAGATTTGGCCCCAAACTTCCCTGTAAGAGCACTGCAGGGGGAAACATTGTTTTCAATGCTTCAATGCCATCCTCCCTTTATGACACCACCGTATGCCCCCATATGTAATTAATGCAAGATGGTTAATTTGCATATGGTGTTTAAAGTTATCCCAGGATTGCTAAACTGACCCGGGTTTAAAGATTTTATTTGCTTTTTTTCCCATCATGTTCTGTTAAAGGAATAGCACTAGTTATGTAAGAGAGAAACTAAAAAGTAGTTGAAATCTGTCAAAGGGCAATAGCCTGTCGCTGACAAACTTGTCCCTCTAATGGTCAGTGAGTGACCAGCAAGCCCTTGCTCTGTCACTCTGCACAGGCCACTCCCACAATCAAACAAGTGTGCTAGTGCTTGGTCTCTCCCGTAGCATATCTGTGATATCTTTTAAACAGAACATGAGACAAACAAAATTTTAAAAAAGTGACCAAGGACTAATTAGCTGCCAGTTTTAAGATTTCGGATCATTTTCAATCCATGTATTTCATGGTATTTTATGTAAAAGTAACATTTAGGTAACCGAGTCCCTTTTATGAAAACAGGCTTTAAACTTTGGTAACAAACACCGAGCTTTTATAAGGGGCCCTCTAAATTCTCCATACTGTGTTTGCATCCCTGTCCAAACAGTTTTTGCAGTGTATAAAAACGTTGTCCTCTTACCTTGACAGAAATTCCTTTTTGTTTACATTTTTGGTTTTAAATATATGCTTTGCTCAGATCTTTGATTTAATGCGTCGCTTCATTATTATTATTAGCAACTAATATTCGGATGTCTTAATAAGGAACGTTGGTGCCTACAGTAAACACACAATATACAAGATTCCCTTGTAAGGCTAAGTGTGCACTTTCTGTCATTAATTACCCCCCCCCCCCCACCTTCCGTCTCTTGCTCTCTCTGAAGCCGTTCTAGAATATGCTGCCTGTAAAGTTGATATCTGCTTCGTTTATTACAGTTCAGAAAAAAAAAATCCTTTTTAAAAAAAAAATTCTTGTTATTAAATCTCTACTCCAGATCGGTATTTGTAACAATAAAACATTCATTGTGTGGCCAAGAGAACAACTTTGTTTATATTTGTAGGCTTTACTCCAGACTCTGAATTTCGCTCAAGGAAGTATTGGCAAAGTAGCTTTTCACACTTTTTCAAGTTGTCAATGTTTTTTGTTTTTTTTTTATTTCAAACTGCTTTGGTTTCCAAATTCATACGAAGAAAAATAAGGGCATAAAAAAGCTTCTAGATTTAATTTCGGACTGGGGTTAAGCGGTTTTCTCGAAGAAAAGGTGGCAACCCTAACTGGAGTAGGAAAACTGGAAATAAATATATATATTTTTAAAATTACAACATATAAAACAGTGTAAAAGTGAGACAGCGCTATATATATGTACAAGGGTAATACAATATAGTAAACTACACAAATGAATGAATATAAAAATATATACATTTATTACAAAGAAATAAAAATATACAAATAAATATACATATATAATATATAACAAAATTCCAGAGTCCAGTGAGTGATCACATGGAAAATAAATGGACATGAATGAGATATATAATAATATACAAAATAAAAAGCCACAAATGGGCAAAAGCAAGAAAATAGAAAAAAATGAAATACAAATAAAAACAAAATCCCTTACCCACTGGGTCTGTTCGCCTGGCCACGTCTATTGAACAGTTAGGATATTGCACTATAAAGAAACACAGCTACACCCCACATGACGCGTTTCTAATTATCTTCATCAGCTGGTGGGCGGTAGTGCAATACTGCTTTCACTGTATTTCATATTGAGTCACTGTTACTCCATACGCTGTCTTCGATTTTTTTGTCTCCCCATTGCCATCCCGTGCTCTCCCTGTCTCCAGTGGTTAGAATCGGTTCCATTATTTGTATATCTCTTCTTTTTTTTTTTTGGAGTGGTGGTCACTTTATATACACATTATTATTCATTTACTATTCACTAGCCTTATCTTTTTTCAACAACATCTAAAACATTACATGTATGTAATATTCAATATGAGAGATTGTAGGCACAACAAATGAAAGGTTTATAATATAATTAATGAGACTCTGTCATGATCAGCTTTATTTACCCAAAACAATAACTATTATACTTGTTGCAATTCAATTTGAAATTGGATCAACATATTTTAATCAAACTGAATAATCCATTCAACTGAACCTATATGTTGTGATTTTTCTGTGGGCATATTGCATAATGTTGCTAGTAGTCAGCTTAGTTGAGCAAAATCTACAGTTCTGATTGGCTGCTGTTTTACCAATCACAGTTGTGTATTTTGGA
This sequence comes from Pelodytes ibericus, assembly GCA_036172795.1. Lineage (NCBI taxonomy): Eukaryota > Metazoa > Chordata > Amphibia > Anura > Pelodytidae > Pelodytes > Pelodytes ibericus. Next base: position 14,184,058 of record CM069858.1, on the reverse strand, counting down.
TTTGTGCTGCCCTAGGCAGACTAAAATCGAGCTCCCTCCCCCCCTCCACCCACATTGCCGAACTAAGACTCCCCCAGCACCCCAGGATATTCCCCATCACCAACATTGCACATCCAGGACTTACCCCTGCACCCCTGGACATGCCCCATCACCCAAATTGCACATACAGGACTTACCCATGTACCCCAATACATGCCCCATCACCCACATTGCACATCTAGGTCTTACCCCTGCACCCCAGGACATGCCCCATCACCTACATTGCACATCCAGGAGCTCGGTGCTGCACAGACATTACCCTGCTTCTTCTCGTGCTGCCTGTGCTGTTCTGAAGTCTGCTTGCCGCAGAGAGGCTGGAGATCTCTTGATCTCCCCAGCCAGTGCCTCTGTTGGCATGCTTTTTTTTTTTTACCCCCCCCCCCCCCCCCCCACAGGCTGACAAGGCAAATGTCGCCCTAGGAACTCACTTTAAATACATTACTGCATAACCATCTCAGAGATGTATGTACACCTCCATAATGAAAGTTGTCTTCTAAAAACAAAAAAACATATACGGAACATTAATTAATAACATTTCCAAAAGTCTTGAAAAATGTGAGTGATAATTCCACTGCATTTGCAAACCTGCCCATGGCTTGGCAGAGGAAAGGGTCAGCGCTAACAGAACGGTACAAAGGGCAAGAGGTCACCCGCTAACACTGGAAGAAAGGAGATTTAGTCTACGACAGCGGAAGGGATTTTTTACAGTAAGGACAATTAAGATATGGAATTCACTGCCTGAAGAAGTGATTCTAGCAAATACATTGCCTTTAAGAGCGGCCTGGATACTTATTTAATGAGCCGGAGCATAGAGGGCTATGCATGTTAGTATAGGCATTAATATTTATTTAGTGCTTGGTGATCCAAAGACAAATCATTTGGAGCCAAGAAGGATTTTTTTTACACCACCTAACGCAGAATTCGAAATTGCTAAAGGGGTTTTTATTTGCCTTCTTTTGGATCTACAGCGGTTAACATGGGATAAGAAAAGGGTTGAACTTGACGGACACAAGTCTTTTTTCAACCTAAACTACTATGTAACTATGTAACTCCTGCTCATGCAAACCTCTGTCCCGGACCCTGTAGAAGTGAAATTGAGTCCCGAGTGGGAGAGATTAGGTGTATGCATTACTGTTCATTTTTTATGCAGTGACTGACAAAATAGTTAAATGAGCCTTGGCTAGTTTTATCACTTTTTAATTTGACTACAGTGGTCGTTGTATTATTTGTTTAGCATTTGTGTAGATACTGTTTGTTGTAATTAGCAGTCTTGCTTCAAATGTGCCAGTGGGAGCCACCGAAGCCTGGTGACCCCCAGGATTTTTGGTCAGTTCACTCCAGATTATATTTGACAAGTACAAATGATATGTTTTGTTAAGTGAAGGAGCTGTATGGGAAAGTAGCACTTCTGAAGCAAGCTTTCAGCACTGACTGTATCAAGGGTAATGAAAGTAAAAGTCATTAAACACAGGATTGAGATAGATAGATTACTTTGATTTCCTGTGCCTTTCTGGGTGACTTACCATATTTTCCAATACTTTCCAGGGACAATACCTCTGTTGGACCCAGAGCACCTTCTCAATCTTTCTTCCCACATTGTCCCTATTTTTTTTTTTAGCATCTCAGGGTTTGCTTGGTCTGGAATTTTGGCTTAATTAACTCAATAAGAGCCTGGTGGTGGTTACAGCGCTGGTACTAAATAGAATGTAAAATTATAATTCACAAACTAATTATTGGTAGCCCCTTCTGTCAGGACCACACATTAATTAATTAAAACCTGATTTGCCTCTGTGGTTCTGATATTTGTTAACTTTCAGGCTCGCACCAACTATTGTAGGGTTTAGGATCTGCAACCGAGACTGAGGACACGGGTTTTCCTACCTCTTTTGATAGCACTTTGCTAAAAGCTGGTGTCATTTTCACACGCAAATAAGAATTATTTTTTCACAAAATAACCGCAAAAGTCTTTAGCGTGCGCAAATATATTCACAATTTATTAGCGCAAGCGGAAAAATGCACGCCCAAAAAAAATAAACGGAAGGGGCTCAAATGAGGGGAAACAAGCGCAGAATGTCACAAATAGTCGCAAATTGCTCCTTACTCATGTTATACCTACTTTTTTTCCCCACTGCACTTGTTTAGTACATGACCCCATTAGTGCCTAGTCACTAAAAGCGAGTGGCAGGTGAGTGGCAAAACCATCATGAGTTTCTCCTGCAATATTATCAGAATTGTAAAAAAGATGCATCCATGGCCAGCTGAACTTTTTTATTCGTTTTAATTAGCATAATATTTCTTTTTGGAATCGGCTTCATGTTCGTGCACACATTTAAAAAAAAAAATAGATTGTCTACTTTTATTACCATAAGAGCAATTAATTGCTTTCCTATGAATGATCATTCTTTTTGGTGTATAAAAAGCTTTGACTGATTTAATTGGGTTACTTACATTTATATGCCTGCGGAGTGGTAAGCGAATGTTCTAAATTAGAACACTGGGCAGCCAATAGGAAGCAAGCAGGTCTAACATCTTACTTCCCATTGGTTAGATGAAGCTTGGCCACTTTTCCACCAATTTCCTCTGGAGAATCCTCTGCAGAGTCTGATCTATGCACATATATCTCTCAAGTCCCTCAATGAATAGAACTATGAGCTAATCATAGCGGAAATATTGACATTCACTTTATAAAGTAGAAGAAAATAAATGTATCCAATCATTGAATATTTTGTCAGATATTTCACCCCACAATACCCATTTATTTCTCCTTCGAGTCAGTTTATATGCTTGAGGTTTGACATGTGTTACAGATTACACTGGGCAGAGATTCAGTGCGGGAGATAGAATCGGGGGCCTAGAATCCGTCGAAGAGACAGGCGGTCGTAGGACTGTGCATTCTGACACTTATTTTCATTTTTTTTTTTAAAGAAAAACCTCTTTCTGTTTCCAATATGCCAAGTGCTGTGGGGCAATGAGGATATGGATGAAGGTTAATGTGACAATGTGCCAGGTGCTGTGGGGCAGTATGATACTTTGGCAAGTGCTGTGGGGCAATGTGACCCATGGCATGTACTGTAGGGCCAATGTGGCACTGTTAAAAGTTATTATTCTAAAAAAAAAAACTGTTTGATTGTAAAAAATGGTTGGAGCTTTTAAATGTAGAGGTGGAGTCAAGAAAAGGGATGTGGCAAGAAATGGCATGTTTGTGTAGGGGAGGGGTTATAAGCAACAGCTACATTGGGGAGCAACAACAAAAAACATCTATGTGTCGGTGACCTTAGAGTAGATCCTGCATTAGTTTTGCCTACTCCAAACCAATACATATGATGGCTATACAAATATTACACAGTTTTCACTTTTGACAGTTATTACTTTATGACCAAAGGCTTAAGAATGATAGCATCAACACTCCGGTTACTATAATATATTAAATCATGCCGAGAAACGAGCATTGAAATGAAGATTAAATGTGGGTGATCTGGATCGGGAATCTTCAGTATCATCCTTGTATCCTGCACCACAGAGACTTTTATGTTTTGTGCCAGCCATGACCGGTCTGTCCTGGAACAATGAGAGCGGGGTGGGAAACAGCTGGGCTTGGCAGGAACGATTTAATACATCATTTGCTCCTTAACAAGGCACCTGGGATTTGGGAGATTTTTTTATTTTTTTTTTCTGAATGTTTATTTAAAACTAAAAAGCAATATTCCTGCATCTGCACAAACAGAGGTTTATTAGAGACCTTTACAAAAAAAATGGAAAATCTCTATTTTAAGGGCACATTTTTAAAAAGGGGGTTAGCTTTTTTTTCCCTTCCACGTGATGAAGACTGTGGGGTCATGTAAAACCTTTTGGAGTCATGTAAGGTGCATACCAAGCATGAAAAGGAACAGGGGAGTCCAATGTGCAGTGCATTTGACATAAAGCTGCATCCCACCTGACATAACTCTCTGTATTAAAACACAAAATGTGTGGCATTGATTGAAAATTCTCACTTACAAACATCGAGCAATACACTGCGCAGCTGGATTCAAGGCATGTTGTGTAATATGATTATACACGCTAGTTTGTCGCAGATCTCACACGCTAGCTTGTTGCAGATCTCACACGCTAGCTTGTTGCAGATCTCACACGCTAGCTTGTTGCAGATCTCACACGCTAGCTTGCTGCAGATCTCACACGCTAGCTTGTTGCAGATCTCACACGCTAGCTTGTTGCAGATCTCACACGCTAGCGTGTTGCAAGCTTAAACAGCACATAAACAAAGTATCCACGATGTATCCACATCTCAGATCAGCCCCATGGAGTAGACATATGCAGGAAAGGGAGAGACCGAAGCTGGACAAATTAGCGAGTGTATGTCAATTTGGTCTATTTACTAAAGGTCGACTTTCATTTTGAGACGAGGTACCCGAGTTTGACTTTGGAAAAAAAAAAAACAGGTCCCTATTGAAAGCAGCGAGAGGCGAAATGATAGAAGTTATGTTTGAGACAAGTCAAACTCCGCTGAATTATATCTTTGATCATTTCACCTCCCATGACTTTCAAGAGAGAAGATTCGAACCTGGGGTTGATGTCAACCTCCAAAAACTGAATTTTAGTGAGTGGGCCCAAGAGACTAACTTATATAGCGTGTGAGAGTTGTGTGTTTCTTGTTTAGCGGTCAGAGATGTATAGGAAAACTGCCATCTTGTGGAACATCGGCTAGTGTCGCCAATACGCGAGGTGAGACGCTTATCCAGCACGTAAGGTCAGCAAACCGCTTTCCGAAGTATAGTGTGCAGGTACAGATGTTATGTCTGATACGTTTTGCCTCCAGGGCTTCCTCAGCTCCCCTTTCCGTTTGCAGTTTCTTTTATCACCAATCTTGTCTCCAATTAACCGTCATAATTGTAGTATAGTCATCTGTACAGTTTTTGCCCTACTAGAGAATCTAGTATAGTAGTATCGTAGCAGTATTCCCCCCCCCCCCCCCCCCTTACCCCAATAACACAGACCAGGCCAGTGTATCAAAAGCAGGAACAGCAACATTTATTTGGCAACTTGTACAACATAATTTGCCAAATATTTGCAGACTTTAGGAGCCAAACTGAGGAGCCAGGGTAGTAATATTGAGGAGCTAGGCTCTGTCACTACATATTACATTAACATTACATTAACATTTATTTGTACAGCGCCACCAATTCTCGAAGCATAAAAGCCATCTGATTTTTTATGAGAAATGACTCCTTGGCTACCAGGGTAGCATGGGACACCGGGGAATAAATACTGCTCGTGAGCAGTAGAGCTGACACGCTTACACCTAAGCCCCGCCCCTGGTACCCCACCCCTGGCATCAAGGATTATGCTATTAATGAGCAGTTCTCATTCATGTTTCCTAGCTGTTTGTCAAGGCTTGTCTGCCATAATAGTACACAAAAGCAAAGGGGATTGTCAAGCAAATAAGCGTCGATCATTTGATATTATCTATGTAAATTAAGTCACATATGGCACAGCCGACTTTGTTTTCAATTTTTTTATTTGTTTTTCCTCTCGATAATATATATATTTTTTCCCACACAGTTTGTTAGATTTCTCATGTTCCCCTGCAAAGATGTCAAATGACTTCTATTTTGTTTAGAATGATACAAATATATGGCATTTTTACTGACGTGAGAAGGAAAACATTTTCGTTTTTTTGATTCACATTCTTGTTTGTGTTTGGTGTTTTTGCTTTGATTGTCTTAACGATTGCCAATTCAATAAACTCACCACATTTTAGGTTTTGAGGAAAAGGAAAACCACTGAAAGTCAGAAAAATAGAAACAAGGGGCATTTTTTTGTTATATGACCTCGTAGACTAAAAAAAATATCTGCTTTCTCAAAATTACTAGAGTGTAAGCTCTGCGAGCAGAATTCTCTGCCTCATGTATCAGTCTGTTCTTGTTCGTCTACCAGGGGCGTATAGTGCCCCTGAGTGACAGGTGTGCTGCCAGCCCAGAGTACGTCTGTCACTCGGAGGCACAACGTCTCTCCTGTATTTCGGGGGGGGGGGGGGGGGGAGGGGTTTTGTGTGCTGAGACCGAAAGGTGACACTGCTACAAATTCGGCACAGGAAGTCACTCACTCTGTTGCCAATTCGACAAGCATGAAAAGTATACGAAAATGTGAGTGTTTTGCCGAATTCGTAGCTGGCGTTGCCTTTTGGATGTATTTCTTGGGGTTTATGAGCTCTCTCTGTTCGGAGCACACAAACCCCGGAAATACACAGCATGGGTGCACACCTAGCACATATGGAGCATCCGCCACCTACCCTACTATATAGGCCCCCTCTATGCTCTGTACCTAGCGCTATGTACATTTTTGGCACAATATAAATAAATGTAATGTAAAATTTTAAAGGTCCACTGCGGACAGATTTATTCTTTTGTTATTTTTTATTTGATGGGGCAGGTTGCTCTGTTTTTTTTTGTTTTTTTTTGCAAGATGAAAGGCAAATGTGAGCAATACAGCCAATAAGCAAGCAGCTGCCAGGTTGGGATTTTATTGCACATGCCCTTCTGAAACTAATAGTAAATGCTCTGACATGCGCGGTGGTGATGTCACCGCGTACATCTGCTGTGAACGATTTACTCAAAGGCAACGTGTAGTTCAAGTAAGGGGAGATGGACCTCCCATCTCACCGACCCCACAATGGACACACTTGGTTAGCTTCTCCTGCCAGAAAAGCTCAGCTGCCCATGGATAATGTATAGTTACCGCTTTATAAACTCACTGTAGGATGAGTGCATTACATGGCTTCAATTCTGTTCATCTTGATGGTGGATCTCACTGGACGATGCAGAGTTAAGTCATTGAGATGAAGTGTTCATCACAACTCACCAGAAAAAAAATCACCTTTTTTTTTTTAGTAAATAACTCCCAATGAATATTGTTCCTTGCCCCTCCAGATGTATATGTGCATTGCAAGTCCTCATAAATCCCAATGAGAGCTATGGATAGGGGAAAAACATATGGACCCTCGCTTGTATATCTCTGAAGCTAACCGGTGGGCTAAGGATGTTGCATCGTAAGCTGCAATTTTTATTTATTTATTTATTTTGCGGCCGACCTGAGCAAAAAGTTGTCAGTCCTCCTTTGGATTTTGGGCAACTGTTAGTATCCCCAGGATGTATTTGTAAAGGAGAGACTATGTTGGCATATCTTTCTTGGTTAAACACTTGGTTATTATTATTACTATGCAGTTGGCCCTGGCACTTGTGGCTGTGTTTTCTGGTAGCATAATAATGGGCAGTCCAGACTTCTTAAAAATACAAGGTGCTTTAATGAGGCAAACCGCCGCCGACTGCACACAAAAAATGAATGGGAAAAGAGGCCGCGCCTTACGCGTTTCGCGTAATGCTACGCTTAATCATAGGCTGTGTTTCCTAATAGGCCCATCTGTTCTTACAATCCACCAATCCCAGATTCGATGCGTTTGAGAACGTTTTTATAGAAGATTCCTGGTCGGTTTTGTAATTGAAAAATAAATAAACAAACCAATATATTGAATTTCAGGCAACCGTTCAAGAGCAATAAGGAATAGTTTGGGAAATTCCTTATTCATTGTTGTATAGTTTTCACACAAGCTAAATAGCCCTTTTGTTCTACAGACTAAATGTAGTGATAATAGCTTTGAAATGGTCTTTGTCGTTTCCCACAGCCTCGAAACAACAATCTCTTATAGTATTTGTGTATTCAAATTATATCCACACCACAATTTTATATATTTTTATTAGCAGTTTAATTTTCCTTCCAAAAGTACAAAAAAAAAAAAAAAAAATTAGATGAGGCAATGACAAGTTAAAGAATAAACCTTATTTGTAAACTCTTCTGCCCCATTTTGCAGTGTAGTTAGAATGTAGCACTAATTCTGCACCATTGAAAAAGCACTCTATTCTCCCCCTATTCTCTGACGACCGCCACTCTCTCTATTAAAGGTGTCAATCATGCGCCACACAACCAATCGGTTCCCAACTAGATTATTTTCTCTGTGTTGTACATGTTTTAATACATGGCAATTATTTTTACTTTAAAACTAATGAAAGTTCTGTAGTTTTAAATTGATAAAAAAAAAAATATTCTGGATTCTGCCCCTTTAAATGAATTTAATTCAGTCCCAGAAAACACTGAGCTTTCCAATTGTTTGTTTTCTTGTTTCTCACTAATAAAATACTTTTATGCTGAGAACTTTCATTTTTAGCTTGAACTATTGAGGTCATGGTGGGCTGGAACAATCCCTAGGAGAAAACTTGAAAACATACCTTTTGCAAGCTAAGTATTTAAAAACAAAAAAAAAACAAAATACAGAACAAATAAATGCAAATTTCTCTTTTTCAAAGTGTCCGATTTAAGTGCAGCTTTTTTCCTTTTAAAAAATGATGTTGTGTTTAATTATATCATATTACATTACATTACCATTTATTTATATAGCGCCAACAATTTACGTAGCGCAAGATATAGAGCTTAGAAGGGAACTACATTAGCCAAACATCGAACAGACTGGTATGTGAGGTAGAGAGCCCTGCTCGCAAGCTTACAATTGAAAGATTGAATCAAGTGTAGGCAGTTTAAATCGAAATGCTTTAATGAAAGAATACAAATAAAGTAGCTTGTTGAGTCCGCTTAGCTTGTATAATCTGGTGGCGGACATGTTTAGAATCTTGAGCCAGATGTAGGAAGATCTGACCAATCTGACTCAAGATGCATGTTTAATTATAATGCCAACACTTGATACAATCTTTCAACTAACTCTCAGTTCAAAATGTGCCACTGTTGTCCTTAACCCCTTAACGCTAATGCCTGAGGATCATGAGGATGTATATATACGTCCTCCGTTTACATGTAGTGTTGCGCTCCTTACTGCAACGCTATATGCCTGCAGCTACTCTCAGAGGCTGCTTCAGATCCGAGATCCTCTGAGATTGCTTTCGTCACATGCTCCTCCAATACAGCGTGCCAAGCAGAGAGCGACGGAAAAGAGACAAAAAATCTCTTCCGTTGCTCTGAAACTGTTTCTTGACTGCCCCTAGAGGCAGTCAGCAACATTACAGTTAGAAAAGTAAATAAATAAAATAAATAAATGAAAGGAACAAGCTAACCCTAGATCTACTAAACCTAGATCTAGGGTTAGGGTTATAATTAGGGTTGTAATTAGGGTTACAGGGGGGTTTGGGTGAGTACAAGTGTGAGATTAAGGGGTGGGGGTAGATTCAGGGTTAGGGTGAATTTAGGGTTGGGGTAAATTTAGGGTTGGGGTTAAAAGGTCACTGTAGAAGAAAATGGTTAGAAAACAAAAAAACACTAATATTGTTTATTGCCCTATTACTTGAAATAAAACATAGACAAACATGGAAACATTGGTATTACTAAACTCAGGACAAATATTAGAAATATATAGACGGGGTGTTTTTTTATCATTTGTAATTGTTTAAAAAAAAATCAGGTCAAAGTTAGAAAAGGTGTTTTTTTTATGGCATATTTTCATCATATTTTATTTTTAATAGTAAATGATATCATATGATGAAAATAATAGTATCAAATGAAAGCCCTATCCGTCCTTTAAAAAATGATAAATAATTTGTGTGGGTGGACTGAACACAAAGAAAGAAATTCACAGTTCAGTAAACATATGACAAAAATAATACAATTCTGGTCTTCAAGGCACATCGAATGCAGCATAGTCACTAAGGGGTTAAAGGACCCACAGAATATTCCTGATAAGTTTTGAAAGGGTTAATATTTAAAACATTCCCAAATATGTGCATTACCATCCAAATATATGGTTGCACCATTTCCTCCTCTCACTCTGCCCCCTGAATCCCCCCTCCCCCTCCCCCAGCCTACCTACACCTCAGATAACAGAACCTTAAAAATCTTGCACAACGTTACACGGCTGATGTCAGCACACAGTATACGTACATTCCTGAGCCTCCGCAGAGATTTTATGTGGATATATCCAGACAAAGAACAAAGAGCCTCTACTACAAAGATTACGGCAAATGAAAAAAAAAAGCACACACATGAGATCATGTGATAAAATTTGGTGGGTCAGCCTGGCAGAGAGCTGGGGCTTTTTTTTTTTTTTTTCGTTATAGATTTATGGGTAGGCAGAGGGCTTTTTTATGTATAGGTGTAAAGAGCATCCAACTGTGATCAGCACTGTAAAGGATTATGATGTGTACTGTCTCATTCCATCCCGCTCTGGTTAAATGAGCATTTGGCAAAGACTCTGTGACTCTAGCAGACATGATCAGCAGATCTCACTGTACAAGGCGCAACCTGTGGACTCTATCCCAGTGAGTTATACATTTTACTGTTTCACATTTAAACTTGTGTTTTTTTTTTTAATTTGACTCAGGGATTTTCTACCCTCCGGCTAAGAGGAGAGATCAAGCTATTTATTCACCTGTTAGTAGACAGTTGTTTGCTCCACTTTTTGAAACTTACAAAAGAATTGAGTTATTATTATTTATTTATTTTTTAAATAAATTGCTTTAACAGGAGACCAGGATTACAAGGTGACCCTTCATAAGAGGCATTGTTCAGATTTAAAAAACACTGCAAAGCTTGACAAATATTTGTACACTGTAAGAGACACACAGGTCAATTCAGTAGCTAGAATAGATTCTTGTTTTAATAGACAGGGAGGTTGTACTTTAATAGAGTTAATTTGCACTAGATTCACATCTATTTATATAGCACCAACTATTTGCACAGCACTTGGTATAGAGAAAAGAAGGGAAATTAACTACAGAGCATGTTAGACAAACAGAGACAGAACGATGTATTAGGTAAAAAGTTAGGAGCCAGCAGTCGGGGTTTTAGGAGCCTTGGCTCCTGGGATTTTGCATCCTGATATAAGGGATATCCTTGCATTGAATGTAGCCTTGTCGAATACATTTGGTTCCACTGCCCTTGCTTTCTGAAGAGGACATTACATAGTTGCCAACATTGGCCATGTTTCCAGGGACACATATTTGTTCCACATGCTGCAGAAAGAGCATGCAAAGTGCAGCCCGGCAGTATGTAGGATGGATATACACACAGACACAATCAATCAGGGTGGAGATCTCATAGAACCTACCATGATTAATTAATTGGATTGTGTCTGTGCCTATATCCATCCTACATACTGCCTGGCTGCATGGTCTTTCTGCAGCATGTGGAACGAATATGTGTCCCTGGAAAAATGGCCGATGTTGGCAACTATGACATTATAGTGACCCATGCCTATTTAAAGAAATACTTTATGTGCTTTTCCAAAATGTAAAAATAAATATTTTTACTGTTCCCATGAAGATTCGAGTAGATAATCATCGTGGAAGGTTTTGCTGAGGATGGTTAATTCAGAAAAAACAAAAGTGTTACCTTTTTTTTTTCTAAACAGGTGACCTTCGTGGGTCACAAACTGGTGGACATGTGGTTTATAAAGGTCAAAGTTCGAAAAGTGGAGCAGTCATCATAGAACCGCATGGAATGTTCAGGCACTTAGAATGTTGTTACACTTGACCTTATTATGGAGAACCCTAATTGTATTCTGTGACCTATTCACAAAGAGAACCTGGAGCACATCTTTTATGGGCAGACTGGCCTTTGTTTTTTGTTTTTCTACTTGTCAAACATTTATGGTTTGCATGGCTCACTTTTGGAGATTGTAAGTTAAAACCAGGTAGGGGTTTTATTTATAAAAAAGATCATTCTGGTGCAGACTTCTAAAAGTAGGGCAGTCGCCATAGAAACACATGGAATGTTCCATTTTTGCCAGAGAGCTAGTCAAGATTCAATGGCCCCCATGTAACCCCCCAGAAATGACGTTAGCGCCTACCCGCTAAAAAAATGGCAATTGAATTAATACCCATGTTCACGGTCCCTGTTGCAGTTGAATCACATGTTGCCACGAGATTGCTTCTAACCAGTCACAAAATAGTTAATAATGGACTTCCCTACTTAAAGGGACTGTATCGCCCAAACATTGTTTTTACTGTGAATGTAAAAAAAAAAATCTATACATTGTGCTAGTAAAACTGCAAGCTAATGCCTAAATTAGGAGAAAAGTATGTTTTAAATATGTCTGCGGAGTCTCCTGCTTATAGGGTTGCCACCTGGCCGGTATTTTACCGGCAGGCCGGTAAAAAATTGGCTTCAGGCCAATGTTAAGTCTATGGAGACAGTACCAAGGCCGGTATTTTTCTGAAAAAAAGGTGGCAACCCTACCTGCTTATGACATCACCTGTGGCATGGTATGCAAATTACACCTATCCCACTGAAAGGCAGTTCATTTGCATAACGCACCACAAGTGATGTCATAAGCAGGAGACTGCCACAGACACATTTAAAACACATTTTTCTCCTAATTTAGGCATTTGTTTGCAGTTTTGCTAGCACAATGTATAGATCATTTTATATATATATTTTTTTTTTTGCTCTACAAGCACATTAAAAACAATGTTGAGGGGATACAGTCCCTTTAAGGATTGGGCTAACAGTTTATAAACATATCACCTCTCTATATAGAAATAGATAAGGAATAGGTATGTTTCTAACCAAGTGTAGAGCTAATACAGATTTATTGCTACATGGTTATTCTGTTGGATTTCTACCGTTGTTTATGTGTAGTGGGTAAAGCTGTTCACAAGCCACATTGTAACAGATGGTAAATAAGGTTTTACTATAAGGATGAAGATTTAAACCAAACAGGAAAAATAGATAATAAAATTATTTTTAACCATCTGACATAGGCTTTGGGGGATATTAACAGGGTGCTTTGTGACACAGTACACAAAAATGTATGCAACAGCAAAACACCCAGAACTAACAGGAAGAAATTGTTTTGTTATCCAAAGTGAAAAATGTATTAATAGTCCTTAGACTTAAAATCATCGGAAGAAAAAAAATTAAATAAACAGATCCACAGGTAACAGACAGGTTCCTGACGCGTTTCGCACACAAGATGCTTACTCTTAAGCAGTCTGTATAGGAATGACTTACTAACACTTATATACATACATTAATTAAAATGAATATATAAAATGAATATTACATAGTAACATAGTAACATAGTAATGTAGGTTGAAAAAAGACACAAGTCCATCAAGTTCAACCCTTCTACCTATCATTACAGCTTTTGATCCAAAAGAAGGCAAAAACCCCTAAGGAAGCTACTTCGAATTTTGCCTCCTGGGGGAAAAAATTCCTTATTGACTCCAAAAGGGCAATCAGATTTCTCCTTGGATCAAAAAGCTCTATTATTAATGCTTATTCTATTATTAATACCCCTGTATGTTCTGCTTTTATAAAAAAAAACATCCAGACCATGTTTAAATGCATCTATTGTGGTTGATAGCACTACCTCTCTTGGCAGGGAGTTCCATAACTTTATTGTCCTAACCGTAAAGAATCCCTTCCTTTGCTATCTATGAAATCTTTTGAATTCAATTAAAAATCATTAAAATCATTCTTGTGCTTAAAGTGATGGAGGGCTCCTGTTTCAATAGTAGTAAACCCCTTTTCAAAAGACCGTTCCCTTTTTGCAAAATGTAACAAACTAGTTAGGGTCTACGGAGGGGCTATGTATATTACTACTATTGTCCACTACTATTGACTTTAGTTTTATGTTATAGAGCACTATATCCTGGAATATCTGGAATGACCAAATCAGGCAACAGACTAACTTTGGTTTATCTGTTAGTGGTTAACCTGTTCATTGTATATGTTTTTTTTTTTTTGTTTGTTCATTGTTTTAACTAGCATTTTGTTTTTCCATAATTTAAAAAAAAAATGTATTTACCTCCGGGAATCTCTTCTTTGCTAGTGGGATTATGACATTTCTTTAATTTCCAAAGTCCTACCCATTGTTTGTATAGCACACGTGTCCGGCCTGGTTTAGAACAACGGATGGAGAGACTTACACGTGTGGCGGTGCTTCCATAGGAGCCAATGGCAGCACTGGATCACAGGTGTGACCCTCACCTCTGTTCTATGACCTGTTTGCACACACCTTGTGCCTACCTTTTCGCTGGGGTGATATGCTGAGAAATAAGCTGTAAATTAAGCTGAAAGACTATGAAGAAATAAATAGGTCAGTTTAAGGCTTGACAAATTCCTGTATCCTTGAGGAGCCAGACAGACCAATTCAGGAGCCAGCCTGGTTATTTTTTAGTAGCCAGGGGAATGAAACTTCCTTGTAAAACAATCCAAAGGGTTAGGAATTTTAAGAGCCATGGCTCCCTGAATTAGTCAAGCCCTGGGTCAAGTGATAAAAATGCATTAAAAATATGTTCACCCCACCGTCTTTGGGGCTCTGCCATCCAATATGCGAATAATGGAGCTCCAATATGTCATAATGGAGCAAACGGATAAAAATGTATGTTGTTGTTTTGATCTATATACTTTATGGGAAATTCCTTAACTTGTTCTGTACATTAGAGGTTGCCAAGTTCACCCCTGACTTTCAAGTATTGTGGCCCTCAAGTGTATTTGGACAGCCAAACCCTGCTCTAAGCAACTCACCGGTGGTCACCAGAGCTTGCCTGTGGAGATAATAATTTAAAAAAAAAATCTCACATCTACTTAATTGCAAAAATAACAATCCATTTCATTATTTAATTAATGATTTTGAAATAGCAAATGGACAAATGAAAAGGTACAAAGCGTAATAAATACCTGCTATCAAATAGCATACAAACATGTAAAAGCATAAAATACATTTGTAATTTAAAGTATCTTAAGAAGTCATAAACTGTGTGCATATATATATACTGATAACCTAAGCATCACTGCTGTGCTCTGTCCTCTTAGGTGTCAAGTTCACTTTAAATGTAATATATGTTGACGAATTCGTTATTTGAAGCTGGCGTCGTAAGCCTCATGCTAAAATGTAACTGACATTGGAATGCATCAAAGTTCAGCCGATAAGGCTCTGGAATTCGGAGGAAACATCTCAGTCCTACTAATCCGTTAATTAAATAAGAGCCTTTTTGGTTCTGGTTAAAGTAAAACCGATTCACTTTCACTGCGTGGGGGAGAGAAGAAAATCAAACCGTTTTTTTATGCAAAAATAAATAAAAAGTAATTCCCCCCACCCCCCTCCCTTTACAGTCGAATGTCTACACTTGGCAGTTATATGTATCAGTCTTACTTGTCATGTGTGTTACATATAGAGTAGATCAGTCTCTCAGCAATGACTATTTAGCTTGAGAATGCAGGGGCAATACTCGTGCAACCAATGGATCTTGGTTGTTTCCCCCCCCCCCTCCCGACACTGATACTCTACCATTCAAAGTCTTGGGGGTCACTTAGAAATGTCCTTCTTTTTTAAATAAAAGCACATTTTGTCCATTAAAATATCACCAATTGGATCAGAAATACAGTGTAGACATCAGCAACTATGCTCCAATGACACGTTGTATCAGCTAATCCAAGTTTATAATTTAAAGGGTCAATGTCTTGACTGTATTTCGTATTAATTTTACAACTCCTTGGATGTATGGTTTTGATGGAAAGTGCCCTCAAACTTCTCAGTGTTTACGTTGGACGTTGTGACCTCTTCAGACTTCATCAGGAGGTGTACTGCTAAGGTTTCCAGATCAGACTTTTTTTTCTTTCCCCTGGACAAATCCAACTTGAAACATGCTGCTCTGCAAGGAATTGTCTCATCAAGGTGGGTTCTATGGGATCCCCTCCTCGATGAATTAACTGGCTCCTTCTGGACACACGTGCAAGTAAAAGTCATAGGTGTCCAGCAAAAACAATGACCAATCTGGCAACCGTAGGCACTACTGATATCTCTCCACAGACCTCAAAGAAATGCTAATTTATGGATTCATATAGCTTCAAGGGGAACAACCTACCGGACACATTTAAAACACATTAACACCTTCGCGACAAAGGACGTGCCAGGCACGTCCTGGAAGAAACTCCATTAACGACAAAGGACGTGCCTGGCACGTCCTGCGGTGAATCAAGCGGTTTTCGCGATCAACGATCGCGAAAACCGCTTTAACGGTGCTGGTCTATTGCCTTGATGTCAAGGCAATAGCCAGCACCGAAATTTCTGTTTTGGGGCACGCATGATCGCCCCACAGAGCGATCGTGGGAAGCCATATTGACGGAGCATACTGCTCCGTCAATATGGCTAAGCCCTCTGCCGGTCTGAGCTTCGGAAGTGAAAGTAACTTCACTTCCGTCGCTCTTAATATGCTACTTGACTGCCCCTAGTGGTAGTTAAGTAGCATTGCAATGGAAAATATTTAAAATACATATTTAATTAATTAAATTAATTAAATAGATTAGCCTATAGGGTTAAAATTAAATAATTTTTAGCGTAAGGGATAGGGTTAAAATTAAATTAAAATTTAAAAATACTAAGGGATATAATAAGGATTAGAGTTGGGGTTAAATTTAGTGTTAGGGTTAAATTTTGGGTTCGGGTTGGGGTCAAAAGGTCAATATAGGAATATACAAAAAAACACTATTTTTGGTTTTTGCCCCATAACTCGCAAAAAAATACAGAAAAATATGGAAACATGCATATTTTTGAACTCGGGACAACATTTAGAAACTATTTAGACGGGGTCTTTTTTTATGATTTTATTTGTGTAAATTATATTTTAGGTCAAAGTTAGAAAAAGTGGGTTTTTTAAAATTTTTCATCCTATTTTATGATTTTTTTTGTTGTAAATTATAAGATATGATGAACATAATGGTATCTAATGAAAGCCCTTCTTATGACGATAAAAACAACATATAATTTGTGTGGGTACTGTATGTGAGAAAGAAAAAAATTACAGCTAAACACAAACACCCTAGAAATGTAAAAACAGCCATTGTCACCAAGGGAAAGTCAAGGTGAAAATGTCTTGTCACTAAGGGGTTAAAACAGTTGTAACAGTTTCTTTTCCCATGTTTGTCCCCCTGCTGTTATTGACGAGGCATTGCATGCTGGGAGAGGAGATTTCTCTGTCAAAGGTGCAGGGCTTTGTGAAGGATTTGGGATGACTTAGGAGAGATTAATAAATATAATGAGTGACAGACAGAGGATGACATCAAGGTAGTCTAAATGAACATGCTGGAAGAGGGGATGAGCGCATTGTGCAATTACCCAACGCTGCAAATTATATCAGTGTCGTCATACTCACAATGGGATAAATTGTTGCTAAACCATACACTTCCCTTAAAGGGACAGTCTAGTCAAACTCACTTTGGTGCATGTTGAAGGCTACTGTCTGAATAGTGCACAGGATATTTTCCAATCTGATGAGACTCCTATACTTGGTAATCCAGTGCGAGAGAGCAGAGAGACTTCTCCCTCTGCGCTGAAGTAGTCAAAGCAAACGTCTTTCCATCATTCAGAAACCTAAAGGATGCCGTAAGTAAGCAAGGCAGTATAAGTTCTCTGCTCCAAGGATTCCGTATCGGGAACATCTCCCCACTGGCTCGTGCATGGGTAAAATGTGGTACCCATTTTACAGCATCCGTGTCACCATGTTCTGCCGTACTGAATGAACCCACTGAGGACCTCCAGCCAAGTTGATATTCGCTGCACCTTCACACATAAGGTCTAAAAAAAAAAAATGAAAGTAGCTGTTTTTTTTGTTTGTTTCTTAAGTCTTAGTGTATCTCCCGTGAGGATTCCCAGTAATGATAAAAACCTCTTAAGTCATCTTTAGCTATAACCATTATATGTAACAGGGGGTAACTGTACTTGTTTCAGGAATACGCAGACGACAACTGCAGATTCTGACATGTTCGTTATATATTTACCTGCCAAAAAAAAAAAATTCTCGACAGACTTTCTTATTTCTTTCGAGCTCTCCGTGGGTGTGAAACTAATCTTACGAGATCAGAGACGAATCATAATTATTGTTTTTTTCTCTTTAAGTTGACACATTGTAATGTAGCAGAACATCAATGATCACGCAGGGAGTATGGAATCCTTCTAGGCATGTGTTCGGAAAGCATGCATATATGTGCTACACATACCTTCTGTCATTTTTTTTTGCTTCTCTTGTTGTATAAAGACATATTGTTTTTTTTGACCGCAGGTCATGTCTGCACACTAAGTTCATAAATCTTTTACAGTAACACGTCCTGTCTGAGCTGGGTTTGCTCACCAAGCACAAAGTTTAAGTTATTTTGTAAAAAAAAAAAACACTGTGTTAGGTGCCGCAGAAGTGCACTTGACTCCAACGCGGGTGGGACCAACCAGCTCCAAATGTTTCCTCCACATTGTTGACTACATTGACTTCATGGTGGAACTCTAAGTTGGAAATCTGTTGGCCAAGTTGGGTTAGCATCAACTTAATTTTCCAACCATCTCCAACACCCCAAGACATTTGGATATACTGGTCTTGGGTTATTTTTACCTAAGATCATTCATTTAAACACCCACGGTATATGATGCATAAGATAAGGCAAACGATTACCTAAGGTAGACATATGGGCAGGCTAGAGGGAATTAATGGTTCTAGAACAACTGTAGTATAAATTACCTTCTGTAGACCATTCAAATAGAAACGCTTTAATGAAAGGACACAAAAGAAGTACCTTACTGAATTTGCTCTGCACAGCTCTATTAGGGGCGGACATGTTGTTTAGAATCTTCGATCACATTTTCATTCACCTTGGGTTAGACGTCTGGCCCATCTGACCCAAGATTATAAATAATCTGGCTGCCCATTATTAGAGCTATTTGGAGCATAGACCAGTTACACTTTTTTGCTACAGTTGTCCATGAATATACTGTATAGGACTGAACTAACTATACTAACCGGGTAATTTTATTGTAATCACAATAATAATAAGAAAAGAAGAATAATCTATTATCTCATATTATTAAATATATACTAAATGTGTGAATTATAACTGTAATCACACATACACAGTTTCCCTTACTTTGCCATTTATGTAATATATATATATATATATATATATATATATATATATATATATATATATATGTGTGTGTTTTCCTTTTAAGCAATTCTGATTTTTTTTCTTAAAAAAGGTACAAAAGCTGGGTGTCTGGAGTTTTTTCAAAGCCAATAACCTTTGTACCATTCCCTTTCTGATTCTACATGTTGCAGATTCTGCAACATGTAGCATTCTGGAGCACGTGTTGATGAAGTCTATTGATTATACCGTTTGTGTAGCTCTTGAAATAAATCCTCTCTCTCTTCAGCATCCTAGAAATATGTATTCACTCTTATCTTACACATCAACCAATTCACAAACATTCTATTTGAACCAATTCAGAATATTCTAAGTGAACCGATACAGAACATTCTAATTGAGCCCATATAGAAAATTCTAATTGAACCCCTACAAAACATTCTAGTCGAACCCATTCAGAACATTCTAAGTGAACCGATACAGAACATTCTAATTGAACCCATACAAAAACATTCTAATTGAACCCATTCAGAACATTCTAATTGAACCCATTCAGAACATTCTAATTGGACCCATTCAGAACATTCTAACTGAACCCATTCAGAACATTCTAATTGAACCCATACAGAACATTCTAATTGAACCCATACAAAAACATTCTAATTGAGTCCATACAGAACATTCCAATTGAACCCATACAGAACATTCTAATTGAACCCATACAGAACATTCTAATTGAACCCGTACATAACATTCTAATTGAGCCCCTACAAAACATTCTAATTGAACCCCTACAAAACATTCTAATTGAACCGATACAGAACATTCTAATTGAGCCCCTACAAAACATTCTAATTGAACCCCTACAAAACATTCTAATTGAACCCCTACAAAACATTCTAATTGAACCGATACAGAACATTCTAATTAAGCCCATACAGAAAATTCTAATTGAGCCCCTACAAAACATTCAAACTGAACCCCTACAAAACATTCTAATTGAACCCCTACAAAACATTCTAATTGAACCCCTACAAAACATTCTAAATGAACCCATACAAAAACATTCTAAATTAACCCCTACAAACATTCTAGAAAACAAATTTGTAATTTAAAACATATTATATTCTATCAAGATATGAAAACATCTGCTGTGCACATATATCTATGATTTCATCAGCGTGCTATGTTATATGGAAAACCGGCATTCTAGTTAGTTTTCAAATACGTCACTCTTGCCTACACCATTGTTCCGAAAGGCACGTACCCTAGGAACGAATCAGATAACACTGTGATTTGTGATTTTTGGATTCCTGCGTTTCTGTTGGGATACATGGTTATTGTCACTGAAAATGCTTGTACGGGGCTACATATTACTCTGATAGTCTCCTAATAAGGCAATAAATTTGCTCTTTTGGATGATGTCAGACAAAAAAAAGGATCAGCGACGGAGTGTATTTTGTTGCTGATTGAAGAGGATAAGGTGTGGCTTGGCTGGTATCTCATTGGTTTGGCGAGCTATTGTTGCAATGTTGACTGGTTTATGGGATATGTAAAATAGACATTTTATAAAGATGTTTTTACAAGATTACTTCCACGCCAAGTCATCTGAATGAAATGTTTCCTAAGTGCTCGGCTTTTTCTTTACTTTTTTAATAATCGGTAATAAAAATGTATAAAATTAATTTCTGATGAGAACAGTTGATCTCAATTATTTTGAGACTGTAGGCCAAAAAAAATCATGTCTTTTTAATTGAAAGATTGAATCAAGTATAGATGTTTTAAATAGAAGTGCTTTAATAAAAGAATACAAATAAAGTATCTTATTATGCCCACTTTCTTCAGGATAGCTAAATCAGAGGGCTGTTTAGAAATGTTTGAGCAGATGGGTAAGATATTATTTCTTCTGTCAAAGATTCTAAATAATATGTCCGCCCCCTGAGAGACCAAAGAGGGCTCAAAAAGGTACTTTATGTGTATTCTAACATTAAAGAATTTCGATTTAGGGCAGTGATGGCTAACTTTGGCACAGCAGGTGTTTGGGAACTGTGGTGGACTAACTGAACTGCAAAACTCAAAAAGAATAGCTAAATTAGAAAGATCTGCAAGCTGATATTTTTTTCCAGATCCACGATTGCCCGTTCACCACAGTCCACTTTTTACTGAATAGACGCCACTGACAGAGGTGGAAAAAAAAATTAGTAGGTATTACTGGAGCAACTGACCACATTGCTTTAATTGCTTGGCCAAAGGGGGCTGCAAGTGAGGGTCTATGACGTGATCAGTTCATCATGGCCAGTTTACTGTCCCCCCAAAAAATCATGCTACTTGGTTACTATATAAACCTATCCCTAACACTAAACCTAACCGCTATTGCTAAACTGGCCATGATGAAATGATGGACCCATTTTGACTCCGTCGGATCCAGAAAAAGTTGAGACCTCATATGTAAGACATAGCCACACAAATCTATACGATCTGCAAAGCTAGGCTTTAATGGTAATGGTTTTAGGAGCCCTGGCTCCATAGTTCGTTGTGTATGGTTCTCTATGTGTTTCAAGCATTCAGTAACTGATGAACCCTATCTGAAGACCTACACAAATTGGGTTTACTGGTCAAAAAAAATTGGCTTTCCAAGCCCGACCCTGTGAATCTTGGAACTTTATGTTTATTTCAATCATGGTGTCACTGGAAGCTGGGATACAGCAAAGTTTATTAGCTTAAAACAAAAAAACACAGGCTTTTACCACTGTTCTGTTAATTAGATGTTTCATTTACGTTGGTTACGAGGAATAGATTTCAAGGACCGTTTTCCATAGTTATAGACTTAAGTTACAACATCTTTTGGTATGAGCTATTAGACCAGGGATAGTTGTCCTCTCGTGCCAACTGGCCTTGGACAAAATGCCAAAACCGTCTCATCGTGGTTTGAAGCCAACATGCAAAAAAAAAAAAAAAAAGTAACCGGAGATGATTTTAGCATAACTGCTTCTAGTTATTCACGGATAACTGTAATTATTTCCTGCGTGTAATTTCTGCTGACACAGCCATTGTTCTAGTCGTTTTAGTATTATCAGTTTTTCTCAACCATGCCCTGTAGATTAGGATGGAGATCAAATTATTATGGTCAAGGGCCAACCTCATAGTGGGTTCTGCTGGCACCTTGGATTTAATGTGTGTCTGCTGGGGGAGGTGGAAGATTTGGAAGTTAATGCTTGTCACCATATAGTGGTCCAAAACACAAAAATGTCTGGACCCCTCCCTCCAAATCTACTATTGAGCTGTCAGTGAGAGACACACAAATACTCTGTAATTAAGAGAGACGTATAATGACCCAAGTATATGCAATCTGGGGCATATATTAATGCATTCAGAGACCATGCAAATATACAGTGAGATGATTATTTATAGAGCTGTTTAGACAGACATAGCCTTGCATATGCTTTTATAGCTCACCTCTCAACATTTAAAATTGTCAAAGAGTTGTTTTTTCAGGGGGTGCGGCAAATGGGCATGGGATTTTAGGTGACTTTATGGCCAATTGAGATCCATTTATGAAATTTGCTAAACCTTTTGGAATCAGAACAATGCATTTTAATTACAAAAATGTAATATATAAACACATTTACTGCATTTCACACACCTTATATGATGAACTACCCAGTATGGAGCCCTGTAATACACATCAACAATGCTGTGGACTTAGAAAATAGGGACACTAGAGGAGGAAAGAGGGACGGAGGGCAAAAGCAGGGACTACCCTGCTAAATATGGACACTTGGGAGGCATGCAGTCAAGCATTCAAATAAGCACACAGTAGCACATGTCAAAATACACAGACATGCAGGTACATAACAAAACATGTTTAGCAAACCTTTCATCTTGTGAGGCGACAATGCATTGTCCCGGGTGGGTGTGGCTTGGGGGGGTGTACAATAAATTACCTAATATACACTAATGTCCTCCTTACTTCATCACGTCTACTGGCTCCTCCATAAATTATGGTGATACTGTAAGGACTGATGTATTTAGGTTTTCTACTGCCCTAGGCCTGACTAAACTCATTTGTCACATCTCTTCCTCTCTGAGTAGCACCCGTTCCTGGCATGACCCCACATGGCTATACACAGAGTCAGATTACTCCGACACCCCTTTCCACTGCACCATATTGATTCCCTTGTGATCTGGTGAGGACAGTTCGGATATCTCAGGCAGGATGTACCATGAACAACGGTAGTGCTGGCTTTGCTGTAGCCCCCTTCAGTCTGCTGCTGCCACCCCCTCCAGTCTGCCACCCTAGGCCTGGGACTAGGCAGAAACACAACACCGACTGTAGACACATGTTGAGCACCATCTCAGAGGTCTCTGATTCCCAATTGTGGCTCCCTTGCCATAGATTGATCCGTCACTGACATAGCCAGACGCACTTGCAGAGCATTGAGCACATGAATTCACATATCAAGAGCACATAGATGTGTATGGTGACACTTCGGCAGATCAAGACAGGCGCAAGCTGTTCCATAAAGACATACACATACAGAGACACAGACAAAATGCATTCATACACAGACATGCACTAAGTAAACAGCACTGCAATTCTTGCAACCACCAAAAAAAAAAAATAGCTTATCCTAGAGAATATACTAATAGAACACTTTTTTCTTGCTGTGCACAGATAAAAATTACGACATGCTCGATGAATCTGTGGGGCTGATTCATGACTGATCTAAAATAACTCAACACTTTGATGAATCAGCCGCATAAAATAACACAACATGGTGTGAGATAATATCTACCACCCCATGAACACACACGAGCGCTTAGAAGTCTAAAGTGCTGAGACGTGAAAATGTTTAAATGTAATATAATAAACAACATTTTTAAAAGAGGGATTAAGATGTGAGCCACATTCACACCCTCTGTTTCTTAATAGCGTTTTAAGGATTTAATGTGTTCATTTATCTATGCATTCAAATATGCAAGTATGGAATATTATATATATATATATATATACACCGATCACCCATAACATTATGACAACCTACCTAATATTGTGTAGGTCCCCTTTTGCCACCAAAACAGCCCTGATCCATCGAGGCATGGACTCCACTAGACCTCTGAAGGTCTGCTGGGGTATCTGGCACCAAGACGTTAGCAGCAGATCCTTTAAATCCTGTAAGTTGCGAGGTGGGGCCTCCATGGATCGGACTTGTTTGTCCAACACACCCCACAGATGCTCGATTGGATTGAGATCTGGGGAATTTGGAGGCCAAGTCAACACCTTGAACTCGTTATTGTGTTCCTCAAACCATTCCTGAACCATGTTTGCTTTGTGGCAGGGAAAATTATACTGATAGAGGCCAATGCCATCAGGGAATACCGTTTCCATGAAAGGGTGTACATGGTCTGTAACAATGCTTAGGTAGGTGGTACGTGTCAAAGCCAAGATTTCCCAGCAGAACATTGCCAAAAGCATCCCACTGCCTCCACCAGCTTGCAGCCTGCCAATAAATTCCTGGAAACTGATATTTAATGATCAATATGGATAAACTGTAATGGATTAATTTTTTTGATACATGATATAAAATGCTGTCTATTCAAGCACCTTGATATGATTTTAATCAAAATAATCTCTATGGCAGACTGTGTGGGGTACCTTGGAGGGTTTTGTATATTTATCCTTGCCTTTCTCTCAATATATATACATTTTTTAATGCTGGGTATTAAGTATCTGTATAAAGTCTCCTCCAGTAGCGAAACCTTATCCTTTGCTGAGAGAGCAGCATGAATGAGAAAGATAACACATGTATAACAGGTTAGTGTCTAAGAAGGGGTCTGACAAGTACTTTAAATTAAGCCTCACATTTTATTTGTTGGGACATTTGATCTGTCAGTGGCAGAAAGTGGCTAATAAATTCTATATTCCCCAGAACCTGAAGAGTTAAACTCCATACAGGGCCTTTGGTTAATCAATGTAAGTCTGGTTAAAAAAAAAAAAAGAAAATATTACTTTTCAGTAGCTATTTTTTACAGATTTCACCTCCGGCCACTATTTGCACTATTTGCACTATTTCCTGAAAATGATTAAAATAAATGACATTTTATGGAAATAATGTGAGGTTTATGCACAACTATCTGAGGTGTTGTTGGGAAATTATTCTATACTTAATTATATCATGGAAACATTGGCTTGGAAAGAGAATTTAGATACCTTTTTGTATCTTTCTCTGTACCCCCCTTATCGTTATCTGGCATGGTTATCTGATTTATGACATTTGGGGTCTATGCATTAAAAGGTGAGCTGAACTCTTACTCACTCAACTATACATTGCGCAGGGATAATCCTGGTGAGTTCCTCCATCTAGAAGAACAGAGTTCCAAATAATGCATTGTTAAAAAGTGAAAGTTTTTAAAGATCCAGAGACAGCTGACCTCTCCTAAATGCACCTGTAACTCACTTTTTAGTAGATAGACCCGTTTCCATTACTTCTTGGTCTTTCTCACTTGTTTAAGTAATCCCTCTTTTTCATAATCCAGTCTCTCTACTTTTTCTAGGATGTATATTCATTTATTTATTTTTATTTTTTTATGTCTGTCTTTCACCCTGCCAAAAATAAAAAGTTAATCAGCACTGCGTGCTGCATAGAGGACAGGAGCATGGGGTGACACCCAGTGTGATCCGCACCCCACCCCACCCCAATTGTGACGCTGCTGCATACCGGAACATTTACTTCAAACCTTGGCCTCTAAAGGTCAAGTCGACTGATGGATTTTCGGATCTAATGTCTCACAGTGATATCACTTTGTCCACCATTTGTTTTTATTCCTACATCTAATTATCTAATGTTGTTTTTCCGTTACCTTTGCAGAGTAACTTATCAAAGAAATGATGATGACGAGGAAGAAGCTGCGCGGGAGCGCCGCCGGAGGGCCCGCCTTGAGAGACAGCGCCTCCAAAAGGATGACGGTGGCGATGGAGGAGAAGTTAACTCTCAAAACAGGTAAATCGGTCTTATTTCATTGATTTTATTTGATGAATCATTACTGCCATATTTGCTTGAATATAAGGCAATTATTATTTCAAGGTGACCCTTCCAAAAACTTTACATTTTAATTTATGAAAAAAGCGAAAAAGCCTGAATATGAGGTGCCCCTCAAGTCCCGTGATGCTGGGTGAACATTATACGAAGGGAAAATAAACTTTTTTTTAATATCTTTTTCTGACTTGTTTTCTCAAGATAACAAGTTAGAAAAATATATAAAAAATACATGACCTGTCTAGGCTTCCATAGATGATATATCTTCTGTACATATCACACTGGTCTCCCATTTTTTTCTAATTGTACAAAGCAAAAGTATATTTTGTCTTGTGTTCAAGAATGAATTCCTTCAGGATTAGATCTTGGAACTCTTAATCTAAGAGAAAAAAAAAAAAACTATTTAAATAAAAAACCCCAGTTGGGTAATGTTTCTTCACTATCGCCAACCAAACACATCTATTTTTATATTACAAGTGTTAAAGTGTGTGAAGATATTTGCAATTCGGTTTAGCAGAAACATTTTTTTTTTTATGAAATGGCTTGTGGGAAAATGGGGAAATATAAACATAAATCAAACGCTACATTTCGTTTTTTTTTTTCTGGACTGGAAGCAACAGAGACAGCAGTCACCCCACTTAATATAAATAATACAGTGAGATAAAAGGACAGGCAAGGGGAAGGGGGCCCTCAATGGAAAACTTGTATTTACTTTAGCTGTCTATACATGCTGGAATTTAAGTAAATATTTTGGGGGGTTTATTTAGAGATTTAAGGAAGTGGTAACTATGGTAACTCAAGATAAAAGTTCGTCAGGGTCCGGAGTATCCATGTTTGATCACCAGAGAGATGAACCATGGGAGTCTATGAACAGATGTTTTGCAGTGTGTACTGTAGTGTACTGGTACGTAGTTAGCATTTAAGACACTAATGGAGAGTTGTGCTTAGTGGACCCATTTCTTGAGGCCCCGTCCCCCATCAATTTAGAGTCTGTCCCGACAAGCAGGATTGTTGAATAATATGAGATCTGGGAAGGCTGGAGCTCAATCTTGTGGGTTCTAGCAACATTCCTTGCTAGAACTGCCTTTTTCTTGCGTAGTGCCCCACAGTGTTCCGAAACTCTGTCCCAGGTTGTTGGTGAGTATTAGTTATGTACAATGAGTAATTCTGTGGCAAAGTTCTAAATGTGTAGCAATCACCATGGAAACCAATGGAATGTTCTGATTGCGGAATGTATCCCACAATTGATACACTAACCCTATTCCTTGTTCATCCATTCTAGAAGAGACTTAGGTCATCAATATATGACCAACTATCCTTTTTATTTGCGCTTATGATTAAGCACCTTGTGCGGAACGCATTAAGCGTGTCCGACTCTGTGACCTGCAGTGGTTTGGTAATCTGAATTAAACACTCACTTGTATCAGTCAATGGTTATGTGGATTACACTTTTTGGGGAGGTTTGTGGAGTGTCGTTTTTTCTCATTTAATGAGGAATGCTGCATAAGACGGTGCCAGGGAGTGCTCTAGAAAAAAAAATGCTAGATGGGAAAAAGGATCATAGTAAAACAGACAAACATCTAGAAACGACAGACAAACCACTAGAAAAAGATAATGGGAAAACAGACAAACGATTACAAACGACTAGAAAAAGATAATGGGAAAACAAACAAACAACAACAAACAAACAACTAGAAAAAGATCATGGGAAAACAGACAATTGACTAGAAAAAGATACTGGGAAAACAAACAAACAACTACAATGGGCAGGTCTCAATACCCAAAAGAAGACAAAGTAGACTATACACATAGAACAGAACAGATATATATAGAAACATTATTTAATATCAGTTAAAACATCGTACTTACATAAATTAGTAATATGCATATACAATTATAACACAATGTATTATATAAAGGAGGATACTACTCCATCTGATTCGCCTGGTACTGTCACGTGAGTGTTTCCCCTCCCATCTCCCTATAAAGTTAACTTAAAACTCTGTAACAGCCTTCTCAGACCTGTTCCCTCCCATCTCCCTAGCAAGTTAACTTAACACTATGTAACAGCCTTCTCAGATCTGTTCCCTCCCATCTCCCTAGCAAGTTAACTTAACACTTGTAACAGCTTCTCAGACCTGTTCCCTACCATCTCCCTAGCAAGTTAACTTAACACTATGTAACATCCATCGCAGACCTGTTCCCTCCCATCTCCCTAGCAAGTTAACTTAACACTGTGTAACAGCCTTCTCAGATCTGTTCCCTCCCATCTCCCTAGCAAGTTAACTTAACACTTGTAACAGCTTCTCAGACCTGTTCCCTACCATCTCCCTAGCAAGTTAACTTAACACTATGTAACAGCTTCTCAGACCTGTTCCCTACCATCTCCCTAGCAAGTTAACTTAACACTATGTAACATCCATCTCAGACCTGTTCCCTCCCATCTCCCTAGCAAGTTAACTTAACACTATGTAACATCCATCTCAGACCTGTTCCCTCCCATCTCCCTAGCAAGTTAACTTAACATTGTGTAACAGCCTTCTCAGACCTCTTCCCTCCCATCTCCCTAGCAAGGTAACTTAATACTATGTAACAGCCTTCTCAGACCTCTTCCCTCCCATCTCCCTAGCAAGTTAACTTAACACTGTGTAACAGCCTTCTCAGACCTGTCCCCTCCCATATCCTTAGCAAGTTAACTTAACACTATGAAACAGCATTCTCAGACCTGTTCCCTCCCATCTCCCTAGCAAGTTAACTTAACACAATGTAACAACCTTCTCAAATCTGTTCCCTCCCATCTCCCTAGCAAGTTAACTTAACACTATGTAACATCCATCTCAGACCTGTTCCCTCCCATCTCCCTAGCAAGTTAACTTAATACTGTGTAACAGCCTTCTCAGACCTGTTCCCTCCCATCTCCCTAGCAAGTTAACTTAACACTATGTAACAGCTTTCTCAGACCTTTTCCCTCCCATCTCCCTAGCAAGTTAACTTTACACTGTGTAACATCCATCTCAGACCTGTTCCCTCCCATCTCCCTAGCAATTTAACTTAACACTATGTAACAGCCTTCCCAGACCTGTCCCCTCCCATATCCTTAGCAAGTTAACTTAACACTATGTAACAGCCTTCTCAGACCTGTTCCCTCACTGCTGGAGAATTTGTCGACTAAAACTAAAACAATGACTAAAATACGACTAAAGTGAAAATGTCATTTTAGTCAAAAGATGATGACTAAAACCAAATCAAAATTTGCTGTCAAAATTAACACTGCCACGGTGATCTCATGACTTGAACACATAGATAACAGGACGCTTTTCCGTTACAGCTTACATCAAACAGTTGCTTGTCCTGTAAATAATGATTATAGGGCTATTAATATTCCTTTAAGAGCAAAAAAAATAGGCCTTCTTCTATTCTCAGAAAATCTTAACACTGAAAGATCAGCAAAATACATCCATTTTTCCCTGAAGAGGTTGACAGGGTCGGAAAAAAAATAAAATAAAAAAAACTATAAAATCCATAAATAAAAAAAATAATAAATGTCTATACAAAAACCACAGTTCTAAAAAGACTTGGTGTTGCACAATTTCTTTCCTTTTTTGGCTATTTTCACATTAGTTGTGGTTTTTTGGACATTTTCGGTTTCTATGATCTGTGTGTTGTTGTTTTGTTTTGTTTTTCTATGGAAACTGTATAAATAGTATAATACTACAGGCATGACATCAGAATGAGGTTGCCATGACCACGTAATACAAATGATACAAGCTACCACAAGGGGGCAGAATGTAATTGGTTCTGTGCTTATTAAAGGTTTTGTGTAGTGCAGATAAACGTGGCAAACTTCCTAGGAGATAATAAATTTAGGCAATTGTTTGCAGTTTTACTAACACTTTGTATAGATCATTTTCAATCATTTTTTATGCTTTACACGCACAGTAAAAACAATGTTTGGGTGATACAGTCCCTTTAATGTGCTAATATTGACATGTTGGGTTTAACAATTATTTTTATCTGTAATGCTATTAGTGGCAGACTAGTGATCATGGCACAGGTTAAAAAAAAAACCAAGAAAAGGAACCATGATAATTCCATATTATTACTATTATTATTTGTATTATTATTATGTATTGCCTTCATAGGCAGGTTATATAAAGAGACTGGAAAGAAAAATGTTTCCACATGTTATGTGATAAACCCTTGTTTGTCTATACACTTATTTTCCTTGAAGGGCAATTAACATTTTTGAACTCTTGCTTCCTTACAAGAATGATTGTCATCCAATTTTAGAACGTTGCTCACAATTGCCTGTTATTCCCAGTATTTGCAATGCATCAGTTAACTATTATTTAACATTTTTGTTGTTGTTGTTATTTTGTCACAGTATTACAGTAGAGGAGACCAAATCGACAACCATAGCAAATACCGACCTGAATATGGACGATGAAGCTGCATTGTTGGACAGATTGGCCAAACGAGAAGAGAGGCGTCAAAAACGTCTAAAAGAGGCCATGGAGCGTCAGAAAGAGTTGGACCCCACAATAACCGATGAAAGTCTATCGCTTGTAAAAAGTAACAGAAATGGGCAAAATGAAGTGCAGGAAAATGACACTCTGACAAAAGACCTAGAGACTGTTACTCATCGAGCAAGGTATGAAGTTGAAGAAACCGAGGTCGTGACCGTAGCACATGAGGAGAATGACCAGAGAGAGGAACCACAAGAGGAACAAGTGAAAGAAGATAAAATAGATGAGAAAGAAGATTTACAAGAGGAACCTGCAGAGGAAACTGAAGTGGAATCCCACTTAGAGGAAAATCAGGTAGAAATGACTTTTCAAATCAAAAATGTACACTACGACAGCAACGTTTCAAAAGTAGAGGTTGATGGGGTGGGACACAATATAGAAATAAGTGTGCGGCTGAAGGCTGAGGAGGGGAAAGAAGATAATGAGAAGGAACAAGAGAGGCTAGAGGCAGAAGAAAGGGAGAGGGTTGAGGCAGAGAGGAGGGCAGCAGAAGAAAGGGAAAGAATTGAGGAAGAAGCAAGGAGGGAGGCTGCAGAGAGGGAAAGGGTTGAAGCAGAGCGGAAAGCTGCCGAGGAAAAGGAAAGGCTCGAAGCAGAGTCCAAAAGGGAAGCTGAGGAAAAGGAAAGGCTTGAAGCAGAGGCTAAAAGGGAAGCAGAGGAAAGGGAAAATGCAGAAGCAAGGGAAAGGGAAAATGCAGAAGCAAGGGAGAGGGAAAGACAGGAGGAAGAGGCTAGGAAGGCAGCAGAGTCTGAAAGGAGAGCAGAAGAAGAGAGGAAAAAAGCAGAGCAGAAAAGAGCAGAGGAGGAAAGATTAGAGGCCGAGAAGAGGAAAGCAGCGGAGGAAAAGAGAAAGGCAGATGAGAAAAAAGCTGCAGAGGAGAGGGAGAGGAAAAAGGCAGAAGATAAAAAGGCTGCCGAAGAGAAGGCTAGGTTAGAAGCCAAAAAGAAAGAGGAGAAGTTAAAGGCAGAAGATAAAAAAGACAAGAAAGCCGATGACAAACAGGTAAAAGAAAAGAAGGTGCAAGACGAAAAGCTCCAGCCTGCGTTCCTGAAGAAACAGGTACCTTGTGCAGCACCTGTGTTGTGAAACGTTGGAATGCAACACCAAGTTGAGTTGTGCTTCACCCAGGCAGAAATAGTGTCACTTCCTGGTGAATGTGTTTCACTTTTTACTTAAGGCTTCCAGATTAACACGTTGTTGCTCATTAACACACATCCGCATGCCTACATTCTGCCTTCCCTCCTGGAAATCACCACAAAAAGCATGTCTGGATGGAGCTAGGCAGGCCCTCTGAATGTCACGTATAAGTATCACCACGTTTGTGGCCACATTTGCAGCCAGAGTTTGGGTTTTGAAGCTTCCCAAAGGACTTGGTCAATCTACGCATGTTGTGTTCAGCAAAAGTGGTTCTCAAACTCTGGTCCATAGACCACCAAGAGTCCTTCAGACCTTTTTATGGTGGTTCCCTAGACTTAAGCAAAAGAATACAACACTTGCGCGTAGGTATGACTAGGATCAAATGATAAGGGTAAGAGTGTTGCTGTTTAGTCAATGTGTTTATATGAGATCTTTTTTTGGGGTGGGGAGGGGGGGGGGCATTACTCAAGGCTAAGGAGATAATTTGCAAGGTCAAAACTCAGGCATGGTGGTTCATGGACCTAGAGAGTTTGAGAGTCACTATTTAAGAGTGTGGCAAAAAATACACCCGAGAAATTTTTTACATGAAGGTCGAGTAGCTCGTTTCGTCACTGCTTGTCTTGAAGTATGAACTGGAGGCCAAGGGATAGAGTAATAAAAGGGAATAATATTTGGATCACTCACGATCTTCGGAACGCATTATTTTTTTAAGGGTAACAACCAAAATATCTAACCTGAGAGTAGTCTCCTCTATAGATGTGTAGAGCTCTATTTTTCAAAACTCTCCACATACCTTTTAGCTGCCAATATGTTGGCACATCAATATGAGCATTGTGGTTTGATTGCACTTCAAACGCAGGGAAAACCAGCATCTTTTAGGCAGTGTATCCCAGCCAGATGTCATGTTGATATTGGTTATAATATAATAGCTTTCCCCAAACAAAACAGCTTGGGCAAGCACTAGAGAAGGCACATCAATTATCCAATCCAGTTGTTAAAATTTCACATAATGTAGGTGTGGAATTACATGTAAAATTAAATAAATTGTTATCGATCAGAAGAAGCAAATGCAACCCTAGCAATAAGCTCCACACATACTCAAAGACATTGGTAGAAGCTGGAAATGGTATGGTCCAGACTTGGAAATATATTATATATTATGCCCCATGATCTGGTTTGGCATAGTCTGCTATATTTGTGGCTTACAAGTAAGCAGGGGATTCTGGGAGTTGTATCTTGTCCAAGGTGGAGATAGTAGCTTGCCTAGTGGCCTTGAGGGGTTTTTTGTTGTTGGAGAATTTGGCAGGGCAGGCCTAATGGAGGTAGTTCTGCCCCCCGTCACGAGTGAGCACACACTCAAAGCTCTCCTGCATGCAGTCACGTTTTTTTGGGGGGGGCACCCCGATGGCTGAGATTTATGTTGCACGTGCCCTTGCAGCCCATTTTCTAGAGTCATATTTTGACTTTAAATATGGATAAAAGGGAGAAGACAAAGCTGCAGCTAAAAAAGAAAAAGACGAGAAACCACGACCAGGATTCAAAAAGGAAGAGGTAAATGATATGCGAAAGAAAAAAAAGAAAAAATTAAATGAATAAACGAATGTTAATAGACGTTCTATGGGATAAAAAAAAAAAAAAAAATCACACCTTTTTTTTTAAAGTAGCTTCACCTAATTCTGAGTAGAGCAGTGCTTACCTAGAAGCTAGCTTTTGTCTGACTGCAGAATGGGGGGCGTTTTGAAGCACTGTGGTATTGTTTGGAGGTGTGTTGAGTTTAATGCTGACAACCATGTTCGAAAAGAGCGGCATAGAGAGCTTCAGGGAGCATACATTTGGCCAGTTAGTGATAATTGCACAAAACTCAATCAATTAGAACTTAAACGTAAAAAAAAAAAATACATAACTGTTAATGGCCTTTCAGAGTTGGTGTTGAAGTTCCAATAGTCTGGCCTTGCATTTGCTATTCCCGTTTTTTTTTAGGTAGCCATGTTTGGGCAGTGTTGTGATAAGTGATATGTATGGCGTGCTGAATGCAATTTGCCAAAGGGCTGTGTGATCTGCAACAGGATAGTGGAAATAATAGAGTATTTTTTATGAATTCTTCAGAATAGGTTTATGTTAATGGATGGAAAATGTTGACCTGGGGCTTTGCTATTTAAAGATAGAGTCTCTTAACGGCGGTCGTTCTGTGTTTAAGTGGCACTAATAAAACAAAAGTTAAGTGCTTAAATGGAGCAAAGCCAATGAGTTTCTTAACAGATACTCTGAGCTCTACCTCTCTGCTGAGGCAGAGCTCGTCTAGATACTGCAATGTGCTCAGACAACCTGAGCGAAGGGGACCCTGATTTAAACTTAGTTAAGGTCCTCTCTGGTGCACTAGCAATGAGAAACTGTCGGCAATGGTCTCAACCCTGATGCTTCAGTGGGATGGCTGTTGATCAGAGGAGAAACTCATGTATCTTTAATATGACATGCCAGTTTATCCTCCTACTAGGGCCATTCAATATTTCAGTTGTGCTTTTATTTCAAGACAAGTAAAAAAACAAAAACAAAAAACGTTTTATGGACTCTTTAACCCCTTCGTGACGTTAGGACGTACTATGCCGTCCTGTTTAAGTGCCTTAAAGTCGTTAGGACGGCATAGTACTGTACTAAACAGCTCAACATGGCTCCCCGCGATGAGCTGTTTTCGGATCCCTTACAGTGGGATCCCACCTGTCAGATGAGGCCACTTTGAGTGGCCTCAGTCTGACAGGGAAAATGTAGCCGGTGCTCAAAGCGAGCACCGGCTACATTTTGCTAAATCGCGCTTCCGGGTTCGGGCACGCCTCCGTGACGTCACACGTGACGTCCGGAGGTCTCGCGATTTTTTGGCAGGGACCCACAGGGTCTATTAAGACCCTGATCGGGTCTCTGCCAGAGTGTTCCTGGCTACCGATCATCTTGTGATCGGTGGCCAGGAACAAATCATGACGTTTTGGTGCTTGCGTCGTTTTGGGACTCCAGCACCATGGGTCACGAAGGGGTTAAACGACAACTAAACTTGATTTAGTTCAGAAATGAGTTGTCCATAGTATGAGGATAGCTGACATGCTTCTGATAGAACATGCAAGTTTTTCCGGGTCGGTGATCGGTGACTCTCTCTCTCTCTGCTAGTGCAGAGAAAGACCCTCATTTTTGCATGGGAATTTAGCTTGATCCCCTCTGCTAATCCCATATATAACATAAAGATCTTTCTCTGCATTTACAGAGAGAGACCCACCGAAACATTCAGACCACAATCAGACGAGCGGGTCAAGCCCCCGCCCTGATTTGCTGTCTGCACGAAGAATCAAGGGTTAAAAAAAAAATGTTTAAATGTCCTTTAAACTTGTATAGAGATCCTCGGAACAAACAAATTACCAGTGACACGTCTTGAATCATGTTCACGTCTGTGTTGTACCCTTCCATGTTTACATGTCCGCTTCCTTTTAAATGTTATTCTATTTGGAATGTAGCCTGACGGATTTGGATATTTTTCAACTAAACTGGTAGGTTTCTTTTTAGCTGGATCCAGCAGCAATGTAGTTGAGGATAATGATCCGCTTTAGACAAATATTTAGTAGTTTCTGATGCTAGATTATGTATGAGGTCCCTATAGGTGCTGTGTCTGTAAGGATAAATGAGGGTCCTGCCTTAGGAAGAGATGGGCAAAGGTATTTGAGCCCAAGAGCCCATTTTTATGCAATAAACCAAGTAAACAATCTCAAAGTTCCATTTCTCCCCATGTCAGTCATGTCGAACATTCTTGAAATAAAGTGCTCAGTCTTCTGCCTGAAGCCAAGATGATGCTCTAAAAGTGATCAAGTCAGTGTCAGCCACCATGCTCATTTTTGCTCTCCTTCCCTTCCCATAATTGTAATAGTGCACTTAAGTGCCTAATATCCCCTAATATTAGTCTTACATCATAACATTTACTAGCTCCTCCATAATTGATGGTGCTACTGTAGATAGAGGTCTTTCGAGTGCCACTTGTGGCACCTGTGCCTTAGGTTTCGCCTATTTTACGACCTGTCATCAGTTACTCCATTCCAGTGTCTCCATATGCTCCACATCCCTCCATATATGACAATGCAGTTGCATAGATGCTAGGTACCACCTCAGAGGATCCTATATGGCAGAAATGGCACCTGTGCTATAGGTTGACCATCACTGGCCTAGGGCATAACTCTATGGAATACATACTATGAAGGCCATCCATGGCAAATACTATGGGTGACCTAAAGCTCCAAGAACTTTTGATCTGGCCCTGACAGCTCAAACGACCTGCTGGTAGGACTCTGTACATACATATTTCTAAAGATTAGGTATCTCAATCAAGCTATGTCAATTGATCATCCACCGAAATGATAGCAACTGATTTATCCACTGCAAATGGCTTTTATGTCAAAAAATTTGATTTATTTTCCAGTTGTTCCATTATTTGTTCACAGTGACTATTATTAATTTTGCTATTCAGGAAAGGTAAAAATATTTGTTGGAGAACTGTAAAATATAATAACAAGGCAAGTCTAGTAAAACAGTATGCTCTAAATATAAGTTGGGGTTATTACCATATATTCGCTACTTTTTCTCTGCCACATTCTAATATTTTGCCCAAACTAATTCCGCTTGAAGAAGCCATTTTCAATTCTTTACTTTTCACAGTTGAGCTAACTGGATTACTGTTCCTAGTGAGAAATTTGTTCTCACTCCAAAGACAACCTTAATATTTTATAAACCAGTACAGTGAGTTTTATACACCACTTTCCAAAGAATATTATCACCTATGATTATCTCATTAAAAAAGAAGAGAAAATTAAATAAGTGATTAAATAATGTCCACGGAAAACAAAAAAAAGACAAAATGTAAAGCATTGGTATCAATAAAAGTCACAAAGTCACTTCCACAAAGTCCATTCGGGTCTAAGACAGTCTTAAATAGTGGTATGTTTGAGATTAGTCCATTACAGTGGCACATGGGTAATGTTTGTTGCTTACAGTTTGAAGAGAGCAACTATCCCTTACCTCAACACCTTGTATCAGGACTACCAACAGTTTACTGATCAGTCGTTCTTATTCACCACTTCTCACGTACAAGTTGGATATTGTATATTCTATTTTTTAATCAAGTGGAACTTTGAGAAGTTTCAATAATATCCATTGTGTCTCAGTGTAAGATGAAGTCCACTCTCATGTGCAGAAGACTTCAATGTTCTTTCCAAAGACTGGTCATGAAACACTCATCAGAACGGAGGTCTAACCTAATGACACTGTCTCCCATGTACTCATTATTTCTCCTGTGGCTGTCTCTTGAACAGGTAAACGAAGACAAAAGGGGTCTCAAGGACGAGGGAAAGCCTGCATGGGATCGCAAAAAGACCTTTCCAGAGACCAAAGTACAAAACGGAGAAGGTTTTCATGAAGCCACTCCACAGAAGCTTAAGCAGCTTACTAAATTTGGGTAATGCATTTACAATATTTTGTCTATGTAAAAGCTAACAATTGTTTCTTGGTGACCTCAAACCATGATGGCATGTTGTGGAATATTGGAGGTCCTGGGAGGTCTTCAGATGGTGGCCAAGTTGTACTTAGTGAAACAAATAGGTTTTGTGAGAAGGTCAGAAGAAGTTTCCTAGCCCATGATCAGCACTATAATAAGGGGCTCATAATAAACAGGTGAATGAGCACCCAAAGATACGGTAGGAACGTGTTAAGGACTTACTCACTAAGCATTGAGAAGGTGGGGAGGATAAGAAAACGGGAGAAGAAAGAGGGAGAGATAAAAATCTAATAGAGAATTAATTTTACATATATATTTTTTTTTTTTTTTTTTTTTTATATAAAACTTGGTGGTGCTTGGAATGTTCTTTGCTATTTGTTTGCACATCAGTATGACACGACCCACATCCCTATCTAAACATACACACATAGGGTATATTTTCATTAAACTATGGTGAACTGGTGACAACCTGGTTGTGAAAATTAGGCCAAAATTGTAAACATTCCCCAACTTTTTCGACAGTGAGAGAGAGTTATGTATTATGACTCAAAACGTTCACATTGCCATTAATGTTGTAATTCATGTCTGACATTAATAAAAACTATTAAATTCTGGCCTTTTTGACCATATTATGAACCCTTCCTGCAAATATTCACATCCTCCCTTATCTTATCCACGATGTTTAATTTAAAATGGGACACGACGTCTCATCTTCGACCCATGGAAACCCTGGGAAATGTAACTAGACTGTATGTTTGCTCCAGTGCCAGTGTGATAGATAATATACACAGGAGGTGCCACATACTCTCGCGGGCCAACTTTTAAACAAATATACACATGAAACCACAAATAGTGTAATATATGTGAAATAACATGCACATGAATGTACATGAATGCATGTGAATTAAGTGAATGCCACTCACAAACCCAATATGGTAAAAAGGCAGAAGGAAATACACTCAGAGCTGTAATCTTCCACATTGACCTCTCCTGAGGAAGCCTTGACCCGTTTTCCGACGAAAAGTGTTGAGATTTACTTCATCCTGACTCTTGTTTGGACTCTGAGGATTGGGGAACAGCCACCCCGCAGTTCGTGAGTTGTCTTGAGACTGCTCGTTTTATATCCTCTTTTATGTTTCTTTAATCTCTTAAGTGCAACATGAGCGGGGGCTTTTGTAGCCCAATACATAGAAACGCACATTGCTTTGGCCTGTGTTTTTTTTTTTATTCCATAGTGTAGGAGAGTGTAGCTCTTGTAGTGTATTTCTTCCTGCCTTTTACCCATCTGGGTTTGTGAATGCCATTCTCTACATTTATTAACTACACGATGTAGTGTTTTGTGCTTATATTTTTTTAAGTGTTGGTCGTTGAGAGTTTGCGCCACCTCTGTGTTGTTTCTGGAACACCTCTGAGAGTGTGATCGGAGGCAGCATGTCTCTTGTAGCAAGTATATACATGTTTGCCTCTTTAGTGTGCCGGTCAGTTTGTACACACTGTACACAGTGTTTCTTTTTTGCCAGTATAATGGCATGTCTCCTTTTTGATGATGTCTCCTTTTTCCATTGCAATAGTGGTGCCAAAGTAGCGGCAAGTACTGATGAAGCAGACTCCGTATCCAAGGTCGGAGCGGGAAAGAAGTTGGATGACCTGCGGCGCCGCAAAGGAGAAACAGAAAGTGGGGAATTCGAGAAGTTGCAACATAAGCAGCAGGAGGCGGCGGTGGAATTGGACGAGCTGAAAAAGAGGCGTGAGGAACGGAAGAAAATACAGGAGGTAGAGGAACAGAAAAAGAAGCAGGAAGAGGCGGAACGAAAAGTCAAAGAGGAGGTATGTTGGGATGGTGCCTTCTGTTCTTAATACAAGGTTAGGCTTGGACGGCCTTCCACTATTAAAACGAGCTTAAAACAAATTCATTTCTAGAGTGTCTCTTGTGCTCTGGACTTTATATTTCCCAGCATCCAATTCACCTCTTCTTTTGTCCCGTCCTCGTCCCATTTTTCAACTACCGGATATAAAAGTGCGAGTTTAATTTGATTGTTCCAAAATAATCCAACATTTCCTTTCAGGAGGAGAAGAAGAGGCTGAAGGAAGAGATCGAGAAGAGAAGAGCAGAGGCTGCAGAAAAACGCCAGAAACTCCCTGAAGAAGGCTTGTCAGAGGAAAAGAAACCATTCAAGTGTTTTACTCCCAAAGGTTCATCACTAAAGGTGGGAATAAGAATATTGCTCTTTTTATTTTTATTTTTTACTTTAATTCTTTCATGTGAGTTGGGGCACTTTGACATTATTTCATTCTTCCTCTTGGTTGTCTGACAGGAGACCGTGCCAGTCTACGGTACCTGGTGTAGTACATAATACTGTAAAGTGTTGAGTTATTTGGGCCCTAATACAGAGCTATCGCAAAATAGCCTCCTCCTACGGGTCTAGGACACTTCATCGCGGTGGCTTCATCGCTGACAGTTCAGCGCGGCAGTTAGAACGCTGAACTGTCAGCAATGAAGAATAACGCGGCCGCTTCATCGCGGACGCGGCTATGTAAGAGCTGACAGTTCAGCGCTGATCTGTCAGCTCTTACAAATGTAAAAGTAAAAAGAAAATAACCCCCCCAATAAATGATCCCCCCCCAAAGTGCCCCCCAACCCTAATACTAAAATTAACCCCAAAACACAATAGTAAAATTAACCCCAATACTAAAATTAACCCCCAAAACCTAATACTAACCCCCTAAACCCTAATACTAACCCCCTAAACCCTAATACTAACCCCCTTAACCCTAATGCTAACTCTCTAAACCCTAATACTAACCCCCGAACCCTAATACTAACCCCCTAAACCCTAATACTAAAATTAACCCCAAAA
Source organism: Pelodytes ibericus (assembly GCA_036172795.1). Lineage (NCBI taxonomy): Eukaryota > Metazoa > Chordata > Amphibia > Anura > Pelodytidae > Pelodytes > Pelodytes ibericus. The sequence goes on along the minus strand of CM069858.1, from coordinate 14,144,034 downwards.
CACCAATAGTAAAATTAACCCCAAAACCCCAATACTAAAATTAATCCCCGAAACCTAATAGTAACCCCCGACCCCTAATACTAACCCCCTAAACCCTAATACTAACTCCCGAACCCTAATACTAACCCCCTAAACCCTAGTACTAACCCCCGAACCCTAAAACTAACCCCCTAAACCCTAATACTAACCCCAGAACCCTAATACTAACCCCCCTAAACCCTAATACTAACCCCCGATTCCTAATACTAACCCCCTAAACCCTAATACTAACCCCCGAACCCTAATACTAACCCACTAAACCCTAATAGTAACCCCCGACCCCTAATACTAACCCCCTAAACCCTAATACTAACCCCCTAAACCCTAATACTAACTCCCGAACCCTAATAATAACTCCGAACCCTAATAATAACCCCCTAAACCCTAATACTAACCCCCGAACCCTAAAACTAACCCCCTAAACCCTAATACTAACCCCAGAACCCTAATACTAACCCCCCTAAACCCTAATACTAACCCCCGATTCCTAATACTAACCCCCTAAACCCTAATACTAACCCCCGAACCCTAATACTAACCCACTAAACCCTAATAGTAACCCCCGACCCCTAATACTAACCCCCTAAACCCTAATACTAACCCCCTAAACCCTAATACTAACTCCCGAACCCTAATAATAACTCCGAACCCTAATAATAACCCCCTAAACCCTAATACTAACCCCCGAACCCTAAAACTAACCCCCTAAACACTAATACTAACCCCAGAACCCTAATACTAACCCCCTAAACCCTAATACTAACCCCTGAACCCTAATACTAAAATTAACCCCTAACCCTAAAAACTAATTCTAACCCCCTAAACCCTAATTCTAACCACCCTAAACCACAATACTAAAATTCTAATTCTAACACTCTATCTTTTAAATCTAAGACATTAAAACTAACCTTTAGCGATGAAATGTCCCGCGATGAAATATCCTGCGACGAGCTGTCGTGTGGTGAAGTGACGGCCGTGAAGCGGCTGCGCGGATGCAGCCGCCATTATGTGTCTCATCCCCTCCTCCTACAACCAGAGGGCATGTCATGATATATATGGCAAAAGGAGATAAACCAATAAAAAAAAAAAACTACGTCTAAACATTCCAAATACACAAAACAATGACTGATTAATCCCTTAAATAAGAATACTTATCAGAAGATATTTTACCGTATTTATAAAGAAAATTCGATATCCACAAACATGTACTTATGTGATTTTTTACATTGTTCACATTTTAGATTTGAATAATGTGTACATAATGGCTTCATTTTCTTGAATTATGTAAGAAAAATTGTGTTAAATATACAAATGTTAATAATTATCATTTTCTTTACAGCTGTACTTTGTCATTTTATATACTGTATGTATTTGTCATTGTTTTGTGCTGTGTCTAAACAAAAAAAAAAAAGATTATTTTAAATAGTGCAAATGACTTTAGGAATACAAATTCCATAGAAATGGCTGTATTTGCAGCAGTAATTTTATCATTATTTTTAAATGGTAATATTATTCATATTGAAAGAAAAAAAAGAAGCTAGTCTCGTACCAAATGAGCCAAATATTTATTTTCTCATTATTAATCTAGAAATATTGTATAAAAAAAAAAAAAATAGATTTATTGTAAGAAGATGGATCTAATCTAGTTTTGCTCAAATTCACATTATTCTGTACTAACATAACATACCCAGCAACAGAAGGAATATATAAAAATATACAAGGGTCTGCTCAATAAAGAAAGAATTTCAGGAAATTGAGATTCAAAGTAGCTGAGTTGGATAAATCCTCCAGTATAGATGCTTTTTTCCAACGTGTCTTCTTTGGCTTTACGTTTTAAATGCCCGACGCAGTTCACGGCAATTTTCGATTTATTGAGTAGACCTTATAATGTATATTTTTTTTCCTTGAATCAATCTGTTTTTTGTTTTTTTTTTTCTATTAAAAAAGTGATATTCCTACTGTGCATTACACTATGTGAAATAAAGTCCTTGTATGATTATGGAGTGGTTTGTTTAAGGTATGTGTGTGCTTTTTAGCTGTGATTAAGTAAAGAGATGTATATGTTACAAAAAAATATGTTTCTGGAACAAAAATGATACACCCTTGAAGAGCTGAAAAAAATGGAACTTATGGACGATGCTACAACTGATGAATAAAGGGGTGGTTTATATACAGTTATATATTCTTAGAGAAGGAAAGAGGGACAATAGAGGAGGAAAGAGGAACTATAGAGAAGGAAAGAGGGACTATAGAGGAGGAAAGACGGACGGGGATCTGGCAAAATCCTGGCATATTGAGGGGCACAATCCTGGCATATTGAGGGGCAAAATCTTGGCATTTTGAGGGGCAAAATCCTGGCATATTAATTGGCAAAAATCCTGGCATATTGAGGGGCAAAATCCTGGCATATTAATTGGCAAAAAAATGGCATATTGAGGGGCAAAATACTGGCATATTAAATGGCATATTGATGGGGAAAATACTGGCATATTAAATGGGGAAAGAATGGCATATTGAGGGAAAAAAAAACCTGGCATATTAATTGGCAAAATCCTGGAATATTAATTGGCATAATTCTGGCATATTAATTGGCAAAATAATGGCACATTGAGGGGCAAAATACTGGCATATTAAATGGCATATTAATTGGCATAATCCTGGCATATTAATTGGCAAAAGAATGGCATATTGAGGGGCAAAATCCTGGCATATTAATTGGAAAAAATCCTGGCATATTGAGGGGCAAATTCCTGGCATATTGAGGGGCAAAATCCTGACATTTTGAGGGGCAAAATCCTGGATATTAATTGGCAAACTCCTGGCATATTAATTGGCATAATCCTGGCATATTAATTGGCAAAATAATGGCATAATAAGAGGCAAAATCCTGGCATATTAATTGGCATAATCCTGGCATATTAATTGGCAAAAGAATGGCATATTGAGGGGCAAAATCCTGGCATATTAATTGGAAAAATCCTGGCATATTGAGGGGCAAAATCCTGGCATTTTGAGGGGCAAAATTCTGGCATATTAATTGGCATAATCCTGGCATATTAATTGGCAAAATAATAGCATAATAAGGGGCAAAATCCTGGCATATTGAGGGGCAAAATCCTGGCATATTGAGGGGCAAAATCCTGGCATATTGAATGGCAAAATAGTGGCATATTGGGGGAAAAATACTGACTTATTGAGTAGCAAAATATTACTGGCATATTGACCAACTGCTCCCAACCACCCTCCATATTACATTAGACCGGGATAACATGCTTGGGAGGGTAGAGTGGGAGATATTGTCGAGGGGGTGGGGGGGGGGGGGGAGGGGGGGTAGGATGCCCAGAAAATTTGTTCAGTAGTAAAAAAAGTTAAATATAGGAGGTAAGTTGCTTAGCGGTACCAAGAACCCGTTGGAGGGCCTTGTGTTGGTTACAGTGATATATGAAAAAAGTCATACGGTGCAAATAATTAGTGCAGTATTTTTAAATGCAACTCCTCTTCTGTATGCTGTTGCAATAAGATTGTGCTGCACCCTAGTGTTTGAAGGAAGCAGGTGTTCATGTTTGGTAATTTAGCAGCACAATCACAAAGCTCTTGGTTCTTTCCTTTTGGGGGGGGAGGGTTAGAGGATTTTTTGAAGGAACCTATTGCTTATACTGTGAATGTAGAGAATAAAAAATCATGCACAACGAGTGTGTTAGCAGAATTGCATGCACATGCATACATTTAGATAGGGCATCTAACAATGAAAAGGTGGTGCAGCCTCAGCCCATCGATAAAGATTAGAGGGCAACCCAAGGGGGCAGTTCTTCTACCCCCTTTGGCTTCTACCCCCATTACCCTTCCACTCCAGTTGCCCTTCTACTCCAGTTGCCAGCCCTTCCCTGTACCAAATATAGTAAAGGTAAAGAGGAGGTGGATTAGTAAATTGAACCTTGAAAATACAATATGACAGTGCGTGGGAGAAGCCGCTTCAATGCAGACTTTATCTGCTCTATAGCATCTCTCCATGGGTGGTATCGTTTTCCAGATTAAATTATTGTTGTGACTCTAATTGTGTACATCCTGTAGGAACCACATCAGAAACATAAAAACGTCTATGTTAATTGGTTGAGTGGATTAAGGATGTCTTGCCCATTTGGTATAATTTATCCCCAATTATTACATATTTTGCATGTTTTCGCAAGCGGCTTTAGTCCTTTACGGATCTTTTGTTACATTATTATTCATTTTTTTCGTAGTAATTATCATTTCTTTTTTTTTTTCAGATTGAAGAACGGGCAGGATTTTTGAATAAGTCGGCTCAAAAGAGGTATGGGACATTATCAAAAGAAGGAAATTTAAAGAAAAAAAATATATATCCATACAAAATCACTAGTACTATAAATGTAAATATAAATAACAAAGAACAGTTTAATAACATTTTATTTTATAAACTTGAACGTTTGTAAAACTGTGGCAAATATATATATATATAACATTTTCTAATTCGAAACATAAGGCCTTTAGTATGAGTAATATTGTAAGGAGGGACTAAACTCATCCTTTCAACTTTAATTCAGCCAGAAGCCTGCTTCTGTCTGGTTTAAATGACTTTTGAAAGGTGATTGTAGCAGGGATGGGTGTGCCAGCATCAGAACATACTTCCAAATATTGAGACGATGCTTATCTGCTGCTCCGCTATTGTGTGCAACTCAATCTAAGGACTTCTCAACATGCCGTTTCAGTCAGGCAGAAGTAGTCTTATGGCTGATTAAAACTCATTTTAGGGTTTAGTCCCTATTTAGAAAAGTAAGGAACATATGTCTGTGTGTTCTAGAATATATACTATTTGTTACAATTGACCCAAATGTCAAGACAGGTTGTGTATAATCCGGCAATTTAAATAGTTTATTTCTGTCTGTTTAGTCTCCTTTCTTTCTCCTGTTTCTTTGTTATTAAAGATTCTCACAATTTGCTTATAACGCATGGCGTCTGTATAACCAAGCAATATTCTCTGTTTTGCATCTAGTGTTAAATCAACACAACCAGCCACAGTGGTCGTTTCCAAGATTGACAGCCGGCTGGAGCAATATACTAGTGCAATTGGGGTATGTATAAAAAAAAAAAAGATTAAAAAATAAATAAATGGAGATTTAATCACTCTATATATGGCCATATTATTCTTAGCCAAAAGCCAAAGTACTCCAGTATTGGTGGGTGGTAACACTAAATACTTTTGCTTATATGAAGCTTTATCTATTCTATTATTTTGTTATATTAGAAAGGTGCCTTTAAGTAGTAAACGGACCCCGCACATGCTGGGTACAGTGTAGTTCCAACCTGTGACCAAATAAGCCCACTCGTCCACTTGGGGCCACCGTGGAGCATAAAAAGGAAGAAAAACGACGGATATATGGATCCACTGGGCTTGCCAATATGACCAAGCCTTTTAATCTTTACAAAACAAAAGGTGCAGACATTCAGTGGGTAACCTCCCCCTGAGCCCAGAGGCTCTGCCTTACGCGTTTCGCGTTGAGAGTGTAGTTGTAGGTTGAGATTGAGGCTATTCACAACCTCTCTGGTCTTGAATTGTCATGATTGCAAGACCAACCCATGTACCTTTTTGTTTTTCTTCAGATCTCCAGGTGTTTTTAAGTAGCCTTTTAGGAAAACCTTAGATTTTAACCGGTCCAATGTTAGTTGGCGGAACCCTGTGGATTGTACCTGACACTATATTATCTTTCACAGCACAGGTGTGAACCATTGGACGAACCAAGACCCATTTTTTGTAAAGTAACACCTACATTTTTTTTTTCTAGAGCAACAAAGGTGTCAAAGCTGCTAAAGGGGCACCTTCTGATCTTCCTTTACCTGCCGATGGAGTTCGCAATATTAAGAGCATGTGGGAGAAAGGGAATGTCTTCTCATCACCGGGTAATGTGGTGTCACCAAACAAGGTGAGTGAGGACATGAGAACAATGTAGAATGCATATGGGATATTCCCATCAGCTAGGCCTTTCTGCCTTCATCTCTCATGCTACTTCAGTCCCTACATGTATGTTGTGTCTGCATATTATACACAGCTTCAGCATAGGTGGGGTTTAAAATACTGTAAACAAAGGCAGGTGTGCCTCTTTCAAAAACACTTTAGGATTTAGTCCCTCTTTAAATACTTTTGCATGAGTTTATCTCATTAGTTTTAAGATAGTCCAGGAATTTCAAAAATATTCTTAAAAATTAAATATTTTTATTGTTCTGTTTTTGATAATTCAAGGGAAGTAATGCATGTTAGTGTGTCATTTTGGTAGGCCTGCTTCCTTTTCTGCTTGTTAAATATCTTTGGAGGGGGGAAACCAATTCCATGCGACCCAGACAGCCGTACAACACATCGTATTCGGTCTAAGAGCATAGTTTATAATGAGAAACTTTTTCTAGCTTGCTAACTAATCAAATGATTGTACGGTGCGTGACTTATAGAATGCACTCACCTAAACTAGCATATATTATAAGGGGTGCTGCTGTGACCAAATATAATGGATAATATATATATATACATATATATATATATGTCCCTCTGTAATTCGGAATCCAGCGAACGACATCTCAGTATTATGATATGAATCCTGAGATATCGCGAAGCTTCCATTTTAATGCGGAAGGTAGATCCGCTAATAAATGGAAGTCAACTAAGAAAGAACCATGTTATAATGCATAGTGTTTACCTCTATATACATAATGGATCTGGTCTGGATTAACATTATGTTGGATAGTAAATGCACACACTTAAATATATGTTTGTATGTGTGTGCTCATACGGAGCACCTCTGGTTTACTAGGACTAAATGTTTGAGTTATTTTTACATAAAAAGCTTTGATTATGTATAAAGTACCACTTTCTAAAGAGTTATTAAATGGAGAAAACATAGTGTACATTTCTAATGTGTCTGATTATATATGTATATATATGTGTGTTTGTGTATGAATGTTTCATATGGTTTTAACGCAATTGTAATGTATGCTTCTAGGAGACGGCAGGCCTAAAGGTTGGCGTATCTAGTCGTATTAATGAGTGGCTAACGAAGACTCCAGAGACGAACAAGTCTCCTGCTTCGAAGCCTTCAGTAAGTCCCATTGAACTAAACAAGAAGGAGTAGAATAGATGGGCTTCACCAATGGCACCAGCAGTCTAATTCCATATATCTACGTTAAATGGTTTGGTGCGCAAGCCAAAGGGGATTGAATTCTCCCCACCACCACCACCACTAATAATGAATATGGCGCTCAGCCCAGGGGGAGGGCTAATGAATTATTAATCTCCTAGCCAACATAGAACAGATTCAGTGTTACATTTGCCTGTCTTGAGCGGTGAGGACTTAGCAAAGTTGCTTGGGAACTGGATATCCCAAGACGCTCGTTGTGCGTTACGGGATATGAATATCCCGAATACCTGCAGCGCCAAGGTTGGCCATTGTTGATTTACTCTGCAGCAGATTGGCCACCTGGTCATTCAGTCCCTGTGTGTCCAATTTGTACTGTGAGCGATGGTATTGTAAAATGGCAGAACTGCTGTCATGTGTACACCACGGCCAACTACAATAACAACTAAGTTAACTACAGAAATCCTTCTTTAAAAAACAGGTGTTTGCGTAAGGCCAGCTTATCTCAGACACATATTTTTCTCCTTGATCTTAAGCTATATTTTTAACACCTGTTTGCTTTTTTTTTTTTTGTTCATGAACCTCTCACCTGATTGTCTTTCCTTATTTCTCTGTCCTCCTGCCATCAGACAGACCTACTCTTAGATGTCTTCCTCTTCTTCTTCTTCCTCCCTCTGTTCTTCTTCGGAACCTGATTTTTCCCATTTGCCGATCAGGTAATAATGTGAAGACCCCTGCTTCGTTATATATTTGGCAAAATACTGTTATACCTGTAACATATCAAGTGGTGGTATGTGGGATACGGTGAAAAAATGGCACAACTCCATGAAATGCTTTTCAAACCTGTCCTCAGGGACCCTCAGTGGTCCAGGATTTAGGGGTTACCCAGTTGTGTTTTAAATAAGAATATGTAGAACACCTGGTATTTTTTCCATAACTTTTAGGGAACCACACTGGGTGTTATACATATTCTTATTAAAACACAACTGGGTAATCCCTAAATCCTGGACCGTTGAGCTTCCTTGAGTACAGGTTTAAGAGGCACTGGCCTATTGGAGATGCTGAGCAGTATTTACAAGTCTATCCTGATTCTAAGGAGACAAGAACTTAGACCATATCTAGTGTACTTGGACCGAAGGAGAAAAATGTTCTATTTCAGTGTATTTATTTATTTAAAAATCACCAGTTTCTGCAACAGATTTAAATGGGGTAAATATAATATACCAATAGCAGGCAATGTAACAAATCAATCAAAGGCCTTCACTCTTAATGAACCACTCCGACTTGGAAATGGTATACCATTTTTTCTGTATATTAAAGCTAAATGACCATAAAAATGTACGTATTCATTAACATTGAATATCTGTTTTTCTAAATGAGTTTACGCACAAATATCAGGCTTTCCGCAATATTCAAAGTCTTTCAGAAAAGCAAAGTACCTTAAATGATAAATATACCGCATAGATTTATTACATGTAAAAGTTAGGTGTCTCTCAAGAAAATGGGCGAACGTATACGTGTACGTTTGGAATCATAAGTAGGAATCGTTAAGATCTATTTGGGGAACTGGTAAGAAAAGAAAATGTAGCAATTCAGAAAGTGGGATTTGAGAGAGATGCCTCGGGACTTTTTCAAATTTCCTAGTACAAATTGATAGAGATCGTCACAGTTCCTAAATTGACCACCAGATGTCTCCACGAATCCATGTCTTGGTAGATACATTTGTGACTATTGACTGGTTTAGCACAGCGACACTCGCTGGGCATAAACAGTATAATGACTAGCGTCTCTAGTTCAGTGTTCTAGAATGGAACATCATGCGGAATCAATAGCAATTATCCAATGTTAATTGAATCTTTTTACCTGCTGTTGAGCAATTGACTGACTGGTACCCAAGGTTTGAAGAAGCTGACCTGGGGCATCTAGGTTTTCCTGTGTCACACTGATGGGAATCACAGTTGGATACATCATTAACTTTGCCATTTTTGGGGTGGATCCTGTCTCGTTTGATTGTTGGTTCTTAGGATTTCATGAGTGGTTTTACAGAATGCTCTGAATGTCCTGGAACATGTTGTTTAGTGTGTTTTTCTGTCTTTCCGCAATCCTCTGACGCCTTGCCTATAAGTAAATGGTATATCTAACTGTCCAAGCAGAATCAGGTCACTTCCATGTGTATAGACATTCTTGTAATCTGGACCTGTCTGCTTTTATTTCTCATCTAGGATTTAAGACCTGGAGATGTATCTGGCAAGAGGAATATTTGGGAGAAGCAGCAAGTGGAAAAACCTGGATCACCAACCAAGGTGAGTTAAAACAAACCAATCAAAGGGACATACCAGCCTTAATATAAGGGACTTTTAAAGAGACAGTTGAGTTCTTTTCCTAAACTTGCATTAAAAAAAATCCCATTTTAGATCAGTTTTAATATACACATAGTAGTAGTTATGAGATTTGCTTATCTTGACTTTCATTGCTTTAAAGAATATGCATTAAAAAAGCAAATGAGAGACTGACAGGACCGCCATCAGAAATTGTGTGGGGCTTTACAAAACAAATAGTCGGGGCCCAGACCATTTGTTCGGTAAGCTCCCCCACTTTATTTCTCCTGCACTCCTTTTGTTATTGCCCCTACATTCCTTGCCACAGCATCACCTTGGACATGCCCCAGCACCCACATTGCACACCCAGGACATGCCCCAGCACCCACATTGCACACCCAGGACATGCCCCAGCACCCACATTGCACACCCAGGACATGCCCCAGCACCCACATTGCACACCCAGGACATGCCCCAGCACCCACATTTCACACCCAGGACATGCCCCAGCACCCACATTGCACACTCAGGACATGCCCCAGCATCCACATTGCACACCCTGGACATGCCCACACCCATATTGCACACCCTGGACTTGCCCCATTACTCACATTGTACACCCAGAACATTCCCCAGCATCCACATTACACACTCAGGACTTACCCCAGCACTCCAGGACATTCCCCATCACGCAGATTGCACACTCACCTCAGCCAGCATCCACTTTGCATCCACAGAACGTGCCGGAGCACCCACATTACAAAACCGGGACATGCCACAGTACCCAGGTTACACACCAAGGACATGATCCAGCATCCACATTGCACACCCTGGACATGTCCCAGTGCCCCAGGACATGCCCCAGCAACCACATTTCACACAAAGGACATGCCCCCGCACCCACATTGCTCACCCAGGACTTACCCCAGCACATCTTACCATGATGCCTCAAGCGCTCCACACGTGGTCTGGTGTCTGAGCGCCGTCAGCTACTGCGCTGAGTGCGAGATGAGGCATGGGAGGATGTATGTGTGCCTGGGAAGCGCACAGATACCATTCTGCCTGCTCGCCCACAGAGATACTGGTGAGGGCAGATATTTTGATCTCCCCAGTCAGCACTTCTGCCAGCAAGTTTTTTTTTTCTTAAAGGGTCCGTGACAGGTGTATTGCCTGTCCCCCCTGATAGCGGTCCTGGAGGCTGGCATTAGTTTCTTCTCATCATTCAGATTTGATGATGACCACAATTTGAACATTTGGATGTTTTCTCACTGACTTTAGGGGTGTCCTGCCGGGCACCCCTAAACGTAGCAGGCCTAGTAGAAACGTGACTTGCTTGTCAACCCCAGGGCTGTTTGCAGCTTTGAACATAGTTTGGAGAATTCATATTAAAAAGTATATATGATTTTCGGGGAATCTCTGTGAAATCTGATTTTCATCGCACATTTAATTGCAGGTGACAACTGGAGGGAAAAAGTCTGACACCAATGGTATGTAACGTTGTATTTTAAATATGTAAAATATTCAAAATGTAGGTCGATCTATTGTAAAATTCAATTTCTTTTGTTCAAAGCCACTAGGAGGCACTATTGATCAGGGTCATGTGACTTTGCAATACCTCCCATATATGCTTCTCTCCACTGGTGTAGACAGGAGTCCATACTGGGCTGATAGGACATGCCAGTTTAAGATATTTATATCTTAAAATACATCAATAGCTAATATACTGGCGCAATCGGCGTGTGTGCCAATGTATAAAGCAGACTCACGGGAGTTTGTGTTATCTACGCCGAATGCATAGCGGTAAAGGTACAAAAAGGTAAAGAATTACCTTTTATAAAGTGCCCTCTATACTATATTAATTTGTGGTAAAAATAGAATGTTTTTTTTTTAAGTGCATACCTTTTAAAATCTAATCTCTTGTTTTCTTTTTCCCAGCAGGACTGAGATTTGAAAAAGAGCCTTAGAAAGTTTTCCAAAGCCATTGGACCAACTCAGTTATACAGTGCGAAATTGTCTTTTTTTTTTTTTTTTTTAAAATATTTATGTTTACTTACCAAAAAAATGTGTTTTTCCATTATACCGACCTTTAAAAAAAAAAAAAAACCTTGTATATCGGCACTCTATTTAAAATGCTCAAAATATAAACATTCGGCCAAAATAAGCCTGCCTTTGCACAAAATCTTATTTTTTTTTTAATTATTAGATATTAATCAGGCTGTGAAACACATTATTTCTACTGATGCATGATATATAAAAAGAAATAGCATTCATCATAGAGTATTTTTTATAAAAAGGGTAGTTTTTCATGTCGATACTAAGAATCATACAGCACCTTAGTGAAGTATAGGACAGTAATGGTTAACGTTTGACACTCAAGCGTTTGTGGACTACAGTACCCATCAGCACCTTGGTCCCCAGCTGCCAGAGTGTCGAAGACTAGTCATCACTGGTATAGTAACTAGTAAAGTTAGTAGATATAATAGATCCATTATGAAACAGAATGATGTTGTATTCTTAAAGGACAATTGTAGCAAAAGGTGAAGTTCTGTTTAATTAAAGGATTGAATTAAATGTAGGCATTTTATATAGAAATTATTTAATGAAAGAATACAAATAAAGTACATTATTGAGCCATCTTTACCCCATATAGCTCTTCCAGGAGGCAGACATTTTGTTTAGAATCTTTGGTCTGATCTTTGTTCATCTGAACCAAGGTGAGTGAAGATCTGACCCAAGATTCTAAACAACATGTCCGCCCCCTGAGAGAACGATATGGAGTAAAGATTCTAAACAACATGTCTGCCTCCTGAGAGAACTATATGGAGTATAGAAGGTTCAATAAGGAACTTTATTTGTATTCTGTCATTAAGATTTTCTTTATAAATCATTTACACTTGATACAATCTTACAATTAAACAGAACTTAATTTTTTGCTACAGTTGTCTTTTAAATTAAATATTCTTTTTGCAAACTATATTAAAACCTCAAGTTTTTTTCGATATATATTGTAGGCAACGCCAAATTTAATTTGTATTAGCCAATTGTGGTACTTATATAGTTGTCCTTTGTACTGTTATCATTCAACAATTGCAATTTTTACACACACTACATTATATACACCAGTAGCTTTTTTAAAAAAAATTTATGGCACTATTAAATGGAACATGCTTCTCTATGTGCTAGAATATATGTAGAGTAATTTTTTTTTTTACCTACTTATCAACATCACAGCTTTTGACGTTCACTTTTTTTTTTTTTTTTTTGGTCATAGTTTTTTTTTATCATTCATAGAAATAAAAAATAAAAAAATAAACCCATTGTATTCTAAAATAAAATGCTAAATACAAAGGTGATAAAAAAAAAAAAGTTCAGTATACAGAGGCTTGCAAAAATTAGCTTGAAATTTGGCAAAACAGTATCATTAATTTATAGACATTTAAAAAATGTCATTATTTTCTTAAGTATTACAACATGTCACTCGTTAAGAATTCTGTCACCAGAACCACAGTAAAAAAATTTTTTAAAAATGTAAAAATTAAAAACACACATTTTAAGCCGTTACTAAAATGTTGACAGGCACGTTTCATTTTATATGTAAATTTCAAAAAACTAGTTCTGTAGCAAAAACGATAAAATAAATTTTAAAAAATGATACAGTTTGACCAACAATGAGCATGAGGTGGGTCTATACTGTCTTTTTTTCAAAGAGGAACTATTTGGGTTTATTGACAAAGCAGTGAATTGTGGGTAGAGGGGCTTTCACACTTAATTTTCTTTCTGTATGATGCAGTGTGTTTAATAAATGTGAAACACACTCATTTTTTTTTTTTTTTACTTTAAAACAATTTAAAGTTCCCCTGTAGTGTTACATCGAAAATAATTTCACCGGGCTTCTAAATGAATTAACATCCAAGATTGGAGACGTGGGCAGGACTGTTGGTATTTTTAATTGACAGGATGACAGTACTGAGATTTCTGTACCAATATTTTTTTTTAATAAGATTTAGGTTGAACTGCCTCTTTTTTTTTTCTACGGATCACTAAGTTGTAATAATCAGACCAGTTCAGCTGAGATGAAAAATTTAAATCAGTTTGAGTGAGTTGGGTCTCACTTTTTTTTCTTTGTCATTTTAATACAAAGATACAAATGTTTAAGATACATCCATGCCCCATCTGTACCTATTGCAAAATCCATTATGTAGAAATAGGTTAATCCTGGAGTTTGGTCTAAGTTTTAAACAGTTTATTAAAATTCGAGCTCTACAATTCTTCCAACTCCGTTGTCCATTCATCCCTATTCCATCGATAAACTTGGTTGGAAAAAAAAAGAATAAAAATCGAATGTTTTCATCCACTATCTTCAGAAGAATTTTAACAAAATCACGCTGTCTTTTAATGCGAAAAGTTAGATTCACTGCTTTTGCTGGCATGTAAGGTCTCTTATGTCAATTTTTTTTTTTTTTAAATCCCTCATTGGTTTATTTCGCCAATGGCAAATAATGCTCATTTATTGCCTAAGAGTAACCGCAGGCCATCTGGCCTTGTATTGTCTGCAGAGCTAGCATTTCTATGACCACTTTGAACAATTCTGCCGCGTAGAATAATTTGTTTAAATGATGTATTATGAGACTGCAACCACAATAAATAGAAAAAAAAAATCAATTCCTATGTCTCTGTTTTTCCTGGGTGTGTAAGCTGGGTGCTCTGGCAAGATCTGTGGGTGCTCTGGCACGACCTGTGGGTGCAAGCTTGTGATGTTTGAAATATCGTGGGTGCAAGGTGGCGCTATGGCAAGGGATGAGGAGTCAATAACTAAAATAGTGAAGGAGAAATTGAGCAGTGGGGGGCGGATCATTTATTCTGTAAGTTTCTCCAAAAATTCTGATGGCCGTCTTGTGTGGGTGCACCTGTTGGCATCCCCAGCCAGGGCTCCGTTCCTGGTGCCTGGCAGGTAAGGTATGCATCTACTGGGAGGACAGCCCCATAAAAAGTCCAGTTTCAGTCTCTGAATTTGCTTCTTTGCAAAGCAGACAATTCTGGGAATTGGCAACTGCTGCTCTTTTCCAGAGAAAACAACTTTTGCCTAATGATTTCTGTTTTTCATGTGATATTGCAAGACTCTATGTGCACGGCTGTCACTTTCGATTTCAGAGCACAAGAGGGGAATTTGCTGACACTTCCTCAAATATAGACACATCCAGCTCTGATGCAATATGTGATATAGCCCGAAAACCTGGGCATATACTAAGGAAACATTCTCCCTGAACGTTAAAGGTCCTGGAGTGCAAGGGGGGGGGGGGGGGGGGGGGGGAGGATAAACAGAACCATCTCCAGAGAAAACTTTGTGGCAAAAATAACTATTTTATTGAAAGATGGCATCAAATGCAGATGGGTCAGATCTTCCTTCAGCTGACACAAGATGGCAAACAACATGTCAGTCCCCTGATAGGCCTGTATGAAACAAAGAGGGTTCAATATGCTGTTTTATTTGTATTCTTTCATTCAGGCATTTAATTTATACTTGATGCAGTCTTTCCATGAAAACATACATTTCTAAATGGTTGTAAATGCATCAACTTTATAGATCAGCTTATAGATAGCTAATGAAGCAGTAAATGTATAAATGTATCTGATGCCAATGAGCAATAAATGCATCAACGTAGTATATCATGCCAATGAGCAGTAAATGCATAAACTTTGTATATCATGCCAATGAGCATTATATGCATCAAATTTGTATATCATGACAATGAGCAGTAAATGCATCAACTTTGTATATCATGCCAATGAGCATTATATGCATCAAATTTGTATATCATGACAATGAGCAGTATATAGCAGGGATATATGGAATTATTTGTTTTTTTTTTTCGGGGGGGGGAGGGGAATGGACACTTCAAGGAACATTTCAACACACTTTAACCCTGATTGCAGGAAGTCAAAGTAAAGGAAAGTGGAACTGAATTATTGCAAGTTCAGGAAAAAGACTTAAATAAACAGCTAGGATGTTTTCTCTGAACACAGCTGCCCAGCTAATGAGATTAATTATAGCATATATAAGACACAAATAAGGGGGTTGTGTTAAAGGACCCCGGTAGCCAAAAAAACACTTATCCTTAATTGAAATATTGTATCAAGTGTAGATGATTTATAAAGAAATTATTTCATGAAATAATACAAATTAAGTAAGTTATTGAGCCTTCTTTACTCCATATAGTTCTCTCAGGGGGCAGACATGTTGGTTAGAATCTTTACTCCATATGGTTCTCTCAGGGGGCAGACATGTTGTTTAGAATCTTTACCCCATATAGTTCTCTCAGGGGGCAGACATGTTGTTTAGAATCTTTACTCCATATAGTTCTCTCAGGGGGGAAGACATGTTGGTTAGAATCTTTACTCCATATAGTTCTCTCAGGGAGCAGACATGTTGTTTAGAATCTTTACTCCATATAGTTCTCTCACGGGGCAGACATGTTGGTTAGAATCTTTACTCCATATAGTTCTCTCAGGGGGCAGACATGTTGTTTAGAATCTTGGGTCAGATCTTCACTCACCTTGGTTTAGATGAACTAAGATCTGACCCAAGATTCTAAACAAAATGTCTGACTCCTGGTGGAGCTATAGGGAGTAAAGATGGCTCAATAAGGTACTTTATTTGTATTCTTTCATTAAAGCATTTCTTTGTAAAATGCCTACACCTGATGCAATCTTTCAATCAAGCACAACTTCATTTTTGCTTCAGTTGTCCATTAAAGTGTTTGTCAGGATCAGACTCTGTGTCAGACCTTTCTTTGACTGCTCTTCCCTCATTAGTCCTGAAATGGGCATCTTTGGGCAACTTTTTAGAGTCCATCACATGACTCTCTGCCATGTCTGCCTCATCTTGAGTACAATGGGTCAGATTTTTCTTCATTTGACCCAAGATGGCCGTCCCCTGATAGCTAGGTGGCATGTAGCCGGTCCAAAAAAGTACTTTATTATTATTCTTTTGTTAAAGCAATTCTATTTAAAGTGCCCCCACTACTAACTCTCGATTAGTTAAAGAGAGCTTATTTTTTGCTTACAGATGTCCTTTAAAGACAGTGACAAGTGGGAAAAAATAATTAGCGTAGGATTCAAGGAGACAGAGAGGGGCTTGCTCAATGTTCTCCAGGAGTCAGTGATATAGCAGAAGGAAGTGAAAACACTGTTACACTGGGAAAAATATAAATAAGCTTAGCCAAGAAGTCACCATAGGGCTATTAGTAAGAAAAGTTTATTAGGAGTCTAGAAAATCTAGAGCGTACAGGCATATTTTGTAGTTCTTTATCCAACTCATGGATCCCATCTCTAGTGAAGATACGTTAACAAGATAATCGTACAATCTGCAATAATGTAGAAGGTAAATGTGGCTCAGAGTCAGTGCTGTATTTACCGCGAGGCATCCTAGGCGGATGCCTAGAGCGGCAAATTTTGGGGGGCGGCAGCGCCCCCCAGCACTGAAAAAAAAAAAAGTGAAAAAAAAAAAAAACCGCGACCCTTTAAAAAAAAAAACCCTACCGCGCTTGCAGGCAGAGACGGAGGTGAGAAGGGATCGGAAGATCCCCCCTCACCAACGCTCTGCTGCCAGGCTGCACGGGGAGCCGAACAGGCAGCACAGAGAAACCTCCGTGCTGCCTGTTCGGCTCCCCGTGCAGTATGCCGACACGGAAGTGCCGACAGTCACGTGACGGGCGCGCTGACGTCATACGCGCGCCCGGTCACGTGACCTGTCGGCACAATCGCCGGGGAGCCGAACAGGCAGCATGGAGGGACCATGCTGCCTGCCTGCCAGGGAAAGGTAAGTGCTGATGGGAGACTGTGTGTGTGTGTGTGTGTGTGTGTGTGTGTGTGTGTGACTGTGACTGAGTGTGATGGGAGTCAGAGTGTGTGTGATGGGAGACAGTGTGTGTGATGGGAGTCAGTGTGTGTGTGTGACTGAGTGTGATGGGAGTCAGAGTGTGTGTAATGGGAGACAGTGTGTGTGACTGAGTGTGATGGGAGTCAGAGTGTATGTGATGGGAGACAGTGTGTGTGACTGAGTGTGATGGGAGTCAGAGTGTATGTGATGGGAGACAGTGTGTGTGACTGAGTGTGATGGGAGTCAGAGTGTGTGTGATGGGAGACAGTGTGTGTGACTGAGTGTGATGGGAGTCAGAGTGTGTGTGATGGGAGACAGTGTGTGTGGCTGAGTGTGATGGGAGTCAGAGTGTGTGTGATGGGAGACAGTGTGATGGGAGTCAGAGTGTGTGTGATGGGAGACAGTGTGTGTGACTGAGTGTGATGGGAGTCAGAGTGTGTGTGTGATGGGAGACAGTGTGTGTGACTGAGTGTGATGGGAGTTGGAGTGTGTGTGATGGGAGTAGGAGTGTGTGACTGAGTGTGATGGGAGTAGGAGTGTGTGACTGAGTGTGATGGGAGTGTGAGCTTGATGTGAGTCTGAATGATGGGGCATGTGTTAGGTGTGTAACGTGGGTGTGCAGCTTGGGTAGGGGGGTGCCCAGATTTTGTCTGCCTAGGGCAGCACAAAATCAAGATACACCACTGCTCAGAGTTAGTAAGAAGGGAGAATGGGTATAAGGAATGTTGTTCTGTCCCTTGTAATACGACTGTCTGGGTTTGACTCTGAAATACTGGATCCAGGAGAGCTATCTCACAGTGCATAACGTGAGACCGACAACAATGGAACTGTGAAACAACTCTGATTTTAATTGTTTAGACACGCGTATATAAACGAAGATAAAAGCATTAGTTACTACAATATAATTGGTTATTCTGATATTCTAATATGCAGAAAGGCGTGTTTTACAAGAAAATGCACTTAAAACGTAATATGTAAAATAGTGTTACAAAAATCGTTCTTATGAAGAATTACAGAACTTTCAGAGACAACTTGTTGATGTTCCAGAAACCTCTGTTCTGGCTTTGGAATAGTAAGATAAGACCATTCTTATAACAATTACGCTACTGGCGTGATCTGGCCTTCCAGAAGCTGCTGCAGACATCAGCTTCTTTGACACACTGTCGGCTTTTAATGGGCAGTCGAACTTTGGTCAGTACAAGAAGACATCCAATGTAACACATACAACACTGAGGCTAAAGTCACAGGGCAAAGTCAGTGCACAGAAATTGCTAAAAACTACTTTGAGGAATGGGTTTATATAGGATAGGGATGGCTAAACTTGGCACTGCGGAGGAACTACATATTCCATGATGCTCGCTCACCTATGAGTTCCCAAACACCTACAGTGCTAAGGTTATCCATCCCTGATATAAGATTACGCTTGTTACCCAGCCGGTGTTTTATTGGCTTTAAAGTAGGGGGGAAAAAAACAACATAACATGCTATGTGGTTGTGACAAACAATGAGATAGGCAACGAGATCAAAAGTCCCACCTCAAAAATATTGTCTTGAAGGGGTTAAAGATTTGAACTGGAATATATGAGTTTCAGAATAACACCCTTCCCTCCGGTGTGAGTTTATCCAGCTGTTTAGTCCACTGCAGGCCTCAAGATGCTGAGACAATCTTTTTGGCTCCTTTAATATTTGTGAGAGTTGAAACTGAGCGACAGCTTGAGGACCAGGTTTGTTTTCCTCTCGATTCAGCATTATTTGCTACTGACACACAGGGTTAAATATACCGAGATATAGTTTCTGGTAGTCCTGTGACTAGATCACCCTTGTTTCTATTCCGTTAAAGGGGAAGCTATCCCCTCCTGCTCTGAGCAGCTGCACTGATTTAAAAGTCTGTTTTACTATGAGGAAACATAATGGAATTGAATGCTTGCAGCATGAGATAAGGATGTACTCGGGGGATAACACCCCTGACATCATATAACATCTTGTGGACTCTAGAATTTGTTCAGAGAACAGAAAAGACCTACCTGTAACGCCTGTGGAACCCCTTTCGCTACCCTAGTTTGATAAAGTCATGTTTACATGCAGAGATTAATCCTTATAACTCCTAATAAAAATACAGTTGTTTGTATTTATACTTTCGTGCCAGAGGCAACGCGCTTTCCCCGGGACACCCATTCAAAAGGGAGACACTAATTATTGGCAGATAGGGTCAGTGTGTCTTGCCACTGGCGGATTGGTGCTGGTTAATTGATGGGAGTGTGTTCTTTCGCCTTTATATTCGTGTGAGTGCACTAATGTTTTAAACTATGATTAAGAGCTTTTGTGCGAAATGTGTCAGGCTTTTATCGATGGCCTTCACACAAGTTGTTGTTTCACCATGATGGATAATTAAACCATGCATTGAATTGTTCATTCCTTGCCTCTTGAACAGCGACCTGTTTAACCGAAGGTTCAGTACAGTCGGTTCTTGCTTTAGCGACTTTGCTCCTATAATCCTACATTCCCCTGCTATATCAGTAATATCTTCTCAGCAAAACATCATAGAAACACATTTAAGAAACCCCACAGAACAAATTGTACACTTCAAGTTTGTAAAATCCTGAATGAATACCGCTGGGCGTAGTGCAAGTAACTGGGAGTCCAGCATATTTCTTGGATGCGGTCAAGCATTGGCTAATTCGTAGGTGAAGTTATTGGCCCACCCATGAGCTCAGACCTTGTGTAATTTGTCTGGATGATGTCAGTTGTTCTGGTAATTTGTTCCACTTCCATTTTCACCAATTCAACCTGCAGTAAGAGAACAACAATGTCACTTCATTTATTTGTGAAATGTACTTGTTTACATTTGAAGCCGATTAGCAAGTCCTACTGGTCCCCATTATCATTTGATTGGTGCTTGCTGCAGCCTTCATCCCATCCTGCCAATCCACATGTCTGTCATCTTCATCAAGTAGCTGTATCTTCTCAAGGGTGTGGCATGATGTCACTTCCTATATATGCCAATCTTTCCTACGACACAGATGTATTTCATCTTATTTGTTATTTGATCGTAATGATAATAAATGAGTTTCCTGTCATATTCTTAGCTGTGAGTTTCTTCTTATTTGGTAAAAAAATGCATTTTTTTATTTGTTGAATAATGGTGTTAGAGTAGTTTAGTTATCCGTCAGCTTAATATGTAACTTTACTCACGGGCCTATTTTTTTGTGTGGTTAAACTAAACTTTTTTTCCTGTATGGAAGCAAGGGTTAAAAAATGTTGCCCCCTTCCCCCAAGGGAACCCGACGCGTAGCTTCATAGATTCACGCGGGTTTTCTTTTGGCTCTCCGTCGGCTGTAAAGCAATGATGGTAGGGAGGCTGGCGCACTCTGGAAGAGAATGTCTTTCTCCACTAGCAGAGAGAGACAGTCGCAAACCTGACCGAGCTTCCTGCTTCCCATGGAAGGATAAAGTGGCTTGTACTATCAAAAGTGCATGACAATTTATCCTTATACCAGGGACAACTAACTTATCACTTGTGCTTATATGGAGTTTAGTTGTCCTTTAAAATATTATGATTTGTGACACGTGTTAATTTAGTCCCAGACGCTCTTGCACATTGTTCACTATCTACCGCGCTAAAAGTTGGTCGGAGGACCATCCCGGTCACTGATGTGTGCAAGTGTCAAGCACATGCTGTACAGCTCCACTGCTGGAGGTCTTGACTTCACGGCAACCATTTGATGCAGGCATTCTGTATTAATCACATTTTTTAATAATTGACTTAAGCCCTCCCCAGGTGAATAAGATTCTAAACAACATGTCTGTCCATGTGATGGAGCTATACAGAGCAAAGAGGACTCAATAAAGTACTGTATTTGTTTTCTTTCATTAAAGCGTTTCTATTTCATTTTTTTTTTTTTTTGGTTCCACTCAAAGTTTTAATTCTACTGCTTAAAACTGCCCTATATATATACATATTATTAGTTCTGGTAATTACTCTAACCAGTGCATGGCCCTGTGATCCAAGCGCAATCTCTATCCAAGTCAGTATAACATCTAATGCAACATTGTTGTTAAATTGTTGAGAATTCGGTCCTAAACCACACAAAGAAAACTATTTCTTGCAATCTGTCCTTGGAGGCGAATTAGCAGAGCTTGCAGCAATCTGAGCCAGTCTATAAATACCCTGCATAATGTCATCTTTGGACCCTGTTTATTACACCATATAAATCTCATGTCCCCGACTCTAGATTGTAAGCTCTCCAGGCAGGGCTCTCTGTCTCATGTATCAGTCTGTTCTTGTTTGTCTGATTTAGTATATAATCCTTTGTCTTTGTTTTTGTGCATTACCTGTCACAGCACTGTGCATCTTTGTATTTGTAATTTTATTATTATCATTTGTATTGTACCTATCCACATATATAGGCACCCAGCAACATTTCAGTTGGTACCCAAATATTTGTGTTTTCCACTAACTGCCTAGGAACCCCCCCCCCCACCCCCTTTTTATTATTCACTTTCAAGCCTTCACTCTCTGAGTTCCTTCACTTTCAGTCTTCAAAAAGTCCCTGAAAACCCAACACTTCAAGGAGGCTTACAATTCATCCATCTCATAGAACACTCTCAGATGCACCAACCTCTTAAAATTCCCCAAGGCACTTCTACCACCTCCACATTCTTTTTCTGCCCTTCCCACTCATCTCATGTGTTTCCTGTCCCCCACTCCCTCTAGAGTGTAAGCTCACAAGCTGAGCTTTCTGAAAACGTATATTGGTCTTGAACAGGGCCGGCCTTAAGTGTTTAGGCTTCCTGTGGGGGCCATCCCCATGGCGCCCCCCTCTTTTCCCTCATGGCTGTCTCTTTCCTCTCCCTCCTCATGCCTGTCTCTTTACTCTCCCTTCCCATGTTTGTCTCTTTCCTCTCCCACCCCATGTCTGTCTTTTTCCTCTCCCTTCCCACGTCTGTCTCTTTCCTTTCCCTTCACATGTCTGTCTCTTTCCTCTCCCTTCCCATGTCTGTCTCTTTCCTCTCTCACCCCCGTGTCTGTCTCTTTCCTCTCCCACCCTCCATGTCTGTCTCTCATTCCCCCTCATATCTGTTCTCTCCTTCCCCCTCACATCTATTCTCTCCTCCCCATAGCAGTTCTCTACTCCTCCTGCCATAGAAGTTATATTCTCCCCCTCCTCTCCATAGCAGTTCCCTCCTTCTCTCCCCTCCCCCCATAGCAGCTGCCTCCTTTCCCCCTCCCCATAGCAGTTTTTTTCTCCTCCCCATAGCTGTTCTCTCCTTCTTTCTCCCCGATAGCAGTTCTCTCCCTTCCTCCCCCATACAGTTTTCTTTCACCATCCTCCCCCCCATAGCAGTTCTCTTTCCCATCCCCCATGTCAGTTCTCTATCCCCATCCCCCCCATAGCAGTTCTCTTTCCCATCCCCCATGTCAGTTCTCTATCCCCATCCCCAATGTCAGTTCTCTATGCCCCCATAACAGTTCTCTTTCCTCCTCCTCCTTCACGGTGGTGTTAAACACACACAGAGGTCAGTAAGTGCTGCTCGCGCTCCCCATGCGCTGGGATGATGCACAATATCGTATTTCCGATGCCCTGCATCATCACTAAGCGCAGGGGGCGTGAGCAGCACAGACAGAGCACTGCGTGTGTTTAACACACACAGAGCTTATGGTTATTGCATCTCCCAAGTGAACCACGTCGTGCTTCTTCAAATGGAGGGGGCAGACCTTCACCTCCCCCTGCCCGGCTCCTACACTGCGGCCGTCCAGAGGGCTGGTGAGGGGAGATCTTCTGATCTCCCCAGACAGTGGCTCTTGCGGCAAACTTTTTTTCTTTTAAAGAGCCGTGTGCTTCTTCTGGCGCCCTCTGGGGTGTTGTGCCCTGTTCGGTCGCACAGGTCGCACACCCCAAAGGCCAGCCCTGGGTCTGAGTATGTTCATCTACCTTAAGGCTCAATAAAGAGAGAATTGCAGGAAAGTGAGATGGGGAATTTGAAACTTTAGGTAGCCCAGATGGAAAAATTCTCCAATGCAGCTACGTCGAGCTTAAGTTTGAAATTCCCATCTCAGTTCCCTTCAGTTCTCTCGTTATTGAATAGACCCTCCAATCTATACCTCCCCTTTAAACCCTGTTCCAAGTGCCACGCAAATTGTTGATCCTACGTAAGTAAATGTAATAATTGAGGGGCCGGACAAAGCTAAAGTTGGGGGCACCACTCCCCTTTCAGTCTCAGAATGACTGGGGTCATTGTCGAATTCATACGTTCACTGGGACAGGATATGTTGGACTATTTTTCTGCATGTTTAACAATTTTTATCTAATGCGTGTGTCTGGAGGAGGAGTGAGCAACCAAATCAGGACTAGGAGAAGTAGATACTCCTTGCTGGAATCTCAGACTGTCTCCATCTCACAGCAAGGATGATGTGGGGGAAATGCAATCAGAGGATTACAATTGCCATCTTTCTGCTTTGTTCAGGTAAGAATCAAACCTTACAAGAGTTCTGTTGGACTGCATACACCTCTCTGCACTGCTCTGAGGCTTAAACGGTTAAATAGCAATGTTTCTCTAATCACCTTGTTCTGTTGTTCTATTCTTTCTAAGAGAAATAAACAACCTCTGTTACTCCAGCTGCTGCAGAACCAGAAATCCCAACACTCTAAGCCATCCAAATTGGTGAGGTGGATTTTTGCAGTGCATTGCAGCAGAAGTTGCTTAGTTGTGCATGCTTTCTACAACGTTTAAAATGTTTATTGTTGCAAGACTTTGTTTTGGCCCAGCTGTTTGTCATACTTTTTTTCTACACCAGTAGTAATTGAATTAATTTTTTTTTTTTTACAAATTGTTCAAATGGGCTTAAACACAGACATGCAATGCAGATCTAGTTCACTTTTAAACAATATTAGAGTTTTGGTAATATTTTTTGAAGTTGGCTTTAGAAATAAGATCAAAGATGAAAAACAAACAAACAGATCTTTAAGCAGTTTGTATTTTTTCCCCCCACTACCATATCTTCAGGGGAGAACAGGATTTATAAGATTAGAGTAATTCATTTGCTATTCACAAACTTTTTGTCTCGTTAGTTAAATGATGTGATGTCTATAAAGATTGTGGGGGGGGGGGGGGGGGGGGAGTTATAGGGGATCTGGTTTACTGTAGGTTTTGCAGTGAAGTTTAACACTTTCATTACCAGGAGGAAAAACATTTTTTATTTTTTTTAAAAGTAACTATTCCCCCCTCATGCCCCCCGCCCCCCAAATGCTATGCAGAGGAATGTCTTACTTACTTTCCCAGGAGAGAGCAATTTGGTAAATGGATCGAATTTCTTTATACATAATCTTACTAAGCATGAACTAAACTGAGACCCTGCTAAGCAGTTTCTAATCCAGTTTGGTTATAAAGGCATCTCTAGGAAGACTGAACTTATAAAGGGCAATTATTTGAAAGCAAGGTCTAGAACCAGCTAAACTCTTGAGCACAGAGAATGATAAACGTATGTTATACCAGAAACTTTGACAAGGCATGATCTGGAACTAGTTACAGTTTCAAGTCCAGGGACCAATGAGCTCATGACCTAAACTGAAATATTACACTGCAAATTCGGAAGCTGGAGAGATGCTCAGCTTGGGGGTCTGCAAAGTAATGGAAAGAAGGGAATGATTTGTATAGATAGAATATTCCAATACTATGATAATTATTTATATTTTAATTGTCAGGGGGGCAAGATAGAAAACAGCACTACGGTCTGGAGAGGGGAGGGCAGGAACCGCACAGATGGGGGTCCTAAAGGGACTAATAAAACGCTTATGATCAAAGGGTTAATACATGTTAGGGAGGCCCAATCTGTTAAACGTTTCATGGTGAGCATGGCTTTCTGCATGATGTCTGGCTGCATAGATTTGAGGGATAACATTCTTGGGGTGTAGAATTACGTTGGGAAATGTACAGAAAACATAGGACTTTACTTGGAAATCTAGGACACTTGGTAATCATGTTGCAGATGCACCAATGTCTATGTGAAAAAGCAGTTTTAGCTTAGATTGGGACTGGAAAGACCAACATTTTGGGTCCTTTCTGTCAGTCCCTTTAAGTCTCAACTTTGTAACATTCTCCTCTTGGAGACCATAGACTTTGAGAGTTATTTAATTTTAAAAAATGCTATTTATTCAAAATATTTTTTGTTTATTACAAATATTAGTAAGTTTGCTTCTACAGATCCTACTACTCACCCCCTCCAGCGTGGTTGGATAAAAACAAAATTCAAATGGTCTCAAATGATCACTATAGTTGCTTGCATTTATCCATCACGTAGAAACACGTGTACAGTTGTACAGCTGGTATTCCGCAGATGCAGATTGTAGGCGGAGTTAAATTTATTTAGGTTAATAGTAATAAAACAGACACTGAGATTGAGAGGAATGACTGCTTTGGGTACAAGTAAAAAAAAAAAATATTTTGAGGGGGTAATTTTCATGGCCTCAGTTCTCAAAACAATTCAAAATTAAACTGGAGTCTTGTTTTTCTAATTCTAACAAGGAGTCATGTTCCTAGTCCAAAATGGTGTCCTAGTCCATTATTCAGAGCTTAAAGTATTCAGATAACTGCTTAATTCATTAGCTGAACTCAGAAGAATGAACCCGGCAGTTTTTTTCCTTTTAGTCCATTCCTGGATTGTTCAGCTTGGAAGTGAATTCTGGGTAGTCTAATCATTTTGGTAACAAACCTATTACTGAGAGTTGTAGTTAACATGTATATTACAATTCTAAAATGATTGATTTATCATGTCCAATATGAAAGAACTTCATGTGCACAGGGCTAAGTGGAAGACTACCACATTTAACCCAAGGGATACATCTAGCCAAATGTCAGCAATAAAATTTACTTTTTGGCAAGATTAATGCACACTAGCCATTCTTAGACAACACATATTAACATTTACAAAAGAAAAACAAGGAACAGATAGAATACATTATTCTAGTGTTAGAAGCCTATAGCCCCAAAGATGTATTATATTCCCTTAATGTCTGTTTATTTGGTATCAACAATTTAAGCAGCGCTGGAATGTTGCTTTAACTAGTTTCTTTTTAAACCAAATAGGAGATTATGTCAAAAATTGTTATTTTGCAAAATCATTTTTTTTTTTAAATATAACCTTCTTGTGACCTTCCACATTGTGTATACAATGTGTCAACAGGAACCAGATCATGTCAGGGATACATGTTACTGATGCTGGGTTTTTTTTTCTCTTTAAAAAAGCTGCACAGAGTCAGACAGACCCATGGTAAGCAGCTTTGCTACTGCCTCCATAAACTTAAAGGGTCTATTGGCCAAAATGCATCTTCCAATTATTAATGCATATTAATTAGCTTTCAAAGTACTTTATAATGCATGTGTTACATTTTGAATTTCTTAAAACATAAAATATCCACAGCTGGATGAAATTGTGAAATTACAGCAGTTTCTAAGAAGCCAGGACTGCCCACACTAGCTGAGTAAAAGTCAATTTCCTTTTCATTTTTTGCTGCAGGAACCAATGTGAATAATTTCATTCAAATGGAATTTCCTATCTCTCTAGTGATGTCATCAGACAATGTGTTGCACCGTTAAGAGATCTTACTGTGTACAAGAGAAAGGTCACTCAGAGTCCACACAATGTATTCAATTCGCACAGGAAAAGACTAAATGAAACAAAACTTTATATCCTCACTGTCTAAATAATCAGTGCTGCCGCACCTGCAGTAAACATGCCGAGTAATCTTTGCGGAGGGCTTGAGTCAAATATTAAAAATGTGATTTATGCAGAATGCCTGCATCAAATCACACTGGACTATACAAGCAGTGATCTTTATCTAGCACCAAAGAGTTTGGGGACCCAGTAAAATATCGACTGGGTGGCAACTCTAGCTCCCACAATGCTCAGCATTCAGTTCCAGAATGTTTTTGTAATTTTACATTCCCGGAGAGTTGGAAGTATAGGCTTGCATTCCCAGCCTAATGCATAGCCATAGCTCTAGAAACCAAGGAAGCAACCATGGGGTAATAATATAATTTAACCTACAGATTTGGATGACGAATCAGCACCTACTCTGGAAGGCTATTCCATGCATCCACTCTCTGTTAAAGCGACAAGCTGTCTATTCTGGTATTTTAATGTTGTAATTGCTATGGGTATTGTTATAAAAACTGCTCAAAACATACTAATGCAAAACATAAACACTTTCTTATGATGTAGTTATTAATGATCAAGAAGCAGGTAAACTTTTACTACATTTCAGAAAATGTGATATATATGTCTTGGCTTGTCCATTACTGGTTGTGTTTTATTTCTTTTTTTGAGGTTTGGTTTTCTTTTTTTTTTATGTGTCACTTTCTTGAGCTGTTTAACAATGAAATGAAAGTAAGTAAAATGCTGATTCTGCTGTAGAAAGCATGACTTTAAAATCCAGTGTGGGAAGTAAACTGGTTTCATCTTAGGTTCAATCGCTCCCACATTTGTAATATACTGTTTCCTGTTTTTCGAAGGACTAAGATTCAGGTCATAAAGTTTATCTTTTGGCAGAAGCTGCAGCAATGTGTCGATATCTGTTTTGATCCAGTCGAGGCTTGGATAGGATTCTCAGTATCAGGCTAAGACCCAAGGGCAAGCGAGCTATTGTTCTGCAACAACACATTGGATGGCCAATGAAAGCCATGGATCTTGGGAACGTCTGTAGTCCACTGTAGAGTTGTAGGTTTGACGTGAGAGAGAGACACTCGTTTTTTGCATGGGATCCGCAGGGGGGACTTAGTTAAACGAGGGTCTCCCTCTGCGCTAGCAGAGAGAGCCGGTCGTCGACCAGACGGCGGCCTGCTTCCTATGGAAGCATGGCAGCTGTCGGTCAAAGGATAAACTGGCGTGTAGTATCAAAATTACTATCAAAAGTACCTGCCAGTTTATCCTCATACTAGGGACAATGGACATTTCAGTTGTGCTTCTATATTAGAACCACAAGTAAAAAAAAAACTTTAGTGTCCCTTTAAATCAATAGACGGTGGACTAGCTAGGCTCTCTCTAATGATAACAAGCAAGAAAAAGTGTGTCAGATACCCATAGTGCCGTAAATCGAGTTCACAACAACCGTACTACTTAAAAAAGAGAGACACAAACAAAATCCACTGCCGTGTGTACACAGTGATTACATCTGCTGTGTATTAGTGTAAAAAAAATGTGCTCTTGTGAAATACACACTGTGGGGTTCAGGGGAGGGCTGGCAAGGGGAGGCAAGGGGAAATTCCCCTCCCCCTCCCGGGCTGCTCTCTATCATGACTTGACAGGCTGGTGTTGCACTACTTTTCACTAGTAAATGCCCCAGTGCACCAAACTTTCTATTAAAATGTCTTGTTTGTGTATCAATCTCAGTATGCCTGTCTATTTGTGTCCATGTCTGATGATCAAGTTGCTCTGTGGACTACTAATCCCCCCCCCCCCCCCCCCCGCTGCCAGCCCTACCCTCATGGGCTTATTTTTCTTGTTTCTTGAAAGAGAAATTAAGGCAATTGAGCCGAATATGAGAATCTTTCCAATTCGGCTACTTTGGCCTCAAGTTTGAAATTCCCTTGTCAATCCCCTGCAGTTCTCTCTTCCATGAATACAGCCCTGTATCTGGTACATAGGATCCGTTTAATAGACTTGTACTTGTTTCATTTAAGCTCAACCCTTTTCCTATTCCTTGTTTGCCGCTGTTGATCTCAAAGAAGGCAAAAAAATCTTATTTCGGCAAATTTGAATTCTTCTTTCAGTGGGGACAACATTCGTTCTTGACTCCAAATGGTAATCAGATTTCTCCTTCGATCAAAAAGCACTAAATCAATATTAATCCAAATACCAATATAGCCATCTATGTTCTAGGTCCCTTTTAAAGGCATCTAACGTATTTGCTAGCACCACCTCCTCACGCAGTGAATTCCATACCTTTATTGTCATAGACTTAATCTCCTATCTCCAAGTCTTAGCGAGTGACCTCTTGTCCTCTGTACCATTCTGTTAATGGACAGTTCTTTAGAAAGCCCTTTGTATGAGTCCTGTAAATATTTAGTTAACATTATCATATCCCCTCTAAGACGCCGTTTCTCTAGCGTGTACAAATGTAAATTTTCCAGCCTTTCTTCATAACTAAAACCTTCCGTTCCCCTTATTAGTTTTGTATCCCTTCTCTGCACTTTGCCAAGTTCCACAATGTCTTTATTTAGAATTGGCGCCCAGAATTAAACTGCATGTTCAAGGTGAGGTCTTACCATGGACCTGTAAAAAGGCAAAATAATATCTTCCTTCCGTGAGTCAATACCCCTTTTTAATACATACCAATATCTTTTTGGCCTTTGCAGCCCTCCAGCTGGCACTGTGCACTAAACTGTTGTATTTGGGATGTTCTCATACATTCACATATAGCGTTGGATTTTGTTTTGTACTCTTCTTAGTGATTACCGGCGAACAAAGGTCTCTCTCCCTCTGTCCTAGTACATATACAAAAACAAATAACCATCCAGCAACTATTATTGCACAGACGAAGAAGAGTTAAGGGTAAAATAATGGAAATTAAGTTAGTAATTTTTGGGGTAGACTTCCCTATTAGATGATAAAGGCAATAAAACAAAAAACATTATTCTAAAAACAAAGCAACTTTAATATTTGATGTGTGAAGAATTTTTTGTTTTTTAAAAGCGTCTCAGTTAAGATTTTTTGTGTGTGAGGCTGTATGTTTTATTGATGTATATTTCTGCTAACGCACAAAT
Source organism: Pelodytes ibericus (assembly GCA_036172795.1). Lineage (NCBI taxonomy): Eukaryota > Metazoa > Chordata > Amphibia > Anura > Pelodytidae > Pelodytes > Pelodytes ibericus. The sequence goes on along the minus strand of CM069858.1, from coordinate 14,113,900 downwards.
GGCTTGTGGCCTCTCTCCCTGCAGCTCCTATGGCTTTTGGTCTAGTGGTGACGGCAACAGAAGGCCAGACTATCACTTTACCGTGTTCTTACAGCGTGAAAAGAGACAGTGATGTCACCACCATGTGCTGGGGACACGATAGCTGCCCCAACTCCAAATGTAATGCACCTCTAATCAATACCGATGGATACAAAGTGACTTATAGGTCACTGGATCGTTACCTGCTGAGAGGGGACATTGAAAATGGCCGGGTGTCCCTAACAATTCTGAAAGTCACTATGGAGGACCAGGGTATCTACTGCTGTCGAGTGGAGCACGCCGGTTGGTTTAATGACCTGAAACTCAACATCCAACTGAAGGTGGAGAAAGGTAATAGTGGTTTATAAGGTAGAGGGCAAATTGTGACTAAATTATTTATCCTAGTTCCCTATGGACAGGGTCACTTTACCCACCCATCAAAGCCAGGCTGCCTTTAGGAGAGGCAAAGTAGATGGTGATAATAAAATGGCAGAGTGGTAAGATCTGGGGAACTGTTTAGAGAAGGGTTGAACTAGGGCCATCGTTAACTTTACTCCACCAGCATATTTTTTCCCTAGAAAACCCCTAGTCAACAAAAGTAGGCAATTCGGAAGAAGTCAGTACTGGGGTGAGAGAGGGGGAAGGGTAAGGGAGTATTTTGCTCCCCCCCCCCCCCCGTAAAATATCCTGTGGATGCCCATGGGTGTTATAAATAAGAAAATAATAGTATTTAAAACATATTTTTCCTTAATCTAGGCATTGGCTTGCAAATCTGTTAAACTGATGTATGTTTTTATGCTCCGTGTTCAAACAATGTGTCACTTTAAAAGAATAATGCTAATAATCCTTCTGATGTAGGGGAGATGGCAATGCATATAATAGATTTAAAAAAAACACAATAGCATGAGTGAATATTGGATTTTATTTTCCTTCCAGCTCCACCAACCACTAAGCCGACCACTAGACCAACCACTAAGCCGACCACTAGACCAACCACTATGCCGACCACTCCACCAACAACCCAACCAAAACCACTAACAACAACCCCACCCATAATTAATACTCCACTTGCCACCACAGAGCTGGTATTGGACGATCTACACACAGGTACAGTAAATATTTTCTTTGTATAAAGATATACTGCTTGTACACGGTGATATTAACAAGCAGCAGGAGCTGGGGCGGCAAAGCGTTTGGAAAGGGCTTAACCAGGACCCCCGTTAAGTTTATTACACAAGCATATTTTCCTGTAGCATTTCTAAATGAAAGAAGGGTTTTCTCATACTGTGTATATGTTAATTTTAGGGGGCTTTTGAAAAAAAAAAAACACTCTGTCCTATAAAAAATAACTATTATTGTACTATTCAATATAAATTTACATGTTCAGTACAGTCAGGACCTCTAATGGCCTTACGCGCTATGAGTAAGCTCCTTAACACAAAACAAGGAAGCAAGCTCCTTAACACAAAACAAGGAAGCAAGCTCCTTAACACAAAACAAGGAAGCAAGCTCCTTAATACAAAACAAGGAAGCAAGCTCCTTAACACAAAACAAGGAAGCAAGCTCCTTAACACAAAACAAGGAAGCAAGCTCCTTAACACAAAACAAGGAAGCAAGCTCCTTAATGCAAAACAAGGAAGCAAGCTCCTTAACGCAAAACAAGGAAGCAAGCTCCTTAACGCAAAACAAGGAAGCAAGCTCCTTAACGCAAAACAAGGAAGCAAGCTCCTTAACACAAAACAAGGAAGCAAGCTCCTTAACGCAAAACAAGGAAGCAAGCTCCTTAACACAAAACAAAGAAGCAAGCTCCTTAACGCAAAACAAGGAAGCAAGCTCCTTAACACAAAACAAGGAAGGGGTCCTGATTGTACCAGCCATGTGAATCTTTATTGTAGACTATAATAAAAGTTATTTGTTATCGGACAAATTAACTTTAAGCTGTAGAATACAATGTAATGCTATTGCTATTCTATAAACCGAAATAGAGTCCCCATTCATACGAATAGGTCAATTAAATTAGGTCAAATTTATTACATCTGAGAGTCAAATAGAACCTAATTCTAATTGTTTTGGGTGCTAAATAGTACAGTATTTTTAATTTGTATGTATTTATGTTATTTGAAGTTATTTCCCTATCCATATTTGTTTGCAGGGCACTTGTCCTACTCTAACCCACATTTTAATTCTTTTTGCAGCCCCTCTAGCCCTTTCCATGACTATTTTAGAGGCCAAAAGTCCATGTCCCCATTGACTTCAATGGGGTTCGGGTTCGGGGTCAAGTCCGGGGTCAAGTTCGAGCACGGACCCGGACTTTTTCCAAAGTTCGCTCGAACTTCTCGAACCCGAACATCCAGGTGTCCGCTCAACTCTACTCAGCATATGAATGTTATTTGATATTGGAATGTTTAGGTTGTTAATGTGTCGCTTTCACTTTTCCTCTCTTTTATACTGGTTTTTTTATATGGTTATCATTTTCATTACAAGTTATTACCCTTTTCCATCACTAGAGGGCGTTGTATGATCACAAACGAAATGGCCATCGGCAATGGTCCATGAGTAGAGCATCATCATCCGCCCGTCTCCTTCCTATGCGATATATATGCCTGGAGTTATTACCGTGGCAATATAAAGTTTGATGGAGACTTTTTATATTATATATCATGCAAAGGTTAAGTTAGGCTAGGCAGTAAGCCCATTTAAGCCATACTAGTATCCAGACAGGTTATAAATATACATTTCTAAATTTTATGTATATCATATCACAGTGATTTTACTTTATAAAATAGGACGTGAGTCAGACAAGTTTTAATGTTTTATGCAATGGATTTTAAAATAAAAAATTATAAACAATCATTTAAGATCAATTGTTTCTCTCTAATGTGTTGTTTGTTCATTTAGTTGTTGCTAGTTTGTCCATCTCTGCTCTGTGTCTGTTGAACAGATATTACCAGGGCGATACCCGATGATATAAGGAGAGTAATGACCACCATTCGTGAATTCAACGATTTGGCAAGTACTTACACGCGGGAAAGCACCACAGATAATGAACAAAGGATAACAGAACTAGCAGGGGAAGAAGAGATAACAGAAGGCCGGCATTCAGGTAATTAGCTAATAAAAAGGTACCTTGGTATACATAGTTACCAGGTAAACCAGTTTATTATTAGATATGACTTAAGCTTTTAGTATTTTAAATGTTGATGGTACTTTTCACTCTAATCTAGTTTTATGCTTCTCTTTATCAATGTTCCAGAGAAAAACATTGAGGATCGTCTGCCTACCAGATTCTCCACATGGTCCACCCAATCTACTAGCCTCACGGAAGATGATCCTGGCATCACTGGTAACCAAGCTCTATAGATTGTTCCACAATTCACCACTTTGAATAGAATAGTAAAATATTTAAAAGGCTGTTATTTGTGTTTCATTTACCAATGTCTCTGGTATAAATTGGTTGGTTGGTAGTCCCGGGGTGTTATTTTATAACATATTTTTGATACTTTGCTGGTTTCCGACACTACCAAGCTTTTCAATGTATAAGTGGTGCACTATATGACATATGCAGGATCTGGGGGCGGTGCACTATATGACATATGCCGGTTCTGGGGTGCCGTCCAAATAATCGTTTTTGACATTACCAAGCAGGCAATAAACCCTGAGCACATATAATACAAAACTGGAGCGTTCTAATTAATTCAAAAGTAAAAATAGAATGTAAATGTACAGAGTTATAAAATGATAGTGATACAGGTTCAAGGTTCACCTTGGGGAAGTCCGAACAAGCGTGCTAAACGCGTAGTACGTAATGCTCAAAGCTGTATCTACTCTAAACACGCTCATTGCTCGTATATACCGGTTATACACCTCTATCCTATCCCTTCCTCTCTCTACTTCCACGTCTCTGATCTTTACGATTTCAAACTTAAAGCCAATAGGTGTAAGATAGGCACAAAAATGCACACAGACATAGGAAAACGTATGAATATTCCAATATTTAGTATTAAAGGAATGAAATTGTCACCGATTTGCAGAATTGGATGAGTGCATAAAACTGAACCTATCATCTATTTCCTTGAACCAGTTTATGCCCAGGTTGAACACACTTGCTAAGTAAATCTATTTACTTCCCTCTGCCCCCAAATAAACTCCCCTCTCTCTGCAAACCTCTTTAGCACACTATACCCTCACATTGTTTAACCCACCAGTACATCTCCAAGTCTCTCTACGCAGTCAGAGTCGTTCTTGCCTAGTGGCCCCTGTGCCAATGGCCTTTCCCTGCAGAACGAATGCCAACATCTTGTATATTGTTACTGCTCTTGTACAGATGATGCCGCCGTGACAGTGGATGATGCCCACTTGCTTCCTTCTCAGTCCGTCATAGAAGAGACAAAAGACAACAGGAAATATGGTACTGAGCATCTGTAATATTTCCCACTCTGCCATTTATACAACTGTCTGTCTGTCCACCTGAACTTTTACCTAGAAGGTTACATTGGGTCGGGGGGTTATGCGGAGTAAATTGTGGAGTGCTCCCAAACAGTCTAATTTTAACAGAAGGAAAGTTGGCAACAATTGTATAAACATAATGGAAATGAGAGGTTTGGGTTATGTGGATCGGCCAAAGCATAAGCGAGTTTGCCCTCCATGTCAAGGCCTAGAAAAGCATCATGGCTGCAGGCATGTACCATACAATGTGAATGGCAGTTTATTTAAGCCTTCCCTCAATTAACCTGGACAGCTAGCTGCAACCAAACTTGCACATAGATGATACATACAGCCGCAAACTGTTCCTCCACTTTCCTTGATGTTTTTGTTTGAAGTATTAATGGTGTTTTTCTTTCTAGCTGATTTCTTTGATGCGTTATCAGTAAACCTCACAGTACAAGAGAAAAAGGTAAGAGGTTCACGCTATAAACCTGTTAATGAGGTCTATAGACAATCCGGTGCGTATTATATCTCTTTAGGTCATTTATTTACTATTGTAAAGTGCAAACTTACCCACTGTACACAAATCCCCCAAAAGAGAACCCCTTTTTAATGCCAGGGCCAATAATCTATAGGGAGGTGTTTGGACTTCAGGCCCCTCCAAGAACCCCAGTCATGGAGGCTATCAGGATTCACTTTGTGACAGCTGGTATAGCCTTTTACAGCATGTGACATGGGCCAATGTTATCCTCCTCTCTCTAGGGCCCCTTAGTATAATGGCAGTCCTGTCTGAGTGTAACTGTCTCCTTCTCGATTTTCCAGCTGGCTCCGGCTTTCGAAAAATAACTTTGCGTTTTGCTTGGGTACTTCATTTATTATGAACCGATCAGAGAATTGTAGCTTTTTTATTTCCTGTTTTACACTTCCCCAGAGTTTGAAATGACTTATACATGAGTGTGTGATTTATACATGCTCGTTGGAGTGTATTTTTTAGTAAATTGTCATTGAAAAACAAAATAGTTGGAGGAAAATGTCTGAAGGACAAAAAAAAAAAAACCGAGGAGGTCAATTACAAACACAAACAAGGACACATTGCCACAGAGTCATGTGTTCATGAGACCTTAGCTAGTGAGATGGAGCTAATTCTTGCAAGAATCTGATCAATATCCAAATTTGATTCCTGGTGAGTTCAACTCAGCATTTCATCCATCTGAGGTTGATAAAATGATTGCCATTAAGTTGGGTAATATCATCATCATTCCCAGAATACACTTAGTACAGAAAGACAATCTTAAGGTTCCATTCGTGATAAAAAAGATTTGTGCTGATCTTCTGCACCATTGCACTGCTCCATCATGCACACAAGGCCAGCGGTTGCACCTTTATGCATATATTATCTTTGTGATTTAACTTGTAATGTTGTTTTTTATTTATTTTTTACCAGAAAACTGGAACCTCGCTTTACATTCTGATTACTGTGATCAGCGTAATGGTGATTGTTTTAGCGGCCTTCACTCTACTGGTTCGGAAATTCCGAGGTGAGTCGGAGAATTTGATTAGAACGGACTTTAGAGTTTCGTCGCCTCTTTAAGTGTTAGAAATATAGGTGAAGGAGGTGGATGTACATACCCTACGCACCTCTGGGAAAATAATATGGAAATAAAAAATAATTGAAATAGCTTTTTGGGCATAAAATACGTGGGAAGTAGGTGGGACATGATAACAAACGGGTTCCAATATAGATAATAAGAGGCGGGCGAGGCTAACAAAATTGTAAGCGCTCTGGGGAAGACCTTCGACTAATCCATGCCCATTTCCCATCAGAAGCACCTTAGAAAGGGGCACGCTAAGCCAGAGACGGCCTATGATATTGTACTGCCTGGGTTCAACATGGTGACGAAGGTGGTAATTTTCCTCCTCTCTTTAAGTGCCTCTTGGGATCTTGGACCCCCCCCTCCCGGACCTATTGTAGGGCCGGCTCTGCTACAGGCAAATGCTTATTAGGATGGCCACAAATCCATGATTCTGAATGGAGATGTCCAGTTTACTGATATTACCGGTAGGGTTGAAAAATGTAGTATCTTGGTCTGCTAAAGGGACCCTGTCAACCTAAACATTGCTTATACTGTAAATGCAAAGAATACAAAAAAGTGCTTAAAATGTGTCTCTGGAGTCTGATGCTTATGACATCACCTGGTGGCCTGGATCAGCACACTTTGCAAAGTAAGTATACAAACAGTGGTGGTTTACCCAACATAGGATCTAAAGTAGCCCTGATGGAGTCGGCTGTGCAGTCCTAAGCCAAAAGCAATATAGAGAGTTGCAGACGGAACGAGCTTGTGTACGGGCAAACGATGGAGTCACTTATAAGCTAAACTGGCGAAGAGCATAAGTGACCACAGTGAAGAAATAATTAAGCAATCAGACATAAGAGCATTTTTTTTAGGCAAATCCTAAATTCCTCAGGGGACTTACGAAACGCGTAGGGATACTCAGTCTGAATCAAGCCACATATTTCTCTCTTATTCTATGCATTTGCTTGCAATGCTGCTAACACAATCTATAGAAAATATTTCATGGTTTTTCATTCTCTACATTCGCAGTATAAGCAATGTGTAGGTTTAAGTCCCTTTAAGCCCATTAAAAAAAATCGCTGTGAGATTTGTGATAGTAAAAATGGCTGCCTCGTTTTAATTAAATGCACATGAATATTGGAAATGGTCCGACGTGGCAGTACGTTCTACGGTCATGTGTGAGATGAAGCTTTAAATTCTCGGGTTCCTAACCTATAAATTTGCTGCTGCTCTAGAGGTACAACAGATGGTGTGAAAAAGGTTAAGTATCCCTTACAGTACACAATAAGGACATTGCAGGCTGCCAAGGGCATACGTGATCTTAAAACTGGCCCCAGAATTTCATTGTGTAGATGATGAACTAAACTCAACTCATCGTTTATGGAGTTAATGGGGTTGTGCTCAGGGACTGTTTAAATCAGGATAATTGGATTGAAATTAATATTAAAATCTCTGAATGTTTATTTTAATCTCAAATTATTTAATTGTAGTTACTAGTCAGGGGACTAGTAGAGAACTCAGACCCACTGGAGAGAACAGATCTGCAGTGCTATGGTGTGAAAGTTGATCTACCGTTGCCATGGCCCAGTGGTATATCCATGGATGATGTTTTTCCCAAGGGGCTTTCACAGAACTGCCTGACGTTGTGCACCTTTTGGTCATGTGGGGACTGTAAATACTGGAGGTGTGGTGCACCAGGACCTTCCAGCAGAAGGGGTATCATAGCACGTCACAACACACAAGGAATCTCTGATCCCCCACAGTGTTTCAATCCTGGGTGATGTCTAGTGATATAATGTAGGACATCACATGATGATGCAAACTGTCACTGGGCGCCATATAGGGGGGTGGAGTTGGTCCTGCACTCTAACTCGTAGTATTATATTCCCCAGAGGAGATCTGATCTATTGCAGAGTCACCACAATCAATAACATTTTGTCCAAATTTTTGCTGCAGTGGGGCTGATGACGGGTTAGCCCCCCCTTAAAAAAGATTGTTAATATTGCATATTTTAGAGTAGATCTAATGGAAAAAAAACTGATTTAACAAACAGAATTATTAACTTAAAATTCATAATAAGGGGGGGGGGGGGGGGGGCTAAACCAGGTGAGGTATAACAACCTGGCTTATTATTACATACTGCAATTATCTTCTATAAAGAGAATTATTGACTTACAGGAACAAAGTTTGTCTCCCGGTAAATCAACTATAGGATCAATATATAAGTTTGGGCATCAATTTCTCACATAGGTGTAAATCAGTATTAGCCAAAAAATGTCTTCTACCACTTACTTTACCAATGCTCTACCTAATTTTAACATATACCTGTTACACCAGCGAATTAAGAAATGGGATTATTAAACGCCCAGTCTTTAAATAAATACCAGATATTGTATCAGTTGGTATGTGTTTAACACTTGACTGTTTGGCTCCCAAGGTTACTCATAAAACCAAATCACAATAAGAGTCAAATAAGTATTATCTCAATAACAAACTGAAGTGTAACAATACAAGAACTACACAGAACTGCAAGGTATTCTTAGAGAGTTATATTCAATAACCAAACACAATATCCACACACTGGAATAGCTTAAAGCATAACAAGGTTTAATGATAACTCTACAACAAAATATATGAAATATAACATAGGTTTAAAAATAAACATTGCTAAAATGCTCAGACTTAACGACTAGTTACTGCTCAGTCAAGTTGAATAAATGAAAACTGATACTATGAGGGGCATGTACTAAAAAAACGTAAATATATTTTATGTGCAAAACTATTTTTGCGCTTTGCTCCTATTGCAATGTACTAAGCATGTAACCCTCCAATAGTACATACGAGCAAATTGCGAATAAAAACGGGCAACTTTGCGAATATTTTTTCCATCTCTTTTGATAGCGCTCGCTAAAAACTGGTGTAATTTTCACACGCTAATAAGAATTATTCTTCACAAAATATTCACAAAGCTCTTTCGCGCCCGTAAATCTAATCGCAATTTATTAGCGCAACCGGAAAAATGCGTGCCAAATAAAAATAAACGGAAGAGGCGCCAATCAGGGGGAAACAAGCGCAAAATGTTACATATAGTTGCAGATTGCTCCTTACTCACGTTTTACCTATTTTTTTCCCCCACTGCACTTGTTTAGTACATGACCCCCTTAGTCTCAAATGTTATGATGACAAACTGTGTCCAGAGCCAGGAGAACTCGAGGAATTGAGAACTTCACCTTGTCCTTCTCTCTTTTCTCTCTAGCCGGTAAGGGAAGAAGACGCTATCTGTTCCATAAGAATCCCAGGTAGGTTTGTTGTGGGGTTGTCGATATTATTTTCTAGAGCTGGAAGATTTGGCGAGCGGGGTTCGTCATACACGGAACCATTTAAGACTTACAATGAGCCAGCGAACGACCCTCTACCTTTATCTACATTTCCAAGTACCGTAAATCCCTTTGGAAGGTTGTATGTATATATGAGGGAACCTCATCATGTAGAAGCAGGCTGATAATAGACAAAGCCCTTATATAGGCAATAGGATGTCCTCCAACACCCCCCCCCCCCTCACCCCCCTTCAACATTATTGGCTCATCTGTGATACATGTTTAATGGCTCTCTTTAAGAGACTATTGTGAGTGTAGAGAATGTGGTGTCTCCTGTTTATGACATCACCTTGAGGCTTCGTATGCAAATTAGTTGAGTCTCAGTGACAATAGTGCATTGGCATGATGTCATAATCAAGAGGCACCACCAACACTTTTAAAAACACGTTTCCCTTAATTCATGCATTTGGTTACAACTCTTTTAACGCAATGTACAGAGAATGAAAACATTTTTCAGAATTTTTATTTTGGGGGCTTGGGAGGGAGGAGTGGCAAATCTAGAGTGACAAATCTACGGCATATGGGTAGACCTCTGTGCATGCGCAGCATCCATTCCGCTGTGTCCTGAACATCTGGGATAGCCCTAGAAGTGGTATGCCACGTGCGGCCCCATCAATGTTTTCTTCGATTTATTTTGCCATCTAGTGGCACGGAGTCTGTAGTACTTGTACCTAGTAGTGTCTGACATGTAACGTTTGCGCTTACCTGCTTTGACTCTTGACTTGCTCCTTCCAGTATAGAGTTGGTCACACATGCCGAGGGTGAGCTGAATGAGAAGGACGACAATGTGATAGGAGCTGACAATGTAGAAAGAACCAAAGCGCTGGATGAAGAAGAGACAAGCAAATTAACCATGATGGAATCAAGAGACTGACAGATTACGTTCAATGGAACAACAAGACTGATATATAAGATATAACACCTGGGTCCGTAACCCAACAAATAGCACAAATAGTTAAAAGAATTCTAAGGGCTCAAAAATAACAATAATTCATGCATTAACATACAAAGTCCATAGTACAAACATATCCATATCAGTCTTTTGAAAGTTTTTGAAGGACAGAATCTGACTGCACATTTTGCCACAGTCTGACTCAACCCAGACTATTCTATAAAATGATGAATGCAGAATTGCAATGGGCATCACTTGTGGATGCATCACTTATGTGTGCACATGCAGAATGTCTGCCCATTATATTCAGTACTGTACAGCTGTACTCTGTGAAATGTATAGCAAACAAAGAGGGCGGGGCGTTCCTGGTAGAAAAAAAAAAAAAGTTTATTTCTCCAACGTTTACATATTTTCTACCATAAAAGACAATTGGAAATACTAAATCCTAGACTAGAATTATACCAAAAACACTGGCTAAATTATAGAATAAACATTGTTTTTGTAGCGAGTCACTTATAAACATTGACTTATCGTTTAAAGGACAACTGTCACCGAAAAAAGACACTTATGTTTAATTGGAAGATTGCATTAATTGTAGTCATAAATAGAAATGCTTTAATGAAAGAATGCAAATAAAGTACCACATCAAGCCCTCTCTGCTCTAACAGGGGGCAGACATCTTGGGTCAGATGTGTCAGAACTTCCTTCATCTGACCCCGGATTAACAACATGTTTGCCCCTGAGGTATATCCAGCAAAGGGGACTCGGGACTGGCTAATCTATGTCCAATGCAATTTTACTGGTGGGCTTTGCCTATCTAAACTACTTTGATGGTGGGCGTAGGCTTCTTGCCCAATGGTCTGATTGCTTTGTCTGACCCTGGATGGCCCGCCCAGTAGCATGCAGAGCTAAAATGATGTAAATATTATAGATATTCATGTGGCTGTCATTTAAGGATTGGGGTCCAAATATGGCTGGTGTGCCTACGAGATCCTACTTTCCCATCACTGTTTTATATCTCCTGAAATGTCCTCCCCCCTATATGATCACACACAGCATTATCATGATTGTTATTAACCTTTATTGTGCCAATAATCTACTCAGGGCTGTACATATAATTCTCTCAGGCACAAGGAGCACTATAATAAACATTACAAATTTAATTCTGTGAGATTGTTGTATTCCTTTTCAGAGTCTGCTAGTGCATTGCATATCTCCTTCTAGTCTCACTATTATTTTAGAGGGGCAGTCCCTATTTTGCACCCCCTCCCCCCTCTTTCCTCCTCTATTGTCCCTCTTTCCTCCTCTATTGTCCCTCTTTCATCCTCTATTGTCCCTCTTTCCTCCTCTATTGTCCCTCTTTCCTCCTCTATTGTCCCTCTTCCCTCCTCTATTGTCCCTCTCCCCTCCTCTATTGTCCCTTTTTCCTCCTCTATTGTCCCTCTTTCCTCCTTTATTGTCCCTCTTCCCTCCTCTATTGTCCCTCTTTCCTCCTTTATTGTCCCTCTCCCCTCCTCTATTGTCCCTCTTCCTCCTCTATTGTCCCTCTTTCCTCCTCTATTGTCCCTTTTTTTTGGGGGAGCTCAGAATGTTTAGTTTGTATGACTGTATCACAGATTCCACAGCAATAAAACTCACAATAAAGGAAGTTTAAACTGAAGTACATATTTAATTTTAAAAAATAATAATAATTTTGGTAAATAAAATACTTTATTCTTATTCTAAATGACTTATCAAATGACATAAATAGTGACCAATTGGCCTTAAAGTGGCAGAAATTGTCCTGATCAAGCCCCACCCATAGCCACGCCTTTCGGCCACTCACACAAAAAATATAAAAGTACCCCTCTGTGGACATTTGGAATGTTGGGCGGTATGGAATTGTGTTTTATTCTTCAGTTAGTGAATAAGCGTTATAGGTCGGGGATACTAGAAGGGAAATATTCTGTATTTCATCAGAGCTGTGCCTTGTGTGGCAAATCCTCCATCCATTCCATCACCTTCCTGGAGGGATAAACCAAATGGTAAATTATATTATGTAGAAAAACTACCACAACAAGAGAGGCAAATGTTTAAAAGTCATATCAGGAAGTATTACTTTACTGAGGTTGTAGTGGATACAGGGAATTGCCTTCCAGCGGAAGTGGTAGAGGTAAACCCAGTGAAGGAGTTTAAGCATGCGTAAGATAGGCACAAGGCTATCCTAGATATAAGATAGGGAACTGGGGACTAATAAAAGTATTTAGAAAATTGGGCAGACTAGATGGACCGAATGGTTCTCATCAGTCTATGAGTCTCTGGTATTTTACGTGCAATGCTCGAACCCACACAAACATTTTTTTATTACCATTATTTTATTGCAATTTAGCACAGATCTGTTTGGGATATATTCCAATTAAGTTGGGCTCTCCTACGGCGGGTTATTATTTAGGATGATAAATCCTTTTCTACAAGCAGAGTGAATAAAAATAAAATGTGTTGCTCTCAGCACCCATGGGAACCCTGTAATACGGCCCAGCTATCACTAAGCTCGAGGTGTTAAGCCTTTGGTTGATCTGATTTTGTGTAATGATAGGAGAGTTTGGTCCTGCTTGCACAGCTGAATCTAGAGTCAGCTTCTAGAATGCGGAGCTAGGGAGTTTAAAGGTGCAAAGACTGACACTTAGTTTTATGGTCACAGCCTTTTAACAACAGCTTTTATGCCTCCCTCAGTGATTATTTTCTGCTTGTTTTATAGCAGACTTGTATTTTTCCAGGTTTTGAGTAGTGTGTAAAATGGCAGCTAGGAGCACTCACAGGAACATTTTTTTTTGTGTTTTTCTACCAGTTAAGCGAATTCCACTATCTGATAAATAGCACCAAGAATAGCAAAATACTAAATTGGACTACGGTACTTAAAGAGACCTCACCACTGAAACGGACATCAGCTGAACACTGCATACACTGTGAATTTACAAATATAGATAAAAATATATAGGTATACATTGCATTAGCAGAACTGCAAGCAGGAGAAGAATGAGTTCTAAAAGTGTCTGTGGAGTCTCCTGCTTATGACATCACAAGTGGCTCGATATGCAAATTACACAATTTCCTTTGAATAGCGGTTGATTTGCATATGAAGCCACTGGTGAGGTCATAACCAGGAGACACAACAATACACTTATTTGCATATACATTTATATTACATAGTAATTTAGGCGTTTGCTTGAAATTTTTATAACACAAAGTAGAGATCATTTTTTTATTCACAGTATGAATTAATTTCAGGTGACAGGAAGTATTACATTACTGAGAGGGTAGTGGATGCATGGAATAGTCTTCCAGTAGAAGTGGTAGAGGTTAATACAGTGAAGGAGTTTAAGCATGCATGGGATAGGTATAAGGCTATCCTAGATATAAGATAAGGCCAGGGACTAATAAAAGTATTACTTTACTGAGAGGGTAGTGGATGCATGGAATAGTCTTCCAGTAGAAGTGGTAGAGGTTAATACAGTGAAGGAGTTTAAGCATGCGTGGGACAGGTATATGGCTATCCTAGATATAAGATAAGGCCAGGGACTAATGAAAGTATTACTTTACTGAGAGGGTAGTGGATGCATGGAATAGCCTTCCAGTGGAAGTGGTAGAGGTTAATATAGTGAAGGAGTTTAAGCATGCGTGGGATAGACACAAGGCTATCCTAGATATAAGATAAGGCCAGGGACTAATGAAAGTATTACTTTACTGAGAGGGTAGTGGATGTATGGAATAGTCTTCCAGTAGAAGTGGTAGAGGTAAAAACAGTGAAGGAGTTTAAGCATGCGTGGGATAGGCACAAGGCTATCCTTGATATAAGATAAGGCCAGGGACTAATAAAAGTATTACTTTACTGAGAGGGTAGTGGATGCATGGAATAGTCTTCCAGTAGAAGTGGTAGAGGTTAATACAGTGAAGGAGTTTAAGCATGCGTGGGACAGGTATATGGCTATCCTAGATATAAGATAAGGCCAGGGACTAATGAAAGTATTACTTTACTGAGAGGGTAGTGGATGCATGGAATAGCCTTCCAGTGGAAGTGGTAGAGGTTAATATAGTGAAGGAGTTTAAGCATGCGTGGGATAGACACAAGGCTATCCTAGATATAAGATAAGGCCAGGGACTAATGAAAGTATTACTTTACTGAGAGGGTAGTGGATGTATGGAATAGTCTTCCAGTAGAAGTGGTAGAGGTAAAAACAGTGAAGGAGTTTAAGCATGCGTGGGATAGGCACAAGGCTATCCTTGATATAAGATAAGGCCAGGGACTAATGAAAGTATTACTTTACTGAGAGGGTAGTGGATGTATGGAATAGTCTTCCAGTAGAAGTGGTAGAGGTTAATACAGTGAAGGAGTTTAAGCATGCGTGGGATAGGCACAAGGCTATCCTAGATATTAGATAGGGAACTGGGGACTAATAAAAGTATTTAGAACATTGGGCAGACTAGATGGACCGAATGGTTCTTATCTGCCGACACATTCTATGTTTCCAAAGGGTCAGTCTTGATACCCAGCTCACACGCTTTTTAAAAATATGCAGGCGTTCATTTACAAAACTATGTAAATTGTTAGCTCGTTAGCTCTAGCCGATCCCTTATACGGTCTCACATGTAACCGAGCCTCATAGAAACAGGCTCATGAATACGTAGCGATGGTGTATAAAAGTTCACTTTTGTAAAGACTTCCACTCTTTACCATACTGTAGCATTAATTAACCATTATCTACACATGTAGCAGAACTGTATGTAAATGCATAGATTCACAGTCCTAGTTTGAACCAAGATGGCTAGTTTTGGTAGTTGTGTCCCACTTAGTCCAGCCTTATTGTAATCACCATAATAATAATAATTAATAATAATTAATAATAATAATAATATAACATACTTACACTACATTGTGTGAAATATAAAGTTGCTAATGTATGTTACCTGATAGCTGACTTTCATGACCCAGAGAGGCCTGGTATTTGGATACGGACGTCCATTAGCAAGAGTAGGTTTACAGAGTAACCACTCATTGCCAGGGGTTGCACCCTATAGGTGTCTGTGGCCACATATAAGGCAGCAGCATTCAGTTCATGGAATGAAGGGTCTGGAGGATCCTTGAATCAGGTAGGACCCTACAGAATGACAAGGTTAGGTTAATCTGAGGGAAGGGAATATGTGTACTTGCCAACACATGACAGTATCTCACAATGGGCCAGTCCTAACCACTAATCCTGCATACAATATAGCTAATAAAACCAAAGGAGAGGAAGACAAGGGGTTTACCTGTAGAAACAGAGAAGCAGGGGGGAGCATTAAGTTAGAAAGGAAAGAAGCCAAAAAACAAACAGAAAGAAGGCATTGACCTGGGACAATGTAAGGCACACGAAGAAACAAGCGAGAGAGAAATAAAGACTGGATACAGGGCAGCTGGCCTGGCTGGACATGTTAATATGCAGCAGTGATGTAATTATATTTATTCTACATTTCTAGATGCATCCCGTCCCATGTTCCGATGACATGTCAGTACGGGGACGGGAATCAAGAGGCAGCACCGACTGAGGTCTGAAACTTTGAATTGCACAACACCGTAGCTGCCTGAACAGCTCTTAAAGTGTTTGGGAAGTGGTAAGAGAGACATCGGATGGGGGGGGGGGGGGGGGGTGGCTTTGGGGAGACAGGGACATGGGAGGAAAGATACAGAGATATGGAAGAGGGGAAGAGAGGGAGAAAAACATTGGAGGAGTGGGAAACATGGGAGGGGAAAGAGAGACATTGGAGGAAAGAGACAGATGGGGCTATTCACTAAATGATGAGTTGAGGTGAGTAACAAGTGGGATAAAGTGAATAGCAGGTGAGTTGAAGTGAATAGCAAGTGAGCTGAAGTGAAAGTGAATAGCAGGTGAGTTGAAGTGAATAGCAGGTGAGTTGAGGTGAGATGAACATTTTCAGGGTCGTCGCTACCATTAGGACAGGTAGCCAATTTAGGGTGCCATGGGGGAAAACAAATCCGAATCACCCCCCCCCCCCCCAAGCGGAGTGTCATGGCTTCAGTGTGGTGAACGTGACCCGGGGTTTAAGAAGTGATACTGTGCATTTTGGAGTAGCTATGTGTCCCCTGTAAGGTCATAGCCTTCAATCTTCCACAGGGGCAGCACAGGGGATCCTCCCAAGGACACATCTGGAATCCGTTTTAAAATTACCTTATTTATTTACAGAGAACCATTATATTCTGCAGCTTTGCACAATGGGAAAGTAAAATGTAAAACAGCATCATAAGTTTACACCATGTAAGGAGAATCCTCATCAAACAAACTAAAAAAAAAACCCATATATTTCGCAAAATAACCTACTGTGTAAGGAGAGTTCATTGCTGGCCATCAGTGAGTACTTATCTGTAATTTAAATGATTAATTCCTCTTTGATAATAGAGTAACATTGATTGCTCGGAGATCAAAGATCAGGATACGTTTTTCGTCTGTTCCTTCTGAATAATTTCCCTGAGCCTCTAATTAGAAGACTTTTTAAGAGTCTATTTATTGAAATGTTGGGAATTGCACTGTATTGATGCACATTGTGTCACTGTTGAGCTGTTCTTCCAGAATATTATTACAATCACATAACTCAGGAGTCTTCTAGTGTTTTTTTTACAGAAACCTATGATTATGTGGTCTGTAAAGGATATTACCACAACTAGTGTCTTTTTTAATCAGCACTTTCATTTAAACAAGCATTTATTTTGAAGGGCCTGTTCCAATTTTGTTCCTAAATCTCCCTGTCCCAGTTTCCTACCCTGTGAGTGTATCACAGAGCTCCACAGCAATGGAACTCAGAGTAATGTGCAGTGTGTGAGTGTATCACAGACTCCACAGCAATGGAACTCACAGTAATGTGCAGTGTGTGAGTGTATCACAGACTCCACAGCAATGGAACTCACAGAAATGTGCAGTGTATGAGTGTATCACAGGGCTCCCCAGCCATATACATCACAGACATGTGTGGTGTGTATGAGTGTATCACAGAGCTGCACAGCAATAAAATCCACATATAAATGCGGTGTGTATGAGTGTATCACAGAGCTTCACAGCAATATAGATGACAGAAATTAAAACGAGCACTGGCATGGCACACTATTACTGGGCACTGACTGGCACACTATTACTGGGCACTGACTGGCACAATATTAATGGTATCTGACTGGCACACTATTACTGGGCTCTGACTGGCACAATGTTCCTGGGCTCTGACTGGCACAATATTACTGGGCTTTGACTGGCACACTATTACTGGGTTCTGACTGGCACACTATTACTGGGCTCTGACTGGCACACTATTACTGGGTTCTGACTGGCACAATATTACTGGGCTCTGACTGGCACAATGTTCCTGGGCTCTGACTGGCACAATATTACTGGGCTTTGACTGGCACACTATTACTGGGTTCTGACTGGCACACTATTACTGGGCTCTGACTGGCACACTATTACTGGGTTCTGACTGGCACAATATTATTGGGCTCTGACTGGCACACTATTACTGGGCTCTGACTGGCACACTATTACTGGGTTCTGACTGGCACACTATTACTGGTCTCTGACTGGCACACTATTACTGGTCTCTGACTGGCACAATATTACTGGGCTCTGACTGGCACAATATTACTGGGCTTTGAGTGGCACAATATTACTGGTATCTGACTGGCACAATATTACTGGTATCTGACTGGCACAATATTACTGGGCTCTGAATGACACAATATTCCTGGTATCTGACTGGCACAATATTACTGGGCTCTGAGTGGCACAATATTCCTGGTATCTGACTGGCACAATATTACTGGGCTCTGAGTGGCACAATATTACTGGTATCTGAATGGCACAATATTACTGGTATCTGACTGGCACAATATTACTGGGCTCTGAGTGGCACAATATTACTGGTATCTGAATGGCACAATATTACTGGTATCTGACTGGCACAATATTACTGGGCTCTGAGTGGCACAATATTCCTGGTATCTATAATTGTACAATTGTCACCTCGTGGGGCTCCTGTGTGTTGCATAATTAATGGCGGTCCCATGTGTGCATAATTATGGGGCGCTTGTGTGTGGCATATTTATCGAGTCCCCATGTGTGGCATAATTAAGGGACTCTTTTGTGTGGCATAATTATGGGGCATCTGTGTGTGTGTGTCGCATAATTATGGGGCACCTGTGTGTGTGGGTGGCATAATTAATTGGGCAGAGGTGAGGCATAATTTATGGGGCTCTGGTGTGGCATAATTTATGGGGCTCCTGTGTGTGGCATAGTTAATAGGCCATCTAAGGAATCTGTTTGGCATTGTATTGGAGGAAATCCAGGGGGGTGACACCATGAGTTTCCGCACCGGGTGACACCAACCCTAGTGACGCCCCTGTGGAGCTCCACAGCAATAAAGCTAACAGATATGTGCAGTGTGTATGTGTGTATCACAGAGCTCCACAGCAATAAAGCTAACAGATATGTGCAGTGTGTATGTGTGTATCACAGAGCTCCACAGCAATAAAGCTTACAGATATGTGCAGTGTGTATGTGTGTATCACGGAGCTCCACAGCAATAAAGCTAACAGATATGTGCAGTGTGTATGTGTGTATCACGGAGCTCCACAGCAATAAAGCTAACAGATATGTGCAGTGTGTATGTGTGTATCACGGAGCTCCACAGCAATAAAGCTAACAGATATGTGCAGTGTGTATGTGTGTATCACGGAGCTCCACAGCAATACAGCTAACAGATATGTGTAGTGTGTATGTGTGTATCACGGAGCTCCACAGCAATAAAGCTAACAGATATGTGTAGTGTGTATGTGTGTATCACGGAGCTCCACAGCAATAAAGCTAACAGATATGTGTGTATCACAGAGCTCCACAGCAATAAAGCTAACAGATATGTGTGTATCACAGAGCTCCACAGCAATAAAGCTAACAGATATGTGTAGTGTGTATGTGTGTATCACGGAGCTCCACAGCAATAAAGCTAACAGATATGTGTGTATCACAGAGCTCCACAGCAATAAAGCTAACAGATATGTGTAGTGTGTATGTGTGAATCAAGGAGCGCCACAGCAGTGAATCTCACAGTTATGTGTGGTGCGAAGGGGTGTATCACAGAGATTCAAAGCAGAAAGAGCAATTCAGACCACCCCAGACACGTTTTTATAAGCGGGGGCAGGGCTACTTGCTCTTTCCCCCCATTTATTTTTGAATTCTTTTTTATACATTTATTTTAATTTTTAATTTTCTTATTTTAACTTTGGTTTTCATTTTGGGAGGAATTTAGCCATGATGATCATATTGTGAGGTTATTTGGGGTCACACCAATGCATTTGCTATGGTTCGACATTTGGCTTCCGATATACCCTGAATCTTTATGGGCCATGAAGATTGTCATTTCTTGTGCCGAGCTTCTACAAAATATGGACAACAAGAGGAAAGAGGGATAGAGGGATTGGGAGTATTTTTCCAACTTGGCCACTTTGGCCTTAAAGGGACTGTCTGGTGTCCAAAATGCATCTTCCAAATATGAATGCACATTAATGTGCGTTCAAAGTACTATAAATTGCATGTTTTACATTTTGCATCAAATACTTACAACTAGATCAAATTGTGAAATGACAGCAGTTTTCAAGAATCCAGGACTGCCCACACTAGCTAAGTAAAAGTAATTTCCTTTTATTTTTCTGCAGGAACCAATGGAATTTCCTGTCTCTCTGGTGATGTCCTCAGACAATGTGTTGCACTGTTAAGAGATCCTACTGTGTACAAGAGCAAGTCTGTTACAGTCCACACAATGTATTCTATTCCAGCAGCACAGGAAGTGACTAAATGAAACAAAACTTTATATCCTCAGTGTCTATATAATCAGGGCTGCCGCACCTGCAGTAAACATGCAGAGTAATCACTGGGGGAGGGCTTGAGTCAAATATTAACAGTGTGATTTATACAGAATGCCTGCATCAAATCACACAGGGATCAAAGCCTGTGCCCTATACAAGCAGTGATCTTCCTCTTGCACCAAAGTGAGTTTGGGGACTAGACTGTCCCTTTAGGTGTGAAATTCCAGGCAATGCTCTCTTTCTTGACTAGACCCTTTAGAGAGCAAAGCATGCTGGGCATGGGTTTTATAACAGGTGATGATCCGGAGATTGAACATTGTTCTTTGAACACAGATGTTTATGAAAAGAATGAAAAATCGATGTGCCCACACACTATGACAGCTGGGCTCTTCACAGGTCTGAAACCTTATGAAAGCAAAATAAAATATTTATTTGTATTCTTTATAGTCTTTCATTACCACAGAACCTGCCTGTCCTTCTGCAACCTCTGGTTCTCTTACTTATTAAAGAATTGACTGGGCTTAGTGAACTTCACCCTGACACAGTGACACACCATCCATATAGAATCTATGAGTAGAAAATTGCATCCAACAGAGTGCTGGTTAAATAACCATATTGAAAATAACCTTCTTTTTAAAAAAATGTATTATATTTATTTTGAAATCTTACAAAACAGTACAAGTTGGATATAAAAAGATGTAGAAGCAGATATCATTAATACTCTTTCCTTCTTTGGTGGCCATGTTTCATCCTCTTGTTTCAATCTTTGTTTATTTATTTTTTTAAGGTTTGTTCCGGACAGCGATGGAGCCAGTTTGGTCAAAGAAGCCGAATATTGGAAATTTCCGGCTATACAAAATAGCTGGAGACTTTTCGAGCTAAGAGGCCATCAGGAAGACGGGGGAACAAATATTGATTTTTACTTTTTTTTCTGGGATGGAGGGGGACCGGAAGACATCATGGAATTGTTGGAGAAGGGCAACTTAACCCTACAAAATGTTCTACAACATTCCATCCTTGTATTCCATTGTCTGCTGCTCTGGCGTACCTGTTTTTATACTTTCATTTATTTGAAAAATGGTTTCTTCAGTAAGTATGACAGGAGGAACCCCTAGGAAACAGGAGTCAACACGGCTTCTGAAGATGTTCTCCTGATGTCGTTACCAGAGGGGCTGCGAGGAGGTTTGGAAACCAAGGTCTATTTCTTCAACAGAACAGCGCGAGCTTTAAGATTATATCCCGAAGGAGGTAATTACATGTCACATGGAGAGAAAATGCAGTCGGAGACAGTAAAATATTTTTCAGAGTGGAACCTCTACAGGAACAGCAAAAACAGGAAATTGCACCAAAAAAATAGAAGAAGAAAGAAATACCAGCTCCCTACTTTACATAAACATGGGAGAAGAAGTTGATTTGGCAGTTCAATTAATTAATCATTAACCTTAAAGGTGCTCTGTCACCTAAATATTATTCGCACTCTGAATATAGAGTTAAACATATAATCAAAAATGATCTGTTCATTGTGTTAGCAGGGCTGCAAGCGGATGCATAAAGTGGGAGATCAATCTGTTTGTAATGTGTTCTTGGTATGTAAATAAACTGCTTTTGAATGGAATTGTTTTTATTTGCATAACAAACCCCAAGGTGATGTCATAAACAGGAGACAGACTCTGTGGACACATTTGAAACACTTTATTTCCCTCTCAGTTTTATGTATTTGGCTTGGTGTTCTGGCATGTCCTGTGTGTGTAATCTGGGTGCAATGGAAAAAGCCCTATGTGTGAAATCTGGGTGCACTGGCAAGAGCCATGGGTGCAATCTTGATGCTCTGGCAAGAGCTATGTGTGTAATCTGGGTGCAATGGAAAAAGCCCTATGTGTGAAATCTGGGTGCACTGGCAAGAGCCATGGGTGCAATCTTGATGCTCTGGCAAGAGCTATGTGTGCTAACTGGGTGCCAGGGCAAGTCCTTTGTTTGTAATCTGGTTGCTGGGCAAGACCTGTGTACAATGCTTGCACATGCACGCCTATAAAAAAAAAAAGTGTGCATTTGCACAAGCATTACTTTCTTGTCCACTACTTGCATTTTGTCAAAAGATTAGGACTCAGTTTCAGAAATCTTCACCATCACTGGCATAGAGTTTCCTTTAATTGGAAGGGATTAAAAGGAAGGTCTGATCACCGAAATTGGCTATACACATTGTAATGCCTTGTAAAGTACTTTAATATGGATCCTTCGCAAATGTTAAAAATATGGGCAAAAAAAAAAATATTTGTTGGATTCCATAAGCAGCCAACAGAATCCTTGGTCAGTCTCATGCACTTGAATGCACATATTAAACTTTATTATTACTCATATAATACTTTATTAATATTTAATATTATTATATTAACAGTATTGTAATGTTTTAGGTGATAACTAGAGCTGTGTGTACTGGAACCCCATGGACTAGGCATTGCAGATCTTTCAAACTGGAATCTCAAAAGTTTTTTTTAGCAAATTTGATCTAAAAAAACCACAAGGGGTGGTATCGCTGCTGAGTGTTTTAGTAAACAAAGCCCCTCACTGATTAAACAGAATTTACTGATAAGACACAGCTGTGACGGACACACTATCGCTCATATCTTCCTCCAATATACATAATTTTTTTTAACATGTATAGCTTGGAGGAAAGACGTAACAGGGGAGATATGATTGAAACATTTAAATACATAAAGGGAATCAACACAGTAAAGGAGGAGAGTATATTTAAAGGAGGAAAAACTACCACAACTAGAGGACATAGTCTTAAATTAGAGGGGCAACGATTTAAAAGTGATATCAGGAAGTATTACTTTACTGAGAGGGTAGTGGATGTATGGAATAGCCTTCCAGCGGAAGTGGTAGAGGTAAACACAATGAAGGAGTTTAAGCATGCGTGGGATAGGCACAAGGCTATCCTAGATATAAGATAGGGAACTGGGGACTAATAAAAGTATTTAGAACATTGGGCAGACTAGATGGACCGAATGGTTCTTATCTGCCGACACATTCTATGTTTCTATATATAAACTAGATGGAGGGCCTCAGCAAAACATTCTAAAAAAGGATTCAGGAATTTTGATGCTGAAAAAAGTTTCCTTTTTACACAGATGAAGGGGTGGCACAGTTTGGCTTGGGGAAGGGGGGGGGGGGGTGCAAAAACAGTTTAGTTGTCCATGGTGCAACTTCATTAGCCCAACTGTTATTATCAGAGATAGACACGGATCAAGAGGCAGAACCAATATGTTGACTATATACGATATACGTGCTTCATTTAAATCAGAAGAGCATCAAATTCTGCTTACATGTCATTCTGCCTTATTTTCTTTTGAAATTGGTCAGCATTTTGCAAGATATTTTTGGACAACATGTTTCTCTCTAATGGTCACAGAGCTTGTTAGCCAACACATTTTTCTTTGGTTCCTAATAAATAAGCAGTCAGCCAGGAAGAGGAGGTGAGTTGCATGCTGGGTAATAGCGCAGAACACAAGAAAGGTACTATAAGGACAGACTTGTTATTAAAAAAAAAATGTTAAGAATAACCGAACCATAAAAAAAGGTTAAGTGCTAAGTTTGCTTAGAAGACAAGGCCAATTAAAATGAAGGGTGTGACTATAATATAATCTGGAGAGATCCAGGGATTCTATGATAATATACAGGGTGAGGTCCATAGTTCAAGGGGGGACATTGACTCAACCTTGTGATGGTCAACTGAATGATGTTCTATGAACCTTCTGTAAGAACTCACCTACGGCAACTCTCGGCTCTACAAATATCCTCCCGTTGCAATAGTGAGGCTTAACTGTCATGTGACCACCTCGTTTGCAGCTAGCAATTGCAGTTGCTCAGCTGCAGTTCACTTCGATAAATACCTGCCCTCCTAGTTCTGGGGTTACACTAGGTTCTTGGTGCATCATCTGCAAATCCCAGAGCCACTCACTCCTAGAGGCTCAACCTTTGGGTTTTTAGGGTGATTAACTCCACTACGGTTTCCTTGTTCCTGGAGGGTCCTGATCTCCGCTCAAGGGTCCCCTTTCCATAATCAGTATTACACCTTTACTGACCTTAACATGGACACTAGTGACCGTGAACAGAAGTTTGTTCATCCCTTATAATGCCTAATCACAATGTTAGATGTTTGGTGATGTGATTGGCCAATCAGATTACAGCCCTGGAGTTAATTTTAAATCCACTTCATTTCCAGTACTATGTAATAGATTACAGGATAATCAATATCACATTTTGAAGAGAAGATAATCTCAAACGACGGATAATCTGCTTTTAGCGAGTCATTACACATTTCACAGTGGATAATCAGTGATTGCGGACTGATCCACTGGTACAGGATTATCATGGGAACTAGATCATCTGTCGCCGGATAATAATTTATAACGTACCATCTTCTTTCGAAAGTGATCTCTTGCTAATTTCTAGTAAAAGAATGCAAGGAAAGTGTGGTGGAATCTCGTGTAGACAAGTCTTTATATTCAACAGGATAGATTATCTGCTAGTGTTTGATCTGGATATGTAGGTATGGAAAAAGTATATGTGCCTGGGTTATAGTGATGCCTATCATTAAGAGCTTATTATAGAGTGAAATTTGTAAGGTGCTTGTATCTGTTAATGTGTCTGTTCTGTATCTGCACTCCTTGGTTATATCAAGATGATTTGGCACTTTGGATAACTCCGTTAAGTGCTACTTCATTACTGACCGGAGTAGTGAGTACAGCTATGTTATAATACTTGGCCTCCAGATTAAGATACGCTAACCTTGGAAGATAGCTTGCAACTCTAGGAGCCCCATGACAGAAGAAGCACTAGATTTGCAATGTGGGGTGAACAGGGTTGTCACATGAGTTTGCAGTACTGCAACGAAAGTAAGATAAATAGAAAAAATCCATTGGTCGCTTGTCATTGTCGTTGGGTTAGTATCAAGAGTTGACATTCCACGAGAATGCCTTCAAAGCCATACATTCTTAAAAGTATATATTTGGGTGTCTATTTGAGGGTTTCTTTTATAGTATGGTGAAAATTAAAAACAAATAATTTAGAGCCTGTCTGATTAACGATCGTTACGATTTATTCTTTGTTTAGACTTTTTTCCAAGCCCCTTTGAGAATATTTTAGCAGATGTTTAAAAAATACATTTTGATTTCGCAGCTGGCAGGAGATTGGGGAATCATTTTCTGGAAAATTGGAAAATGGGGGATGGGAAGTTGTATTAAAAAAAAACTCATTTCTGGGGCAAAGGTCTAAAAAAAGCAGGAATATTCCATCGATATAGCCATCGTATTGGGTATTTTGTATGACGGGTTTTTACAAGGTTGAAATGGTGGATGAACGGAATTATTAAACGCAACCAATGGAAGAGAGAGCTCTGTCATGTGTGTCCCATATTGGCCGACTCTTCCACTATTAGATCAAAACGTGGACAGACACAGACAGACTGTGGACATAACTCCAAGTAGATAGATCAGTGATGGAGCGATAGGTACTGTAAGCATAAGTACCTATCTCATACATTTACATAAGGTGGATAGACAGACATATCAAAACACACAAAGTCAAAGCCAACATATTCATATCAATCATTATTTTATTAAGAGGTTTTACAAGATTGCAGTTGAAATCATTTAAATACAAATCACTTTTTTTTTTATTCTGGTACAGAAAGTGTAATAAAGTTAAAAGATCTCCTTATTATACTGAGCATTATTGCAAATGCTTACAAAATTATTTTTTTTTGCATAGAGTGAGTTCAGACTCACATATAACCCCAATACAAAAACAACCCCCAAAGCTGTATATATTTTCCCCCAGAAAAACAAAAAATCTAACGAATTGGACACAACTTCATCATCACTCAAACTCACATACACTCGCGTGGGAGGTGCCAACAGCCTCAAAAACGGAAAGGGGGATTGGACGATTATGGACACAACCAAGTTTTTAAAAAATAGTTCATGGTTGTTGCGGGGAAGATATTTATAACAAATGTACTGTTGGAGGACTGGCTTCGGCATCAAAACAGTTTTTAAAAAAACGTGCATTTTCCCCAGATCAAGTAGTCATCCCATCTTCGAACGACATGCGCAAGAACACTGGCACACACTCACACACCTTCACACTCTCAGATTATCACACATCTTGTGTTATGCTGGAGTTTCGTTTTTTCTGTAAATTTACCAGGGATAACGTTAGTAGCTACCAGAGATGAGAGAACAAGACTGTGAATGTCCAGGAATACTAAAGTGAATCGTTTTCCTTTTCAGGACTCGAAACTTGATTTTTTACATTTTTGTTTCATGAGATTAGTTTCCCCACAACAATGAGTTATAATGCTGGAAAAAGCAATCGCACAGAAACATGTATTATAGAGGTCAGACCAGCGAGCCATTGCATTTTGATTTTGTATTGAGCTATCTCTTGTGGTTGTCACACAGTTCAAGGGAATATTGAAATTATTGACCGTTTAGGAAAAACAATTGCAAGACACATATCAGATCACTTATCTCCAGTAACGACATCACACAGGTCTCCGCTTTATTACAGAACTAATTCTTGGCATACATGGGTATTGGGCACTTATGATGCCAACTGATAATTACAGTACATCATCCTTAACTTAGCCTTCTGAGCTGCCCCTGTTTACTGTTATGCGATCAGTCTTTATGGTGGTGAATGCTTACTGCAAAGTATCAACATCATTTTGGCGGTGTGACCTGTCATGTGTATTTTAACCAGTTTGAGGACTAATGACTGTTTATACATAGTTGCCAACATCAGCCATGTTTCCAGGGACACATATTTGTTCCACGTGCTGCAGAAAGCGCATGCAAAGTGCAGCCCGGCAGTATGTAGGATGGATATACACACAGACACAATCCAATTTATTAATCATGGTAGGTCCTATGAGATCTCCACGATGATTAATTCATCGGATTCTGTCTGTGCGGATATCCATCCTACATACTGATGGCTGCACTTTGCATGCTCTTTCTGCAGCATGTGGAACCAATATGTGTCCCTGGGAAGATGGCCGATGTTGGCAACTATGTTCATACAGTCCTAGCAAACTGGTCATTAAAAAAATTACTCCTCTACTCATTTAGCAGGGATCCAAGGAACCTCTCATGTTAAATAAATAGACTATCCCCTGCCCACAGAGGCTCTCCAACATTGTAAAGATGGTATTACATTTAATTGCCATCAAGGGGCATATGATTAAAATCAAAGCCAACAATTATAACGCCTTAATACACTTTTATGGTAAGGTGACCAACTTTAGGAAGCAAAAACGGATGCCCACTAGAGGGGCTACTCAATAAAGAGAGCACTGTCGGGAATTGCAAACCTTGGACAGATGTAGCTGAGTTGGAAAAAATTCTCCAATGTTGATGAATAGGAGGATTTTTCCAACTCGGCTACTTTGGCCTTCATTTTGAAATTCCCATCTCAATTCCCTGCTTGTTGAGTAGACCCTTTGGATTAGATTTGTGATGGCACTTCTATGAATGGCCATTGTACTGCTGAATCAAGCCTCTGATGCTTCCTAGGAGGAATGACTCTACGGAAGCAAGGCTGCGGTATCGGACAACCAAGCATTCCAAGTATCTTATCATTGATGGTTAAGAGGACCAACAGATACGTCAACCCAGAAGATTGAACCATGTAAAGAATATTCATTTGTTATCTGCTGCTCTTGGAATTGTATAATTATGACATTTTAGGCTTAGTCTAAGAGGTTTCCACACATGCCCTTTAAACTATGGATGGTCAGGTCACCTTGTGGTACGATGTATCTACTCACCAGAACACAACAAACTCAATAATGTGTTCTACTTCTCCACACAAAGGGTACATGTTGGTTCATTAAGACTCAGAATAAACCTTGTACACTAAATATTTTTTTGGAGGTTAATCACGCTTCGTAAACTGAACGACTAGAGTTTAATCCCTCTAAGTGACTGAACTAATGAGTCATACTATCTATAAAAGAGATATCTATTAAACTTGGCCCCTTGAGGGGGATTACATTCTGCTTCTGGACGTGTGAGTTAAATGAAACCTCCAATGATGGAAGAACCATTTAGCTTTTGGGAAACACAGGATTTCATTTATTAACAAAGCAATGAAACATCAGAACTACCATATCCTCTGGGATTCACTCTTGGTATTTGTGGAGGATATATGTTAGCAATTGGTTTATCCTTCAAGTGCTGTGGGGTGCATGGTTGGTGCGTAGCACCTCACTTTGGTATTTGACAATTTAATATTATCGTAATATCAGATGCAACATAGCATATATGAATGGCAACACTACACACACATTGAGGTGTATAAAACCATCTGCGGGTGTGTCGGGAGAGGTATAAAAAAAAAAGCACAATCGCCATATGAATAACAGTGTTTGCGCCTTTTAAAAAAACAAAACAAAAAAAATTCCTGTGCAGGAGAGGGACCTCCGCCAAAGAATTCCTCGGTACTAATTCGGCGCTTTTCTGGTCCTATACGTGTGGCTCAAACACAGGCTACGCGCAGCACTGCCTCGCGTTACATATTACGGCGAATCCTACAACGCCTGGATATTTTGCTCAAACAAGATGGATTGTTCTCTGACACACCTGAATTTGGAGTTAGTGCCTTATGTTGACCTGAAAATCCAACAGGGAGTCCTTATTGTTGGTCAGTGCATTCTTGCCAATCTTTGGTTTAAGATTTAACCATGCATAATGTGAAGCAATGTACATAAACC
Source organism: Pelodytes ibericus (assembly GCA_036172795.1). NCBI lineage: Eukaryota > Metazoa > Chordata > Amphibia > Anura > Pelodytidae > Pelodytes > Pelodytes ibericus. Next base: position 14,084,961 of record CM069858.1, on the reverse strand, counting down.
AATGGCGATGTAACAATCAAATTCCAGAACACGTTATGTCCATACCAGGGAATTGTTTCATGCCCCCTCCAGGAAACTCCAGGTTTGGAAGGTCACTATCTGTCACTAGCATTAATTTCTAGGAGTTCGGCCTTTCCCACCATTCTAAAGCCAACATCTCCCTCCTTAAAACGGAAATCCACCCATGGTAGAAGGGTTCCGCAAATTCTCAGGTCGGAGTGCGTCGCGGTGTTATAGTGCATTGCACTCTCTGCTTTCCTAAAGTCAGCTTGCACTACATAAACATGAACAATTAGCCCTTAATGAAGGTATGAGGGGTGGATGCTTCTCTGGATCATACATAGACACAGACAACAGATAGGTGATCGTATGAGCAAATACAAAATACATCAATAATGCTCAACAGAAAACATCCCAACTTAGAATTCAAGTGACACGAGGCTGCCTTGGTTCGGCGACAAGTTAAATATATTGGTGTATATAACCCTCCTGGGATATATTCACCACCCTTATAAGCACATACCTGACATATGCATACATTTGGTTCCATATCTGATAATATGAGTAGCTGGTGTGCTTCATGGTTTTTATAATGTGAACAACAATGTATTTAGCCAGTTCTCTCTCATGTTCATGTACTTCTTGGGGTGGTGCTATTAACCAGTTTAACTGTTTTCATTGTATCTACTTTGGACAGATCAATGGCTGATTTGACCCTGTCAGGCACTGAATCTGCAACAATAAAGTTTGAACAGATTGTACCCTTGGTGCGTTATCTCACTGACCGGTTAGCAATGTCTATCAGTTTTATGTGAAGCAGATAATAACACTCAGCCACAAAGTATCATTATTCTTGGACCAAATTAATCCACCAGCACCCCAACAAGCACATGTCTCACTCTAGAACATTATGTGGTTTTCTAGTCACTTCATGTAACGTTCTTCACAAGTTTAGTGCTCTTCCTGTCAAAGAGTACACTTATTCCAACAGAATCAAGTTATGTTGTCAAACCTCATAATTCTGCTTATACCAGGGCTTAAGAAATCTTTATGTAATTTAAGAGCAAAAGAGAAAAATTCAGGAGCCCAGGCTACTGATTTTAGACTCCACTACCCAGGAGAGGATGTCAGGGAAGAGCCTCGGGGTCTGCACTCTACAATGCATAACTCAGGAGTGGATGGTAACACAGACAGGACAGGTACGGCTCACCAGCTGAGGTAGGGCAAGTGCTGCTCACTGGCTGAGACACAACATGTGGCGCTCACCAACTGGACTCTCAGACAGGACAGGCTGATATCTTGGGACAGGACAGGCTGATATCTTGGGACAGGACAGGCTGGTATCTTGGGACAGGAAAAGGCTATTAAATATGCCGAGGCAGGTAACAGAAAGCGGAAGAAACACTGGAAAATTTCCCCCAAGGTAGTTGAGCCCCAGGTCCTGTAACAGGGAAAAGGAAGGAGCGTATATACATGACAGAGCAGCACAGGGCCCAGCTGACGGCATCAGAGTGACACAAGAGAGCCAGATACAGAGCCCACTAGAGGCAGAATGTGGAAACAGCCACACACTAAGGATAATTTATACAAGAGTCTGGAATGCACGGTGAAACCTTGACCGCTCAAAGTAAAAACAGAAAAGATGTAATTTGAGGAGCCACGTCGGCTCACTGAGGGTTGTCAAGCCCTGGTATAAACTAGCTATCCGACCTCTCTCTTCTAAAAAAAAAAAGGGGCTCCTGCTTTGATCAAGTGAGATTTCCTTGGCCGTTAGGTTTGAGGCTGATTGTAACTAATTGTGAAAGATATGGTCGTTAAAAGATGGACAAGGATTGCTCCGAGATCACTGCTGGCCATTCATGGCAACTACATTCTAAACGATCTGTAGTAGTTATAAAAACAAAACAAAATTCAATTAATTATTAGAAATTATTCACCTTCCACTCACATTGTCCAAGACTCATTCATCATACATTTCCCTACCCAAAAACAAAAATAAAATAATTAAATTAACAGCAAACAGTTACATGGGACATTTCCCCACTGTGCTTTTTTTTTCCTTGCAGAGTGCATTGTCTTAAGGCATAGGCACATGTCTCCCTCTTTGATCAGAGATGTTTCAGTCCAGTTCCATACATGTATATTGCTCTGGGTGACCTAATGAACCCGATGGAAGTTTGTAACAAGGGGAGCGGTGCAAATAAACAAAGGATAACAGTGGTGGGTTGCAATGAAAGGGCATCCCTGCACCTTTAGGAAAGGGTAGCATGACTGCTGGTCCATGCTATCCTTCTAAGGGTGTTTTTGTTGGTTCTGATTTGTTGTGTAAATGTGTTACAAAGTTTGTACCTTATAAATTCTGTGCTCACTTGGCAGCTCCTCCTCTTTGCTCCAGGACAAGCTGGATCCAGCACCTTGTTTTTCCCTCCCTCCCAGTTTTCTTGTTTCCTCGTGTTTAGTCACAGCGGTAATTTCCTCGCCAGTGCTGGTTTGGATTAGCTTGGAAGTCCAGCCCTATCAGGCTTGGGGGATCCGTTTTCCTGCTGGAGGTCGATGACATCACCAGGCGCTCCTGGAGCTCGTGTTCATTCGTTGGCTCAACCGTCTACTGAGGCTGATGCCTCTGCATCTGGCGGGTCGTTTAAAGTTATGGTAAGAGTTGCTGGTTTATAAGATAAAGATGTGGCCAAGTCCTTATCCATTATCAAGTTGTCGTGTGGTTAGTTTGGTTTGGTTGGGTTATCGGGGATATCTGGGTAGGGTTTAAAGGGACTTATCCGAACAATGTTTTTGTGTGAATGGGGAGAGTAAAATATGATGGAAAATTATCTATACATCCGTGTTAGCAGTATTACGCGCAAATGCCTAAATTAGGAGAAAAACAACATGTTTGATCAGTAAAAAACAATGTTTCGGTTATAGTGCCCCCTTAATAATGTGGTGCGAGCTAAGTCCTTGGCAATTAAATCAAAGAGATGGAGATTTTTTTAACTGGGCACTTTAAAATTAAGAGTCAAGTGACAATGAGAGTGTGTGCTGCCTACAGTTCAGTCACTGCAGCCAAATTTGAGATGCCATCATCTGCTTATCATAGTTTTGATGGATGTAAGATTAGGTCGGATTCACTTGACTTTTTCCACCTTCTTGGTGGAACTGGTTTCCGACACCTTTCCCATTAATAATGGAAATATGAAGAGGCCATGGGGAGTATTGTACTCCGCATTCTTGTTGAACTTTTGCCCCAAACGTCATCGTCCACTCCTTGGGAGCAACAGCCTTGCTCGTAAAACCACTGTTGTCTTAAAAAAAATGTGGCCAGGCAGCTTACATTCTCATTGAACGAAGACTGTTCGATGACGGAGACTTTCAGTCAATGACATGGCTTTTTTGGGCCAGAATGTGTCCAGCAAAAAAAAGAAAGACCAATAAAAAAAAGGTTACTGCTCCAACCCTCATTGGTAACTCGTAAATTACGACATATGGTTCTTTGGGATTGGTGGAAAATCTTCCACCTGGTAGAGTTTTTTTTCCCCAGAGGCTGGGAATAGATTCCTGTTGTAGTTGAAGAGGAGAACACGTAGAATAATAGGGAAGACACATGATGGTCACGCAAAGCATCTGGAACTGAAACATCTCTAAAACAGGAGATTAATAGATTTACAGATATATATATGTATATATATTTGTATATATTCACACACGCACACACATTTTTTTTTCTCTGAGGCTTTCTGTGTCTGTTCATAGAGTCTTGCTCCAAGTCCAAGTCCCTTGCCAGTCTTTCAGAGACAGACACTGGTATTTATCTGGCAGGTGGATCCGCTGGCTGCTTGAGACAGGAACAGTCTCCCATTGGGACAAACGCAAATCTCGAACACTTTCTGGCGAGAACTGGTTGAGGAATAGGATCCGCGCGGCAGCTGTGGCATCTTTACCGTCGCGGCCTGCAAAAGGATCTAAAAAGTGAGAGAGAAGGTAGAACGTAATTCTCTTTGCAGCAAAAAGGCAGAAAAACCAGGTGAAACAGAGGGAGCTGTCTACAGTCATATGCAGAAATGGTCAGCGTGTGCTTAGCCAATAAAAGTGGTCTGATGGGTCCATGGCAGAGATGAACCATCATTTTTAAAAAAAAATTATAATTGGGGAGGAGCTAGCCATGGTCCAGTCTTTAGATAATAATAGTATATAAAAAATGTATGGATAATCTATGAAAATGAGCATCAGACTTTGTGCTAGATTCACAGTGGGGTTCCTAGGTAGAGGATAACATGGCATTCATCCTAACAGTATAACTGCTGGTGCCTACATTTATATATTGTTTCATTTATATCCCATTGGAGGTACCACTTTCAGTATCTAGGCTGGCTCCTAAATTGGTCTGTGAGGCCTCTAAAATCTACAAACATTTGGCGAGCCCTGCTTTGATGCACACAACACTGTATTTAGTCAGAAGCAGCATCATCTGCAAACTGGCAGCTCTATGATAGAATTTGTACATATATATTGCATTGTATTTTATATTTATAAATATCATTTGCTACAGAGTACTTTTTTTTATTGGGATGCGGTATTAACTTGTACCCACCTCTCCGTCTTTAGACTCTAGCCGTAAATCTGTTCTACACGAGGCTTCCAAACTTCCGACCTCTGCGTTGATTTCGATCCCCTTTGGTGCTTCCATTACCAGAGTCCTGGTCGGTGACTCAAGCCTGTGACAAACAAGGTATGGAGAATGTCTTAGGATAATACTGACACAGTTGGCTTCCAGCATGAGAGATACCAATAGCAATGTTCAAAAGAGACAACAATGCTTCAGCTTACGTTTTTTGCCAATATAAAAGCGCACATTTAGAGAATCTTGGACACGAAAGCTGAGTTTTGCCTATTTCAACTTTAATCTTGTTTCCCTTTGGTGCGATTGATGTGCCAACGCACCAATGATGGAAAGAGCTGGTCGCTCGACCATCTCTCTCTGTTCCAAAGGAACACTGTTTCCGCAAGAACTATGGACGGTGTAAGTCCTCCTTAAATGAGGACTCCTTGTACACAAACGCACGCCATTGGAAAACTATTGTCCCTGCAAACTGCAGGCTGTAGCTTTCAGAACCAATTTTTTGTTTTCTTACAATAGTTCTAGTGTGGGTCAGGACTCATCAGAAAGGGTTAAAGGTCAATTGCAGTGTGAACCCCGCTCTAGCGCGACAGTCCATAGAAAAAAAAAACAAGACCGTTCTAATTTCCCTCAACTTCCAAGGCATGAGGGTCGCTACAGACTCTGTAATCGTTAATGTTATTTAAGAGGTCACGACGATCGTTTTCTTTTATTAGGAAACACAAAGTCCCTATGAGACTTCATAAAATCAAATTAATGAGCCCTCCTCTCCTCCCATATCTCTTATTAATTTCCCTTTCAAGGTTCCTCGCTATCTGCATTGGTTATGTAGAGTAGGCTTGTATGCTGAGACAGTCAATGGCCCCTCATCCCATTCACACGACAGATCCAGACTAATTAATCCCATTAACAACAAGAAGATCACAAACTTCATCAAAGTGCATCTAGGATCAACACAAAAACGGCTCACATGTTGGATAAGACGTCTAGTCCATTTAATCCGCTCATACTTAAATTGCCTTCAGTACAAGGAAGGTAGTTTTGCTGGATACAAGATTTTATATTAATATTGATTGCTGCATACATACATTAGGGGCAGCAGATATTAATCTTGCAGCTAACTATTTTATTGAAAATAAATCTAAACCACAGAGGGAGATGCTCACATGTAGCAATAATTATTATTTTTAAAGGACAAATGTTATGTTTAATTGAAAGACTGCATTGTGTTGACATTATAAAAATAAATATTTTAATTAAATAATTCAAATAAAGTAGCTTATTTGGCCCTCGGTGTCCCATTTAGCTCTTTCAGGGGGGCAGACATGTTGTTTAGAATCTTGAGTCAGATGGGACAGATCTGTCTTCATTTGGCCTGAGATTCTAAACAACCTGTCCACTATACAAAGCTTTCACTACAGCATTACTATGTAAAATGTGTATACTTGATTTAATTTTTCTATTCAACAGAACTGATTTTGATGCTTTTTGGGCCTTCTATTCCAGCTGGTAACGCTGTTGGGGCAGTTGACGTCATCTCACCAATTAACCCCTTCGCGACCTTATGACGAGTTAACTTAATGTTAGTTCTGTATACTTCTTTATGGTAAGGACAATAGAGGTAAGGAATTCACTGCCAAGAGAGGTGGTGCTATCAACTACAATGGATAAAACAGAACATATAGGACAATAAATTATAGAATCAGCATTAAGATTTAGAGCTTGTTGTTCCAAGGAGAAATTTGGTTGACTTTTTGGAGTCAAGAAGGAATTTCCCCCCTATGTGTCAAAATTCGAGATTAAAGGGTTTTGCCTTCTTTCAACACCAAGCATAAGGATAAGTACAAGGCCCAGTTTTTCATATGCCCCACCCACATATATGCCCCACCCACTTCCGATATATTCCCCACCCCCGTCTGTTTCATCCTAAATAATAGATAATATTTTTTTTAGACTATGAAAGGAAAAACCGATAACTAGAATACACATAAGTCTATCAAGTATAAACGGAAGCTATGAAAATCAAATCTTATGAAAAAGCTCCTACTCTTTGTGACATACTGTGACAACAGCAATTAATATTTTGCTGTCTGACAACAACAAAAAACACAGTAAGTTGCTACATTGTCTCATTTAATTAACACGATTTAAGCACTGCACACGTAATTTACAAAAGTCAAGACACATATTTCTTGATTGTGTATCCAATTATTCCACATGTCAGAAGACAATTACTCGTTACAAGTGTGATTTATATGCCCTGGAAGCTAAACAATGCACTGTTTGCGTAAGGGTGCGACTAGTGCAGGTTAATCCACACAATTCTAAACAACATTTCAGACAAGTGAAATAATACAATGATATATAAGGTGAGAAAACTGTGTCATTTTGACATTAGAATCTGCATGTGAATACTAACTGATTCCAGACAGAAAAAAATGAATTAGCCATTTATTCCAAAAAAGTAAAATGTCCTAATAACTACTTGAAAATTTAGTTGAAGCGGAGTCAATGGGGAGAAGGGGGGGAGAGTCCCATATTTTAGAACTTTTTTATGGCTCTACAATTTTAAGTCATCCTATTCTGGTGTTATCTGTGTAGTCAAAGAAAGTTCTTAAAACTAGCATTTTTGCTTCTCTTTTTCATTCCCACATGTTTAAAACCCATTTAAACAGACTGCATGAAACTTACCGGCCGAAACATTATCTATACTTTATCATCCCCGTATTAAGTCGAAATACCAGAATAAAAGTTACATTGTAGCAAATAGAAATATCTCCTGGGCCTATACACAAACTTAGGAACTGTGTTTTGGCTCTTTAAATATAAAGACAAAATTAAGATAAAACCCAATATCAAATAAAAAATCTAATTTAGAAAATAAACATTTTTAATAGATAGATATACACCAATCAGCCATAACATTATGACCACCAGCCTAATATCATATGGGTCCACTTTTGATGCTAAAACAGCCCTGACCCGTCGAGGCATGGACTCCACTAGACCTCTGAAGGTGTGCTGGGGTATCTGGCACCAAGACGTTAGCAGCAGATCCTTTAAGTCCTGTAAGTTGCGAGGTGGGGCCTCCATGGATCGGACTTGTTTGTCCAGCACATCCCACAGATGTTCGACTGGATTGAGATCTGGGGAATTTGGAGGCCAAATCAACACCTTCAACTCATTGTTGTGTTCCTCAAACCATTACTGAACCATTTTTGCCTTGTGGCAGGGCACATTATCCTGCTGAAAGAGGCCAATGCCCTCAGGGAATAACGTTTCCATGAAAGGGTGTACATGGTCTGTAACAATGCTTAGGTAGGTGGTACGTGTCAAAGTAACATCCACATGAATGGCAGGACCCAAGGTTTCCCAGCAGAACATTGCCCAAAGCATCACACTGCCTCCACCTGCTTGATCGATGTAGATTAAAACAAAGTGTACATAAAGTATAATAAAGTATACCGCTCCAGTCAGTGGTGAATCTTGGTTTTGTGCTTCCCTAGGCAGACAAAATTCGTGCACCCCCCTACTTACGCATGACATGCGTCATAACCCACATCACCCCATTACATGACCACATCACATACCCCCATCACCCCCATTACATGCCACCATAGCCCCCATTACATACCTCCATTGCCCCATCACATGCCTCCATCACCCCATTACATGCCTCCATTAACCCCATCACCCCATTACATGCCTCCATTAACCCCATCACCCCCATTACATGCCTCCATTAACCCCATCACCCCCATTACATGCCTCCATTAACCCCTTCACCCCCATTATATGTCTCAATTAACCCCATCACCCCATTATATGCCTCCATTAACCCCATCACCCCCATCACATGCCCTATCACCCCATTACATGCCTCCATTAACCCCATCACCCCCATTATATGCCTCCATTAACCCCATCACCCCATTATATGCCTCCATTAACCCCTTCACCCCCATTATATGCCTCCATTAACCCCTTCACCCCCATTATATGCCTCCATTAACCCCATCACCCCATTATATGCCTCCATTAACCCCATCACCCCCATCACATGCCCTATCACCCCCATTATATGCCTCCATTAACCCCATTACATGCCTGCATCACCCCCACGACATGCCCCATCACATGCCCCCTCACCCCAGGACTTACCCTGATCCCTGGTGGCTAGTGGCAGGCAGAATGATGTCCTACCATGCTGCCTGTTCAGCTCCCCGTGGTGACAGTGGATAGGTCACGTGACCAAGCACACGTAGGATCACGTAATCTGTCATCACTCCGCCCCCCTAAGAAAAAAACGCACGGGCAGCACGATTGTCGCAATCTGCTGCCCGTACGTTTTTTTCTTGTTTTTTTTTTTCAGTGCTAAGGGGTGCTGCCGCCCCCCAAAATTTACGGCCCTAGGCATCCGCCTAATTTAATATTCTATTTCCACATGTCATCTTGCGCTATCCTGTCTTGTTGCATTTAGCTCCAGCTTGAATGTAGCTCCAACGCATTTTGCCTCTACAGCTTGTTCAAGGGTCTTAACAAGTAAGTAAGTAAACAAAAACTTGCAAGAGTATTTCTCAGAAAACACGTGAAATCGGCAGTCTCAAAGCCCGGTCTACGATGCCAGTATTCTTTTACACAGTATTTATTTATGTTGTCAGGATTGAATGTTTACAATTGGGGAATAGTAACATCCCCTGGATATTAGGCAGGGGTAAAATCTTCAGGACGTACTTGAAAAGCAGAATATCTGAATGTACCTTTCATGGTTAAACACTTTGGTATTATTATTTTTATTATGGAGAGGGGTTAAGGACAGTGCAGTGTAAGGAGCCGAGTGATAATCTCATTCATTCGTTAAAAAAAAAATTTAATTTACCAACTCGGCTGAGGGCTCAAGATGCAAACATAAAGAGTTTTGTACAACAAACGCTGCTAATGACACAAGACTGTTCTTTACAGGGAGCATAAAAGATACACTCACAGCATGCAGAGCTGGCTTCAGAAATGTTGGGATGCTTTAAAGAGCAAATGAAAAGCCTCCTATACATTGGAAGGAATGAGCTAATGGGATGTGGAAATATATTGTTTAAATAATCTCAAATTTCGAAACTATTTAAAGAGCAACGTCTACACAACAAAACACTGGGGTTTTTTTTCTGCGCCAATGATTAATGTAAAATGTGTTCAGGTGACAGGCCCACTTTAAGCTAAATTACTTTCCTTGCAAGTAAACAATGCGTCTCGTAAAATGGAACATTCGGGAGAAATGAATCTGATGGAACATTTTGAGTAACGAGCATGGAACTAAACCATGAGCTCTATCCGCGTGTGACGCTGCGGACTAGCCAATAGCCGCCCAGATTTCCGTGGAGTTGAGTCAGGCGCAATGAATCTTTTGCTGCTTTACAATACATAATTATTGGGTCTCCTGTCTGCTCGTCGGAGAAGGAGGCTACTTGTGTAGGCATTCTAATTAAACAGTGAAAGTACTTAATTAAAAAGCGTAAATCACGGACAAACATCTCAATCTGAGGAGACACAGGGGCTGGTGACAAGAATGGAAAGGACGTAGGATGCTCAGAGAGCAAGAGTGGGCTTAAGAGCTCATCTTTGGGGATCAGACCAATTACATTCAGATCATCATCAAAAGCTTCTATAGATATCCAAACAATTGGAGTTCACATTTTATGGGATCTGGCAGCAGCTACAGAAACTGTAGGGTGCTACAGGCTGTGCTTAGTTTTGTGCAATACATCGAATTACTCTAGAAAATGCAGGAAACAAGTAGGGTTAAAACGACACCATTTATCGGCTAACTGAGAGTTTGGTTGCAGGCTTTCAACAACAAGTTGGTAGGTCCCTTCCTCAGGCATAAATGAGGCTAAAACCAAATTCCTAAATGCAAAACAGAGTTGAATTGAGGACTAAATAAAGTACTTTTACATGAGTGGAATACACATAGAACATCAGCATAGAACATCAGCATAGAACATCTATGACACACTCTGTTGGCAAAGAAATTAGAATGTTTTAACCCCTTGCGGACCAGTGACGGTCCTTGCAAATGGTACATTGTTTAATAAAATATCTCTTAAGAGAACATGTATGCCAGCACCACCAGAATGTATCACTTGAGAAACCGATGAGCGAGCTCCCTGACCTGTAATTAAGCATACTAGGGCTGGATCAGGAACTAATCATTAGAGAGATCTTCATTATTCTCTCTAAACACTTCCTTAGTGAAAGTGCCATCTAATCCAACATAAAGGGAGATCTGGCCCAAGATGAAGGAAGATCTGACCCAAGATGAAGGAAGAACTGGCCCCAGATGAAGGAAGATCTAGCCCAAGATGAAGGAAGATCTCGCCCAAGATGAAGGAAGATCTGACCCAAGATGAAGGAAGATCTGACACAATGTGAAGGAAGATCTGGCCCAAGATGAAGGAAGATCTGGCCTACGATGAAGGAAGATCTGGCCCACGATGAAGGAAGATCTTACACAAGATGAAGGACGATCTGGCCCAAGATGAAGGAAGATCTGGCCCAAGATGAAGGAAGATCTGACCCAAGATGAAGGAAGATCTGGCCCAAGATGAAGGAAGATCTCGCCCAAGATGAAGGAAGATCTGACCCAAGATGAAGGAAGATCTGGCCCAAGATGAAGGAAGATCAGACCCAAGATGAAGGAAGATCTGACCCAAGATGAAGGAAGATCGGGCCCAAGATGAAGGAAGATCTGGCCCAAGATGAAGGAAGATCTGACCCAAGATGAAGGAAGATCTGGCCCAAGATGAAGGAAGATCTGACCCAAGATGAAGGAAGATCTGACCCAAGATGAAGGAAGATCTCACCCAAGATGAAGGAAGATCTCACCCAAGATGAAGGAAGATCTGACCCAAGATGAAGGAAGATCTGACCCAAGATGAAGGAAGATCTGACCCAAGATGAAGGAAGATCTGACCCAAGATGAAGGAAGATCTCACCCAAGATGAAGGAAGATCTCACCCAAGATGAAGGAAGATCTGACCCAAGATGAAGGAAGATCTGACCCAAGATGAAGGAATATCTGACCAAAGATGAAGGAAGATCTGGCCCAAGATGAAGGAAGATCTGACCCAAGATTCCCAAATGCCTCTACCTCAGCTCTGAGGCAGCGGTAGAAGCACACACGTGTGAATCTAAAAAAGATACACTTCGGGTTTTTGTTCGGGAGAATGAGAGCTAACATTTTAACTCTTGCTTCCTTGAAGAAACAAGGGTTAAAACAATGTTTTGCTTCTTTTTAAAGCATTTCTATTTAAAGCGTCTACACTTAATGAAATCATTCAATTACCATGTTTGTTTATTTTTTGCCTACAGCTGTCTTCTACTCATAGTTAAAATGATAATATTGACACAATATACACAAAAGCTGAAAGCTAAACTTTTATTGAAAATCAGTCCAGATAAGTACAGTGAACATGCTTGCATTAATACTAAATGTACATATACACTATTGTCGGTAAATATTTGTCTTATAATGTCAGACCACATTGTAGCAGTGTACTTGATCAAATCATCCACTAGGAGGAGCTAATGCATTTGATGAGAACTATAATAATTCAGCAAGCACTGAGTCCATTGTATATACGTTTGCATGGTCTATGCTCTCATCTCCTATCCATATCACATACTTTAGTGCAACATGCTCCAGCAGTTACCTATATTGAAGAAACAATAATGCAGCTAAATGCTATAGAGACAGGAACAACCGGTGCTGTTCATTTTCCACCATGAACTTCAAAACTTTATTGATATACACTTCGATCATCTGCTGACATACATATTATAGAAAAAAAAAACTACTGCAAGGGTTAAAACAAATACTATCCCACATTCTCTGGCAAATACATATTATTATTATTTTTTGTAAACATTGCAATAAGAAATATTTCTAAGGGACAGATTAATTCTAGTCCTTAGTCACATGATCAAAAGAGAGGAGATTTATAGGTTACAAGGCTATTGTCTTGCAGCAGCAAAAAAAAAAAAAAACACCTTTAAAAGTTTCTCTGTTGCTTCTTTTAAAACGCGTTGGAATTTTACAAGCCGCAGATTAACCAAAATTTTGATCCCCCCCCACAAGCATTCTAATAAAACTGTATACTGTCTGTTCAGGGACTATATTAACAAACCAAACTGTTCTCATAATGTCTTGCATACCTTAGATGGTGAAAAGGCTCGGCCTTAACGTATGGTGTTTCCAGGGATTTGGGGAATACAGCTCCTTCTGAACCTAAAACATAAAAAGGATGTGTTAGAAATTACAACATGGTCTCTCAGCCAGTGAGCATACTGCAATATAAAAATCCCACAAAGCTTTAAAGAAATATGTTTCAGTATGTGAGGAATGTATTGAAAACCTGTGACGACGTTTCAGCCTTTCTGGGTCTTTCCCACGTCATCAGTGATAAATAACCTACAATACTCCAAGTGAGGTCTCACCAGTGTTCTGTACAATACTCCGAGTGAGGTCTCACCCGTGCTCTGTACAATACTCCAAGTGAGGTCTCACCAGTGCTCTGTACAATACTCCCGAAAGAGGTCTCGCCAGTGCCCTGTACAATAATCCAAGTGAGGTCTCACCAGTGCTCTGTACAATACTCCAAGTGAGGTCTCACCAGTGCTCTGTACAATAATCCAAGTGAGGTCTCACTAGTGCTCTGTACAATACTCCAAGTGAGGTCTCACCAGTGCTCTGTACAATACTCCGAGTGAGGTCTCACCAGTACTCTGTACAATACTCCAAAAGAGGTCTCGCCAGTGCTCTGTACAATACTCCAAGTGAGGTCTCGCTAATGCTCTGTACAATAATCCAAGTGAGGTCTCACCAGTGCTCTGTACAATACTCCAAGTGAGGTCTCGCTAGTGCTCTGTACAATAATCCAAGTGAGGTCTCGCCAGTGCTCTGTACAATACTCCAAGTGAGGTCTCACCAGTGCTATGTACAATACTTCAAGTGAGGTCTCACCAGTGCTCTGTACAATGGCGTGAGCACGTCAAGGTAAGATGAACATTTCATCTCACCAACATAACTATACATCGTCCCTGTACGGTTTCCACCCAGATGGGAGGTCGGTAAAAAAAAAAGTTGACTTGATCCCAACGTTAAGTCTATGGAAGTAATAGAAAGGCCAAAAAAATCGTATGTGCCATGAGAATAGAACCACGAGTTCTGGTCTATGTTTCTATCTGTACATGAGTTATGGGTTATCCTGACCATTAAGGGTTTACAGTGTTTAGTGGAGCGATACATTTATATTGTTTTTCTTAATACCGTTGTACTGTGAAGTGGAACATATTGGTTCCTTATTGATAAGAGCCATATATGGCAGTTGATAACACATTCGTAAGGTCATCCTAGGTTAGGTTAATGAAGCGAAACCTTCTATGGACTAATTATGTTCTACTTGCAAGGTTCCATGATGATACATATCACTATGGGGGTCGTGTACTAAACAAGTGCAGTGCGGGAAAAAAGTAGGTAAAACAATAGGAGCAATTTGCGACTATTTGTAACATTTTCCGTTTTTATTTTCCCGATTTGCGCCTCTTCCGTTAATTTTTATTTAGCGAGCATTTTTTCCAGTTGCGCTAAAATAATTAAACCATGCTAAAGAGTTTTGCGAATGTTTTGTGAAAAATAATTCTTATTTACGTGTGAAAATTACACCAGCTTTTAACAAACTTGCCAGGTTTTTAATCGCAATTATGCCCGTTGATATATTCGCAATTTGCTCGTATGTACTATTTGAGTGTTAAATGTTTAGTACATTAGACACATTTTTTTCCCTGTATGTTTTGGGAGATCTCCCCTAACCTGACCAACATCAGCAATTAAGGACTTCTGTCTCCGGGGTGGCGGAGACTCCCTGCTCTCCCTGCTCGCTCCCCATCCAGAGATCTTCCGGAAGAACTGGATTGTCATGTGAACTAATTAAACATCAACCATGCAAAAGGTACGCCAGATTATCACTCTCTGACCCATTGATAATACATTATACACTAGGATTACACACAGTGGGTGGGGTAAGCCCTACCAAGTGTCCTGTCTGTTGTACTTAGTGTTTACTGGGCCCCATCCCACACCTTCTAGATTTATACGCTTTGCGAGCAGGACTCTCTACCTCTCGTATTAGCCTGTTCTTATCCGTCTAAGTACGTAGTCCCCCTCTATGGTCTGTAACTAGAGCTACATAAATTGTTGGCGCTATATAGATATTAAAGGGACATTGCAACTTGTTTAACCCTTCAAGGAAGCAAGGGTTAAACAAAACATGTCCCGCACTTTGAAAGTAAACCCGACGTGTATCTTAATAGATACACACGGGTTTACTATCTGCTGTGTCTCACATGCAAGACACAGCAGAGTTCCCGGTTGTGGCGTGCTGACCAGGCCCGCCATCAGGGGGTGACGGGCGATACTAGCGTCCCGGGCCCGGCAGGTCCAGGGGGCTCATCGGGTCACGCCAGGATAAAATAAAAATCCCCCCATTTAAGCCGGTCCGCAGCTGTGTGAGGGAAGCATTGTGCGATCCCCTCCAGGCGCAAAATCCTGGCATATTGAGGGGGAGAATCCTGGCATATTGAGGGGCAGAATCCTGGCATATTGAGGGGCTAAATACTGGCATATTGAGGGGGAAAAGAATGGCATATTGAGGGGCAAAATCCTGGCATATTGAGGGACAAAATACTGGCATATTAAATGGCAAAATACTGGCATATTGAGGGGAAAAATACTGGCATATTACACTAGACCGGGATAACATGCTTGTGAGGGTAGGTGGGGCGAGTGGGAGATATTGTTGGGGGGTGGAGGGGGGGTAGGGGGCCCAGAAAATTTGTTCAGTAAAGGGCCCTAAAATTCCTGGTGGCGGCCCTGGTGCTGAGAAACAGTCAGAACGTGTACAGCCAATCAGAGAGGGGACTCGCCGAATGCGAGGGACTTTTGCTGCTGGCACAGAGAGAGACCCTCGTTTTTGCATGGAATCTTTATACTAGGGACAACATTTCACTTGTGCTTCTATATTAGAAGTACAAGTGATGAAAAAACGTTTAGTCTCCCTTTAATGTTAATATATCCGACTCATAAAGACATACATCAAAGGCAAAAGTGTCAGGACAGTTTTGGGTGAAGCAAGTCAAACACTGCTTGGTTTGTCCCTACGTAGCCAATGATACACAAAACACGATAGAAATGATTAAACCAGGAGTTTTCTTTGTTGGTTATTACTTCCTATTTAGTAAACAAACTGGGATAACGCACGAGAAAGAAGACTAGAACGTCCAAACAACAAGAATTGGGCTACGAGGACAACAGCTGATAATTGTGGGAGTTGTAGTTCGCAAACAGCTAGATAAAGCTACCCGCAGAACACACCTATACTAGCAGAACACCTCCCAGCTCCTCGGTCCTCTTAGTTTCAAAGTGCTTTGCAGTAAAGGCAAAACATTTTAGTTTGACACATAACGGAGAAGGGCTTTCTTTGCGACTCATTGCACAAACAGACGAACAGCGATGTTGCTAAAAGCTAGACAACTCATAGGATCTCTCAACAACAAAGAGCTGATAAGAACAGCGTAAGATCGCCTGTCAATTGCTCTGACCGACCATGTAGCTTCAAGCGTGCTTGCTATTTTTAATTCGTGGATACAGGAAAATGTTTGAAGTATTCCCCATGTAGGTATTCTCTTCAGACCCCATCTATTCCTGGGTCTCCCCAGGTAAACTGTGATCACATAGAATCTTGTTAGAGATAGTCCTGGGTGAATTGCAGAATTAAGATCGTTGGAGCAGAAGTCACAGCTGAAAGATTACAATAGGTCAGTTCACAGTTGGCAAATTATAAGTGTTGAAAATCAGGCTTAAATGCTATTGTAACTTTTTGCTCCATCTATATAATTATGCAGCACGGGGGGAGAGTAAGAACTTAAATTAAACACACATAATAATGTACGCTCTAAACTACAGAGCACATGCTATCTAAATGGGCTTTTGTTTTTCCACAGAAACTGGGGGAAAATGCGTTGGCAATTGTGGACAAGGCCAATTCAATGCTTGGTTTTAGCAAAGATTGACGTGAAGAAAGGGAGAAAAATGTTTTCCACCGTTTACTTTTATTATTTAATATAGAGTAGAAATAATCCATGATTTAATTCATTTTTCATGGGTTTATGTCGATTCCAGTGCAGAGAGTGGTGGTGGTGGCAATTTGGGACCAGACTAGTGGGCTCACTTGAAAAACCCCTGCACATGTTGGCGTCTGTTCACACTCCCAAACGTCGGCCATCTTGAATGTTGGGAAGTATGTGTCATCTTTATGATGTTGGTCAAGTCACCAACATCTGCCTCGTTAGACACTTATTACACAGATCGTAAAGCTTTGTCTGGTAGGGAGATGACACATTTCCAACGTTTGTAGTCCGGTATAGGTAAAACCAGGCATGTTTGAAAGTAAAGTTGCTTGTACACCTCTACATGTGTGTCAGCCCCCCCCCCCCCCCCGGTATTAAATAGTTACTTATTAATTTATTCTCTGTTCTGTAGACTCCTATTAAACTGTCAGTCGGATGCGAGCTCTGACACTGTGTAATTTGCACACGATAAATGTTCATAAACAGCTTGAGTAAAAAATCCATACAGTTATTCTGGCTTTATTTTACGTTCCATTTAACGCCCCTCAAAAATGATTTCGTCAATGTGTTTCCATTAGCAGCTTCTCTGTCCAGTAAATTTCCTCCCAGCGATATGTCAGGGAACCAGTGAGCGTGTGACAGACCCCTCTGGCAGGGCCGGGAGCAGCGATGAGGGACACGAGTGAGGCCTCATGGACGCTGGTTCAGAATTTTAAAGGGTAAGCCGACACAGGCCGATTTTTTTTTCCTCTCTTCGTTTTGCCCGTGACATAGGTTATTATCAAGTGCAACCAGGAACCTCGCTACTCGACCACCGCACCCACGACTCCGAGCAAGTACCCAATAATCTTTACAAAGGTCGAGTTCTAAGCGGCGATTTGCAAATCAGTAGAAAATTGATCAAGAGGAATGTATCATGCACCAGGAACCAAAATCTATATTTCTGCAAATTACTTTGTAAATGAACACGGACAGAGGTATTCCATATCATTCACTGCCAATGCAGTACGTTTTGTTTACACTGCGGTATCACTGTAGAGATTAACTCCTTCCCAACGTTATGATGGGTTATCTACTCATAGAAAGGTCTTCGGGACCATATGACGGTATAACCCATAATACATTACGGATTGCGGTGAGCTGCTGTGCACACCACAACTGAGTCAGTATTCCTGAACTAAGTCTGCACCTCCGGAGGTCATGTGATCATTGTATTGGCTAATCACAGAGATCACGTGACAAAGCCAATACTTTCAAAAATCGACTTTGAGAGGCATAAAGAGTGAGAGATTAGTTATACCAAGTGTCTTCAAGCAGTACCCATGATTTTTTTTTTGCCGTGTTAATGTTTATATATATATTTATTAATTTAAGTTAACTCATGTAAGCCAATGTGCAGGTGGTATGTACAAGTACATTGCCAAGTACATTGTACTGCTGATTTTTTAAAAATATTATTTGTTTTTGTCTAGGAACCTCTTTTTTTAGTTAGTTGGGCAACTGGTTGGGTTAAGTAGGTTAGGGATAGTGTTGCATCACAGGCTGAGTATCATTTATCCAGATATCCATTATCCAAAATTTTGGGAGATTGTGCCATAAGTTGTAAATTCCACACAAACCCCCGTCAGAAGGCAAGCGCACAGCAGTTTTTGAGCGTCCAGCCCCCTTAAGCTGCGATACAGCCTTTCCATGCATGCTCGGATTCCCCCACAAAGGGTAATACAATGACATGTGTGCAGACCTGACCCGCCAACGGCAGGTTCCCAACGATGCCTCACATCACAGATACATCACAGTAACAGTCATTTATTTGCTCTATACAGTATTTACATTGATATTACTGTATTTCATGAGAGCTGAGAGGCTTTAATATATCTTATAGGTGAAAATGATCCATTATCACAAAATGACTCGTTATCCAAAATACTTCTGGTCCCAAGAATTTTGATTAAGGGATACTCAACCTGTAGATGTGTAGAATAGCATTGTGGGAAATAAAAAAAAATGTTTTCAAAATGTTCCTCCTTTTATATGTATTTATAATTCTCAATTGTAGATTCTCTGTATGAATATGGTATAAAAGACAGCACTAATTGGCCTTTAAAAAACAAACAAACCACACATGATTTGGGTATGGTTGAGTCAAGTAAAAAAAAAAGAGAAAAATAAAATTAATAAAAGGACATATGAGAAAATCCCTGGTCCTTAAGAGGTTAAAGCTTGAACCTAAATCATGAGGGTTTCGAGTTAAGTATGAGCACTCATTAATTTACGTATAAGAAGATGAAGAGTGCCCTTGGATGTGAAGGAAGAACTTCATGACTAAGAGGGGCATGTACTAAAAAAAACACAAATATATTTTATGTGCAAAACTGAGTTTGGGCTTTGCTCCTATTGCAGTGTACTAAGCATGTAACACTCCGATAGTACATACGAGCAAATTGCAAATAAAAACAGACAATTTTGCAAATATTTTTCCTACCTCTTTTGATAGCACTCGCTAAAAGCTGGTGTAATTTTCACACGCAAATAAGAATTATTTTCCACAAAGCTCTTTAGCGCGCGCAAATCTAATCGCAATTTATTAGCGCAACCGGAAAAATGCACGCCAAATAAAAATAAACGGAAGAGGCGCAAATCAGGAAAAACAAGCGCAAAATGTTACAAATAGTCGCAGAGTGCTCCTTACTCATGTTTTACATACTTTTTTCCACCCCAGTGCACTTGTTTAGTACATGACCCCCATTGTCTACATACATTAATACATTGTGGTAATGTGTTAATTTGTTCAATAAAATGCTATCCTCTATTTGAATCTGGTGAAGAGAACTATATTATTTTCCACCCAGTAGGAACGTTTTCAATAAACCAGTTTTTTTAATCTTTTCTCAAGTCTTCTCTATTTGAAGTTTGGGGTCGTTGTGTGGAGTGTACCTTCTGCAGAATTCTGCAAGTGATCAACACTTGTAAGTCACCAGTTATGTGTATGCCATATCTACCCATCACACCATGCTGTGGGCAACAGGTAGCTTTGCACTTTGTGGTTAGCTAGCTTAGTGGGCTAATGCATCATCAGTGTACTTTGTTCAATCTTTGGGGTCACAAGTTCAACTCCAGGCAGGGTTGACTCAGACCATCTGAGATAGATAAATTGAGTCCTATTAAACTGAGTCATAGTAACATTCCCTGGATGTAGAGTTGTCACCTGGCTAGTATTTTTTCGGCAGGCCAGTAAAAAATTGGCTTGACCACAATGTTAAGCCTATGGAGGTAATAGCATGGCTGTTTTGTTTGTTTTTAAAGAAAAGTTGGCAACCCTACCTAGACGTTGGGTGAAAGTAACATCACAAGGATGTACTTGGACACCAAAGGAATATCTGAATAAACCTTT
Source organism: Pelodytes ibericus (assembly GCA_036172795.1). NCBI lineage: Eukaryota > Metazoa > Chordata > Amphibia > Anura > Pelodytidae > Pelodytes > Pelodytes ibericus. The sequence continues at coordinate 14,064,781 of CM069858.1, read as the reverse complement.
CTAGATTAAACACATTAATATTATTATTTGGTAGGTGCTACATCTTGGTTTCCTGGACACACTTGTCAGAAATGGGATTATAACGAAAACTGTCCTGAATTGCAACGGCTTAGAGTAAGTTGTAAAAAAATGTCTTTTCCTGCTGTACTGGTATACCACCGGGAATGCTATTATCTGGATCATGGAGGTGACATTATCAATACAAATTTAATAAGGAATCATGACTGGGAATAATGAAGGGACACGTTCCAGCATTGCTAGGGTAATCACAAACATATTGCCACTTAGGTCAAAGAGTTCCATTGGGAAATCAATAGAACGGATTATGCTATCGAGATTCCCACAAAAGATGGATCCTGGACCCGACCTGTGGTGGCAATATTCTTATCATTTGCGAGCTCTATGCCTAGATGAGAACATTTCCCTGAGAGCTGTGTTATTTAAAGGATGGCAAAAACTGAAGTTAGGTGTAATTGAAAGATTGCGTCAAAGGTAGGAATTTTAAATTACAAAAAATAATGAAAGAAAACAGCTAAAGTACCTTACTGAATCCTCTTTCCATGTACAAATGTATCAGTAGGTGGACATGTTGTTTAGAATATTGGGTCTGGTGGGTCGGATTTTTTCTCCACCTGACCCATGCCTAGCAACGGTCAGGATTTTTGGGAACCCTGTCTTGCCGAGCTCTACCTCAGTCTCGTTTTTTGGGACAGAGGCAGAGCTTGGCGTGGGGAAAATCTGGGAATGCATGTAAAAGCTATAAAGGGGCCGGACGCTAAATAAGCTGTTGTGCGTGTGTAGAATTTTCATGATTTTTTGGGTTATGGATAATTTTTGGATAAGGAATTTTCGGATGAGGGTTACTCAGCCTGTATACTTCTTATGATGGTCAGTAAATCCGCTTCAGACGCGATGGCTAGTCTTTATTTCCACACAGTGCAGACCACGTGACTTTTACCAACCCTAACGCCTACTATAGTACTTGCAAATATCTATGGTTCATAGTTGCAGCTTCTCAGCTTCCCAGCAACGTATCCTGCGTCACGCTGGCAGCGCTGTCCGCTGGAATATAACCTGTTTTGTGTATTACGTTATTTGCCCGGCTGCTTTTTATAATCACTGGTATGCCTCTGTACTACCAAACGCAGCCAAGGCACTAAAAATAGGGAACTATGACAACATTAAAAAGTGTTATTCAAGGGTCTCCAACCTCCCAGATGTCACTCCCGATAATTAGACATGTATTATAAATACAGTGACCTTTAAACATAGCGGAGGGAAATTAAAGGTGCAGTCTCTCACATGCGAAAGGCTGATTTTGCCATGTCTGAATGCCATCACCACTGTACTGTTATTGTCACAACATGTTTTGTCGAAGGAAAAGCATCGCCCTAGGTGTAAGCTATGCTTTCTAGTGTTGCTTTTGTAAGATGTGTAGCTTGGAGGAAAGACGTAACAGGGGGATATGATAGAAACATTTATATACATAAAGGCAATCAACACAGTAGAGGAAGAGAGTATATTTAGAAGAAGAAAAACTACCACAACTAGAGGACATAGTCTTAAACTTGAGGGGCAACGATTTAAAAGTAATATCAGGAAGTATTACTTTACTGAGAGGGTAGTGGATGTATGGAATAGCCTGCCAGGAGAAGTGGTAGAGGTAAACACAGTCAAGGATTTTAAGCATGCGTGGGATAGACACAAGGCTATACTAGCTATAAGACCGGGAACAGGGGACTAATAAAAGTACTCAAAAAAAATTGGGCAGACTAGATGGACCGAATGGTTCTTATCTGCCGACACATTCTATGTTTCTATGTGTAGACTGGAAAAATAAAGAAAGCAGCTGTCCATCGAGCCTTGGGTGACCAACAGAGAATTGCAAGGAACGGAGATGGGAATTTCAAACAATGTTGCAGAGTTGTGTTTTTTTTCCAACTCTGCTGCTTTGGCCTTAATTTAGAAATTCCCCTCTCCCTGCAATTCTCTCTTTATAGAGCCTCATGCATTACCCGTGGCCATCCGAGCTCTTCCAGCATGAGGAGACTCACCAAGTTTGGCCCTGTGCTATGGATAGTTGGGGAGGTGAGCCAAAAAGGGTTCATCTCAGCTAACGTTTTATCTGTTTTCTGTATACCTTAGACAGCATGCCGTGAGAACCTAGCAGTAGTGGAAAGCAAACATGGGCGTGTTTTTAAACTACATATGAATTCCTTGTGGTCATACATTGATCAATGCAGTATTCAGGACTTTAGGTCTCTGAAGGAAGCCCTCACACATCCCAGCATCCCCATCATAGAGACCGCGGGAGCGTCCCTCCCCATATTTAGCTATTCTGGTGACATAATGGGTACATTCAGATGTATCTGGAATGGTACAACATTAAAGCACAACCTCAACAGTAGTATGGACCACCTCAACAGCAATATGGACCACCTCAACAGCAATATGGACCACCTCAGCAGCAATATGGACCACCTCAACAGCAATATGGACCACCTCAGCAGAATTAAAGGAACATTAAACACTGTTTAACCCTTGCTTCAAGAGAGTATATTTAAAAGAATAAAAACGACCACAACTAGAGGACATTAGAGGGGCAACGATTTAAAAGTAATATCAGGAAGTATTACTTTACTGAGAGGGTAGTGGATGTATGGAATAGCCTTCCAGCGGAAGTGGTAGAGGTAAGCACAGTGAAGGAGTTTAAGCATGCGTGGGATAGGGACAAGGCTACCCTAGCTTTAAGATAAGGAACTGGAGACTAATAAAAGTATTTAGAAAATTGGGCAGACTAGATGGACCGAATGGTTCTTATCTGCCGACACATTGTATATTTCTATGTAGACAGACGCGGGTTTATTATCTGTTGTGTCTCACATGCGAGACACAGCAGTTCCTGGTTGTCGCGTGCTGACGTACTGCCTCGTCCCACTCTGACTAGTTAAGTTCCCCCCTGCTGATCCCAATCAAAAACGAGGGTCTCTCTCTGCCAGACGGCTGCCTGCTTCCTATGGAAGCATGGCAGCTGTTGGTCAGAGGATAAACTGGCATGTACTATCAAAAGTACTATCAACAGTACATGCCACTTCCATCCTCATACTATATTAGAAGCACAAGTGAAAAAAAAAAAACGTTCAGTGTCCCTTAATGCATTGGGATCCTCCAAATGCCTAGCTTCTCATTACTTGCATTTTGCTATGGAATAAGGCTAACCATGGCCATTCAGGTCCAAGAGTGGCACATTTCTTACTTGACAGCCAACGAGCCCACAATGCGATAATACCAAGTAAGGGTATGGCGGGCGGCAACATGTAGAATGTTGGATGCTACCTTGTACCAGGGTTTTCCACCCACACCACTCGAGTGGAAAGATGGTGTTGAACTTCCTGACTATCGTACTCCATCGGCAGCTTGGCATGATGCTTTTGTGGGGATGACAACTTGGATGTAAACAGCTGTGACGGCGTTAGATGTTCGCATGAAGGCATCTGTTCTACCAGAGGGTGGTTTGGGGCTAATCATACCAATTAGAGCTCATGGTGGGGAAGGAGATGACCTCCTAGCAAGGGCTTAATGTGATCTTAATTGCACTGTTTCTCCCAGAATCATTCGCTCGCCGTTTAATCCCAGCAAAAGGGGTTAATCTCTATATTATGCATGTCAAGGGAGTGAATAGCAGCTATTTTTAGTCTCGGAGACACTCTATGTGTGCGCATGGATCCCTTGTCATATCTTGCTGGCTAATTAACTTTAATTTACTAGGCATTTTACTAACCCGTTCAATGCTTCTTATTAAAAAGGCAGAGGCTTTAGGAAGGAAGAATAAATGAGTAAGGAACGGCGGCAAAAAGACATTCAATGGATTTTTCCTTAATTGGCTATTTTTACACAACCCGCTAAATATGCTCTCGGTGCCGCTACCTGCATTTTTTAAATTTGACTTCTAATTCCCATTTTTTGTGTTTCTTATATCCATACCACAACCAGCACTTCCTCTCCTCAAATATAAATGTATCCTTCACCTACACAGTCCTGTAAGATATGGATTTATTCTGAGTAGTCATCGTCAGATAGACTGTATGCGTAGAACTGACCTGTGAGATATGGATTTATTCTGAGTAGTCATCGTCAGATAGACTGTATGCGACAAACTGACCTGTGAGATATGGATCTATTCTGAGTAGTCATCGTCAGATAGACTGTATGCGTAGAACTGACCTGTGAGATATGGATCTATTCTGAGTAGTCCTCGTCAGATAGACTGTATGCGTAGAACTGACCTGTGAGATATGGATCTATTCTGAGTAGTCATCATCAGATAGACTGTATTCATAGAACTGACCTGTGAGATATGGATTTATTATGAGTAGTCATCATCAGATAGACTGTATAGGTAGAACTGACCTGTGAGATATGGATTTATTCTGAGTAGTCATCATCAGATAGACTGTATAGGTAGAACTGACCTGTGAGATATGGATTTATTCTGAGTAGTCATCATCAGATAGACTGTATACGTAGAACTGACCTGTGAGATATGGATTTATTCTGAGTAGTCATTGTCAGATAGACTGTATAGGTAGAACTGACCTGTGAGATATAGATTTATTCTGAGTAGTCATTGTCAGATAGACTGTATACTTAGAGCTGACCTGTAAGATATGGATTAATTCTGAGTAGTCATCATCAAATAGACTGTATACGTAGAACTGACCTGTGAAATATGTATTCATTCTGAGTATTCATCATCAGATAGACTGTATACGAAGAACTGACCTGTGAGATATGGATTCATTCTGAGTATTCATCATCAGATAGACTGTATACGAAGAACTGACCTGGGAGATATGGATTCATTCTGAGTGCTGAGTGTTCACCGCCAGACAGACTGTATATGTAGAACTGGATTTATCCTGCACACCCAGAGATGTAATACAAACAGCTCTTGCAGAGCTCGGCTGTGAGAGGGGATATCCCCCTCCACTTCATTCAAACAAGGCTTAAAAAAAATACAATACAAAAAATGCTTCCACGCATAAGAACTGTACAGTATTAAATGCTATGTGCAAGTCAAACAAAATAGATAACGTGTAGTATATGGCATTTCTACGGTTGCATCAATTTGCAGATAGAGGCTTACAGTCCCCCACAAGGATATTGCTGAGCAGAGAGATATAGCTGTTTTGTCTTGTTCCGTGTTGCTATCCATTTGCCCTCTCTAAGTACAACAAGGGTTTTATGAAAAGTGCTGAAATGGGGTTTCATAAGCCCTTTCAATATAACTAATATTCATTTTGTGCCATTGCAGCTGAATCAGCTGTAAGTGGTGATCCTTGGAGGCTTTCCCTCGGGGCGACCATTTTGTCTGCTGATGCTAGAAAAGAGAACATGTCCTCCTAGAACAAGAGAACACATCCTACTGGAAAATAGTCACCCGAAAAGCAGAATTTCCCTGTCTTTGATGCCAATGTCACACTCCTGATGTTTACCTGAATTTTTATTCTAGTATTTGAAGGGGGATTTAACCAATGTTCATTTTGTCAACTAAACATTTTCGTCATAGTTTTCGTCAACTGCATGTTTCCAGTGAATAAAACTAGACAATAAATAAATAAAAATTATTAGGGAGGGATTATTACATTTACTTATTTGGTTCTGGTTTGCATGGAGATGCAGGCTCCTCTGGCACATTAAATAATGCCCTCCAAACAGCAGAGAAGAGGATACTCCTCCGTCTGATTCGCCTGATACTGTCACATGAGTCTTTCCCCTCCCATCTCCCTAACAAGTTAACTTAACACTGTGTAACAGCCTTCTCAGACCTGTTCCCTCCCATCTCCCTAGCAAGCTAACTTAACACTATGTAACAGCCTTCTCAGACCTGTTCCCTCCCATCTCCCTAGCAAGCTAACTTAACACTATGTAACAGCCTTCTCAAACCTGTTTCCTCCCATCTCCCTAGCAAGTTAACTTAACACTATGTAACAGCCTCCTCAGACCTGTTCCCTCCCATCTCCCTAGCAAGTTAACTTAACACTCTGTAACAGCCTCCTCAGACCTGTTCCCTCCCATCTCCCTAGCAAGTTAACTTAACACTCTGTAACAGCCTCCTCAGACCTGTTCCCTCCCATCTCCCTAGCAAGCTAACTTAACACTATGTAACAGCCTTCTCAGACCTGTTCCCTCCCATCTCCCTAGCAAGTTAACTTAACACTATGTAACAGCCTTCTCAGACCTGTTCCCTCCCATCTCCCTAGCAAGTTAACTTAACACTATGTAACAGCCTTCTCAGACCTGTTCCCTCCCATCTCCCTAGCAAGCTAACTTAACACTGTGTAACAGCCTTCTCAGACCTGTTCCCTCCCATCTCCCTAGCCAGTCAACTTAACACTTTGTAACAGCCTTCTCAGACCTGTTCCCTCCCATCTCCCTAGCAAGTTAACTTAACGCTATGTAACAGCTTCTCAGACCTGTTCCCTCCCATCTCCCTAGCAAGTTAACTTAACACTATGTAACAGCCTTCTCAGACCTGTTCCCTCCCATCTCCCTAGCAAGTTAACTTAACACTATGTAACAGCCTTCTCAGACCTGTTCCCTCCCATCTCCCTAGCAAGCTAACTTAACACTGTGTAACAGCCTTCTCAGACCTGTTCCCTCCCATCTCCCTAGCCAGTCAACTTAACACTTTGTAACAGCCTTCTCAGACCTGTTCCCTCCCATCTCCCTAGCAAGTTAACTTAACGCTATGTAACAGCTTCTCAGACCTGTTCCCTCCCATCTCCCTAGCAAGTTAACTTAACACTGTGTAACAGCCTCCTCAGACCTGTTCCCTCCCATCTCCCTAGCAAGTTAACTTAACACTATGTAACAGGTTTCTCAGACCTGTCCCCTCCCATCTCCCTAGCAAGTAAACTTAACACTATGTAACAGCCTTCTCAGACCTGTTCCCTCCCATCTCTCTAGTAAGTTAACTTAACACTATGTAACAGCCTCCTCAGACCTGTTCCCTCCCATCTCCCTAGCAAGTTAACTTAACACTATGTAACAGCCTTCTCAGACCTGTTCCCTCCCATCTCTCTAGCAAGTTAACTTAACACTATGTAACAGGTTTCTCAGACCTGTTCCCTCCCATCTCCCTAGCAAGTTAACTTAACACTATGTAACAAGCTTCTCAGACATGTTCCCTCCCATATCCCTAGCAAGTTAACTTAACACTATGTAACATCCTTCTCAGACCTTTTCCCTCCCATCACCCTAGCAAGCTAACTTAACACTATGTAACAGCCTTCTCAGACCTGTTCCCTCCCATCTCCCTAGCAAGTTAACTTAACACTCTGTAACAGCCTTCTCAGACCTGTTCCCTCCCATCTCCCTAGCAAGATAACTTAACACCATGTAACAGCCTTCTCAGACCTGTTCCCTCCCATCTCCCTAGCAAGTTAACTTTACACTATGTAACAGCCTTCTCAGACCTGTTCCCTCCCATCTCTCTAGCAAGTTAACTTAACACTATGTAACAGGTTTCTCAGACCTGTTCCCTCCCATCTCCCTAGCAAGATAACTTAACACTATGTAACAGGTTTCTCAGACCTGTTCCCTCCCATCTCCCTAGCAAGATAACTTAACACCGTGTAACAGCCTTCTCAGACCTGTTCCCTCCCATCTCCCTAGCAAGTTAACTTAACACTATGTAACAGCCTTCTCAGACCTGTTCCCTCCCATCTTTCATGGCCAGGTAACACTATGTAACATCCTTCTCAGAACTGTTCCCTCCCTTACTGATGGAGATGTAGTCAACTAAAACTAGACTAAAACTAAAACAATTCAGAAGACTAAAATACGAATAAACTAAAATGTTTTTTTGTTTTTTTTTTGCCAAAAGACTAGGACTATTACTAAATAAAAAAAATTCCGACAAGATTAACACTGGGATCTAACAATGTTTTATGGCAGCCGCATGTTGTAAAAGGTTAACTCATCACAGAGACTGAATTTTCATCATCAGTGAAAATGGCTGCCTGCGACTCCAAGCAAATATTTATTTATTTTTTACTTCAAAACGATGTTTAATACTAATGTCTCCTTTATTTTTTTAAATAATGCATGGATCCTTACTCGAAATTTATTTTGTACAAATAAAGAAAGACAGGGAAGGCAGTGAGTTAAGACACCTGGGAATGCGCTATCTGACATCAACGCGGCAGATGCTATGACTTCGTCTCTTAATGGTATTATTGTACAAGGTCACTGTGGTTGGAAATGTCCAGGGGAACAGATCGAGTCGTACGGACGAAGAAGCAATGCAACAGAATAAAAGAAACAGAGAACAAACTTTCGGGCACACTTTCAAACAACTATGGCGCATATCAGATAGTCCATCACACATATATTGCTGGTGCTACTTGGGGACAAGAAGGGGAATTGCCTAAATGAGGTGTTTTCAGTCTGTAGCTCTTGAGGGTATTGGGGATAAAGTAAAAAAAAAATAAACAACCTTATTTTTTATTTATATATATATATATATGTATATACCACTAAACAGAAGCAAAGCTAGAAAAAAACAAGTAGGCCACCCATTAGCCTAGCTTGAATAGTAGTCTTCGGTACTGTAACCCAATAATACTAAAACCATGTGCCAGGTATGCATTGGAAGAGGGTTCAGACATCATCCTCCTATTGGTCAGGGGAACACAAAGAGTCTATATAAGGTCATGTCCGTGGCAAGGTCTGCGAGGGTCCAGAGAACATCATTAAATTTCCTACCTTGTTGTACAGTTCAGTCTTTTGACTCCCCAGGCTCATTAACTGAATCCCGGGAAGTGGTCCAGGGGTAAGCAGAACTGCTATAACTAAAGCTATTTAAAAAAAGTTAGGCGTCAGCTCCACTGACTCATACATAAAAGGTCTGTTATCCTTTTAAAGTAGACCTGTATAAAGAGGTACAACATAGGCAAAGAGAAAAAAAAACTACAAAAATGGCTGTCTGCGTCTGCACTACCCTTCCCATTGCTAGTTCAACAGAGAGAGAGAGGCAGATTCCACAATCACAGACCCTTTCTTAGAAAGTGTGTGTGGGGGGGGGGGGGGGGGGGTTGGGTGTAAAAAAAAAATACCAAAAACATGCATAAATAATCCTGTACGTGATTCCATCACAGTTTTATTAAGGGCGCGTATTGAATAAAAATGTATATGTATGTATGTATATATTTTACAGACTCAAGAAAAACCTGAATAAACCAGTGAAGTGGCGACTTCTACAGAAATGTAGGTAAAACAACCTGGCACAAATGCCCACTGGCTGAATATACGTTGCGGATTTCACAAGGCCTTAACAAAGGGGGCGTTGATATGGTATACAAGGCGTTAATAGGTGTTTAATAAGCTAAACTAAGCTAATGGTTTAATTAAAAACTACCGTTGAATTAAGATTAGATACAAATGACGGTAATTAAGATCAGGTGGTATCCAGAGGGCAATTTTATTATTAATCTGAAGAAGAAGGAAAAAAAATACCTCCGACTAATTAACGGAGAGAAAATCACCTTGTGGCCTACTGTGTATATGAATATCACCACCGTAAATACACAGACAGACTTCGGCCCTTATTAAAGGCTGACAGTGGGAGACCTTTCATTAGGTAGGATTCAATACAAGTCATTTATCACAGATGCCTGGCTAGAAAGTCAATAAACAAAACAGCATAAGATTAAAAGGAGAAAAAAAAGGGGGGGGAGGGGGGTTTTACTTGGAATTAAATATATTTTTTAAATTTTAAACTAGATCTTCAGGGGGGGGGGGGGGCGACACTATTACCTAAAAATTGAAATACACCTCTTTTGAGCGGTTGGACTATAGATGTAACTTTTTTAAAAAACATATTTATTCAATTTTCCTAAATAATGTTTATATATGGGGATGTGCCAACGCTTAGCGTATTGAAAGAGGTAAGAAGTATTATCCATTATAAAATTGTACAAAATGGCTGTTTTTGGTTCTTAGGCACCTTCTTCTTAATGAAGCTAAAACCGAAATATCTTACCTAAAAAGCACAGTTCACTTCTTTAAAAGAAAAGAAAGACAAAGTACATATACCCCTGCGTTTAAAGCTGTGAAAGTCTGGTTTAGTCCCACAGGGTCTGCAAAGACCCTAATTGGGTCTCAGCCTATGTGTCCATCATGCAGGAGTTAAGATATTCTGTTTTAGCTTTGGTAATGCCTGAAGAAGGGACCTAGTAAGTGAAAGCTTGCAACCAAATCAGTAAATGGTATGATTTTAATTCTACTCGTTTGCAGTTCGTAGCAGAGAGAGAATCTTAAAGAAAATACACATCAGATGGATCTTTGCTTTACACGATGTCACTCTCATCGAAAAATATTTTACTATTATTTTGATACTGTGTAACATATAGGTTCAACCCAGGTACAAGCAACACATTGAATACAGGATACAGAACACTCGACTGAGCAGGCGTATCAAACCTGGCGAGTCTGATACATTACTGATACAGTTGTATCTCATTCCACAAAACAAATTGTCGGCAAGCAAATCCCTGTGTAGCTAAACACACAGTACAAAATATTCATACAAATTTAAAGTATAATAAAAAGCCTGGATGTTAAATCTGGAAAAGTTCTTTATTCTGCCAAACACTGACCGGTTTCACCATAGGAGACACTATCAAGGTGAACAAAGCAAATTAAAGAGCAACTGTAGCAAAAAAACACCTTATGTTTAATTGAAAGATTAAGATGACTTACAAAGAAATTCTTTAATGAAAGAATACAAATTAAGTGCCTTATTAAGCCTTCTTTAATTCATATAGTTCTCTCAGGGGGCAGACATATTGTTTAGAATCTTGGGTCAGATCTTCACTCACCTTGGTTCAGATGAACAATGATCTGACCAAAGATTCTAAACAAAATGTCTGCCTCCTGGTAGAGTTATATGGCGTAAAGATGGCTCAGTAAGGTACTTTATTTGTATTTATTCATTAAAGCATTTCTATATAAAATTCCTGCACTTGATGCCATCTTTCAGTTAAACAGAACTTCATTTTCATTTAAACCAACAGTGATTCACACTATGATTCAAAAGTTTTGGGGTCACTTAGAAATAGAAAATGAATAGGAAATACAGTCAAGTTATTGAGAAGGGTAGTCATAATGAGGTCTATTAGATGACCTGAGTTAATTTATCTCATGCTATTTACTCCCATATACTGCAATAGAAAAGCTGTGATAAGTGATTTCTAGTTCACTGAATTGAGCTCAAGGATTTTAAAGAAGGCCAATTTTATAATTTTTTGCCCATATCGTATTTATTTATGCTACAGTTCAAAAGTATGGTTTCTGAAGAAAAAAAATGCACATTTTGTCCATTAAAAATAATACGAAATGGATCAGAAATACAGCGTGGTCATTGCTGATGTCACATATTTATCAGTTTATAAAGTTACTGGCTGATTTATCTCTCAATGGCATATTAATTTGTTCTGTAAAACGGTTTCATCTTTACTGAAACGAGTGATAGGTAGACTGGTTTTATTAAATTGTGGAATCAATTGTGGGTAATTGTCTTAGAAAAGACAGATGTACGATGGAGAAATATTGATTCAGAACTAAGGTGTAGATAGACGATATATACCATGTTAAATTAGCAAGCCTTTTGAATTTAAAAAAATAAATTAAAAAATGCTATTTTATAGAACGAGGTTAGTAGCTTGTTCTATCACATCTGAAACTAGTTTAAGCTAATTTTTCCATTCTAGAGGAAGCATTTTTTGTAAGCATATGAGGCTGATCCCATCCAAAAAGACTTCTAGAAAACTCCTATAGGCTCTGTCAATGAAGTATGGATTTTGAATAGGTTTTGGCATCCTATAGACTTCATCAGTTAGGTATTACTGGTTGCTCTCTAGATTCAGTGGACAAATGGCTCATTATAGAATTGTGGTAGAAAGCGGTACCCTTTATGGATCTTAGTTATGAAGAGAGACTTAAAAAATTGCATTTATTTACTTTGGAAAAAAGGCGTCTCAGAGGGGATATGATAACATTATATAACTATGTGCAGGGCCAATATAAGGAGCTCTCCATGGACCTGTTCATTAATAGAAATGTACAAAGAACAAGAGGTCACCCCCTGAGACTGGAAGAGCAAAGATTTCATAGGCAGCAAAGGAAGGGATTCTTTATGGTAAGGACAATAAAGTTATGGAACTCCCTGCCAAGAGAGGTAGTGCTATCAACCACAATAGATGCATTTAAAAATGGTCTGGATGTTTTTTTTAGAAAAGCAGAACATACTGGGGTATTAATAATAGAATAAGCATTAATAATAGAGCTTTTTGATCCAAGGAGAAATCTGATTGCCCTTTTGGAGTCAAGAAGGAATTTTTTTCCCCCTGGGAGGCAACATTCGAAAAAGCTTCCTTAGGGGTTTTTTGCCTTCTTTTGGATCAAAACGCTGAAATGATAGGTAGAAGGGTTGAACTTGATGGACTTGTGTCTTTTTTCAACCTAAATTACTATGTTACTATGTTACTATGTTACTATGTTATTGACTATTATTTAGTATAATTTACTGGTTCTATAATTGAACGGATTCATTGTGCAGTAGCTAAATATTTATGTGTGGAAAGTGTAGGCTTAAATTGGGACTAAGGTCAAGACATTCACCCCCCCCCCCCCCCTTTAATAAGTGGCTACTTTGAAATAGATAAAATACACTTTGAATTTATTTTCTGACACAAAATTTCACAAGATATTGGACTTTCATTTTTCTTAATTATATCAATCACCTGCCACTTGAATAATTATTGCATTGTTTCACAGTATTTATTTCCTGACCTTCCAGCAACCTTGTTAATGTTGGATGTGCAGCTTCGACTCTTCGGCCTATTTCTATCTTGTGAGAACCGCAAACAGTTTTGAGATGGTCATTCACATTGGCCCTGGTGAGACCTCACTTGGATTATTGTTCAGAGCACTGGTGAGACCTCAGTTGGAGTATTGTACAGAGCACTGGTGAGACCTCACTTGGAGTATTGTACAGAGCACTGGTGAGACCTCACTTGGAGTATTGTACAGAGCACTGGTGAGACCTCACTTGGAGTATTGTACAGAGCACTGGTGAGACTTCACTTGGAGTATTGTACAGAGCACTGGTGAGACCTCACTTGGAGTTTTGTACAGAGCACTGGTGAGACCTCACTTGGAGTATTGTACAGAGCACTGGTGAGACCTCGCTTGGAGTATTGTACAGAGCACTGGTGAGACCTCACTTGGAGTATTGTATGCAGTACTGGAGACCGTATCTCCAGAAGGATATTGATACTTTGGAGAGAGTTCAGAGAAGGGCTACTAAACTGGTTCATGGGTTGAAGGATAAAACTTACCAAGAAAGGTTAAAACATCTTAACATGTATAGCTTGGAGGAAAGACGTTACAGGGGGGATATGATAGAAACATTTATATACATAAAGGGAATCAACACAGTAAAGGAAGAGAGTATATTTAAAAGATGAAAAACTACTACAACTAGAGGACATAAGGCTATCTTAGATATAAGATAAAGTCATGGACTTATAAAAGTATTTAGAAAATTGGGAAGACTAGACGGACCGAATGGTTCTCATCTGCAGACTGTTTCTTTTACTGACACTGAAGAGAGCAGATGACAGGAACGTATTTAAAGGATTAAGAGGAGACAAATATTTCCTGGCAACAGTCAAGATCAAAGGTGTGACGTAAAAAAAAAAATTACATGGGTCAATATATCGTTTGTATAAAAATTCACAGCACTTTCAGTAAGTGATAAAAAGACATTTTTGAGAATTAATGTTCCTTTCATTATGTCTGGTATATCCCTGTGCGACAGCTACTGGGACCTCCTTTCTGCCATATGTTTTAAAAGTTAATGGGGGTGATGGAAACCTTTTTTTTTTTTTTTGTAGAAACCAGCAAAAAACAAGTATTTTAGCACGCCGAGGTGTTCCTGTTTATTAAATCCCTAATGTCTTGCCAGCTGGTCTTTTCTTAGAAATCATTTTTCAAACAGACAGGTATTTTTGACTGATAAGGTTTGAATTAAGACTTTCATTATTAAATTGTCATTTTTATCGGAGATGCCATCACTTTAAAGCAATTCAATCAGGCTGACGCGATCCTTTCTCTATCTCTTTCTCTCTCTTTTTTTTTTTTTGATGGTTTGAGAAGACGTAAGGAAGAGACCTATGGGATGTTGAAAGCGCCTTACTGCCTCCTGTCCTTTTAAAGTGATCACTCAGTAATTGTGAGGGTTAGAACTCTCAAGATTAGCTTGGAATCTCAACATCAATATTATGCACAATCACGCTTGTGTTTGGATGGAGTGTAAAGTGGCACTCTTAACGGGAAACTGTCATGACATTTTAATAATGAAAAATAAAAACACTGTGAAACGTGCAACTTTCTCCCATCTCAGGCAAGTGTTTAGAAGGAATCAGAGCTGTTTTGTGATGTCAGGTTCAAGGCGGCGTGTGAATAAAGAGGTCCGTGCACATGTGTGATGTAAGAGGACTTGTCTATCTGGTCAGGTGTTCTTGTAAAACAAACACACGAGGGATTCCTGAACAATCTCTCAATGCATTTGCATGGAGCAACAATAACAAAAAGGCCCTGTACAGCCAGGGGCATAATTAGAAACCACAGGTCTCTGGTGCGAAAATTGCCACCGATATCACCAAGCAACATGTCCCACAGTGTTGGCTTTGTCACCAAACAGCTTGCCTGTGACATCTTTGTTCCCGAACAGCCTGCATGTGTCATAGCTGTCCCTAAACAACCTATTGGTGTCATATGTGTACCCAAACAGCATTTTGATGCCATATTTGTCCCCCTACAACAGTGTATGCCGCCGAAACAGCCCACCTATACCATCCCAAAACAACCTGCTGGGCCATTTTTGTCCATAAACAACTTCTGGGCCATATTTGTTCACAAACAGCCTTTCTGTGTCATCATTGTTCCCAAAACAGAACATCTCTGTCATATTTGCCCCAAAACAGCCCACCTGTGCTATCTTCTTCAAAAGAGCTTGCATGTGTCATCACTGTCCCCAAATAGCTTTTCTGTACCATATTTGTCCCCAAACAACCTTTCAGTGCCATTTATGTTCCCAAACAACATGTCAGTTCCATTTCTGTCCCCAAACAGCGTTTCTGCTATTTTAGCACTAGTACAGGTCTGTCCAAGTTTTTTTCTGAGGTGGGTTGCATAATCCGAAATTCATGAACGTATTGGGCCTAATTCATTTTTTTATTTATTTACAATGAAACACATATAAACTCTAAACAGATTATACGTGTTGTTTTAGCCTCCAACAGCTGGTCTTTGCTATCTTAGTCTCCAAATAGCTTGTATGTGCCATCTTAGCCACCAAACAGCTTGTATGTGCCCCCTGCTCACGCAACCTACCTGCAGGAGAGAAGAAGTGGTGTGCCTCCCTCACTCCGTGCAGACTGATCCAGCTGGTGGTGTTACAGTCACAGGGGTTGCCCTTGCTCCCTAGGGTGGTGGGCTTGTCGTATTATTGTTATACCCCTGTGCACAGCTTAGACATTACCAGATGCAGCAAGCATAGTTTAATGCATGGCGTGTTCTTGGGATATGGCTTCTGAAACATGTTGGCACTCAAATTTAAATTTAAAAAGAAAGTCTCTAATAGAATGTGCCCTATCATCAACATTGTTGTAAGAATTACTATGTATTTTTTTTATGGACACACAAATACGTTCAATTATTGATTTTACCCCGGAAATGTAAATTACGGCCCCACTTTAGGTTTATCAATCAATATAATCAATGAGAAGGTTTATTATTAATAAATCCGGCATAATCTCCTGCTTCAGACTTGCAGTAAGAGAGAGAGATCAATGAACATGAATTACGCTAACTTGCACGGTTCAAAGTCTACACTCAAAATAGACTTACGCCTCACGGCACCAGAACAAAAAGAAAAAAAAATCCCTTCTAATGTATAGCGCAGAATAATGTCTCCATTGTTGTGTTACAATTTATTTATATTGATTGAACAGTTTTTATATACTTTTTAAATAATAGATTTCAGCCGAGCTATTGGAAAAACTCATAATGGGCATTTTGGAATAACATCTGAGCCTACTCTTGTTTCATCAGCACCAGTTAGAAGATCAGCAGGTAGGTGAGGCAAGGTGCATGTTGGGAAATACTATGCTCTCAGCAAAAGAGACTGGATGCAAGTAGAATAATGATGCCCCTTATTAGGATTGCATAATATAGAGTTGTGGTGTGTTTAAGGGAGTGGGAAAAAAAACCCTTAATTTTTAAGTATTTTAAGGCAATTAGAACATTGTTGAGCATATACTGTATACACATCCCGGGCGAGGCAGCAGATAGTTTTTCATCACCGATATCCAAACCGAACACTGCTCCCACCGTTGCAAAGGATTCTGGGTAGAGACATGAAAATATGGCCAATGTGCTTGATGTATTGTGCAAGGCTTTGCCAGAAACCACATGTTGATGAGTTCCATTATGGGCTTTGAAAAAAAAAAAAAAGAACAGTGTACATACACTTCAAGGGTCCCATTTATAAAGAGGCATGAGTATGGCTGGCCTTATCTGCATATTCTTACCCAGAATCCCTTGTGGTGGTGTGAGCACTGGGAAAGTGCCCAATGTGGGTCAGACTATATAAAAGATAGCCAGCTCTTTAGACCACTTCGTAGGACCTTGATACAGATTTTTCAAAAATTCCTCTCAAAAATCCTACACATTATAATTTTTGAGGTGAAAAGATAGTGGGCAAAAAGGGTAGCTGTGAACCAAATGTTTTCTTGGCCCTCTGTATCTGAGCTCTCTTTCCTGCACCCTGCAGACCTTTTCACAGAATGCCAAACACAACACACTTAATGTGTGATTTTAATATCCATTTGTTGGCATTTCCTTTTTTTTAGTAGACATGCTGTTCCAAGCCACCTTCTATTAAAGTCGTAAAACATAAAGCTTTCTCTATGCGTGCCTAGGAAATTCCAGTTTGTTTTAAACATATATTTTTTTTCACAACGTTTTACCTACAACCCGCAATCTATTCGCTCCGACCACAACTTCATTGTCATCTGCTGAGAAGAGCAGCTTTCCGTCGTTGGATTTCACCTCCAGGCGCTTGCCGTACGCTTCTATGGCCTCCGACCCTGTGTAGAAAAAAGCCCATAAGGAGAGGCATTAGACATTAAACATTAAACACCGTGAGAAGCGTACGGGGTTAGAATTCAAGTGTGCATAATCCCTCTCACTCTCTCTTTACAACTACAGTGCTAGAAATGTACACACATGGATTATCTGTGTAATAAAATGTATATTTTTTGCCTAAGTAGTAAACACACGGCTGTTCTGGCTTTGGGAGGTCACCTCAGTCATCCCAACATTATATTAAAGAAAAAAAAATTAGGTCAGAGATTTTATCCTTGGGGATGGCAAGTGCCTTCTCTTGTCCCCACTCTTCAGGACACTAGATATGTGCATTCATTTTCGGACTAATGCATTTTCGTCCATTCGTCCGAAAAACGAATAACGAAAATGCTAAACTAACGAAAGCCGAATGAACGAATGGTTAATAAACGAAAATCATTCTTCCTTTCGTCCATTCGTGCTATTGGCATTCTATAAACCGAAATAGAGTCGGTTTCTAGAATACCAATAGCATTACATACGTTCCATAAACCGACATAATGAACGACTTTCGGTTTATGTAATGCATGTAATGCTATGCTATTGCTATTCTATAAACCGAAATAGAGTCCCCATTCATACGAATAGGTCAATTGACCTATTCGTATGAATGGGGACTCTATTTCGGTTTATAGAAAGCCAATGGTATTACATGTATTCCATAAGCCAAAAATCTATAAACCGAATGACATTCGGTTTATAGACTTTCGGCTTATAGAATACATGTAATGCTATTGGCTTTCTATAAACCGAACGAGAGTCCCCATTCATAAGAAATTCTTATGAATGGGGACTTTGGTTCGGTTTATAGAAAGGCAATAGCATTACATGTATTCCATAAGCCGAAAGTCTATAGACTTTCGGTTTATGGAATGTGTAAGTCAATTCATACGAACGAATAAAACGAAACAAAAAAAATGAACGAATTTCGTCTGAAACGAATGCAGTAATGAACGAAATTCGTTTTAGACAAAATAAATAACATTTTTCGTCAGAATGGACGAAAACGAAACGAAAATTTTAGTTTTGCACATGTCTACAGGACACCCCATCTACTAATGGGTGTGAGACTTATATACAAGAGTCTACCCAATAAAGAGATTATTGCAGGCAATTGAGAAGGGAGTGTCAAACTTAAGGCCAAAGTAGTTGAGTTGGAAAAATCCCCCCATTCAGCAACATTGAAGAATGAAGATGAATTTTTTGAACTCGGCTACATTGGTTTGACTGGTACTGTAACTTGAACATAACCAGTCTCTGCTCCACTACCCACTCCACTTTCAGGGTGTTAGGATGCCACATGTACACACCGAAAAATGTAAACACACACATACATGTGAAGGACTCTCATAAAGCTACTGAGGATATTCCCTAATAAAAAAAAGGTTATTATTAAACTATTGTCTTTCAATAAAAAATAAAATAAAAAAAATTATATATATATATATATCAACAGCCTATCTAAAGGGAAATGCCACAACCTGAGAGCCCACAAAAGAATAGTGATAAATAGTGTCTGCTGTAAAAGCAAATAGTGCATGTGACGAATGAATTTGGAATGGGAACAACAATATTATTAATTTGATAATTCGCCCCTTGGAATGCAAGGTAATTGCTGGCCAGGCACAGAGGCTACGGAAGTCTATTGAACAGTCAACTTTAAAACATTTTAAAGCAGTACTAATGTCAACATTTACATTTATTTTTAAAACATTTTTTATAAATCTACCCTGTTCTGCTGATGTAATTCTTTTGTTTTGTTTAAAAGGTTATCACCGCTTATATCGTCAAGCAGTAGGAGATTTGATCTGTTGAGTCTGTCCAGTGGGGGAAGGACTTGCACCGACAGACCCATGTAACGACAAACAAGTAATAGCTAATGCTTCTATTGGACTTCCGGTCTGACAGACCAATAAAGAAGCAGTTGAACAGGCCAGGAGAAGGGATAGACAGGGTAAGAATCCTGACTAGCACATTAAAAGAATCCAGTAACATATGGGATGTGAATAGGGCTATCCTAAATAACATGGAGGGCTAAGCTTCATCATGGACAGACTCGATCTGTCCTCATTTTTGTTACCAATGTACTTGGCTAAATTTGTTTTTCTTACCTGCTACCAGCTGCGTGACTGCCTTCATATCCTCATTGAGAATGTTTAGGGTGATATTTCGATCTGATTGGAGGTACAGCGGGTTACCCTGTAAGGATAAGAAAGGGTACACCCAGTAGAGATAGTGACCTTTAAATGTTTTCCTTTTTCAATAATGGAATGTTAAGGTTTAGCGTCGGGCTAGACGGAATGGAGATCCGCAACAAATACCTTCTAACAAATCTTCAGAAAATGTATTTATACGAGAAATGATATCCAACAAAGCCTTCAATACCTTAGGAGTGTGTTCTTTGCATTTACCGGGTAGGAAATGACACAACGTATAAATCTCCGAAAGATCTGATCCTCGCACATCTAGCCAGGATAAACGGGGTTAGGAGAATTCATTCAAACACAGGTAGAATGTTGATTAGGGTAGAAATGTTTCCCCTGCTGATGTCAGGAAAACAATGTATTTTCCTTTTTGAAGTAAAATTGGAAACAGCTTTAATGGTTTATTCTTTAGTTCCTTCTGGATCAACAGCAACAGAAGGGGGATTTGTGTAAGGTTGCAATGGATGGACTTGTGTTTTCTTTTTTTCTTTTCAAATTCAATTCCATTCTGAGTCAGTCAAAACAAATTGGCATCCTACAAGGACCAAAAACGACCTTACATTGCGTCTACTTGGTGGACTTTTTGATGGAAAGGCTACTCTGCAGTCCAGGTTTTTATTGTGATATGCAGTGATATAACGCTTCAGACTTCTGGTGGACCATTTTTTTTTTTTCAGAATGATGACACATTCTTGAACCGATCAGTGCGCAAAGCGGGGCAGGACGAACGAGGATTGTGGATTGCGAACGGGAAAAATAAACACAATTTCTTAATTTTGCAGGTGATACAGAGATTGGATAAGGATTTCGCGGAGTGTTAAATTGTAGAAACACGGACAGCGAAGGTAATGTTACTGAAATTTAGATCTGGAATGGAAATTGACGCCGATTTTTTTATTTAAAGTCGTTTTGTGATTTAAATATTTCCCTGCATAAATTAGATTAAAGTAATGTTACCAAACAGTCTTATTTTAATTTTTTTCAACCCAAATAGATGCTTTCCTGCTAAATTCAATGTTCTCCAAGTCTCAGTAAAACTCAAAGAAAACTATTTGCATTGACGTATCGGCTCGCACCTGCTGACGGTGTAACCAAACTGTTTTTGGGAACAAGACTTTGTGCAGCTAAGACTCGCAGTCACACTTTGTATCTCCCGGCGCAGAGCAGATGTCTGTGCTGCAGAGCGCGGTATATCAGTCAGAGGCACAGTGGCGCAACCACAGATGGTGATCTCAGTGACCTACTCTGTCTTTGTAAATCTTTATTATGAACCTGCCAGCGAGGCAAGCTACAAGGACTGCGCATCCAGATCCAAAAACCATACGCTTCCCATCCTCTCATACCAGTCTGACACAGACCCACCAAGGGGTAAACCCCCAGATTCCACGTTCAACCAACATGCGAACAAAATGACACGTCTTGATATAAATATGTAATGTAACAATTCTCCATGACTAAGAAGAATGTACCCTAAAGATCTTCCTGCGAGTGGCTGTAAAAATCCCCCAAAATGTAGCTGTACAAACTGTACCTTTTCATTTTTCGTTGGTAATATTTCTTTAAAATTGAAACATTGAAGTACACTACTTAAAAAATCAACAACAAAAAAATGCAGCAGCGTTATCACCCTCAATGTCAAAATATGTTTCGATTATGATAAGAACCAACAACATGAATAAAAAGAAATCATTATTAAAGAGGCAACAGATATTATACAATTAAAAGTAGTATCTGTAACCAACACACGGGGCAAAAGAGGGTTCTGGATCCAAGCAGGGAAATCATCAGCTAAACATTTTGAATATGAAAAATAAAATAACATATAACAAATGACCTATAAATTGTGGTAGCAGAATTAAAAGAAAATTTAAAGATTATAAGAAAAATATGTTTGAAAAGTGTCTGTGCTGTTTCCAGTTTATTACATCACCTTTAAATGTAAATACACATTTCTCGTTGGGGGGGAACCAGAGCAACAAGGGGAGGGAGGGAAGGGGGAACCAGAGCAACAAGGGGAGTGAGGGGGGGGGGGAGAGACAGAGACAAGGGGAGGGAGGGGGTTTGAAGAGACAGAGACAAGGGGGGTGCACAAACAGACAAGGGGAGCGAGGGGGGAGACAAAGGGAGGGGGAGAGAGAGACAACACTAAGGGGAGGAGAGAGAGAGAGAAAAATGGGGGCAAGGGAAAGAGAGAGGCAGCATTGGCACATAAAAAGAAATAAAAACAAGAAATACATTTTTTTTGATATCATAATTGTTGATTAAAAAAGCAATTTACATGTGAATATATACAAGTTGAACTTTTTTCCTATAGGGTAGTCTTATATTCAGGCTTTTAGGTTTTTTTTTAATGGAATATCCAAAGTTTGGGGGGGTCGTCTTATAATCAGGGTCGTCTTGTAATCGAGCAAATACGGTATACATTACATTATCGCAGTCTCTGAGACCACCATTGTTACACCTAAAGTTGACACCTTGGCCTTTTTATTAACTCTGCCGTCTTGCAGAGTATAGAAGCTATAAGTAACCAGAAGCCAATCAAAGAACCAATCAATATGGTTCCGTGGGATCTGCTCCTTAATTAGTTCATTGATTATAATCTGGTGACGACTTCTGCACACTGGAAGTTAGCATGTAAAAATGGCATGTAGCTTTTAAAAAATGGCCCAGTTGGCAACCTTTGTTACACCCCAGCCGCTGACTAATGCAAAAATGTAAGTATGTATTGGTAAAAGGACCACTAAAGATGTGTTAACTAATAATAGTAAAGCTTGCCTACTAATTAACTTATTTTTCCTTATTTTGGAGTTACATGAGTCTTCCAGATTGCCAATCTGTGCTTTCCGCCTGACAGACTGTGGATATCATGCCAAGCTGAAGTGGCAACTCTATGTAAGCATTACACATCTGTAGTAATCATGACCTTCGGGCATGTGTTTATTTTAGAACTAGTTGACGCTTCTGACTTGTCTATCGACCTTTATTAAGTTTGTCCAAAGAGGAAGCGGTGAACACGTAAAATTAAAAAAAAAATCGAAATAATGAAAATATTTATTAAAATGCCGAGACTAATCCTTCCTAGCACTTCCCCTTGGATTAATTGAATTCAGCAACCTCTAAGAGCAGATGTAAGAGTTTGCAAATTCACACATTATTGTAAATAAAAAATAAAAAAAACAGCAGGAATGACTATGTATCCCCAAAGACTTCTCCCAAAAAACTGCTATCAATACCTGCTGGCAATAATAATTTACAAGTGAGCAAGGCTGTATTAACGGGTGATATGTTGTGATGATAAGAATTAGCTGTTCCTGTCTTGAAGCAAGAGCTGAACCTGTTTCTTTGAAAAACATTGCCTGAGCCAATGGGCCACCAGAGATGCTATCACGTATAGGGGATAAAGTCACTCTCAGTAACACCGCAGATTTCATTATTATCCATTGATGTATGTTTTTTTTTTTTTTTTTGTGAATTAATATTCAGTAGATGGTGGATAAATAATTCCAAGATATTCTCGCACTTACCGGCCTGGAGCGGATTTCTTTGGCATATAGAGGTTTCAAGAATTCAGAATCGCCCTCCAGTCTTAAACCTTTTTCGGTTATTCTCAGGTTTCCCATTCCATCCTGAAAGGCACAAAAAAAAAAAAACCCCAATGCTGTAATTTAAATGTAGGCAGTTCAAAGTCGATACCATAGAACCACAAACACGGAATACAGGATTAAATGCAAGATACCTGTTGGAAGAGAATCATATATTGTATTCAGAAGACATTATAATAGTTCTAACTGCTAATGTTAAGAATAAACATTTAAATTCGATGGAATCCCCCAAAAAACTGATGGAGGAAAATTATTACAAGCTCAGGGGGCAATTGACACTCTATTTCTCTTGTTTTTCTATATGTCGAAAATGTAACACTTTGCTTGGTTGGTTTTCTAACTCTAATGGAAGGTTGAACACTAAATGCATAGTCCACAGCTGATATTTGCACTGGGATAATGCAAGTTTCAGATAATCAGATAGGATCACCTGTTCTGGTAGAATAGAACTAATGTAGGTTTTTCTGGACCATAGCTCTAGATCAGACCCAACTGATGATACAACTGTAGCTGAAGGACAAGATGAAGTAATCTAATTTGATTCTATGACCCTTCCTGCAAAGTATTCTCAGTTGTTTAAAATGTCTATACATCTTTTACTCTATAGATTTGCTTATACTTAGTCATTAGCTTATTTTAATTGTTTATAACCTTTCAAAACAACCAAAGGGTCTATTCAATAAAGAGAGAATTGCAGGGAATTTTAAGCTTAGGGCCAAAGTTGAAGTGGAACAATTCTCCAATTAAAAATTGGAGAATTTTTCCAACTCGGCTACAGTGGCCTGAAGTTGATGATGTCATGTCGTCATGATGATGTCATGTCGTCATGATGATATAATTCCAGAGTATATCATTAATCTTGTGATGATGACATTTCAAGAGAGCTGGGGTTTAGGATGATGGGTTCTGTTGGTAAATGGTGCAGTACAGTTTAGGAGAGGAAAAAATGGTAAGCAAGTAACTAGGATTTAAAAAAAAAAAATCATGAGTGTTTTGAGAGTGCCTGAGAGTTCATGAAAGTTGGTGACTTTAAGGGGAGATCCAAACCAGCTGCTCCTTAGGCCCACAACTTGAGGGAAGTTACAGAGACATGGCAAAAGGCTGCCATGGGGCCCTAGAACCTCCCCTGCTTCAGACCCTATAAAACTGTTTGGGCCTCTAGGCACATTTAGAGTATTTTCCATGAATGTCCTTGTCAGCAATTTTTAAGTTTATGAAAATGAGTACAGAAAATGAAATAATCTAAGCACGACCGCTTTGGTCAAAATAAAGACCCTGCCATATGTGTTTTTCGTCCGCCTTCTTCAAAATGGCTGATAATTAGAACAACTTTGTGATCCGTGAACCATATTTTTGCAAACTCGACAATCCGACTTTTATGTTCCAAAGTGAAATCAAAATTACTATTTTGGATCATTAAAATATGTAATCATCTGCAAAGTTACTTCCACACTATCTGCAATTGTTCTATCATAATGTAAGAAAAGGAAGCCAAGTGGCTTGTCAGTGCATTGAAAGTACGGCTCAGTGGTGATTGGGCTGTATGTGATCAAAGGAAAATGGCTGTCTAGACAAAAACGACCATTATTTGGGTGATTTTCAATCAGGGAAACCAGCTTATATTTGTAATCCCCCATGGTAACAAATGTAAAGACAGAACAGTTAAACATGTTGTACCAATAAATACACCTTTACGTCTTGCCAGGGGCCTGTTATGTATTATCGAACCTTCAACATAAAAATAATGTGTGTTGTGGTTTTGTTTGTTTTAATCCATTCTGTCTTTGGGGGATATATCTTCATGATTGCATCTTCTCCGTCTAGACCTCCTGACTGCCATAAAAATTATTGTAACAGTAAATTTTGGTGAACTGACCAGAACCAAGTTCCGAACACAAAACAACAGAGCAGAAGAAATTGTTCAAACTGGACTGACAATTTAACTGCTTATTAAATAAACATTAGTTTGTGTATAAGTACGTTTTATCCCGGATACTTCCATCACATCTTGACCAAGATGAGACCTAAGACAATTTGGGTGACCTTAGTCTGAACTTGGCTGGGGATACTCAACAAATGTACTCATTAGTTGCTTATATCTTTGACCAAGTTGAGTAGGCAACGGAATTCTTACGAATATCCCATGTCGAGTTCCAGTGGGCGTGGTCGTCATGGGCGGGGTCTGGTCACGTGTCATCATGATGACACGTGATGCCAAGTGGCCCAAAAACCTCATGCTTTCACCTTACTCGTACAACCTGCACTGTCTAGTCTAGGATCTTAAAGTTTCAGTATAAGCTAGTAACGTCTTAAAGACAAGAGCTGACAAGATCCCAATAATTGGGGTCTAGTTATTACCATTTATACTTTCTCTTGGAGGCTATGTTAGGCATCTACCACTCTTTCTGTAACTTAACTCTAAAGCAGCACTTGGCATAAAGAAAAGTGAATAGCAAGTTTCAGTTTTTGGATTTCTTTCACAGCTTGTTTTTACTGAAGCCAGCTCTGCCTGTCCTAAAGAGAATCTTTGTTCGAGTTTATAAATTCTGATAAATATAGATGATAAGATGAATTCACTGGACAATGACATTTAGTCGAATTCTCTAGAAAATAAAGCCCTTTTGTATTCTTTTGGCTATGCTACACTGTCTCTGTATGAATTGCCTTTTGATTCTTGGTGGTGGAAGTATCCTGAGTTGTATAATATGTGTGGCCACATCTACCAGCATAGTGGGACTTCATAAATGGAATTTGTGGGCGATTACATATAAAAAAAAAAATATATAGAAATGTCACAGACAAAACAAGGGTCTAGTATGTACATGGTCTCAAGTGAATGAACAAAAGGGAGTAATTTAGGCAATTTGTCCAATTTCGATAGATCGCATATTAAAGCCACTGGCCCTCAGGTGTGAATGGGATCAGCAGAAGTTATTTGGGGGTAAAGATGAAAGAGGGAGCTGTTTGGGGACAAATATGTTACTGGCAAACTTTTGGGGTACAAATATGGCACTGGCACGAAGATGGGGGAGCGATATGACACTGGCAAGTTATTTTGGGACATATACAGCACTGGCAAGCAGTTTCATGGGACATATAAAAATAAAAGCTGTTTGGAGCAGAGGTGGCACTGGTAAGCTGTTTTAGGACAGATTTGGAACTGTCAATCTGTTTGGGAGCACATATGGCACCATACTACTGTTTGGAGACATAAATTACAATGGTAAGCTGTTTGGGGACATATTTGGCAATGGTAAGCTGTTTGGGGGACATATATGGCAATGGTAAGCTGTTTGTGGACAAAGATGGCACAGGTAAATTGTTTGAGGCAAATGTGTTACTGATAGAGACCAATATGGCACAGTTACAGAACTGTCAAGATGTTTGGGGGTGCATATGGCACCATACTACTGTTTGGGGACATAAATGACAATGGTAAGTTGTTTTGGGACAAAGATGACAAAGATAAAGCTGAATATTGGGAAAACTGGCACTGGCAAGCTGTTTGAGAACAAAGATGGCATTAGTAACCTGTTTGGGGACACATATGGCACCATGCTACCATGCCATGTTACTGGACATAAATGACAATGGTAAGCTGTTTGGGTTCAGAGATGGCATTGGTAAGCTGCTGGGGGGCAAATGTTGCACTGCTGAGCTGTTTGGGGACAAAGGTGGCACTGCCAAACAGTTTGAGGTCAGATACAGCACTGGCAAGCTGTGTGGAGACATAAGTTGCACTAACAAGTTGTTTGGGGACAAAGGTGGCACTGTAAAGCTGCTGGGGGCCATATGTGGCACTGATAAACTGTTTGAGGACTAAAATGGCACTGACAACCAGTAAGAGGGCAATGAAGACACTGACAAGCTGTTTGGGGACAGGGATGACAATGGAGACAGGGATGGAATAGATGGCGCTGGCCAGTTGTTTGGGGCATATATATGGCACTGATAAGCTGTTATTCAATAAAAGCTATTTTTTGGAACCACTTTAATATTTTTTTTTCTCATATTAGAATAAGAATTGCATATGAGAGGGGTGGAATGCTGAAGACTTTGCCCAGGACCTGCCAGAGGCAAAAAGCGGCCCTGGCCTTCACAGTAAGTGTTTTCATTTTTAAACCTAAATACTCAAAATAAAAAAATGTGTTTTGTTTTTGTTTGCTTGCACATTGTCTATATTTAAAGGAATTAGATGTTGTGGACCACAATAACACCTGTGTACCAATCTAAGTGGACATTTCTAGCTTGGATACCAAGGTTTACATCCAGGTCAGGTATTTTTAAGTAACTGTTTTTTTCTGTTACTTGTTATGTCACATTATACAAGACACACCAGCCCTACAGAAATGAACAGGTTTACCCCCCCCCCCCCTCCCCCTCTTCACAGATGGCATTTACACTCAAGACATTACGAGGATGTCTTCCCAGATGCTGTAAAACATCTGACAGTCCATAATAGCAAACAAAATACCTGTCATTATTTCCTATTAGATTCCGAACCATTGCTTTATCCGTCTAGACAGGTGGAGAGAGGATGTGATCCCCAAGGTGGAGAAATTTGGATTAAAAGCTTTTCAGTGTGCAGGTATGTGCCTGTGCATTTGTCAGTCAGTATGTGGGTGAGAGGGAAGGCTAAACTAAAAAGAAAATCAATAGAAAACAAAAAAAATACAAGACTTCATTCACTGAATACAAAACACAAGAAAAAAAAATGCCTATTCAGGTCCACTGCTGGTGCAGAAGGAGGATAAACGACCTACAATTAACTTAATTCATAGCATTTTGCCTGTAACGGATCTCGGTACTCCAACTGGGTATATAAGAAAGCTTCCTCCGCCACTCTGACCACTGAATCTCTCACTTGCACCTTCTCCCTGGCACACATGCTGTTGCTGGGGAGATGGAAGGATGGCTGGGCTCCCCAAGCAGGAATTTTTGGATCTGGGTGTGGATCGAGGTGTGGAGATCACAGTCCCATCCACACCACCCAGGTCAATATCCTCAGATGTTAAGTTTATTAGATCCACAGTCTCTGGTGCCTGCTCGTGGGGAAAATGGAAAGGTGACTGGGGTATCCATGCCAAGAGATTGTAGATCTGGGCCCACTGCCCAGCATCCCGGTGCTCCAAGTATGAAAACCGTGGTCCTTTCGACACCTTCCGGGCCTACATCCTCGTGTGTTAAGTCCAAACGTTCTGCCAGCTCTGATGTAATTAAGGACCGCTTTCCAACGGTTCAAGTGAATAGACCATGAGGTACCATTTCTGGTAGACCAGCCATGTCAGATCAAGCTCCAGGGTCAATGAGGCTGCAACATCACCTGTCCTCTAATCAATAACCCTCAATGCTGATGAGTCACTTGTCTCCTCAAACACCCCCGTAAGCAGCTGGGGCTGCTGAAGTCCTCAACTTCTGAGGAATGGTACGGTTCTGTCCTCGACTGTCTCCAATCTGCAAATCAGTATAACACTTGGTACTGATTCTTAAGCCCAATTTCCATTTACACCAGCTGTTTTATTTCAGTTACCCCCTTATTCGTGGGTTGTGAGGTTTACCTGGTCCCCGAAGTGATGTTCTGAGATGGGCAGGACTCTGCCTTGTCAACTTTACCAAGTCTCAATGCCATCTACCCACATCTCTAGCCAAATCAGGGGTTTCCATGCCAGCCACGTTTCTTCTGGAGCTTGCCCCCCTAGCCCACTGAATGCAATTCTGATTTAGTGCTCGAACTCCTATATTGGAGTTTCCCATTCAGAGGTATCTAATCCCAGCATATCAGCCATATCAAATATTCTGATAGCTGCTAAGGGTGTGACAGCTAGGCGGAATCCCACATCTGCCACCAATGTAATGGATCTCAGTATCCAGACTGGGGATATCCGCTAAAGTTGAGTTCCTCCACTACTCCAAACACTGTGGGGAGATGGGGAGGTTTGAGGAGGCAATGATGGTTCAGTCCTGGAGGTCTGCCTGGGCAGCCGTGGCTAATATTCCTAGACATCCTGTACCCCAAATAGGCACAGGGTGACTTATATATAAGAGATGGCAAATAAACCAGAATCTCTGTCTTCCCCATATGGCTCCCCTGACCCACATTTCCCAAACTGAGACCTACCACCAAACAATCTGACTCTGGTGGGACCAAAAGTAACAGATCCATAGAAAGGGTTGGATGATGATGTCTACCCCAGAGACAGCTTTCCAAATGTTGATTGAAGTTCCCCAAATCCCAGTGAAAATGGCATCAGTCACAATCTAATTTTTGGCAAAAATATTGAATGGTTGTCTGGCAATAAGAGGTTAGAGATAAGGTGAGAAATCATGGGGCTTTTATTACATAAATTGTCATTTTCCTCCTATTCGAGCTCCAAGACGTCTATATTCATTTGGAACATTTAGTAAACCTTAGGCAGGATGTAAACATTAGTTTTTACATCAGGAAAGACCACAGGGAAGAATGGCCATTGCACCTAATTTTTTTTTATATTACCATGACACACACGGAAGATTTAACAGACAAACACTAAGCATTTAATACTGTTTCTTATCCCAGAGCTCAGATCTTAGTCAGAGTTTGTGTAGAAGGATGACAAGCAGCCCACAGGCCTAACCACAAGACATCAAAACAAACTCTGTCTGTGGTCATCCTTCAAAGAAATCCTTTAATACACTGCATATATTTGACACCAAGACATAATAAATAAGTAAGCTGTGGTGATTGGTCAGATGATTTAAAGGCAAACTGTCAGCCAAAAAAATGAAGTTATGTGCAATTTAAAGATTGCATCACGTGTAGGCATTTTAAATAGAAATGCTCTTTTTTTTTTTTTTATCCCTTGCTTCCTTATAAGATGCAAGGGTTAAAAAATTGTGTACCTACACATGTGTACACCACTTGTATCACTAAGAGTTTATGCTCTGCTCTGCCTCAGAGCTGAGGCAGAAAAGGTCAGAAGGTTGGGGAATTAGGATACCCCCAGTGAATGCACAGCCAATCAGAGTTGGGACTAGCCCAGCGAGTTTGGTCGAGGTGTGTCCAGTTTGCGGGACTGTTTGCACTAGCATAGAAAGAGACACTTGTTTCTAATATTCATGTAATATTAGAAGTACCTTCCAGTTTATCATCATAGTAGGCCCACTACTTTATTTTTTACAAGTGAAAACTAAAATTGAATGTCCCATTAATGAAAGAATGCAAATAAAGTACCTTATTGAGCCCTGTTTGCCTGTACAGTTCTATCAGGGGGCAGACATGCTGTTTAGAATCTTGGGTCAGATGGATCATACCTTCCTCCATCTGATCCAAGATTCTAAACAACATGTCCGCCCCCTGATAGCGGTATCTTTCGGCTTGTACGTTATAGAGGGAGGTTTAGTCCCTCTTCAGTACAAGGATAAAATAAAACTACTGTCGAGTTTAATGAGATTATGAAATGACAGTGTTCTGTCTTTAAACAGAGTATTTTATGTGGTGTATTAATGGCACGGCTTTCCTATTGGACACTCCTTGCGTCTGTAACGGTTTCGAGCCATGTGTAGCTTTTCAAATAAATTCACAGTGAGAATTCTCAGCTGAGTTCAAGGGTCCCCCTTTTTTTTTTAAGTGATCATGCCATTATCTTTATTTTGACTGAGTCAGTTGTAGAAAGGAATGTAATGTAATATAAACGGTTTATTTTCACTCGATAAAACAGCGACATTGTATTACAGTTTCAAATTCAATGGGCTGTGAAAGATTGTAAAACTTGCCGTGAGCAGTTTTTTTTTTTTTTGCCAATATGTTCTCACCTAAAAATGTATTTGGAATATAGTGGTATGTTATTAGCACAGATCTGAAGGGGACAGTCCTATTTTTTTCTTATGGGGGGGGGGGGGGGGGTGTTGGAGCGCCTTGAGATGGAAGCCCCTTAGTCATTTTCAAAGACTAGTGCTCAATCTCTTTTGAATGGTACGCAAGTGATGCACAGCTCTAATGAAGGTCTCAGTCCAAGGGTAGGCATCAATATTGTTCTTGGTGGAGATTTACACTGGATATGGTGATGGACACATTTAATGACGTATCCATGGATCTTCACCGACCTTGCCACAGACACTTTGCCTATCCTTGGTTGCGTCATTCCTCGAAAAATACCAATGACTGGAATATATTGATCCATAATAAATAAAACGAACAACAACAAAAACATATTAAAGAATCGCCAAGGGGTGAATCATTGTGGCGTCGAGAAATATTGACCGATTCAGATTTGAAATCCCACACACTAAGCCATGCAAACCTCTGTGCACCTCCGAGCAATACGATCAGCGGAACCCTTACGGTTTGAATTGTTCCGTGCGTATCGGATTCCAAGTGACCCTGCTCTCCGCGTCAGGACACAAATATTGTGATTAGCACCATCATGCAAAGTATTCAGTTGGAATAGTGCATCATCGGGCCCTTCCCAATGGCCTGAAACATGTCGTTTGTGTATATTTGGCATGATCTGTTAGATCACCAGGCAAAAGCATAACTCTAATGATAATGCTGGTCTGTAGTCATAACTGTTTATTATTTGTCTTGTCATAACAAACGCATCCAGCTTATAGCTTCCATAATACAGCGGAAGACAGCTGTAACCACAAGACGGTTACTCTCTGCAAGGGCCATTCCTGCTTCTCTAGGCTGTACAGTCCGGAGGTGCCACGGGTGTCAATCCACGTTTTCATTCGTCGCGCGGGTTTTAAACGAACAAAACCCCAATTATCGGCAAATTTAATCAAACTAACTCTGAGGGAAATCTCATCTAATTTAATGCCGGAATGTCTCCCTTCACTGAATAATTCAGTAGATGCTCTGGCTTCAATGCAAAGACATGTGCTTATTGCTTCTATCAAAGCCTAGGCTAGATTTTTAACCCCTTAGCGGTCACCTTGCAACGTTTTGCTCGATAGAGGCGAAAAATTATAGTTGGAACTCTGGGATCTTGGTGGATCTGAACTCGAAGTTCCAGGTTTGATACGATTGTATCATCTCTGGTTCAAGGGGAGAATTGCTTGGCCACCCCAGGTTCAGTCCCTCGGTTGAACCCGCTTACTGTGGTTAGTGGGAGGAGATGCTCTCTAGAAGAGGACCGCATGGAAGAAGTCAGGTACGGTGACTGATAGATTAGGGTTATGAAGTCAGTATCTTGACCGACCTCTGCACTAGAGACGTACCATGCATCAAATCTAAAACTTTGAATCCCCCCCCCCCCCCATCTTTAAATTAGGAGGAATAATCTCCAAATAAGCCGAACATCCCAAACGTATAGTACCTGACCATACTGTGCTTACTGGTGAACCATGTCTTATTGTAATTGCTGTATTACCTTATCACTATTTCATTCTCGCTGTTCATTTTCTCGTGTCAGAAATATGATTGGCAGGATCCCTTCCAAAGCACAGCATCCCAGACGTAATAATTAATAAATGGTAATTAAACCAACACTCTGAAGGCCCAAGGTATGGAATCGGCCCAGCTGGAATCACACTACACGTAACCCTTGGCATTCAAACTCAGATGGTTAACTTATTCATTGCTGGATGTGGGCGACCTTGAATTATTATTTTTTTTTTTTTAAATTAAACTTTGCTTTATTATTTTTAAAAATGCCGAAGTAATTACCGCCTTCTAAATTTAATGTTTGCGTTACACTTTGCCAAATTAGCAAGCATGCCAATTACATTCAGTATAGCAGAGGAAATCATGGGTGCCAAGCACTTGGCTGATTTTCATTAACACTGCAATTGCACACAGAACTAGTTAATCCGCATCTTACATGTCCCGTTCTTAACTCTTATTTCAGACCCGCTAGCGCATCTTGGGCAGTAAAAAAACAACATCTGAGTCTACCGACAACTAAAAAAAAAAAAAAAAAATTCAGGCATTGCGGTAGGGACGGGGAATATAGATAAGGTCACGGGAAGATCATGTGAGGATGGGAGGGGATTAAATAAATGTGGGTAAAGAGCTAACATAACAATCCCCCCCGCCCCCCCCCCCCCCGGAAATACACGAGAGGGGCCGACGGCAGGTACGAACAGAGTCACTCACTCGTATACTATACTATATAAAAATGTTATACTTTTGGTGCTTGTCAGATTGGGTGAGTGAATCTGTTGCCGATTTCACAGCTGCCCTCTGTTCGGAGCACACACAAACCCCAGAAATACACAGCGCGCCGGCTCCGTGTTATGTGTGCGGCGCACACCTGGCACATATGGAGAATCCGCCACTGGTCTATGGAGGCGATAGCATGTCCGGTATTTTGCAGGAGAGGTAGCTGGAGTATAGGTGAGTTAAACCTTTTTAAGGTACAATCATGGTATATTTGTATAATCTGTGTAATCATGTGGGGGGAGCGAGCTGAAAGATGTTTACAAAGAAGACTTTATATTAAATGGCGTATTACATTAAATAGAGGTATCTTTACAATGCTACTTATACCGTTACGCAGGAGTAATAAAGAAGAACCTTGAATGCAGCAGACTGATAAATGGGTACTTTGCATAGTATTTCAGCGTTGTCATGGAAACAGCCCAAGTCAAGGTTGAGGCCTACACTCTAATGAAAAATGGCTAATTATGTAACAATGGATACTATGGAGCAATAGAAATGTATGGTATAGGCAGAAAAAGAAGAAAATTCATAATTATCACAGGAAATTAATAATTAATGATAGTAACGTATGATTTTTCCACATTGTATAACTGCCGTCCTGAAAGCATGCTGACCCTCCCCAAAAACTGCCCCCTGCATCACATTTCTCCAGGGGCCGAGGTACGGAGGTGGGCAGGTTCTAGAAAAATGGTCTGTCAATGCACATATCTATGGTTAATGTGGCTAATTGGAGAAAAGGATTCTGGGTAATGCTTATCTGAGTATGCATTATGATGATCTTTAACCCAAGGCTTTTGGGGAATATTTTTCTTGACGCTTTGCCTTTTTGGAAGGACGGAATAACATTCACGTGGCCAGTTTGACCCTTGGAGTATCAAAGTGCTAAAAGATCATGTGAAACGTCCATTTTAATTCTGGTAGTGGTGTAATCCAGTAATGCAGGTTTGGTTTCCAAGATGGTGAACTCTTTCATCCATCGGAGGTTAATAAAATGAGTACCAGTAAGTTAGGTAATAGTAACACCCTCAGGATATACTTAAAAAGGAGATGAATACCAATGTATCCTTCATGATAACCCCCCCCCCCCCCCCCCCATTTAATTAGCAGAGAGGTCTTCATAAGATGCAAGCCTTCTACAAATTAGCACTATACTAGAGCAGTGCTTCTCAGACATGTCCTCAAGGACCCCAATAGTCCAGGACTTAGAGATTTGCCCAGGTGTGTTTAAATAATAATATGTAGAACTGTTAGGGAAACACACCTGGTGTTATACATATTTTTAATTATATACAACTGGGTAATCCCTAAATCCTGGACCATTGGTGGTCCATAAGGGCAGGTTTTGATCTACAAGGGTCTATTTGGTCTACAAGGGGCCCCAAACATTTGGATGGCGGACCCTGGCTTGAGGCCCATAGTTGGATCCCCAGGGCCTAATGGGTAATCTGGTTCTGTAAAGGTTGTTTGTCTGTGACAATATGCATTCTATAAGTGTGAAGCCTTTGTCAGCAGATCTAAGGAGAACTAAAGCATCCTTAGGCCTGAACCATTCTGTGGCAGCATTGTTAAAGACATGGAAAAATTGGGTGAGAACAGCCCGACTGAGGTTCAGAATCACTTTTTTTTTCCCTACAAGCGGATGGCCAATTGAAAGAAGAGCGCTTTTAATTCACCGAGAAGCCCTTTGTGCTGCGAAAAGAACATAATTAAAAATTAATACTTTGAACGGACCCAAATAATTAAAAGACAGACCCCATCGGCATTGTTAATATGAAACAAAAGTGATTTTTCACTGGCTAATGCTTTAATGAAAGAAATGAGAATGGGAGCACAGCGCAGGCGTCGGAGCCCTGGGAATGGTGCGTTGGATGCTGGGGCGCGATAATGATAATTCATTAAGAACTCCGCCATGGGAGCACAACAGCTCAGCCTATGTTGTGTGCAAAGTTTTTTTTTTTGTGGAAGCACAGCAAGTTTCTCCTTTGCAAAAACCCCAAGTGTGCCAGAAAGGGTCTGGAAGGCCAGTAAAAAAAACGGCTTGAGGTCAAAGGTTTTGTCTATAGAGATAATGGTAAGAGCTATATTTTTTTTTAGGTGTCAACCTAGTTAAAAAAGGTGTTTGTGTGTGTGTGTGGTCGGGGGGGGGGGGGGGGGGATACAGCAACCAGGTGTCAGGGGCTCATTCCTTTTTGTTTTTATGTGACTTGCACATAAGATGTCACCTAAAGCCAGCAGCTACTGGGGATCTGTCTATTACCGTCTGGGGATTACAGAAATCCCCAAAATTGCCTGGAAAAGCGCATGACACAGTGCAGCTCATTGCTCATAAAGGACATCAGACATTTGGCAGGAAGTTCCAATTTCAGTCCATTTATTTAACGTTTAAAAGGTTATTTTAGATCATTAGCCATATTTTCCTTTTTAAGGTGTCATAATGTGCTTAGTACTGTTGTAGTAAGGGACACTATCTGCGTTAATCACACGCTGTCATTTTTAATAGCCAAAGGGAGGGTGCCAGAAAGGCATGGTTGCCAACAGTCCTGGATTTAACGGGGCAGTCCTGTTTCTCTGGGTCCTGCAACCGTCTCAGCACGGATGCCGCCTATACACAGTGCTTTATACTACTTCCCGACTTGTGGCGGCAGCCCCCACCGCTGGAAACCACGGTGGGCGTGGCTTGAGAGGGAGCGCGGCAGCACTGTCACGCAAACTGGCAGTACTATTGCGCATGTGCGGCGTTTATTTTCCGGGTTTCGGTGAAGAATGAAAATCTGAACCAATGTCTAGCGGTCACGAAGCGGAACAGTTGTCGGGGGATATGTGTTACACTGCGGAGTTGCATTCAAACTGTGTATGTCAATAAAACATACATAGCCTAAACATGAAAAAGTGAGCTGGGTGGGATCAGGAAACACATTGTAGAACAGATAAGCACCTATCCCTAGCAAGTTAAGCTCCCCGGATGTGAGTGACCACCAAGTCCAAAAGGCAAAGATACAGAATCAGAATCCAAGAGAATGGTCCAAAAGGAGGTGCGAGAGTCAGGGCTGGAGAAGGTAGAATAGCTGGGTGAAAGATACACTGGATACAAGACCATAAACTGTAAGAGGCTCACATAAAACAGGCAATGAATGGATGAGCACCTTCCACATTGTAAAACGACACAGGAATGATGTGCTGGACACAGAGGGGTGAAGCCAGACAAAATAGGACGGCACAGAGGCGAAAAAAAAATCATTGAAGACTAAGCACGTGAGTGACGATTGCCCTGAGAGTAGGCCATAGTTCAATTTTCCACTACACAGAACTTGAGGTCACGTAGCCTCAGCCCAATTTGGAAAAGCATGTTACTTTTCCAAGAGCTTGAAGACACCTTGGGGCCTTGCTTGGGCTGCTTACCACAAAACGAGGCTGACCTTTAACAGATACACTTATAGGAAAAGCAAAGGGGAAGACCATGTTTGAAGTTAAGGCGGTCAATCCAATCTTCCACGGGGTCGTATGCAACATTGTGGCTTGATACACCATTTGACATTTACAACATATTTTTTTTCCTCTTAATTTATGTATTTGTTTTGCAAAGTACAATGTACAGACAATTTTTTACTCCTTATATTTACGGTCAGATAGATTTACAGCCCCCGACACCGGAGAATGAAAACTGGGACCACGGGGTTGCCTGGGTCCAAAATCGTGACTATCCCGCTTACAGCAGGTCAGTTGGGAGTCATGCCGTATAGGTGACCCTTTAAGAAATATATGTTTCTTATAAAGATGGGTAACAAGAGTATATAAGATAAAAGTTATAAAACAATTACTAAAGGGAAGAGAGTTGGGTTAACCTTCACAAATACTTGCTTGGAGGGAGGTGTTTAATTGGTTTTGGATACACGGATCTTGGTGTAATAATTAAATTGTAAAGCTCTTGGTCCCATGCTGAGTGGCCCGTCACTCAGCATTGCTAATACCATTAAAGACAGTCTAACTAAGTGATGGGCAGAAAGACAGAAGTGTAGTTCCTGAGTTTTAATACTTTGAAGTTTTAATTCATAAGTTAAGTATTATTACTGAGCTCCTGAAATAACTAGGCTGGCTGCAGAATTGGTCATTTTTTGCCTCCCAAAGTCTACCAGTATGTGTCCTGTATATATAAACAGTCTACGTATAGTTCCCAGCTTCTCATGGGAGATGTTCATATATTTGCATACCTCCCAAGTTCTGGGAGTGTCAGCGTCTTAGACAATGAAATTGGGATAGGATTACAGTCCAGAATCGCGTAAAAAGTGCTATCCCTGTCCGGAGATGCGGGACAGAGAGGTAGAGCTTGGCGGCACAGCCTCCAAAAACCAGGACCGCCCCGCAGAACATTTGGTAGGCAAGCCATACAACTAGAAACGGAATCCAAGGCAGGTGTATTATGGGTTATTCTGGAGCAATGTTCTAGAAGCAGTGGAATGTCCCTACTGATTACTGCCATTCTAGAACTGCCTTTTATTAAAAACTCACACTATCTTTTTTTTCTTTAAAAAGGTATTAAAAGTCAAAACATTATTAAAATAAAAAAAGAAAAGCCGTGATAAATCAGCTAATACGAAAACTGCACATTACAAGCGGGTTATTAATCAGCAAGGCGTCTTTGGACTCTAATACATAGCGTCCTATTATCTCCAAAAGGATGACTTTTTCTGTTATCTTAATAACTTTAAAGAACAATGACTTGTGATACAATCAGTATGATTTTTTTTTCTCCCTTCTTGTTCAAATAAATGACATTAGGATTTTGAATTATATTGGCAGATGCATTCAGTGAGGATTATATTAAAAGAAATCGCATATAAAGAGCCACTTAATCACCCTTAACTATTGTCAATTGTATTCAGTCAACTAGGTGGCGTGGCGCCAGCTCAGGATTGTGCGCGCACGTCGGCCATATAAGGTTGAAGTGACACATTGGCGCTCTAACAGGATACTTATGTATGCATCCCCTGCCTTCCTCGTCTACGATCACACTTCCTGCTAGACAGTAAGCTCTTGGGGCCCAGTTCCACAATACAGAAGACAGCATGGAGTATTTTGGGGTTCATGTGCAAATATGTAGAGCAAACCTGGAAATGGCGGCCAAAGAGACGCCCGTGGGTGCAATGCCAGCTCGTGCCAGATTCGTTATTCCTAGATCTTTCAGTGTCACGAATGTATATTTAAAAAAATAAGGTCTATGGGTGACATAAGGGCCATTGCAGTTTTGGAATGCAGGGTGGCGCTACAACATATTCAAACTGAACGGATTTGGATTTTCCTTTTAGGGTCAGACAAAACCTAGAAACACCATTGTAGGGATGTATAATAAGATGTGTAAGCAATTTTACTTTTTTTTTCGGCTTCGAAGACATTTTTCACAGCTGTACCCTTACCCCTTCCCGTTTTTACTAGTGCCACAGCATTTGCTCTCAATAAATAAAACAAGTTCCAAAAAAACAGGACTGTCCAGGTAAACCCAGCACTGTTGGCAACTATGCATGTTAACCGTACAAACAATGCAGCATGTGTGAGACATTCCATGATACACATTGAAATCTTTTCTTCTCCCAGGACCCCGTCACCAGATGGATTATGCTTTTTTTTTTTGTGCTCTGTCATCCGACTGCAAGTCAAGTCCTTCTAAGCACTTTGCATTCCTTGCAGAGCATGGCATTTGTCTGGGCTGATATTACAAATACTGATCCTGCCACAAGTATCAGCCTGTTATACGCAAACTGCCACGTAATGTGCTCCATTCCCCAAGGGGCGTCAGTGTTCACATCAGAGCAGCTGTGTCTGCAATGTACAAGAATTTATAGACGCCAAGCAGAATATTCCTCACAGCTGTGCTAGAACAGTGCTCTGGGGGTGAGATATACACTGATCAGCCATAACAGTATGACCACCTGCCTAATATTGTGTATTTGGCCCCTTGATGCCAAAACAGCCCTGACCCGTCGAGGCATGGACTCCACTAGACCTCTGAAGGTGTGCTGGGGTAACTGGCACCAAGACGTTAGCAGCAGATCTTTTAAGTCCTGTAAGTTGCGAGGTGGGGCCTCCATGGATCGGACTTGTTTGTCCAGCACATCCCACAGATGCTCGATTGGACTGAGATCTGGGGAATTTGGAGGCCAAGTCAACACCTTGAACTTGTTGTTGTGTTCCTCAAACCATTCCTGAACCATTTTTGCTTTGTGGCAGGGTGCATTATCCTACTGAAAGAGGCCAATGCCATCAGGGAATATCGTTTCCATGAAAGGGTGTACATGGTCTGTAACAATGCTTAGGTAGGGGGTACGTGTCAAAGTAACATCCACATGAATGGCAGGACCCAAGGTTTCCCAGCAGAACATTGCCCAAAGCTCACACTGCCCCCGCCAGCTTGTCCCCTGCCAGTGGTCATAATGTTATGGCTGATTGGTGTAAATATATATCATGGGTAAAGTTGCAATGTAGAACAAACAACTGAAATGTTCACATTTTTTTTAAAAAAAAAGTTCACCCTCTGAGCAGAGGAACATGTTCATTTATTTAGAAAAGTTTCATAGGCAACGACTTCTACATTCTTCTTACAAACCTTTTTTTTCAAAGTGGAATAGTACAGGTAATTGTTTCAATGTAACAGTAGGAGAAAAATCCCCTGGCAATTGCCTAATACAACGGTCCACGTATATTAAATCAATGTTGCCTTTAATCTTTCCTTTTAAATGAAAGAAGACCATTCCTGTTACTTTTCCAGTATTGCTTAAAGGGACAGAAAACTTTTATTTTCATTTGTGTTTCTAGTATGGGGATCAATTAGTACACGGCAGCTGCCATCCTTCCCGGACAATCAAGAAGTCTGATCTGGTCGGCGACTGTCTCTCACTGCTAGCACAGTAAAAACTAGGGTGTCTGTCTGCCCTAGCAGAGATAGACCCTCTCACCATTAAATAGCTCCATCAAATAAAGGCAGCAAATCTCGCTGCTCTGATTGGCTGTGTCCCACTCTAGCCTCGGAACCGGCTCTGCCTCAGCTGAGAGGTAGAGCTTAGAGTAAACCCACTTATTTTTTAACTCTTGCTTCTTCCATAACAACGTAGTACCTTTAAATGAATTGCAACGATTTAAAAAAAAAAAAAAAAGATGAAACCTGAGCTGCCAATCAAGAAGAGCAGACCCAGTGCATGCTGGGAATGTTTATAGCCGCAGTACAAAGGACAATACATCTAAATTTAAAAAGCGAGCAACTGCGGAACTTTTGAATTTTAGATCATTAATGTAAACCTTGTTTTTTTGTTACTCAGCTGAAGTGGAACTCAATGCTCACTCAGGAGGGCTGCTTGGGGTCTATGTTTAAAAGCAGTGACGGAAAAAAAGTGGCGCAATTAAAGCAGTGCCCCCAACTAAAATGGGGAGTTTGCTCTATGTTTGCCATGATGCACTACATACAGACGGTAAATAAAAATAAAAAAATCGCATCCATTTTAGCAGAGGCGTTATTGGAACTTAAAGGGGGTTTTGATTAGTGTTGGGAAACCTCTGCCATCCCTCTTCCCCACTGCAAAGAAGCGGGATTTTTAAAAAGGCGCAACAAATGGCGACGGCTCCTTGTTATACCTCTACTGACATTGAAAAAAAATCACTGTTATGAATTAGATCTCGGCAATTTCCCCCTTTTCCCTCATCATTTTTCATTTCATTTTTTTCATTCATGTTTTGCACTCTTTTTTTACATTTTATAATTGTGCCAAGTTCACCCGGCATATCGGCCCGAGTACATTTTCCTAAATGCCCAAGGCGTTCATTTTAAGGTAGACAATGGAAGGTTATCCCATTCCAGACACACTTGACTAGATGTCATTTAGCTAATCTGGTTTTGCCCTCCCGGCCAGTGATTTTAAATTGAAAATTACAGACCCCATTAAATAGACTAAAGATAACTATAGTTCAGGAGTTGGGAGCTGTGACTCTGCTTTATGGGACTACAACTCCCATAATCCTCCCGGTTGACGATTATGGAAACTTTATTTAATCAGACGTCCCACTTCCATTCGTTGCTTCTCCCTGGGTGGACAGAGCAAAAGAGGGCTTTTCTTCCCAGTAAAGCAAGCCCTGCAGTAGGATTTATTGAGAAAGGCGTGAGGGGCATACAATGTCGCAGGGTCGACTTCACTGTGGGATTAAATATAGGGCACCGTGTGCGTTGGCATCTATAGGAAGAGGCAGCAAATTAGTCTGCGCTGGAAATAAAAATGAAAGTTAAACTGTTATTTTTTTAATGACATCTTCAAAGCCGTCTGAAAATCATTACTTTTCATGATTAAAAATGAGCGCTTGAGAGACTCAATTTAACGCGGTGTCAAAAAACGTGTGTAAAAGCAGGAATAACGCTTATTTTACGTATTATATAGCTATAAACAAAATACAATGTCCTTTTATTCGCCTATACTTTATTAACTATTGCTAAATGCTGATTATTCCTGTGTTCTTTATTGAATGTAATTATGCTGTGGCACAGCCTGGGTTTGGTGGCCAGTCAAACGCCTCACTGGTGGTTGTGACGTCATTAGAGAGCTGTGGCATGGGCCTGTGGCTCCATGTAGGCCCCACCCAAATGACGACCTGCCTCACTGGTCCCCATCAATAGAACAAAATGGACCTTACTTCCGTTTAAAGGAAACGCATCACCTTATCCCAGTTACACCTGCAAGACTTCACATGAGCTTGCCCCTGTCTGGAATTCACTTCCGCAGCTCTCTCTCAATATCAAGCTTGTAAAGTGCTTCCAAACTCACCTTCTCCACCTAGAATACCTAATAAGGAACCTCTGACCAGATCAACCTAGCTGTCACATCACCCCCCTCCCCCCAAAATACACATAGTCAATGCAAGGCCTTCAATGACCTTGGGAAGGTAGGTAAAGGTCAATAGAAACTCATTAGCCTGCTCATCATAAAGTCCTGCAAAA
This sequence comes from Pelodytes ibericus, assembly GCA_036172795.1. Classification (NCBI taxonomy): domain Eukaryota; kingdom Metazoa; phylum Chordata; class Amphibia; order Anura; family Pelodytidae; genus Pelodytes; species Pelodytes ibericus. Next base: position 14,022,607 of record CM069858.1, on the reverse strand, counting down.
AGTCCACCACAAACACTGTTGGTGGCTCCCTGACGACAAAAAAATACCGGCCTTGCTGGTGCCTCCATAGACTTAACATTGGCATCCAGTCATTTTTTTTACCGGCCTGCGGGTAAAATACCGGCCGGGTGGCAACCCTGCTGATGGCCACCATCTTCTTCTTCTACATTTCCTATCACTTCCCATACACTCTAGATTGTAAAAGCCCACCAGCCGGGCTCTCAACCTCTCTTCCGTTTTTCCTTAGCATAACGAGGTAAATTGGCAGAATGAGTTAGATCCGAGCAGAATAACTGAGTGTTTCTTCAAGTATCGCTGGATAAATAAAGGGAATGATTCTTTTTTTCTAACCAGACCCAAACGTGGCAGAGCAATGTCTTGCGAATCTGCCGAATATATAGTCTCTGAAGCCAAATCCTGTTCACTGGATGTATTTTTCCTGTCCTTCAGCCACTTACTATATATTTGGCTCATGCTCTATCCTCAGTCATGGCATTCTTGTACTGAAGCCATAACATCCAATACCCTTCAACTGTCCTGCTGTAAGACACTGTATTGTGGCAGCAAAGATTTATTTCAAATTTTTGCTTCACTGACAGAAGGAAAAAAATTAAAAGACTCCAGATACTCGTGGAGTAATTTTACCATGAGCTCTGCCTCTCAGCTGAGGCAGATTTAGTCTGATACTGGCACACGCTGACAAGGTCAGTGTTGGGCTTGACCCATCAGAGGGTGAGAGACCTTGAATGCCACCGTCAGAGGGGGCATAATTAAGGTTTCCTCCGCCGGTGGCTTGTGAAAATGAAGGTATCTAACTGCACTTCATCTGAAATCATCAAGGGTTTATAAAGTACAGGCTTGTTTTTCCTCCTACGAGGACCAATAGGTACTTTACTTGGGCTTCAAAATTAAAAAAAAATTGGCTCTTTAAAGGAACATTAAAAATTGTTTAACCCTTGCTTCCTTGAAGGAAGCAAGGGTTAAACAATACATGTCCCAGTAGAATTAAGTAAACCCGACGTGTATCTTAATAGATACACGCAGGTTTACTAACTGCTGTGTCTCACATGCGAGACACAGCACTTCCTGGTTGACGAGTGCTGACAAACGTCAGCTCGCGCACAGCCAATCAGAACGGGAGCTCGCCCTGCTCTGACAGCTGAATTCGTGGGTCTCCTGCTGCTAGCACAGTGAGAGACCCTCGTTTTTGCATGGGATCAGCAGGAGGGGCCTAGTTAAGGTCCCCCCTGCTGATCTCATACAAAAACGATGGGCTCGACTGTCACCGACCAGACGGTATCAAAAGTACACGCCAGTTCATCCTCATACTAGGGACAACTAACTTTGCTGAAGCACAAGTGAAATAAAACGTTTAGTGTCCCTTTAAGTCCAATTCAGGGATGCTATCCCTAATATAGCACTGTCAGTTTGAGATGATCCTCCCCACACCACGCCCTCTGGAGTACCACATTGCTTGGGAGAAACCTTATATTAAAAAAACAATATTAAATGTTTTGGTACCAGTTTCCCCATTTTTAGGAACCTCGGCCTCCTGGATCCCAAGTTAAACCCTGCGTTACCCTATTCTGTGATACCTCAACCTTACCCCCAAATTCTTCTGACTTAAGAAAGAGAGACTTGCTCCTCTATGACAGAAATAGTCAGGATAAATCTGAATTCATCTCGTTTCCCCAGGTTCGAAAAACTGCAACCTGCTTCTTCCAGGCAACAAGAGGTATTATTAACCCTCCTAAATGTAATAATCATTATTCACATCTCACAAAGCAGGTAGTAGAAGTGATAATTTGATCCTCGTTACTGACACCGCGGCATTCCCTTGATGTAAATTGCAAAACAGCCACAGCTATCATCCTCGCAGAGTCACAGCTTGGATGAGGGTGAAGATTAAAGTAGGAAATATTCTCTGCCGATTGCACATTACGTTGAATAAAACGAGAGAAGAATTGTCCTGTGCATGTTTAGTCCCTAGCAATGCATTCTGTTCACTCCCAGTTTATATTCTGCATATTCTACAAGATTTCGGAAGGCTGCGATATGCATTGCTGTGGATCTGCCCGGTTTTACCCCAAGGCTCTGGGTTTGTAGCCAATTGCATGGCCCCATACCCTTTAGGTGGGATGTTGTGCCCCACCCTACTTTTTCAACAGCCCCATTTTGTAACAATGACTTTTCATAGCGCTGCATATACCAATTTCTCAGGACTGTTCTCACCTCCTACCACATGGGACCATCCCTTAGACCAGTGCTTCTCAAACCTGTCCTCAAAGAACCCCAACGGTCCAGGATTTGGAAATTTACCCAATTATGTTTAAATAAGAATATGTTTAACACCAGGTGTGGTTCCTTAACAGTTAGGGAACCACACCATGTGTTATACATATTATTATTTAACCACAGCTGGGTAACACTAAATCCTGGACCGTTGGGGGTCTTTGAGGACAGGTTTGAGTAGCACTGCCTTAGAAAACAGGAAAGTGTAGCCCTATGCCCACAGAGACCGAGCAACCCAGAGGATTTGTTAGGGTCACACTCCACCAAAAAACGTGCTAACATTATATTTTGGCAGACTCGGGATTGTGGGGGGGGGGGGGGGTGCGGCCTGAGAGGAGGCATGTCAGCAAAAGCTACCAGGGTGCTCAATGAGTGCAGCACTGAAAAATGCGTTGGTGAGTATGTGTAGGGTTTTCTTTGATGGTCATGTGATATCAACAGGACCTGGATAAGTGTTTTAGAATTCCACCACTTCGTAGATAACTTGCTCTTCGGTGTGTCTATCCCATCTCCCCTGTCTCTATTCCAAAGCAGCCAGACTATCACAAGACAAATCATCTTCAAAAAAAAAAAAAAAACCCTACGCTGGACCAGCAGCACTAAAACATAACATGATTGTACAGCGTCTTATTTCATGACGGGACTGCCTCCAAGACATGGGTGACGCATGATGTTGCAGAAGGTTCAACATTCCAGTGTGCGCCCACTCATCCTGGATACCAGACAGTTAACCCCCCTTCGCCCCAGAAGGCTCTCATTTCTCTTTAGTAAGATCGGAGCCATATGATCAATCATACGCTCTATCCTATTTATCAAGGTGTCCATGCATATTGCGTTCTAAGTGACTAATGACCGGATACAACTATCTCAAGGGTTTAAACCATATTTATCACATGTACTCTCACCCATTTATAACCTAAACAGCTGCTTCTTGACTGCAAAGGGCTTTTTCTTTTCTTTTTTTGGGTTGCAGACGTATGCCAATTTTGAGGCTGTTTGGTTTTATTTGCTCCTTACAAATAGAAAATCTCTCTCTCTTACTGCTAGATGCCGGCCCCGTTTTAATCAAATAAACTTGCCCATTGCTGGTCTGTGTAATCAAAGTAGCATTTAATAGGCTAATACCTTAAAAATGTCACAGAGATGTCCTGCAACATAATAAATCATGTACAAGGGCACTTCTATACTTCCATCTCTCCGACGGCTAAAATTATATCCTGTAGCTGCAGTTAAACAGGGATCCGAATTATTTAAATTCTAATACTTGCAAGGCAGAGACGGGCACGGCGCTCCCAAAGCTAGACGGATTCGCAAAAGAAGGGAGTATGTCAGCAAATAGGCTGGGCGGACTAAAACGCGTCGGTTATTCAATATGTTACCCATGTCATCTGCTTGATACTTTATAGTGAAATCAATAGCATTTTGCAAACCTTGATCCAAATTTTCTAATGTTAATAAATACAATATTAGTGGTAGTGGTTGAGCGCCCCTTTTCCGCAAATCCAAAATTGATCTGTCATTCCCCCAAAATTCTGCCCTAGTTCCAAATTCCCTGCACACCCCGTTAGAAAGCCAGCGCGTAAAACGACATCACAGTAACAGGGATTTATACTGGCACTACAGTGTCTCAAAAAAAATGTGATTTATTTGCAGTGAGAAAAAAATAGACACCACGCAGCGAAGAGTGGGGATAGCCAACTAATGACGCGTTTTGCGTTCTACAACGCTAATTCATAAGAGAGTTTATGGACAAGAATTGTTGAACGCGGAACGCGTCAAGTGTTTTGGTATACCCCTCTCCTTGCTGCTTGGCTATTTCTTTCACTGAAATTAATTTTTAAGACCTTGGAGTGGGGAATATGTATTTATCTATGGTTCTAGTGACAACTATGGTATTTACTGCGCTATCATTCCAGAGGGTGATGTCATATACAGCAGACAAAATTAAAACACATTTAACACATAAAGTGGCGCTAAATAATTCTTTGTGTGCCAGAGTGTTCATCCCCGTCTAGAACACAGAGCATCAGCAGTGATGTCATAGAGAGTGATGCTGTGATGTCACAGTGATCTCTGCTCATGATAACTGCGTGTACATTCTTTCTCCTCTCAGACACATCCGGAGCTCCGACGGAGCTTCAGCGTGCGTCCCCGGTTCCTTGGTATAGGTATCTATGCCTGACTTGGATGTGTCTGAAGACTTGGAGCTTGACTACCCGAAATCTGACCTTGAGCTTTGGAGGTTCTAGCAGGGGCTCTATTTACCCAGCGCAGCTACTCGTGTACCCTTTATCAAGGATCGGTCTGTTCTCAGGGGAGGGGGGGGGGGGGAGAGGGGTGGACCTAGTATTTATCGCTTTCGCTGCGTCGGGAGGGCCACATCTGGGGAGGCGATGGCAGGATAAAATGCGCACCCTGCGAGCAATGTCAATTTATATCAGAGCTGTCCAACTGCGGACTTCTAGCTGGATTGTAGCTAGAGGGCCACAGTTGGACACCTCTGGTCTACATAATGTTTCAATGAATTGTTGTGTTAACCTGTAATATAATTATATTCTCTGCATTTGCCTCTTAATGCCCAGAGGGAAGGGCAGTTCTTCCAGCCATGGTTCCCCAGAGGTTTCCCCCACAGGGGGTTTTTCCTCTCCTGAGTGCTGAAGGATGACTCTTTGTGAGTCTAGAGGTAGCCCATAGCTTGACCAGCTTTCTGGTTTATGTATTTAATACCCAGGTACCCGCTTGGCTGTAAAGTCCCTTAGTCATTATGTAGAGAATACAGAATAACGAACTGTGTAAAATTCTTAAAATAAACGTAGAGTTAGTATATATCTCGCATCATGTTGTCTTTATTTCTATAAGTCTATAGCATGTGTAATCCAGATATGGTATAAAGTGGGGGGGGGGGGGGGGGGGGAATGGAAATCGATTAATGAATTAAATGTAAACAGATGTCGTGAGGTTGTCCACTATAGAAGGGAGGGGGATTGAGTGTTTGGTATTAATTTGGTACATGAGTGTTAGCTAAAATGCCTGAGAAAAGGTAGGGGATAAATGTTGTGATACCGAGAGGAAAACACAGAATAATATAAAATAATAATAATGTATGAATATGGGGGAAAAACACATATAAAATCAGTTATTCCTCCTTGAAGTATTATAATATACTAGACATTAAACCCATTAAATTAACGGGCGCTAGAACATATGTGGATGGGGGGGGATATAAGGGGGCAACATAGGGGCAAGCACCCTGGTGAGGGGGGGAGCCTTGAGGGCTGCCTCATCTTGATGGGAATTGTGATCCTCCTGCTGTATTATTGATGCAGCAGGGGGATCACAACTCCCATCAAGATGAGGCAGCCCTCAAGGCTCCCCCCTCGCCAGGGTGCTTGCCCCTATGTTGACCCCTTATGTCCCCCCCCATCGTGTTACTTACCACCTTAGCGTGGTGTGAAGGGGGCGGGAGGTGGGTAGCGTCGCTCCGCTCGCGCATGCGCAGTCTTTACAAAGTTACAGCTGAGTGATCAGCTGTAACTTTGTGCGCATGAGCAATGAGAAAATTCTCCTGCGATTGTGCAGGAGAATTTGCTGGAGAAATCTGTCAGAACACCTGTTCTGACCGAAGTCTCTGCGCTCCAAGTCCCAACCGCCGTCCGTGGGGCACATGCGCAGTAGCGCAATCCCACGGACACAGGAACTGGACGCAGAGACACTTCTACTTTATTATAGAGGATATGTAACAACTGGGAATGTTCCAATACTGAGGAGAGAAGACACCAAAGGCTCTACAGAACCAAATGAGGAACCCAAAGGAACAAAGACTATACAAGAGATGTTCCATCCAACTTCTAGAGAAGAGGAGAGAAGTCCTTCCCTTTCACGATCGTCCCATGAACCCTGCCCATGCCACTGCAGGACGAGCACATATATAGATCTGCTACAGTGTAATGGGTGGAGAAACATTGCCCAGCTCATTTCCCATAGTCTTCCCCAAGGTTTTGGGATGTCCAAATACACTAACCAGCAGTGTATCCAGACTTGCAGAGCCTCGGTACCCCGTACCACACCCCCATCAGTGTTCCAGGGAATGGATGGTTGCAGGATGACCTCACAATGTCCAAGACAGCCTTGCAATGGAATGATGGAATGAACTGTAAGTACAGAGTAACCTCATTATCCTGGGCTCAGCCAATCAGGAAAGACTTTTGCATTTGTAAAATAAGGTAATGTGGTCACCCTGACTTTTGTTAATGGACTCTAAAGTTTTTCCACAGCCATCTGGCTTTACAATAACACCCCCCCCCCCCCCCCAAAAAAAAATAAACAAAATAAACCTGTGCAACGTACAGGTTAAAATATTACCAGATGCATCAGACTTAGTTTGATGCCTGGAGTGTCCCTTTCACGGTTGATTAACATGCATTGCTTAAACCCATACCATTTCTGTGTCGAGAAATTTGAGAGAGCTGATAAACAGTTTGATTGTTTATTGTTGCTTTTTGGCACCAATCCCAATATCTTAGCTCCCAGCAGTACAAGATGTAAAGCTTTTAACAAATTTCTTTTGACATTCAATTTGTCCGACATCAGGCTTTTTGAGTGGAGTAGCTCAGACCTTCATTGATACATTATTTCGAGCACAAAATAAAACATTAAATACGTACTGAGGCTTTGAAGAAGTACATATCAAATATATGCACTTTAAAAAAAAAAAAATGACATTTTTCTAGTCTGTATTTACCGGCGACGAATGAAGCTAAAAAAATAAAAAATAAAAATGTAATAGATATTTTCCAAAAATAACCGCGACCCACCTCCTTGAGCAGAATAATACATAGTGAGTTAGTTTGCTAAGGCTGTTATCAGAGTGGTGTGAACTGACTCATTCCATCTGATGTCATTGGAATATATCATTTATTTAAAAGTGGTATCATACAGTTTGATGCAAAAGGTACAAGTGTGTTTAAAATGGGAGATCCACCTACAGTGTCATTTTTTTTAAATTATTTTTGTAGATAAGTATTATAGGGTGTAAAGAAAAGGAAAAGAATTCCTCCTATCTTCTAAAAACAGCATTTCCGTTGTAATACAGATGTTGCCGTTCCTATCTCTCCAAGCTCCTCCTTATTGGAATGTCAATGAATTAGGAAGGCCCGGTGAAATTATTATTAATGTAAGACTACAAGAGAACGGTACATGGTGTTTAAATAAAAATAAGTCAATTTACCGGATATCAGAGACTTGTAAACCTTGAACGGTTTTGTTCCTGTTTTGGTACCTGGCAGCTATTGCAGACAGAAAGGTTTCCGCTGGGCAGAACTGGGCTGTGCTTACTCTATTCACTTAAAACTAAATATTGAAATGACAGCAGTTTGCAAGAAACCAGGAGTGCCCACACTAGCCACTGAGAATAATTTCATTCAAATGAATGGAATTTCCTGTCTCTCTAGTAATATAATCAGACAATCTGTTGCACTGTTAAGAGATCATACTGTGTACAAGAGCAAATCTATTATAGTCCACACAATGTATTCTTTTCCAGAACCACAGTATGTAAAGTGTCTATATAATCAGCGCTGCCGCACCTGCAGTAAACATGCAGAGTAATCACTGGGGGAGGGCTTGAGTCAAATATTAAAATTGTGATTTATGCAGAATGACTGCATCAAATCACACTGGAAAAAAGCCTGTGCACTTTACAAGCAGTAATCTGCATCTTGCACCAAAGTGAGTTTGGGGACTGGACTGTTCCTTTAAGCCTGCAGAGGTAATAGCACGGCTGGTATTTAGTTTGAAGAAAAGGTAACCTGACTAGCTACGTTAGAAAGATAGGCACATTAGAGTACCTTTTCAGATGGCCTAGGAATGCATGATTTTTATAGTTCACTTTTTAGTGAATTGACCCCAATTTCTTCTGCATCCGTTTTAGTTGCCTAAACAGCCTGGTGAATAGAGCCATCAATTTTGAAGGATGCAATTTATCTAGTGGACCAAAAAAAGCCCTTTTAACATCTCAATAAGTCAATCCCGCTATATAAAAGACTCAAGGTCTAGTTGATAAACCTCCCTTCTACATGAGGCATCCGCGTGTCAGCGAGAGACGACAGAGCGTCAGTGCTTAATGAATGAGACTCATTGTAAAGACATCCCGTGCATTGTAAAGCGGTATTTATTTGGATGCTACGTTCAATGGCATCCAACCAAATACCGCTTTACAATGCCGCGGGAGTGATTGGCAAATGCGATTCTCAAATTTGGAACAAGGAGCAGAGAGGCGCAATCAGCGTTTGTTCTCCGCAGTGGGACTGCTGGGAATAATACTCCCGCTCAAGCAAAAAAAAAAAAAACAGAGTGACGGAAAATAATAAAAAAACAACAGGAAAAAAACACAAAAAGCTATAGAATGAAAACAGAAACACCATTTTCCTTTTAATTTCAAAGCTGTAGAGAATACGTGGAGGAAACTAATGAAGTGGCCTGTCCATGCCTGTATTTTAATGTTGTAAGCACATTGATTTTGGTATAACCTTCTCTCTCTCTCTCTTATATTTTTTTCTACTTGCGATGGCCAAAATCTGAAATCAATTTGCAAAACAAGCAGTCATCAGTCATTAATGGATTTCTCATCAAGTATTCTCTGGGGTTTCACAGTGGTTTGCCCCTTGGGGCTACCCCGATACATGTAGAAGTTTTATAATATATAGGAGCTGCCGGCAAGTAACAACGTCAATGGCGTGTTGAGGAACAAATCTTTAGCAGGACCCGCAAGCTTTTTTGTATACTCTTAGGATAAATGTGTATTTTTTTATTTTTTTTCCAGCTCGGAGTGTGACATCTCGTAGGCCGATGAGCTCCATAAATATTTGAGGTTAACTCCTTCACTTTTATAGTCTTGAAATCAAAGGCCTGCTTTTGTAGACTGGAATTCAAAGGCCTGATAATGGGAGAGCGTCAAAGCAAACTCTTTTGATGGCGGTACAGATCTTAATAGGGCAGGCTCACCTTCACTGTCCGAAAAAAATATATTTTTAGATAAATGCGTTATCATGTAAAGTGAAGAAGAAGGGGGGAAAAAAAAACCACCGGTCTTATCAGATTTTTCCCCTAAAATTTTCCTAAAAAATGACCTATAAAATTTAAAAGAGTTACTGCTCTTGCTCTGCCAACAGATCTGCCAAGCCCTCCATCTTGTGATACATCACAGCACCCAATGCTGGCTGAAACCATGCCTCCCCCCCCTTTTGTAAGCACCCCTATCCCTCTATTAGACATAAATCAACGATATCACTCTTTTTCTTCCTTTTGCCCCAGGAGCACAGACAATTTGGTGTATATCACAGAGCTACGCCGTAACCCGCAGAACAGTTATCATATATAAAGATCCTTTTTGTATTGCGTCTGAAACATACCTTGAATTTATTATTATTATTATTATTTACCAACTTGCATCAGCTACGGTGCATAATAGAAATCAGCATATGCCTTACCTCCCGACTTTTAAAAATGCCCCTGCAAAATGGAAAGGGGTGTCTTCATTGGGGGAGGAGTTGTGACAAGGTTGCCCATGCACAGTTGTGCTGTTTTGCACATGCGCAGTATTAACCAATACATAAAAAGCTTTGCCCTGCAGTGTCCCCAACAGTCGGAAAATTGGTCCTGAATTGCCTCCAATAGCACAGATCTCTCTTCCTGTGCTCCCTTACAATCCACATGACTGCCCATGCGGCAGTGCTCATACCTCTTTACTAAAAGCATACATCCAGGGCCGGTGGAAGGATTTTTTGATACACAGACAAAAGTGCTTTTTGGTGCCTCCCCCCCCCCCAATCCATGACTCTCCCCTTATCTATCCTCCCTCTCCCATATCTCTTTCCCTCCCCCATCTCTGTTCTCCCCCCTCCTCATCTGTTTTCTCTCCTCTTCTGTTCTCTCCCTCTCCCCATCTGTTCTATACCACTCCTTCCCCATCTCTGTTCTCGACCCCTCCTACCCCCATCTCTGTTCTCTCCCCCTCCTACCCTCATCTCTGTTCTCTCCCCCTCTTCCTCCATTCTCTCTGCCATCTCTGTTCCCTCCTCCTCCTACCCCCATCTCTGTTCTCTCCATCCTCTGTTCTCTCTCCTTCCACCCCTCCCCTGTTTTATTTCTCCCCTCCTCCCCTGTTCTCTTTCTCCCCCCTCCCCTGTTCTCTTCCCCCCCCCCTGTTCTCTTCCCCCCTCCCCTGTTCTCTTCCCCCCTCTCCTCTTTCTCCCCCTCCCCTGTTCTCTCTCTCCCCCCTCGCCTGTTCTCTCTCCCCCCTCCCCTGTTCTCTCTCTCCCCCCTCCCCTGTTCTCTCTCTCACCCTCACCTGTTCTCTCTCCCCCCCCCCCCCCCCCCCCCCACAGACAGACTCTGGGAGTGTGTGGATCTCACCGGGTGCAAGGTCTGCCCCCTTTTCTTAAAGCATAGCAGTGTCTGCTTTGGGGAGCCAAGCAGCATGAGCTCTGTGTGACAGAGCTCAGTAAGTGCTGCTCGCGCTCCCTGTGTGGAGTGATAATGCAGGTCTTTGGATTTCTGAAATTCTTCTGATAATGCCCCATCCATAGCCACACCCACAAAAATAGCTGTCCTTCTTTGCACATTTGAATAATTGGGAGGCAAGTAACAAGGCCTGATGGCTGGCAGTTTACATAAAGAGGATCACAACCATACGTAGTTATTAAACAGGCATCACCGGACATATGCATCGATATACTGTGATATCAACTCTCAGTCCAACCCAGGCATGGCTATATTTCTGTTCCGTCTGTCAAATTACTGCCTGCTGCGTCCATAGGAGAAACTATCTATGCAATCTACAGTTATTCCTATTCTAATTTGTACAGATTGCAAATGATGCTCTGCTTCCCATCAATTTCTCCTCATGCCTGCCTGGGGAACATTGACAAATGACATTTAGGTCGGGAAGATGCAACCAATCTCTTCAATGGGTCACCAGGCATAATATTTATCAAACTGTAATGAAAGATTGCGCTCTAACCCATCGCAAGATTTTTTGCAAAATCCACTACATGTGCAAAAAGAAAATTAAAAAAAGCCGAACAGAACAGAAAACACAGGTCAATAAACTGCAGTTCTCTTGTGGTCTAAGAGTCTTTTAGTGCTGCAGTTAACCCCGTTTGCCACTTGATACATCAAGAGGATCAAACTATCGTCTTAAAGCTGTGGAATGCAGTGCGATCTTACAAAGCTTCAGTAAGCTCCTATGGAGCGTAATGGGATCCGACCAAAGGCACTGAATTAAAAGCCCAATTGTCTCATTCGGTGACTTAACGTGGAGAGACCAATTAGACATGATATCTGCTGAGAACAGTTGTTCAGTGTGATTAGAGTGAGGTTTTTTGTTTTGTTTTGTTTTTTCCGTACCCTCGCCTCCGATCTTAATTAAATGCAAATAATCTCTAATTTCGCAGGTGCTAACAGGTTCCAGCTATTTCCCATTAATGCGTCAGAGAGGGAGCAGGGTACCAGGAGTGAGACAGTCAGAAACCGAGATGGAGCATGACCCCCATGGTGCTCAGACAGCCCGCAGCTGCATGAATTCTAAGTATTTGCCCACGTCCTGGCAGTAAGAAGAAAAAAAAACGGCACGTGGAGTACAATTAAAAGGAAAATGTAAAAAAAAAAAAAGAAAGATTTTAATGAAAATATGTTTGCAAAATAATTACAAAAAATAAATAAATAAAACCAGTAATCAGCATTTTTACAGTACTCGTTATTTCCTAACTCTGATTAGATGTATAAAAAATGGGATTTATGAAACTCTAGGACCCTAAATTAGGCCCTAAATTAGGCTGTAGAGGATAACAAGCTTATTTTACTTTCTGTCTTTTTTTTTAATGATTTGGAAGTTTTTCGGATATTATAAATTATAGGATTTCAGCCGACTTGCTGATAAACTCCTTATGATATGAGATCCTGGGCACACAATCTAAACTACTTCCTGCATGAGTTACCAAATGTGCATCGGAGAATGTCTCCAACTCATTGACCTGAAATCTTAGTTCTCTGCCGTTTCCCTCTTTATTGAGTAGATCCTAGGGTCTTTAAGGAAGAAGTAAAGGCTCGCCCCGCTCTGACATCAGTATGCGAGGGTCTCTCGCTGCTAGCACAGAGAGAGACCCTCGTTTTTGCATCGGATCAGCAGGGGGGACCCAGATAAGGTCTTCACTGTTGATACCATGCAGAAACGAGGGTGCCAGTCGCCGACCAGACCAGGCTGCCTGCTTCCTATGGATACATGGCCGCTGTCGGTCAGAGGATAAACTGGTGTGTCAGATAAAAAGTATTATCAAAAGAACATGCCAGTTCATCCTCATACTAGGGATATTTCACTTGTGCTTCTATATCAGAAGCACAAGTGGAAAAAAACAAACATTTAGTGTCCCTTTAAACATAGAGCCACTGTATGACGAGCAACATGCTTGTTAGAATTTTCTTTTTGCTTGCTGACTTTTTACTGAAAAAATATCTGATACTGGGGGAGATTCATTTGAACAGATCTGACAGCAGTAGAGAATCAGCTGACTGTCAACAGTGTTGCTTTCTCGGTGATCTCTGAATGTATCAGTATTACCAACTGGTGTTTGAAACATTTCAAACAGGACTTATATTATTCAAATGACACATTGTATAGGCCTTTGAGCTGAAATTTGTCAATATTTAAACCGGTCACTAGGGAATACTCTCCCAATCGTTTTAAAATGGGACCAGATTACCTAAATAAATAGCTATTAGTTCAAATATTTTGTGAAAGGTTAATGGTAGAAAGAATTGAAAAAAAACAAAAAAAACCTTTAATTCATCTTAACTTGGCCATTAGTTAAAGAAACAATTTTTTTTTTACTTTAATCTTGTTCGAAAAAATGTCCGTCTCTGTGGAAGAAACCAAGACTGAGAACTCCGCCCAGGTGCTTTACACAAGATGAGACTATGGACAAGCTGGGCGCCACTGCACGTTAAAGAATCATGTGATCTCTGCTGGTTACCTACATGTCCAAGAGCAGCGTTCCGATTGGATGAAACCTTTTATGCTTCAAATCCATTGCTGGCCTGTACATAACGTCAATAAAGCCGTGGTCATTTGACTAGGTTAGTCGTTATCTAACCTAGTCGAGAAAAACACAGTTTTAGAGAGAACGTGAACGTAAAGCACTGACATAGTCTGTCTTATAGGATGGCATCTACTCGTGGGGGGTCAACTGTTTTACAAAAAAAGAAAATGCATTCACATTCCTTAGCTAAATTCAGCAGCTATGTCTTATACAACACCTTATGCTACTACATCAACTTAACACCCTTGTGATATGTTGTTTCGTCCAAACCCTCGCCCCCCCCCCCCCCCCCCCCACTCGTCTTATTGTTGTCTATTTCTTTTTATCTGAATGGGGAAAAAAAACAGATTGAGATCTGCCTTGGATAAAAACAGTGCATTGTGTCTTTCTATGTATTTCCAATCAACGTAACGTCGGTTGAATGTCACAGAGCAGTCCAGTAACCCAGGAAAATTACTTTCAGAGTCTTAAAGAGATCGCGGAATACAGATTACTGACGTTAAAGAATAGGTCGGGGGGGGGGGAGCCCTAATGCTTGACACCTTCACCTTTATTAGTCGTTTCCCCCCTAAGGGACATGGAAGGGGTAATGGATTCTATCCGGGAGCCACCGTTATAAAAAGCGTATAAAACACAAGAAAAAAAAAAGGGTCACAGGCCTTGGCCTTAAGCCCTCTGGCTATACTGACAAAAACTAAATGCATTACAGAAACATTTCTGAAACAATCTTTTCTTTGCCTTGTTTTTCCTCAAGGAAAACCTTTGTGGGCAGGATAACTGAAACAAACAGCTTTAAAAGCCCCAAGTCCACCGAGGGCAATAGAATGTTGTAGTATTAAATGCAGGTGACTAACATTCCTTCATTAAATATATATATAAATATGTATAAAAATACATTTAAAGAGAAATCTGACATTTTCAAGTGATCTTTAAACTTTCCTGTCGCCCTGTAGAAAGCTTTTTTTTATTTATTAATTCAACAATATTAACTATAAATAGACCATGTTATTTTTTAAATGGACCTGACATCTGGAAAAGCTTTATATAAATATAATAGTATATTAATTATAAAAAGATAATTATTATTTTTTTAAGTGAATCTGTCACCTATAATGTAGATATAAATTGAGGCCAGGAATTGTTTTAGAATTAGGCCAGAATTGGACAGACTAGATGGGCCAAATGATTCACACATTCAATGTTTCTATTTGAGTATATTGTTAATAAAAAGAATGAAAAAAATGTGTTTATTTTATATATACGTACAAGTTTAGGGGTGTGCAATGATCTTGGAATCTGCCATAGTGGAACGTCATACAAATTCTCTAATAAGATGATAAAGGTTTGGCTGCTGAGCTTACATACTATAGGAATATTTTTGGTGTTTGATACCCAGTGCGGAAAAAAGTAGGACACAATAAAAGCATATCAGGGAACCAAGCATATCAAAGAAAAATGGTTGTTCAGTGGTCCAAAAAGCTGGAACTTCCTCTAGAGGCAAAAAGTGTGAGCTCTTTGGTAAAGGGTGGACCAAGATCCAAATATGGCTCCAAAACAGGCACTACAGAGTTGTGCAGGCAATAGCCAGAGCTAATTAATACTCCTCTCCTCCACTAGAGGGCATGTTTTCCTTGGGTTTAACTTTCCAGTTGCCCTTCTAGATAATTTCCTGTTGTTTTTTATACTCCAGGCAATACCTGGGTATACGTCCAGACGGTCACATGTAAAAAAAAAAAATTACCACTGCGGCGTCTGGGACAGACCACACTACCCACTGTTTCTACAATGACCGCGATTGCTGCCGTGGCTAAGAACGTGGCCAAATAATGTCAGCCACGGATATGGAGATCAGAAACACTTGACACTGGAAAACAACAACAAAAAAAACTACACCACTCTTAAGGATCTCAGCCGGTGACATTTATCTGAACGACCCATTAACAAAAGGTTTAACAATTAAGGACATATCTTCATTTGCGCAGATGGTGCCATCCAAATTAAAAATTAATCTTTCCCTGCAGGATTTTTTTTTTATGCAAGTACTTAAAGCTGAGGCTCTGATACTGCATTTCAACTGCAACTACTAACTGTACCAGATGGTTGGCCTTGCAGCCCACGTTGGTGTACCAGTGTGCTCTCAACACAGTGTGGTTAGCATGTCACAGTCTGTGTCTATACCCGGGGGAATATTGCTGCCATAAAGTTAGCCACAGTTGAGGTTACTGTTCGTTCAGCTGTCAATTCCAATTAAAACAGCTTTCATAAAACGGGCCCAACACTTTCTAAAGACATGGTAGTACAACATATGACATACTCATCCCGGGCTGAGCAACATGTGTTCCTACAACTTCCCTGATGCTGAGGGAGGCAAAAGGCTTGTTTGGTGTCACAGGAATTGTTGGCCAGCCATATTTTGTCTAGCGCTACGCAGACTCTTTTTTGTATGTCAAATGCCAATTCATATTTTATGTCAAGCATACTAATTTACACAATACACGTATCTATCTTCTATGCTATATGTATATTTAACTTAAAAGGAGAAGGCCAGTTTATTCCTGTACATGTTAATAAATGTTCTCTCTCACAGTCCTCCAGTGTGAATGTTAAAGAAATAGCCTTTAACTTATTTTATAATAAAGCCTGTTAATTTTTTATTAACTTACCAAGGTTTCTGATTTGGATGTGTTTTTTTATAGCGCTGTAGTGTTATTTTGTAATCTTATTACCTCTCATTATGGTGATGGCATGCTTAGTACTGTTGCCGATACAGGGGAGAACTAGCAGGTGTTTGCTTCAGACACTAATCCACTCCCAGGAGTCCCATACTCTTTAGGAAATTAACAGTCCGTCTGGTAATGATAACCTCAAAATATACCATATTTGCTTAACTATAAGGCAAGGTTCTTTTCAGAGCACGTGCTTTGAAAATACTTATTTTCTATTGGGGGCAAGCTTCATGTACAATCTGATATGCGTACATTGAGGGGCCCACTATCCTCCGAGCCCCTTACACCAGTCTTCATACTCACCTATACCCTGCCCACGGGATTCCTGGCCGCGCTGGCCTGCACCTCCTTTCTACTCTGAAGCCCTCAACGGCAGATCCGGACGAGGTGCCACGCACTGTGACCCTGAACCTCTGGATGATGTGATACAGGGCGTCTGTGCTCACTGCTGTTGATACGCACTTCTGCATTCCCTCCGAGAACGCTACCATCCACATACCTGGGGACTCATTGCCACTGTTGACTTGGTGGAGAAGAATTCTGAGAGTCGTCAGAGCTCACTTGTCTTATACCGGCTCACGTCGTTTTGAGTGTTTGCAGAGGCTACTCCACGAAGCTGCTGTCTAAGTCACCCATCTTGTTTTTGGAACCTCATTCTTTTTTCCTTGTTATCTACGCCATCATCGGGATTTCCCTGTGACTTTGTTGCTGGGACACATACTGTGGTCATATTTTGGGTATGAACCCTCTCCCTGCTCTCTCCCTCCCCCACGGGGCACAGTCACATCCCTTGCGGGACAGTGACATACCATGGCCACTAACTGTGGAGCCACAAGCTCCCTTTTTTTTGGTGGATATCTCTTATCCGGCCAGTGCTCTTGGGACACTCTACCCTATATCTTTCTTTATCTCATTTTCCAATTTCCTCTTTTGTCTACTTCATAGGAATAAAACCTCAGCGAACACTGTTTATTCTCCTATTAAGTAACACTTCTACTGTATTCTTATATTATTGATGGAGTGCAATTGGGTGTCTGTGTGTCTGGAGAGTTGCATATGACTTTAACATGTCCTCTTGAAATTGATACAACTCCCTACTTATCTCACTGTCTACTAGTCTTTGACCTCTGTAGAGCACTTGACCCCTATTGCTGATTTTCTATTTTGGTGCTATGACTTTATGACTAAGGAGATGCCTAGTGTATGTGGGGACCAAGATCAGTACACTAACAATAGCCCAAACGTATGGTATGGGCTATTGTTAGTGTACTGATCTTGGTCCCCACATACACTAGGTATCTCCTTACATGCAATTATTGTTCTATACTTTACATGTGTTCATTCTGTTTAAGAGGTTTCTGGATTGTTAATATCCTTCAGATACCCTAATTATGTGTGTGTTGTGTCTTCATACTTCAGGACAATTATTATATCGTTAAATATGTCTAAAATAGGACGTATAAGTTTATGCCAAACAAGATTGTGTTATATATTCTGATATGAGAAGATTGAATCGTATATTTCTACTTATCCATCTATCCATCTCTCTATATTTTGGTGATTATTTTCTTCTTATATGTTTATGTATATGACTACTATAACCATGAAAAAATATATATATATAATTTAAAAAAGAAAAAACATCCTCTTTAATAGTTTGTGATGATGAATGAGCAATATAAAGGTTTAATACTGAATGTGCCTATATTTCATTCCTCCTATCTAAATTATTACTCCTTTAAATAACTTATCTGCGTAATTGCCTTTGTGTTATACATTTCATATAACCCATTAAAATGTTCACTTAGTGGTTTATTTGTAATAGGGGGAAAAAATGCTGTTTTTTTTTTTTTTTTTGTACTCTACTTTGTGTCATCCTTTGGTAATTTGAATGTTATCTGGTAATTATAGTTCATACTCATTAATCTCTTCGAACAAATTACACTTCCACAAAACTCTGACGAATATTTAAAAGCAGAAACAAGGAAAAGAAAAAGAACTAAATAGACCTGAGACAACACCTCTCACGCCGTACCAAAGAAATGGATAGCGCAATATTTACCACATTCTCCATTTAGTTACTCTAGAGGCAGTGTAGAATTCACCAGCTACGTAACCTGTTAACATGTGAGTATGTAAAAACGTACTGCATAATTTTTCTTTTACTTGAAGGGTTTCATTTGACAGATGTGCATTAGTCTGTCCATTTATATTTCTTCTCAGTGTCCTTTAAATGTTTCAAAATGCTCTTGGTGACCTTTAAATGTTTCAAAACTCACCACTTCTGCAAGAGGTACACCTGCATCTTACAGGATGGATTTTTAAAAAAAAAATTTTAATGGTAGTTTGCATAGGTCTTTTGATATGCAAAATGAAGACTTTGAGCAGTATAACATTTTATGATGTATTGTTTTCATTTATTTAAAATACATTTTCTTTTCTCCTCTTCAGGAATATTTTAGGGATATTGTATATAATACTGGAAGGGTGAGTTCTAGTGAGAATATTTTCTCTTGTTCTGAGTTGTATACATTCTCCATTTGTGTGACTGTCCTCTTTTCTTTATTAGATGGAGGGGAGGATATCGGACAGATGGGCTGCAATATGCATTTTATAATAAATCTGTATTAATGGTATATAAAACAAAACATCTAGGGATGCAGCATTTTATGACTTTTTAAGATGTATTAGTAGTAATACTTATTAACTACTTATATGAATTAATGGATTAGAGGTAATATAGTGACACTGACAGTTAAGGAATATAAGTGAATGTATTATTTAATAACTTATTAGTATGGAAAAATAATAATTCAATATAATTAAATGTAGTAAACAGGATACATTTTAGTAACACGTGGGCACTTTATATTTGTCAGTAGATAAATGGACTAAGGTTTATTTCACATAGGAGCTTATTTTGCATACATTCATTATGGAGTTTAAAAATACAGGGTGTGATAAATATATTAAATATTAAATAGAGTAAATAAGCACGTTAGTGTCAAGCACAATAAATTAATTATAGTGTAAATAAGCACAGTAGTTTAATTTCATTAATTCATTTAATCTGTAGTTAGTCGCGTATTTTGCAGAATGCAGGTTGCGGGGCTAGCCTCTGTTAGACATCTCCTTTTCATGCATAATTGTGGGAACATGTGTTTTGGGCTGGGTTTGAGTAAAAAAATATCTAAAGTCTATAAGACGGATGAGAACTTTTCCAAGCATGCACTTGGAAAAAGTCTCGTTGTGGGCGAAACGCGTCAGTCATGTGAAGACATCAACCATTCTAGAACAAGGCTTAGTTGCAGTATGTGGAGCGGACCCCAGTTTGATCAGCGTGGCAGCTACAAACTTTGCACCGGACCGAAAAAACTTTGGTTTTCCCAATGAGACCGGAGGCGTCTGACCTGTGCTAGTGTGAGGCCTCGAGGGGACTCTCGGGAACTCACCACAGTGTCTTGTAAGCACATGTTATTATATCACTGTTTTGAATCAATAGAATTAATACGTTTTATTATTATCCGCTGCCCCGTATATATTTGCACACCCGGACCAGCCATCTTTTCGGTTTAAAATTTTTTATGATTACATAGGTCATCCCACGTGATTTCTCTTGTTTTGATTCTTCATGTTACTTTTCTGATCCACATTTGGATGGCCTTTTGAGATATTTGTATTGTTTTCTCCTCTATGTTTACAGCCAGCAGACACATATATAATTTTGTATCTTGCTCACCCTATCCTATTTGTCTTTTCTGATATGTAACTGTGCCCGTGAGCACGAGGTGTAAATACTGAAACATTTAAATGTCACAAAGTATCTTAGCAACAAATAATTTTTTTCTAAGAAAAAAAGATTGTGATTAGAAATAAGTTCTTAAATATAAAAAAAAGTTAAAATTTTATGAAAGCTTAAAGACAGACATTACTCTGTATGCACTTCAAGAAACAAAATCTACTCGATCTGTGTACCGACCTTGGCATCTTCTGACTACAACTCTGTGACAGGTTTCTTACTTGGTTCTAGCTGCAGACAGGCTGATGCACTTTACACTGAGCTCTGTGTGAAGGAGGGATGCAGCCAATCAGGACAAGCTTCTGAACTTTCAGTCAATCAGGAGAGTTGAGAAGCCTCTCCTGATTGGCTAAGACATCCTTTAGTCTGCCCTCTGATTGGCGGGACATAAAGTCTCATTGTAGCACAGTACCTAGCAATTAGGGGGACATGTGGTCACCCTAATTGAAGGAAACTAGATTTTGGGATATAGGTGTTTAGTATCACGGAGCTCCACAGTAATAAAAAAAAAAAGTATTCACCATGTGTATAAAACCTTAACAAATAAAAAAAAAAAAAAAAAAAAAAAAACAATAACATGTGGATAGACTGATGATCATCCTGGGGCTAAATAAACGAGTTGTTCCTGGCTACCAGAAGGTGGAGTCAAATGCAAAAGTGGGTGGGATCTGTGGCTGAAAGATATGGAGATCAGGAAAAAAAATCTACTTAATGGGGGATGGATAAAAGTCCCCAGGTCTGATTATATGAGGTCATATCCAACTCCTACATTCCCAACCAAACCTTTAGGAAGCAATCTCCTTTTATGCTGCTATTGCCACTGATGATTACAAGTTGAGTACTGCAGTGGGGTCATAAAGGACCAGATTGTGATGAATGTCATTGCTTCTTAAGGGGTTAATGCATCACCAGCTAATTTCACCTAGTGCAAATTGGCCTATAGTGTGCATTCAGTTAAAATATACGGAAGACATTGTCTTCCCCGCGCATAGACATTTAAATAAACTAGGGGAATTGAGCCATATAATACCCTCTCTACCATTTTTATCACTTCTTCAATAATTTAATGCATGTTTAATAGCCATTCAGCTTTAGACCTGAAAGCTTGGCTCCAAACCACACAACAGCAATTACTGAAAAATATACAGCAGATCCTATTACTTTTGTGACTGGCTCCTGCACCGATCTGAGATATGGACATGTTCCTGCAGTCCTAGACCATTCCGATAATATATATATAATATATGGCACCATGAATAATAAAGCAGGATGTAAGAAAAATAAAAATATAATAGATTGAGAATTAGTTTCCTTACATTTCCTGTTATGTGTTACCTTTTTTTATGTTTTTTTGTATGTTGTTATACCTTTTAATAAAAAGCATGTGCGTAAAGTGTCTTTGACAGAAGCAAAAGTTAAAAATCCTGTGGCCCTTGTCTGGAGTAAAACTGCGCCTTCACTCTCAGCACTGCCTCTCAGCTGAGGTAGAGCTAAGCTGGACATTGACAGATAAAAAAGGATATAAAAAGGTTGGAAATGATCTATAGATTGTGTTGGCAAAAGCAAGCAGTGACCGAGTGTGTGAGAGAGACGGAGTGTGTGAGAGAAAGAGAGACAGAGTGTGTTAGAGAGAGAGATATGGAGTATGTGAGAGAGAGATGGAGTGTGAGTGAGAGAGAGACAGAGTGTGTGTGAGAGAGAGATAGAGAGAGAGTGTGAGAGAGAGATGGAGTGTGTGAGAGAGAGACGGAGTGTGTGTGAGAGAGAGACTAAGTGTGTGTAAGAGAGAGATGCAGAGTGCGTGTGTGTGTGTGAGAGTCGTGGTGTGTAAGAGACGCACTGTGTGAGAGAAACAGTGTGTGAGGGAGAGACAGTGTGTGTGTATGTGAGAGAGAGACGGAATGTGTGTGAGAGAGAGACAGAGTGTGTATGTATGAGAGAGACAGAGTGTGTGTGTGTGTGTGTGTGACAGAGCTCATCTGGGCTCTAGCCCCAGATCATTTGAAGACCTAGCAACACCCCTGGCCACAGGCGATGTCATGAACAGACATTTAAAAGACATTTTTCCCCTAATCCAGGATTTTACTTGGAATTTTTGAATACAATGTATAGATCATTTTCAGTCATTATTTATTCTCTAAATGCATAAGCAAAGTTTAGGTGATATAGTCCCTTTAACCAATGAGAAAAGCACTGGAAAAGCTCCATGTCGAGCCTTACATTTCTTTTATATATATTTTTTTTCTAATCTGGCTCATTTGGGACATCAGAGAATTGGCGCTGAGAACTACTGTACTAAACGGTCAGTCGGACAGCAGTGGTTTGTTGTTTGAGATTTAAAGTATGATTTAATGCAATTTTGAGGGCTGACTCAGCCTTATTTTGGCAGCTTTAGAACGGAGCCAAACAGACACAGGAAATGCTGAGACTGGCTTTTGTAATGTTATGACCAAGGCCAAAGGGATTGGCATAGCCAACTTCCTAATGTCCCAGCAACTAAGTGGATGGCTAGCGACTTGCTACAGACAATGGCCACCGTGGATCTCGGGGCAATGTAATCATTTGCCAAGGGAGAGCCATCACAGGGTGCACAAACTGGCTAATACATAGTTGCCAACATTCATCAGGTTTTCACTGCCAGTCCTGTTTCTTTTTTGGGTCCTGTTCCATCAAATGTGGAGAACAGCTACCCGAGCATCATTAGACACATAGAATGTTTCGTCAGATCAGAACCATTCGGCCCATCTAGTCTGCCCAATTTTCTAAATACTTTTATACTTTCAAATAATCTTATATCTAGGATAGCCTTGTGCCTATCCCACACATGCTTAGACTCCTTCACTATATTACTCTCTACCACTTCTGCTGGAAGGCTATTCCATGCATCCACTACCCTCTCAGTAAAGTAATACTTTCATTAGTCCCTGACCTTATCTTATATCTAGGATAGCCTTATACCTATCCCATGCATGCTTAAACTCCTTCACTGTATTAACCTCTACCACTTCTACTGGAAGACTATTCCATGCATCCACTACTCTCTCAGTAATGTAATACTTTCATTAGTCCCTGGCCTTATCTTATATCTAGGATAGCCTTATACCTATCCCACGCATGCTTAAACTCCTTCACTGTATTAACCTCAACCACTTCTACTGGAAGGCTATTCCATGCATCCACTACCCACTCAGTAAAGTAATACTCCCTGATATTACAGTTAAACCTTTGCCCCTCATTTGTGCGCTGTGTCATTGGCTATTATTGCTTCATTGAAGTCATAGTCCCCATTTCACAATGTCATAGGCCATTCCTTCTGGCAAAGCATCATGGGACTGGTAGCTCACCGCATATGGTTGCCTGTCCTTATATACAGGTACCATAGCTGTATCCCTGTCCCCCAATGGGCTTTACACCATACCCATATCGTAGGAGCGCCAGTCTACAAGCCGTGACCGAGCGAGCGGTCGGCAGGGGAGAACGCAAGGTAGAACGAAAGCCCTTTCTTCTCAACACATCCCCGTGCGTAGCTTTTAATTACAGGCGTGCTGCCTGCAGAGACACTGGGATTACTGGGAAAATGATGATATTTGCACAAAATCCTTTCCTGAATAGCATTGCTTGTGCATGTTTCCCCGGTCCCACAGGGAGACATGTCAAAATATCACCCAATATTTTATTCATTGCTTTCTGGGGCCTGTGATTTAACTCATTACTCACACAATTCCTAATTATTTCAATGTTTTCCTGCTCTATGTATAACAGCACCCCCTCCGCTCCCTGCCACCTCCAGCAGGCAGTGTGATGTGATGACAATGGTATTCGTAGCACAGCCTTTTGTATCGGGAATTCAATGCCGGTGTCTACCGGAGTCGGCAGACTTATCAGGACCCCCACTGTGTTTCCCCGACGTTTGTGCTGTGAAACTCAAACAGTCGCATGTGAATTGTCATAACCATTTTACACTCCATGGCTTCGGACGTGTGCTAACCAGCAAGGGGTGAATCCTGTGGAGCTACATGCGTGATGAACGGAAGAGCAGCCTGTTAATGGTCTTAGTTGTGTTTTTAGGTTACTGCTTAAAAGATGCTTTCCAGGGTCAGTCGACCTGGATGCAAAATAAACTGTGCTCACTGCGCTGTGAGTATCTGCTAATTGTGTTACCTGCAGCTCCCACTGGTTATTGAGCATCCATGCTGCTCCCCCTGTGATTAACCTGCTAATTGTGCTCCCCATAGCTCTTACTGTGAGTAACCTGCTAATTATACTCCCTTTAGGTCTTACTGTGAGTATCCTGCTAATTATACTCCCTTTAGGTCTTACTGTGAGTAACATGCTAATTGTGCTCCCCATAGCTCTTACTGTGAGTAACCTGCTAATTGTGCTCCCTTTAGCTCTTACTGTGAGTAACCTGCTAATTGTGCTCCCCATAGCTCTTACTGTGAGTAACCTGCTAATTATACTCCCTTTAGGTCTTACTGTGAGTATCCTGCTAATTATACTCCCTTTAGGTCTTACTGTGAGTAACATGCTAATTGTGCTCCCCATAGCTCTTACTGTGAGTAACCTGCTAATTGTGCTCCCTTTAGATCTTACTGTGAGTAACCTGCTAATTGTGCTCCCTTAGCTCTTACTGTGAGTAACCTGCTAATTGTGCTCCCCATAGCTCTTACTGTGAGTAACCTGCTAATTGTGCTCCCTTAGCTCTTACTGTGCGTATCCTGCTAATTATGCTCCCTTTAGCTCTTACGGTGAGTAACCTGCTAATTGTGCTCCCCTTAGCTCTTACTGTAAGTAACCTGCTAATTGTGCTCCCCCTAGCTCTTACTGTGAGTAACCTGCTAATTGTGCTCCCTTTAGCTCTTACTGTGAGTAACCTGCTAATTGTGCTCCCTTAGCTCTTACTGTGAGTAACCTGCTAATTGTGCTCCCTTTAGCTCTTACTGTGAGTAACCTGCTAATTGTGCTCCCTTTAGCTCTTACTGTGAGTAACCTGCTAATTGTGCTCCCTTTAGCTCTTACTGTGAGTAACCTGCTAATTGTGCTCCCCTTAGCTCTTACTGTGAGTAACCTGCTAATTGTGCTCCCTTAGCTCTTACTGTGAGTAACCTGCTAATTGTGCTCCCTTTAGCTCTTACTGTGAGTAACCTGCTAATTGTACTCCCTTTAGATCTTACTGTGAGTAACCTGCTAATTGTGCTCCCTTAGCTCTTACTGTGAGTAACCTGCTAATTGTACTCCCTTTAGATCTTACTGTGAGTAACCTGCTAATTGTGCTCCCTTTAGCTCTTACTGTGAGTAACCTGCTAATTGTGCTCCCTTTAGCTCTTACTGTGAGTAACCTGCTAATTGTGCTCCCTTAGCTCTTACTGTGAGTAACCTGCTAATTGTGCTCCCTTAGCTCTTACTGTGAGTAACCTGCTAATTGTGCTCCCCATAGCTCTTACTGTAAGTAACCTGCTAATTGTGCTCCCTTTAGCTCTTACTGTGAGTAACCTGCTAATTGTGCTCCCTTTAGATCTTACTGTGAGTAACCTGCTAATTGTACTCCCTTTAGTTCTTACTGTGAGTAACCTGCTAATTGTGCTCCCCTTAGCTCTTACTGTGAGTAACCTGCTAATTGTGCTCCCCTTAGCTCTTACTGTGAGTAACCTGCTAATTGTACTCCCTTTAGCTCTTACTGTGAGTAACCTGCTAATTGTACTCCCTTTAGATCTTACTGTGAGTAACCTGCTAATTGTACTCCCTTTAGTTCTTACTGTGAGTAACCTGCTAATTGTACTCCCTTTAGCTCTTACTGTGAGTAACCTGCTAATTGTACTCCCTTTAGCTCTTACTGTGAGTAACCTGCTAATTGTGCTCCCCATAGCTCTTACTGTGAGTAACCTGCTAATTGTACTCCCCTTAGCTCTTACTGTGAGTAACCTGCTAATTGTACTCCCCTTAGCGCTTACTGTGAGTATCCTGCTAATTATGCTCCCTTTAGCTCTTACTGTGAGTAGTCTGCTAATTGTGCTCCCCTTAGCTCTTACTGTGAGTAACCTGCTAATTGTGCTCCCTTAGCTCTTACTGTGAGTAACCTGCTAATTATGCTCCCTTTAGCTCTTACTGTGGGTAACCTGCTAATTGTGCTCCCCTTAGCTCTTACTGTGAGTAATCTGCTAATTGTGCTCCCTTTAGTTCTTACTGTGAGTAACCTGCTAATTGTGCTCCCTTTAGTTCTTACTGTGAGTATCCTGCTAATTGTACTCCCTTTAGTTCTTACTGTGAGTAATCTGCT
Organism: Pelodytes ibericus; assembly: GCA_036172795.1. Classification (NCBI taxonomy): domain Eukaryota; kingdom Metazoa; phylum Chordata; class Amphibia; order Anura; family Pelodytidae; genus Pelodytes; species Pelodytes ibericus. Next base: position 13,996,420 of record CM069858.1, on the reverse strand, counting down.
AATTGTACTCCCTTTAGTTCTTACTGTGAGTAACCTGCTAATTGTACTCCCTTTAGTTCTTACTGTGAGTAACCTGCTAATTGTGCTCCCCATAGCTCTTACTGTGAGTAACCTGCTAATTGTACTCCCCTTAGCTCTTACTGTGAGTAACCTGCTAATTGTACTCCCCTTAGCTCTTACTGTGAGTAACCTGCTAATTGTACTCCCTTTAGCTCTTACTGTGAGTATCCTGCTAATTGTACTCCCTTAGCTCTTACTGTGAGTATCCTGCTAATTATGCTCCCTTAGCTCTTACTGTGAGTAATCTGCTAATTGTACTCCCTTTAGTTCTTACTGTGAGTAACCTGCTAATTGTACTCCCTTTAGTTCTTACTGTGAGTAACCTGCTAATTGTGCTCCCCATAGCTCTTACTGTGAGTAACCTGCTAATTGTACTCCCTTAGCTCTTACTGTGAGTAATCTGCTAATTGTGCTCCCTTTAGCTCTTACTGTGAGTAACCTGCTAATTGTGCTCCCTTTAGCTCTTACTGTGAGTAACCTGCTAATTGTGCTCCCTTTAGCTCTTACTGTGAGTAACCTGCTAATTGTGCTCCCTTTAGCTCTTACTGTGAGTATCCTGCTAATTGTACTCCCTTTAGCTCTTACTGTGAGTAACCTGCTAATTGTGCTCCCTTTAGCTCTTACTGTGAGTAACCTGCTAATTGTGCTCCCTTTAGCTCTTACTGTGAGTAACCTGCTAATTGTGCTCCCTTTAGCTCTTACTGTGAGTAACCCGCTAATTGTGCTCCCTTTAGCTCTTACTGTGAGTAACCTGCTAATTGTGCTCCCTTTAGCTCTTACTGTGAGTAACCTGCTAATTGTGCTCCCTTTAGTTCTTACTGTGAGTAACCTGCTAATTGTACTCCCTTTAGCTCTTACTGTGAATAACCTGTTAATTGTACTCCCTTTAGCTCTTACTGTGAGTATCCTGCTAATTGTGCTCCCCATAGCTCTTACTGTGAGTAACCTGCTAATTGTGCTCCCCATAGCTCTTACTGTGAGTAACCTGCTAATTGTGCTCCCCATAGCTCTTACTGTGAGTATCCTGCTAATTGTGCTCCCTTTAGCTCTTACTGTGAGTAACCTGCTAATTGTGCTCCCCTTAGCTCTTACTGTGAGTAACCTGCTAATTGTCCTCCCTTAGCTCTTACTGTGAGTAACCTGCTAATTGTGCTCCCCATAGCTCTTACTGTAAGTAACCTGCTAATTGTGCTCCCTTTAGCTCTTAATGTGAGTAACCTGCTAATTGTGCTCCCTTTAGCTCTTACTGTGAGTAACCTGCTAATTGTGCTCCCTTTAGCTCTTACTGTGAGTAACCTGCTAATTGTGCTCCCTTTAGTTCTTACTGTGAGTAACCTGCTAATTGTACTCCCTTTAGCTCTTACTGTGAATAACCTGCTAATTGTACTCCCTTTAGCTCTTACTGTGAGTATCCTGCTAATTGTGCTCCCCATAGCTCTTACTGTGAGTAACCTGCTAATTGTGCTCCCCATAGCTCTTACTGTGAGTAACCTGCTAATTGTGCTCCCCATAGCTCTTACTGTGAGTATCCTGCTAATTGTGCTCCCTTTAGCTCTTACTGTGAGTAACCTGCTAATTGTGCTCCCTTTAGATCTTACTGTGAGTAACCTGCTAATTGTGCTCCCCATAGCTCTTACTGTGAGTAACCTGCTAATTGTGCTCCCCATAGCTCTTACTGTGAGTATCCTGCTAATTGTGCTCCCTTTAGCTCTTACTGTGAGTAACCTGCTAATTGTGCTCCCTTTAGATCTTACTGTGAGTAACCTGCTAATTGTGCTCCCCATAGCTCTTACTGTGAGTAACCTGCTAATTGTGCTCCCTTTAGCTCTTACTGTGAGTATCCTGCTAATTGTGCTCCCTTTAGCTCTTACTGTGAGTAACCTGCTAATTGTGCTCCCTTTAGCTCTTACTGTGAGTAACCTGCTAATTGTGCTCCCTTTAGCTCTTACTGTGAGTAACCTGCTAATTGTGCTCCCTTTAGTTCTTACTGTGAGTAACCTGCTAATTGTACTCCCTTTAGCTCTTACTGTGAATAACCTGCTAATTGTACTCCCTTTAGCTCTTACTGTGAGTATCCTGCTAATTGTGCTCCCCATAGCTCTTACTGTGAGTAACCTGCTAATTGTGCTCCCCATAGCTCTTACTGTGAGTAACCTGCTAATTGTGCTCCCCATAGCTCTTACTGTGAGTATCCTGCTAATTGTGCTCCCTTTAGCTCTTACTGTGAGTAACCTGCTAATTGTGCTCCCTTTAGATCTTACTGTGAGTAACCTGCTAATTGTGCTCCCCATAGCTCTTACTGTGAGTAACCTGCTAATTGTGCTCCCCATAGCTCTTACTGTGAGTATCCTGCTAATTGTGCTCCCTTTAGATCTTACTGTGAGTAACCTGCTAATTGTGCTCCCCATAGATCTTACTGTGAGTAACCTGCTAATTGTGCTCCCTTTAGCTCTTACTGTGAGTATCCTGCTAATTGTGCTCCCTTTAGCTCTTACTGTGAGTAACCTGCTAATTGTGCTCCCTTTAGCTCTTACTGTGAGTAACCTGCTAATTGTGCTCCCTTTAGCTCTTACTGTGAGTATCCTGCTAATTGTGCTCCCTTTAGCTCTTACTGTGAGTATCCTGCTAATTGTGCTCCCTTTAGCTCTTACTGTGAGTAACCTGCTAATTGTGCTCCCTTTAGCTCTTACTGTGAGTATCCTGCTAATTGCGCTCCCTTTAGCTCTTACTGTGAGTAACCTGCTAATTGTGCTCCCCATAGCTCTTACTGTGAGTATCCTGCTAATTGTGCTCCCTTTAGATCTTACTGTGAGTAACCTGCTAATTGTGCTCCCCATAGATCTTACTGTGAGTAACCTGCTAATTGTGCTCCCTTTAGCTCTTACTGTGAGTATCCTGCTAATTGTGCTCCCTTTAGCTCTTACTGTGAGTAACCTGCTAATTGTGCTCCCTTTAGCTCTTACTGTGAGTAACCTGCTAATTGTGCTCCCTTTAGCTCTTACTGTGAGTAACCTGCTAATTGTACTCCCTTTAGCTCTTACTGTGAGTAACCTGCTAATTGTGCTCCCTTTAGCTCTTACTGTGAGTAACCTGCTAATTGTGCTCCCTTTAGCTCTTACTGTGAGTATCCTGCTAATTGTGCTCCCTTTAGCTCTTACTGTGAGTATCCTGCTAATTGTGCTCCCTTTAGCTCTTACTGTGAGTAACCTGCTGATTATACTCCCTGGTGCCCCCCATGTGAGTAACCTGCTAATTGTACTCCCTGGTGCCCCCCATGTGAGTAACCTGCTAATTGTACTCCCTGGTGCCCCCCATGTGAGTAACCTGCTAACTGTACTCCCTGGTGCTCCCCATGTGAGTAACCTGCTAATTGTACTCCCTGGTGCTCCCCATGTGAGTAACCTGCTAATTGTACTCCCTGGTGCTCCCCATGTGAGTAACCTGCTGATTATACTCCCTGGTGCCCCCCATGTGAGTAACCTGCTAACTGTACTCCCTGGTGCTCCCCATGTGAGTAACCTGCTAATTGTACTCCCTGGTGCTCCCCATGTGAGTAACCTGCTAATTGTACTCCCTGGTGCTCCCCATGTGAGTAACCTGCTAACTGTACTCCCTGGTGCTCCCCATGTGAGTTAGCTGCTGATTGTAAACTCTGCTGCTCACGGTCATTAATCTGCTGATTGTGCTCCCTTTTGTACTCCTACAGTGAGAAGGCTAGTTGTGTTCTCTGTATCTCTCATGGTGAGTAAACGATACCACTGTTAGAAACCAGCAGATTGTGCTCCCTGTATTGTGTTTCCTGCAGACTCATTTCGGGAAACCCGACACTCTGTACAATGCAGTGTGCCGATGTTTCCTCCAGTGCCATTATAATATGCATCGCTGCAAAATATTAAAAGAGCTAAACTCACTGACAGTTGCCTCCAGGCGCACTCTCCACCTCGCTTACTTAGTGTACAACCTCTTCTCTGGAAAGCTCCCCCTCTTACCGAGCAACGTGCTCACTCTTACTCCCTACACATCCTACAATCTCAGATACTGCACCAGCCCCTTACTAACGACTCCTCACTTCAGACAGGAAGCAGGTTGAGGTGCGTTCTCTTTCAGAGCTCCTTATATGTGGAATTAGCCTTCCACCTTCTGCCAAATCATCCTCCAGTTTAAAATCCCTGAAAATGAGTCTCTCCTGACCTCTAAAGTCAAAATGTACCTATTGGTTTATATATACCATACATATTTGTTGATGTTTTGTATCAATAATTATTGACCTTGTATGTTTTCTCCCCAACTTTCCTGTATAAATATATGTATGTATTTATGTATTTTTTAAGTAACTGTTAAATGAGAAACTCTGTGTAATACCGTCCTGGACTTGGTCCCCAGGACATACTTGAAAACGAGACAAAACTCAGTTTATTCTTCCTGGTAAAAAAAAAACTTTCTAAAAAAAAAATGCGCTATTTACTTAGCACACCTACTGCAGAATAAATCTGACATGCATTGTAAGGCCCCTGTGTAAGAAAAATTCATTTTACTCTCACTGTGGCTTCTACAACAAGAAATTCCTTGTATGACACTAATCTGACTCCCTGCAGGTGTATATTACAATGTTGTTTTTCCAGCAACTTCTGCCATAATATAATCCAGATTTGGTTCTCATTACCATGTGATGTAGGGTAGACCTGGCATCCCCTTACTTACAGCAACCAATAGAAGATGATGATTGCCTGTGCGTTACCCTGTTACATTCAAATCCAAGACTTGTTATGACCCCTTAAAGGGCAACTATACAACAACAAAATATAGCTTAGATGTAAATGAAAGCTTGCATTAAGTGTAGATAGTTTATCTAAAAAGGAAAAAATACAAATAACATATCTTATTGAGCTCTCGTCACTTTATATATCGCTATCAGGGGGCAGACATGTTGTTTAGAATCTTGGGTCAGATCTTCATTCACCTTGGTTTACAAGATTCTAAACAACATGTCCCCCCTCTGTCAGAGCTATTTGGAGAAAAGAGTACATCATTATGTATTATGATCATTATGTATCATAAAAGGTACATCATTTTATACACTTGATACAATCTTACAAATAAACAGTTTCAGGAAACTGTTGTCCTTTAAACATGGCATAATACTCCCCCCTACCGTCTCCTCTCTCTGCCACAAGCCACCACCCTAATTCTCTATTTGCAGTAGGAATCCCCCCCTCCCCCCCCCCCCCCCACGCCCCAATCTCCAAATCCCAATCACTTTTAACATACTTGCTCACAGTCTTAACTCTATGGTTGGTTTCCATGGTTACTTACAATGGTAAAGTTCATGACTTTAAGGATCCAGATTGTCATGGCCAGATTCACCAGGATGAGTATCATTAGAAGCAAGACGAAGAAATACAGGCATCTCTTCCTCCAGCCGTAAATCCCCACCTTGTACACTTGGGGTCCCTCACTGCTGGAGATCGTGCTTCTGTGAGAGTACTGTTCCTGAGGCATCTGTAACCAACACATAGAGAAAGAGAGACACATTGTGAATGTTACAAGAAAAAAAAAACCAGGGATCTGGATTGAAAATGATCTATATATTGTATTAGTGAAACTGTAAGCAAATGCCTAAATTAGGAGAAAATTGTGAGTCTCCTGTTTATGACATCACCCGTGGCACGGTATGCAAATGAACTGCTTTTGAAAGGAAAATGTGTAATTTGCATACCGTGCCACAGGCAGTAGTGTATCTTCCACAAGGCAAACAAGGCACTTGCCTAGGGCGGCACTTTGCCAGAGGGTGTTAAAGCACACTTCTAGCGCTTCAAACATTTTCACTCCCTCCCCCATCGTTCAGCAATCTTCAACTCCTTCCAATTTATCGGGGTGATGGGGGCATGTAATGGACGTGGTGGGGGTATGAAATGGGGGTGATGGGGCATTTAGTGTGTATGCAATGTGGGTGATGGGGGCATGTAATCGGATGATTGGGCATTTAATGTGTGTGCAACGTGGGTGATGGGGCATGTAGTAGGTGTGCAACGTGGGTGGGGGGGGGGGGGGGGTGCCATAATTTTGTCTGTCTAGGGCAGCACAAAACCAAGATACACCACTGGCCACAGGTGATGTCATAAACAGAAGACACATTTTAAATAAAATAAAATGTATGGATAATTTTCAATCGTTTTTGTATGCTCTACATTCAAAGTAAAATATTATGTTTAGGTGATACAGTCCCCTTAAGGATACTGAGACATTCTCGATTTTGGGGAGGGACAGAGCTCAGCAGAAATTCCGAGAGGATGGATAACATCCGGACAGACTGGCTACTACGGATGGGGTACAGTCTCTCTGTGAGGGGTCCACTCGTACCTTAAATCAGCGCTGGCTATAAGAATAACATTTTATAAAACCTAAGCATAGCCCCCTGCGATTGCTACCCCATTAACGAAACTCAACAAAGCGTTATTTCGGCTTACCACCTTATCGGTTCCTAATGTACATTACAATTCTTCTTTACACCGGAAAAACAATATTAGAAAAAAGCTGATTGCTTTGCAGCAGAGTGAAGTGTATGTCTGCCACCAAGATCTATACATTTTGTAAAACGCCACTTTATTAAATGAATACTGGTTGGTAGGAAGGCAATGGAACTTTTTAATTCTTAGATTTCTTTGATTAGTGTCACCAATCCCTGTAGATTTGAAATGACTTAATAATATAAGCATACAATGTAGACACGAGTACTGCACAATGCCAGGAAGACAAAAGAACCTAAAGAAAAAAAATACCATCTCATTGTATTAATAAATCACATCCATGAGGCCCCAGCATGCATTGCAACCGAGAACATGTAAGGACACCTACAATAGCAAAGAACTAAAGGAAAGGAAAGGTAAACTACTTGTATTGCAACAACAACAACAAAAAGAATAATCTATACAGTAAAATTAAAGCTGAAGAATCTCATTGTAAGGGGAGGTTTTGCAGGGTTTTTTCTATTGTGTTATGATATCAATATATACTTTTAAAGGGACTGTCTGACGCCCAAAATGCATCTTCCAAATGTTAATGCATATTAATGTGCTTTCAAAGTACTTGAAAATGAATGTTTTACATTTTTCATGGCTTAAAATATTGAAAGATGAATTTGGGAAATGACAGCAGTTTGCAAGAAACCAGGACTTCCCACACTAGTAAAAGACAACTTCCTTTGTTTTTGTTTTTTTTGCTGTAGGAACCAATGAGAATAATTTAATTCAAATGGATGGAATTTCCTGTATCTCTAGTGATGTCATCAGACAATAGCAAGTCTATTACAGTTCACACAATGTATTTTATTCCAGCAGCAAAGGAAGTGATCAGTGCTGCCGCACCTACAGTAAACATGCAGAGTAATCACTGGGGGGAGGGCTTCAGTCAAATATAAAAAATGTGATTTATGCAGAATGCCTGCATCAAATCACACTGAAAAAAAGCCTGTGCACTATACAAGCAGTAATCTTCATCTTGCACCAAAGTGAGTTTGGGGACTAGACTGTCTTGGATCTTGCGAGCAGTCATGGAACATATGTTAAAACACAGAAAAGAGGATGGAATAGTTGGCAACAATCCTGAATTTGATGGGAAGGATGATTTTTGTTAATTTATTTTTTGGTGTCGGGGGTCATTCTCCATCAAATTTGGTTCTGCCCTCCTATCTGAAGACTTGACAACCAGACACCAAGTAACTGTGCCAGATAGGTTGGAGATTCAATCTTACGCGGTCAGTCAACTTCACACAAGGTCACATAACCCACCCCCTTTTTGGCTCCTCCCCATGACGTTGCGAGACCTTGTAACATATATGTGTTGGCGCCCTCAAACAGTTAAATGTAATTCATTTTAATCTACCAAGGGCACGTCTGGAGTACTACTGAGGAGAGTGAGTGGCCACTGGAATATTGTTCGTTTTTCAGTAATATATACATGTAAAAGGGGGTCACTTTTTCCTTGACTGGTCCTACCAAATTTAATGGAAAGCACCACCCCTGTAGCTAGGACAGCCTCCTTTCCATCCTAGAGGAAAAATCTTTAAGCCCTTGAGCTGATGGGTTTTTAGGCAGGATGCGGCCCATGGGCTTCAAGTTGTCCCACAAAGCAGTGATTGTATACTCACAATCACTTATGAATCTCCATAATGGGGATAAAATAGAAGGGGTGAGTAGTTGGAGTCACTGAGTGTCTGCATTGTGATTTTCAATACTTAACTAGCAGGACTCTCTCACTCCTTCATCTAACAAGGACAAGCATCTTGCAGAACTCTGAATACTCGTCTTCAAGTCACCAGATACAATGATGATTCTTTCACTGAGAACATCAAGGGAACAGAAGGAGTAGGCACAAAAAAAAAAGCATTTTGTCAGGGGCGGAGGAGAGCTGACAGAAGGGAACCATTATCGGGTAAAGGGATTATGAGACAGGAAGCAGAATCATGCAGGTAAATAGTAATTGTACGGCCTGTTATATACCAACCAGAGAATGGGACATTTAGCTTGATTAAATAGATAACCGATAAACAGACAGAGAGACAACCAATAGACAGTCAACTAATAGGCAGAGAGATAACTGATAGATGGATTTATAGACGACTGATAGATAAATATATAAATAGACAACAGATAGATAGATAAATACTGTACATAGACAGACACACAAGCGATAGACAACAGATAGATTAATACAGTACATAGACAGACACACAAGCGATAGACAACAGATAGATAGATAAATACTGTTCATAGACAGACACACAAGCGATAGACAACAGATAGATTAATACAGTACATAGACAGACACACAAGCGATAGACAACAGATAGATAGATAAATACAGTACATAGACAGACACACAAGCGGTAGACAACAGATGGATAAATAGACAGACAACAGATGGATAAATAGACAGACAACAGATGGATAAATAGACAGACAACAGATGGATAGACAGACAGACAGACAGACAGACAGACAGACAGACAGATAGATAGATAGATAGATAGATAGATAGATAGATAGATAGATAGATAGACATGGTACATAGACAGAAACACAAGTGACAGACAACAAATAGATAGATAAACAGACAACAGATAGATAGATAGATAGATAGATAGATAGATAGATAGATAGATAGACAGAAACACAAGATATAGACAATGTATATATATATTTATATAGAGAGCAGATAGATAGATAGATAGATAGATAGATAGATAGATAGATAGATAGACAGATAGATAGAAGACAACTGATAGATGGAGACAGACAGTTCAAAGACAGAGACAGATAGACAAATTGATAGAAAGGCAGCAAGCTATAGAGACGATATACTATTTTTTATTTGTTTGTTTATTTTATTTGGATACCATAAATTACATACTTCAAAAAGTGCTAAAATGTTTTGAAACGATACAGATTCCCCAGAATAATTTGAAAGGCGTAAAAAAAAAGGCAGCTAGGTACATATAAAAATGTATCAAAACCAGCTCAGTATAAATAAAACAAAAGCATTATTTGACATCATTGTGTGTAAATCCTTCTGAGTGGTCAGTAATGTGCGTCTGAGAATCTCTGGCTGTAGACGGGTTAAAGCATTTCTGCAATCTGGTGGTAACCGTGGGATTCAGTGTGTTGCAGGCTGATAAACCCAAGGCCCTCACCTGCTTTCTTCCCCACAACTCCTATGAAGCAGTCAGGTTTACTGACTGACGTAGTGGGGAGCTAACGCTCGACATCAGATTTTCTGAAGTAGTTTGTTTAAACCCCCTGTGGTACTGTGACACACAGAGACACTGTTTACAAAGTTCCCCTCAGTGTAGCAGAAATATCATTCTGAAAATCCTACACACCAGGGTTGAAAAGTCTGTGAACCCACAGATTTGCTGTTGGCTGAGGTTGATAGATTTTGCAGATTGGCCCCGATCCTTGGATCGTTCAGGAAGCATGCACTTTAGTATTGTGCACTATATTACAATACAATATACATAATGCATTTATCAGAAACACACAACAGAAATATAGCTCTAGCACAATAAAAAAAAAAAAAAGGTATAGGAAACAGCTGCTCCTTCCACTGCTGTGGATAGAGGTCACTATCGTGGCTTCATTTTTGGGTTGACCAAGATAAGCAGTAACACAGTAAGTGCTTCCCATTTGTAGACCATCTATAAATGGATGCTGTGGACTATATGTCCCATGGAGAAGCCTGCCCGAGCATCACGGGAGTTCTGGCCTACAGCAGATGGAGTGCCAACTGTTGCAGCCCGTAGGATCTGGAGTGCCAAGTCTAGCAGCGACGGTATCAGCTGTTGCACACAGACTTCTGCCAACAGACGTCTAAATTGTATTACTATTAGATACTACAAAGCATGCATGCCATTACTTACCTTTTAGCCTTACAAGTACAGCCACAGGAAGATAGCCGTTGAAATAAAAGCTCAGTGATGGCTTTGTATTCAGTCAGCAGGCCTAGGTTAGCACTCTGTGCACTGTCTGGATCACATTTTCCAGTTACAAACTAACAGCTAACTCTCTGCCCAGCCCCTAAGAATTTCCTGAGCTGCATTCTGTCTTCCTTTCTTCCTTTTGAAGCCTTGCAGCCTCTGTATTACATGGACACATACCCCGGCTCTGTCAGAGCTCACAGACTGGGCTTTCTGCAGTAGGGTAATGGAGAGGAGGGGACACACACACACACATGTTTTAAGTTAAAGACCTTCTGTATTCCTGTGTATGCCCTGAAGGCCTATCGGCAGCAAGCAAGCCTGATTTGTGGTAGGAAATCTGGGAACATTTGTTTTTAGGGTAGAAAAAACTAAATCTGGGTATCCGTTATCATGCCTCCCAAGTGTCCCTAATTAGAAGGGGCAGTCCCTATTTTTGCCCCAAACCCCTCTGCCCCTCTTTCTTCCTTGGCTCTCCAAATTTTCTAGGAGCTCAGAATATTAGGTGAGTGTATCACAGAGCTCCGCAGCAATACAACTCATCCTACTGTGTGTTTTAATTGCAGCACATCCACTCTCTGGTAGGGTTGCCACCTTTTCTTCAAAAAAATACCGGCCTTGGTACTGTCTCCATAGACTTAACATTGGCCTGATGCCAATTTTTTACCGGCCTGCCAGTAAAATACCGGCCAGGTGGCAACCCTGCTCTCTGGTGGGAGCAAGACCTCCGCCAAACGCTGTTTTCCGCCACTAATCAGCACAGTATTACGTTTTTACTTTGGCTGCGGTGGCTCACTGAGCGTCTTCACAAACGGGAAGTGCCTTTGTGGGGCAGGCGGAACAGACTCCAGATGTTTGTCGCGAGCCTGCTTTTTACGTAGTAGCACAAGCCGATAGCGATACTATTCAGATTTTTCGGCGTGCTCGCCTTCTTTATTCATAACCCCCAATGTGTTGCCAAAATTACAAGCAACTGCCAACAATTAAGAGAAAAATATGTTTATGTGGTGTCAGCTGCTTATGACATCATCTTGCTGCTTTATACGCAAATTACACTTCTGCCATTGAAAGACGTTCATTGGCATATCAAGCCACTGGTGATGTCATAAACATGAGACACCATAGCCATAATTAAAACACCTTTTTCTCTTAACGTATGCATTGTGTGTACGGTGTTGTCCTTCTAGAGTATTAAAAACGGATTTATGGATTACATTAATGGTAGCCACCAGCCTAAAAATACTGGCTGGGTGGCAACCCTAATCCATACCTCCCAAGTGTCCCTAATTAGGAGGGGCAGTCCTCATTTTGCATCCGAATCCCCCTGTCCCTCTTTCCTTCCAAGCTCAGAAGTTTTGGTTTGTAATTTTTGGTTCCTACAACTACATTTTTAGTTTGTGTAACTGTAATCACAGAGCTCCAGAACAATACAATTTACCCCCCCAAAAAAGTACATTTAGATGGTAGTCAATGTTTTTTGTGTCAATAAAATACTGAAATAAAATTCCTGTTCTACATGACTTGTTCCAAATTACGTCGATAGTTACAAAAATAGTTTTTAGGCCGCTAAAAGGCTCTGGAACTGTTTACGATAACAACCACTCCTGTCGTCACATCATCAGCCGCTCCCACAAAAGAAGAGTGTCCCTCTGTGGACATTTGAAATGTTGGGAGGTATACTAATCACTCTCTATCACCACATGGCAATTAATGACACAATGTCCTTGTTTGTCTAGCGCTGGAATGTTGACATTTGCTAAATATTTTCTTCCAGAGTTAGCTGAAACTTAACTACAGCTCAAAGGGGAGGCAATTAGGCACACACACGGTAACCTTAGCGCGATCTTCTGTTCCCATTACGCGCAGACAGGTGAATAAAGACATAGCGGCGTGCACAGTGGACTGAGCTTGCAAATCCTTGACATTCCTGAATTCTTTCGAAGGAGAGGATTTTTTGCACTTAAAAAAACCTTCACTTTTAACTAATTTTTATTTTATTTAAATCTTATGCTACCCCTCTGACATTACGGAGCGTGGCTATTATACTTGACTGATGAGGGGTTGCAAAATATAAATTTGAAGAGCAATCAGCTTCTACGTTGAGTTGCCGTGGCAACCCAACATGGATGCAAAACTGTTCTGCATTATTTCTTAAAGATTTAAGACTCTAGACAACATGGTGGTGTATTTATTTATTTTTTAATTTACAGGATAAAAAAAGTTGGTCAATTAAAATGGCATTAATGTATACTGTAGATTCTGTCTGGCTAAGTATATGCTGTAATTTACCATATTTGTCTGGCCAACTATACTGTACCACCCTCTGTATTGTATGGTTATGGAAGCTATATGTGCCTATAGATAAACCAAACATATTACACTATATTTTTCTAAGGATTATACATAGTATCGGCACTTCATTACAGGAAAAACAAAATTCTAAATTTACATTGAATGTTACACTATAGTTGCATAATTTTTTATTCCATTTTATACGAGACTTTTGAAACCTTTATTTCCCCCATATAACGTACTGTCTGATTTCACACCAAATTATTATTTGTTAATACGGCTGTGAAGAAAAGAATAGCAGCTTAATATCAGATACTGTGCAGGCAGGGGTAATAAAAACGTTGGTGAGCTAAGCTAGTCCCAGGCTCATATAAGATGCATGTGTAAAATGGAGCTTACCAAACAGGTGTGAGCATGCTGCAAATACAGTGTAATTGTCTGTACAGTGTATATAAAAAACTAAAACTGTCTGCACTTCTCACTCTGATAAGGTTGGCAACAATTGTATAAACATAATATAAATGAGAGGCACACTCTCAGTACGGTGAGAACCTACTCACCTCCTATCTAGTGGGGACACAAAGCAGTTTATACTGCTACCAAAACCTTTTTATTGCGTTGGAGGAGGTGCAATTAAACCTCCCCCAATTAACCCCCTGGACAGTAAGCTGCCACCAGACCGAGGAACCAGCAACCGAAACAATGTGTAGTATTTTTTTTTTTTCCCTGCTTGCACATGGATGATGTTGTTGGCTCCTCAGTCTGGTTGCAGCTTGGACGTGTGTTCCCCTTTATTTAAGGCTGGATTTTGTACTGTCAATTAGATGCTCAAAAAATTGAGGATGTTATTCAGTTCATTATCCAGGCAATAAAATTGATGCTAATCCCCAACTATTTTATTTTTAATGATACATGGGTTTCTTTTGTAATCTTGTGGGACTGCAATGGGGACGCGTTTTGCACCCACTTATGCAAACGTATGTATGGCGGTATGGGAAACGGTATCAGTATCACTGGTGGTGAATCATTGGATACGGCCAGTATATCGATGATCTGTTATTCAATTAACAGGGCTCTGAAATAGCACTTTAATTAAATTTAAGTTTCAATATGGTTACAGAGATGGAACAAATTTACTTTATGGACTTGACCTCGCAGGCAGATAGGTCCCTACCAAAGATTAAGATACAGAAAAACCCAGTGCTGGTAATGTAGTTTTACATGCTTCAAGCTACCCCTGAAAACTAGTAATTAAGGACATTCCAGTGAGTGTATTCATCACCGTGAGAAGAAATTACGCTGATAACAATGCTCTCAAAATAAAGCCATTATGTACATCTTAAGAAAAGATGCTTGAGAGAGGATACAAAACAGGGATGCTTGATAGAGCCTTTGAAATGACAAGTAATCAGAATCATAAACACAAAATACAGACAGAAAAAAAAGACAGAAAAAAAATCAAAAGTATTGTAAAACATATTTTGTTACTCCCTACAGAGTACAATAAAAATGTTAAAATCGTTAAGGGTCATTTACCCATACTAACAGCCAATATAGGAAATAAACAAATTATTTCTTCTGGTATTCAATATATAGTGTGTAGGTTGCTCACTTTTCGTGACTATTGGTCATCAAGGCTTTTTTTTACAAAAAACCTCTGAAAAGATTACAGGCTGTAGATACAATTTCACTGTGGACATAAAAATCTGCAAGACTTGCAAGCATCTAAAAAAAATAGATGTCACATTGTATCTAGAGCTGGTGGAAAAGCTTTTTAATCGGTAATATATGTCATACACTGTGACACATGTAATTATCAGCGTGTCTAGCCGACATCTTAAATGTCGTATGTGTGAACATTTTAAGTGACATTAAAAAATTAGGAAAATACCCCCTGTAGCACGATATTTTAATATGTGTAATCAGGAAAATAATTGTGAGGGTCTTTAAAGGTCCCAGAGGCGGAAGCTGAGATAGACGTTTGTGCCAGAGAGAAGCTTGGCACCCATGGAAGCTTGGTATTATGCATAATGAACGGATAGCCGCCTCTGTATGCAGTATTTGGTTTTCTGTTTTTGAAATTGTGGAATTACCCCCCCTTCCCCCCCCAAAAAAAGATTATCACTGACCCTAAAATGGCTCCAGTCATGCGACTGTCGTTAAAAAAAAAAAAACTTTAATAAAGCACAACACAAAATGTTATGCATTATTGCTAGCTTAAATCAGTATTAAATTACATTACGTCGAGAACATATTAGGAAAAAAAAGGATTAAATCAGTTTTATCTTAGACATAGATGGGTTACTTCATAGAATGACATTTTAGATGTTTTGGGATATTGCATTCACCATGGGACACTGCCCCCCCCCCCCCCCCCCGCTAAAAATCATGGGGACCCAGGGATGATGGCCAATGTGCACATGCGTTAAGACAGCACTGTATGGTAATGTTAAAACGAGGGAGTAACATTGTCTGTTGTTTTTTCCAACTAAATGTCGGGTTAGTTATAATGAAATGAATTCCAGTTTGCCGTGATACACCTATACACACACACAATACACCTTACCTCCTAAAAAAAAAAAAAAAGACGAACATCATGGCAGAAAGGAGGGGCGAAGGAATTTGGGTATTGCAAGGTATGCATTAGTGTCAGTTATATTGCTGTAGAACACTCACGCACCAATATATCATGACAGACAAGGTGATCACAGACATCTCTCTGAGGTGCTAGAAAAGAACTGTTAATAAAAGGAACAGTGGGTATAGATCAAATATAAGGACCCCATCCAAAGAGGGTCAAACGACAATACAAATAAGTGATTACTATAGAGTTTAAGTAATAAATAAAGAGTGGAAAGATCAGGGACTTAGCAAGCGTTAAAACTAATAGCGTCTGTTAAAAACTTTCCCGTGGATAGATCAATTAAAAGGCTTTTTTCTTCCTTCAGCTTAAACATTATAATTTAAATTCAGCAATTTTTCACACCAAAAATTAATACAAAAGTCTTTTTCACATAAATGTTTAATTTCATTCTATGAAGTAGCCCATCTATGGCTAAGATAAAACAGGTTTAATAATTTTTTTTCCTAATATGTTCTCGCCGTGAT
Source organism: Pelodytes ibericus (assembly GCA_036172795.1). Taxonomy (NCBI): domain Eukaryota; kingdom Metazoa; phylum Chordata; class Amphibia; order Anura; family Pelodytidae; genus Pelodytes; species Pelodytes ibericus. The sequence continues at coordinate 13,980,489 of CM069858.1, read as the reverse complement.
GTCATTTAATCCTGATTTAAACTAACAATAATGCATAACATTTTGTTTGGTGCTTTATTAAAGTTAGCACTTTTTAATGACAGTCGCGTGACTGGAGCCATTTTAGGCTCAGTGATAATCTCTTTTTGGGGGGGAGGGGGGTAATTCCAAAATTTCAAAAACAGAAAACCAAATACTGCAGATGCATCTGTTCATTATGCATAGTACCAAGCTTCCATGGGTGCAGGTTAAATCATGGCATCTCCTAATATTAAAAATAAACACCTATGGCGTTAGTTTCAATAAATTTCCAATGTGCGCCACGGTGTGGGGTTCCGTAGACCCTCCAATTACCAGTCTCTTCAAGCCACGAGTGTCTATCAAAAATTGATCTGATGGAATTCCACACACAATATAAATAGTAAAATCAACAATAAATGTATTCAGACCTTAGTCTGCTTCAAAAAAACGGGAAAGAAAAATAAACATATATGAACAAATAACAAATTCTGGAATCATATGAGGAAATAAGCACAAAAACTATGAGAAATTAAAACAGACTGATGCATTTCGCATAGGATTTTTCAAAAGCTGAGTATCTATCATCTCTAGAATGAAATATTTGCCCACACGGCGCATAGGGATTTTCCCCTGAGAAAGGCCAAGGTATAAGCTCCCAAAAAGTTATCGAGCCCAGGTTGACAATCAGAGAGATTATTTTCTTGATTTTTATTTTTTTTCATATAATATGTTGTGCAGGGTATCAAATATTCATATTGAAACTTCGAGTCGGAATGAGATTGAACATCAGTGTTTCTCCAGAAGTGAAATTGCTACAAGAATTTACAAGTATATTACAAGAACCGCCAATCCCCCTCCACTATAGTCGTCAGAGAACACACATACAAAGAGATGGGTTTTGTTACGGTATTATCCAATTCAGTGATCATCTACAAAATGGCAGCAAAGACATTAAACTGACAAAATGCTCTTCCTCTCCTACCACAAGTCATTTATAATAATTTTCCGCATAACTGTGAACATGCAGCTATCGAGGATGGATTTGTTAAAGGAGTACCTCTCACCAAGCGGAAAATAAATTCAATGCCTGTGACGGTACATTTAGGCAATGTACACTCCGTAAAAGTATAATTTCCCAATCCGATATTAATGGTGTTCTACTTATCAATTGAAATTCTAATGAACTGAACCTGGAAAACGAAAAAAAAAAAAAAAAAAAAAAAAGATTTTTTGGATTGCTTCAGAGAGCACAACTTTTTCTGTATAACTTCTTTCAGTGCCCAGAGTGCACACAAAATCAATCACCCAGTAATTCTGCCACGCTGCTCCTACACTTTGGAATCCTATGTTCCATTCAGCCAGAACTTTCAAGGTTTAAAAAAAAAAAGAAAGAAAATAAACTTAACTGTTTTCTCTCCAGAAATAATCTAATTTACACAACTTTTCCCCAAATTTCCCACTTTATATCTCTCATTACATATCTATATATACCTGGGAAAACACTATATTAAGGTCTGCTATTGTCATTATAATATCATTTAACATAATTGCTGGGTACAATATTTAGCTACTACCATTTCTATTTTCGGACACGGTCATGTGGAATGACACAAAAATAGCATGTACATGCATGGTTTTTCACACAAAGTATGCTACGCTGGCTAGTCCTACAACTACCGTCGGTTCTAGAAGTCCATCAGTGTCTGTTCATTCATTATTCCTAAGGTTGTCTCGAGGACATGGTGCCATAATATTGTTTTTTTTCAAGGGTATGACCTATCTCTGCCTGCCCCGACATTTTGCTTGACCTAAACTCACCACTAAAGTTAACTGCCTGAACTCACCTGTCCTTTGACTTGATCTCCAACTGATAACCTTCACGGCCTGCCGAGATCTTTAGAGTTATTAAGCCGAGACTCCAAACTCAAAGATGAGTTCTTATTCGTCCCCTGTTCTGTGTTTCTCCTATTCTTTCCTTGAAAACATTCAGCAAATTTACAATCAGGATTTTCATAAATCGAAGAAATGATCCACCTGAACTCTAAAGCACATCTGTCACTGTTTACAGATTCTATGCCACTATAATCTATAGAGTACTCACATTTTTTTGAACTATTTCAAACTATAGTCGCATAAATCAATGGGAAATGTGAAAGGATAAAGGGAAGTGATGGGAAAGACGGAGGGACATTTTGGGGCGGGGTTTAAAATGTCGACTTTCACAAAGATACTTGTACTATTTCCATCGTTTTGAAGCTACGGGGGGGGGGGGGAAAGGGTCGATGTAATACGTCCGTTGAGAAAGCTCTTTCTTTATACCCGTTAGTTGGTGAAATGTGCAGTGGCTACGTGGGAGATTAAACAGAACCTGACAGGGTCAGGGGAATGAAGAAAAGCACAGCTTATAACACGAGTCCCTCGTCTGACATTAATTACTAAGGACCACAGAAACGGGGGATGGAAAAGCTTGGAGCTGGAGAAAAACAAGAAGCAAGTGTATCCATTAGAGACTACCGATAAGCCTATTATCATCCTCCAGTATCCTGCTATCAGTTATTAGTTTCTCCTGTACAAAGTAAAGCAATAAAAGGTACACTGAAATTATAGCCTGATGCATTAAAAAAACAAACTTTTTAATGTAAGGCACGGGGGAAAAAAAAAACAAAAAAAAGGAAACTTGGGTCTTGAATACTTAATTCCAGACTTGTATTGAAATTGAAATAAATATTTTTACATTTATTTTTTACAAATTCATATGGATATTGGATGTACAGCTAGATTCCCACTATATTGCAAGGCTGGGGATTCATGGACTGAAATCACGGTATTAGCTCGATAGCGACGTGAGTTTCCGAGATGGCGCTAAAGTAAGATCGAGAGACCCGATGGTTCCAATGGCGTTTACCTGTATATTAAGCTCCAGTACTACCTAAAACTTCACCGGCACAGTTAAATAGCTCCTTCTAGTCTGGGGATCCAGATGTGGGATTATGGGCTGGTGTAAATTCAAGAGTTTAGGGGAAAAAAAGGTTTTAGCAAAAACCCAGCAGGATTCCTAGAGCCAAACAGATGGAGGTACCGCAAGCAGAGCTCCCTGAAAACTAGAAAGATAGGCTTGGGGTTCCCAAACTTTTAAGCCTATGTCTCCCTTCCAAATTTAATTAAAGTCTTAATGCACCTCAGCATTTCCTAAGAACGTGGGTCTGCTTTATAGATTGGTGCACACCCCAATTGCGCCAATATTTGGCACAATCTCCATGTGTGCCGTGTTTATACATGCCCCCCTTTGTTTTTTTTTTTTGTCATATCCCCCTCCCAGCAGCCCCCTTCAGTTCTGACACTATAGCTGAACTCCACAAGCAAACCCTTGCAGTAGATATTCAGAAAGCCCCCGAGAGGCCAGGTTGTTCCTCTTTTTTTTTAGGCTGTATTTTAGAATCCCTGAGCTTGTTTGGAATATTACTAAAGAGTTACATTACAGAGATTTTCCCTTTCCCAGTTTTTGTACAACGTACCATTAAGATCACCGTAAATCTCACGTTTTGAGAGATCAGTGGAACAAACTGAGGTTTGGCTTCACAGGCAAACGTTTTATATCCCAAGCCAATGTTGTCCAACCTTTTAAAGTGCCGGGCAGCGGACAATGCAGAAATATAGGTAAATAAGACATAATTAATTTCACGAGATAATAGAACCAATGGAATGGGTTTCGTACCCAGAATTTGGGTCACACAAAACACTTGAAGGCCACAATACCCACATAGGCCTGACGGTTGACATTTAGGGGGGCTATTCATACAAAGTGGACTCAAAAGTGACATGCAGCAGTAAGACAATCTGGAGATATTATTTAACTCCACCATTTATACCTTTTTTTACATTAATCAAATATCTAATTTTTATCTATGTTTCCTTTAATGTTTTTGCATTTTTCATTACAATTAGAACTTAACCATAAACCTTCAGTATGTTCTGTGCTCTGTCTACTACAGTGCCAGCATCTCGTGTCTGTCTCACTGTCTGTCTGCTTCGTCCTACTACGGTGTCATACTTAGTTGTTTTTATGACTATGCACTTTCACTCCTGCTCCACTGTCATCCTTCCTAACATATTAGAATTCAAATACTCGTTTGCATTTTCATTCGCATTGCCCATCCACCCACTTTCCTCCCTCCCGTCTTACATGATTGACACACACGACACACCACTAGATGGTCGCTGGACTGTCTCGGGGGCTATTCTCTTACAAGTGAGTTGAGGAGAGATGAACATTCCACCTCACCAATATAGCTGTACATTGTACAGGGACAGACACGGTAAGTTTCTCCCACTAAGCAAACTCACCAGGTTTGTCCCCTGCATCGGTGAGATGGAATGTTCATCTCTCCCCAACTCACCTGCACTCACCTGAACTCACCTTTTAGTCATTACCACCTCAGTGAAGCACCAGCTTCAAAAAATGGTTCCTCCCAAGTCTCATTTTTTTTTTTTTTTACTGAAGTACCATTTAAAAATGATAAGAAACAGGGAGATTTGGGGGAGGGGGGGGGGGGGGGTGTATTCAATCTTTATGTTGCCCCATGAAAGAGCAGTATAAATTAGCACACAGAATACAGCAGGCAGTTTTTGTATGATTTCTCTACAAAATGCAAAGCAGGGGAAGGCATAGCATTTTTGGTATATATATATATATATATATATATATATATATATACATAACAGCAGGTATACAAGCTGGGATCAGGTAGGGGCAGCAGTGACTGGCGACTTCTCTGACAGCGCACGTCACATGCTGATCGCAACATGATGTGAAACTGGGGTCTACTTGTTCCCTCTCTGTTACTCTCTGAGTCAGCAACCACTGGAGAGAGTAGGCAGCTTGCAAAAAGTTCCTAGATTTAAGTGTCAGTGCCCCTCCCGCTATGATTAGAGGAGACAGCTGTATAAAATGAGCAGCAAACCCCATCCCGGCTAGGGATATTGGAGCTGTAGAGCCTCCCTGAGCGTGATTCCTCTGTGTCATCATGTTTGTAAGACAGGGGCAAGAGCTGGTCTGTACTATGGTAGTAGCTCTAGCCTCCGCAAAATGCAAATATCTCGTAATGACATCTCTACCATATGTGGAATGAAGTATACATTGATGCTGGTTGACCTGGGTGGGCCTTGAGGGAACCAATGTTTAAAAATGCAAAATTAAATCCTTAACTGGTACTCTTGAAAGCATGTTTAAAAATGCAAAATGAAAGCATTAACTGGTACTCTTGAAGGCAGGGCCAATTTCTTTGACTGTCTGCGACTAAATTCCCAGTGTTTTATCTACAGGGTGTTTTTAAATGTTCTCTTGTTTTAAGGTCTGGTATAAAAACCTTAGAAGAAGCAAGAGTTATAAAAAAAAAAATGAGTGTCACTTCTCTTTAGTAAACCCAACGTGTATCTTTAGATATACTGTCCGCTCTACTTCTCGGCTGGCATTGTCAGCACTCTTACACTGTGTTTACCTCTACCACTTCAGCTGGAAGACTATTCCATACATCCACTACTCTCTCAGTAAAGTAATACTTCCTGATATTACTTTTAAATTGTTGTCCCTCTAATTTAAGACTATGTCCTCTAGTTGTGGTAGTTTTTCTTCTTTTAAATATACTCTCTTCCTTTACTGTGTTGATTCCCTTTATGTATATAAATGTTTCTATCATATCCCCCCTGTGATGTCTTTCCTCCAAGCTATACACGTTAAGATGTAAAACATTTAAATACCTGTGAAACCTGAAGAATAAGTAATGCACAGGACAGCGCTAGCCCTCCCCAAGTCACGCCCCTAAGGCAGTTTGCATTGCTGATGGGCCATGTTGGGAGTGGTTTTATTGATTATACCCTTAGCCGTAATCATTCTCTATCACACTTTCTGAATTGCTACTCTTTGTTTTTTATTTTAAGCTAAATCGATTTTAGTTTAATTCCACCTACTTCCTGTATCTCAAGTATTCCAAGTGTACACCTGTACATAAATGTCAGTTTATTTTTTGAGGGATAAACCTAACTTTCACATGTTGCCCTGCAAAATTCATATGTGTTAAGAGGGAAATCTTATAATTAATCAAGGTGGTTCCTGGCGGACCCTTCCTTGATAAATGAATTGGTTCGCACTGGACAGTGCATGCATTATTATATGTATGTGCACACTGCAAGTCTGGTTATCATATGAGACACTTTGATTTTTTCTTTTTTTTTTTCTTTCCCAGGCTCCAGCCTAATTCTGTAGAGCTAAGTGGGGGCACAAATAGGCACTTCAATCATGTTATTTGTGAGTAAATATAAACATAATTGGAATACAGATTATACACATTTAAAGAAATGCAGTGATTTTCTATATTTATTACATTTTAATAGACATCATTTTAAAAAAAGCCAAGTCATTTTGGAATCAGAGTAATCCTTAGAAGAAAAAAACGCAATTCCTCAACTGCCTGTCAAACATTAAATGATATGGCAGTAACAGATGGGGTTTAATAAGAGATCCAAACATTTCTGCTGTACAGGTTAGACACCGGATCCATTAATAGAAACAGAGAATTTAGCAGCAGATACAAATAAAATCTAAAAAAGAAGAATTACATTTTTCCTTCTTCAATCTGTCTGCAATTTTTGCACCAGGAATCATTTTCTGGAAGGCCATTCCAGGCATCAACTACTTGCTCGATGAATTTAAAATAAAATTGTGTCCCTTTAAATTCCCCCACCCTTTGTTTAAATCAACTTCATTCAATTCTATAAGAACATTTTTGATTTTTTTTTAAATGCCTTAAAAAAACAGCAAGCTAATAATAAAGTTACTAGGAAAGGAACTCAGTTCAATGTGTTATTTATCGTGTACTGGGTCAGTCTCCTTTAAGCGGTGCTGTAGCACAGTTGGCAGTTTTAAGCCAGTCATTGCTGATTTGAAAATTGGGAAAGTTATAGTCCAATTCAATTTAAATCCAATTTTCATGCATGATCCAAAATTTGATTCAATATTTCAGGCTTCACAAGGTCTTTGTATCATTCACATAGAAGCAAAATATCTGAGATTTTATATCTATATATATCTATATATCTATATATCTATATATATATAATATATATATATATATATATATATATATCACATATATACTGATATATATATATATAGTGGCAATAAATTACCAGTATTTACTTATACGTCTCTCTTAAAATATGGTCTGATCTTCATCTAAGTTACAATAATGAACCAGCACAATCTGTTTCAAATAATAAGACACAAATTATTTTATTGTTTTTTTCCATATTGAAGAAATTATTCAAACATTAACAGGTTGGAAAAAGTATGTGAGTCTTTAGGCTAATGGGTGTTGGGGCAAGTTCTGTGAGTGCAATTCAATTGCTAGGGTAAGTCCTGTGGCAAGTTTTGTAAGGGCATTATATGTGCTGGGGCAAGTCCTGTGAATGCAGTCCAAGTGATGGTGTAAGTTTTGGGTGTTGGGGCAAGTCCTGGCAGTGAAATCTAAGTGATGGGGTAAGTCCTTTGTGTTGAGGCAAGTCTTGTGAGTGCAATCTAAGTACTGGGGTAAGTTGTGTGAGTGCAAGCTAAGTGCTGGGGTAAATTCTGGGTACTGGAACATGTCTTATGAGTGCAATCTAAGTGCTGTGGTAAATCCTGGGTACTGGAGTAAGTCTTGTGAGTGCAATCTAAGTGCTGGGTTAAATCCTGGGTACTGGAGCAAGTCCTGTGAGTGCATTCTAAGTGATGGGTCAGGTCCTGTGAGCACAATCTAAATGATGGGGTAAGTTGTGTAAGTGCAAGCTAAGTGCTGGGATAAGTTGCAAACATATATGTGTACATAAATATCAGTAAAGTGCAAGTTGGGAGGCAAGTTTATAGTAAATAGATACAAGTTTGCTTGTCTTCACCAGCATCTATCATCTGTTCCATTTGCTTACCCGTCATCCAGTTTCTACATTAGAACTTGCAATAAGTTGTACAAAGCCACAAGCATTCAAATATTAGCCTTCTCCTGGTACGAAACAATTACTGAAACTCATTTTCGACTTCCCCTGAAAGCCCACATTCCATATTGAGGAGTTAATAAAACAGCAAATTATGACATATCTTATTTCTGCAATTATACTTCCCTCATTAAACACCTAATCAAAGAATTTAGAAAACCTGGAACAAATATCATATTTCTAGCACAGGAAGATTTTACATCATGTATAAATGAGTCTACCAGACGTTCGTCTTCCAGCTGCCACCAGCTCCTAGATTGGCCACATTCCCCAAGCTGAACATTTTTTTCAAGGCACAGAGCATATTTGGCATTCTGTTTTCCCAGCTCCCGTCCCCCAACCTATATACCTTTTTGCATCACCGTCTTTCATCATTGTTTTCCTAATAAAGCTATGGCATTTTGCATGATGCCATGATCTTTGTTGATGGACATCTTGGCTCTGCTCCCAGGTGTCGCAGGATGCTAGAAGGTATTGACAGGTCAATCTCTAATGTACCTACTAAGTTGAGAAACACGTGGGAGCCACATCTCAGACCAAAGACAAACAGTGCTGAAATAGCCTCCCCTATAGGATGGTACCTATTTGGTTTTGTCACTGTCACCATTACAGAGGAGACCTCTCCATTAGCATCACACTAGTCTCAGCCACCAGGGCAGTCTAGACCAAAAATGCAGGGTATACCTCCTCTGCTCAAGGAACACTTTAACCACAGATATCAGGTTGAGCCATTCATAAGCTTCACCAGTGTGGTATGGCCGGTGTCCCTCTTGGTGCAGGGCTCTACCTACCTTGTTGAGGTTAATCTAACGGAGTCTGTAACACCCCTTAAAGACACGTGATGTATCAAAACAGCATGAATGTAAACAAAAGGCCAGGACAACGAAACCAAAAAATCTTATTAAATTCTGCTTCCTATGTATAAATATGGCAATTAAAGAGAGCCATGCATTTCGTTAAAAAAAAAATAAATAAAGAGAGACAATAATAAAAAAAAAAAAAAAAAACTCTTGTCCTTAAAGGGACTGCATCACCGAAAAATTGGCTTTACTGTGAATTTATGGAATGGGGAAAAAAAATATTGCATACATTGTGTTAGCAAAATTCCAAGTGAATGGCTAAATTAGGAGAAAAATGTGTTCTAAATGTGTCTGTGGCAGTCTCCTGCTTATGACATCACCTGTTGCTTGATGCAAATGAACTGCTTTTCAACAGGAAATTAGTAATGTGCATATCAATCCTCAGGTGATGTCATAGGCAGACACATATCAAACACATTTTTCTCCTAATTTAGGCATTTGCTGGCAGTTTTGCTAATACAATGTATAGATCATTTTAAATCATGTTTTATGCTCAACATGCACAGTAACCAACAATGTTTAGGAGACACAATCCCTTTAAGGGGTTAAATCCTCTACCAAACAAAGTATATAAAGTAATATAAACAAGACTGTACTGTGATGTAGATTAATTACACGGCACCAACAAAACCGTGGAACATTTTATAATATATATTACGGTATTAACAGCACATGATGGAATAGACACAGAGATCACTGCCTGATATGTCCTGTATAAAGAGATAGCGGAGCTGTCTGAGGCTTATTTCGGTGATAGTAATTACTGAGCTGTCTCGCCTCTGATAGTCCCATGCTAGGCTCAATAAGTGATCTGCAGAGCTTGCATGTAACAGCACAATAACCAACAAGCTGATTGCAAAAGTGCTGTGGAGTGGAAAGTGCTTGATGTTGATCTATTCTTCCTCGGCTCTTCATATTGAGAAGGATGGACAAGGAAAAGGGGCTTGGAGGTTCCTGATAAGAGTATTATCAGCCGACAGAATCCCGAAAAGCTCTCATATGTTAAAGTAAACATGTCACACACAAAAAAAAACCTTTATATTAAAGGGGCGGTAACGTCTTCTATATGAGCAGCTCTGATACAAAGCAGGTCGATGAACGAAGGTCTGTTCGTGCACAGTAGCGTTGTGTGAGGGACATTAGATCGACCCATGACCTGTTCCCTCCCCCTCTCCCCCGACATTTCTCAGACTGCCAGGTGAAAAATTTGGGAGGTATGGATTAACTGCAAGATCGTGGAAACATGCACTTTTATATTTACACTTAAAGGGGCCCAGGAGCTGAGAGATAAGACCTGAGATATAAGGAGGAGAACTGAGAGATAAGACCTGAGATATAAGGAGGAGAACTGAGAGATAAGACCTGAGATATAAGGAGGAGAACTGAGAGATAAGACCTGAGATATAAGGAGGAGAACTGAGAGATAAGACCTGAGATATAAGGAGGAGAACTGAGAGATAAGACTTGAGATATAAGGAGGAGAACTGAGAGATAAGACTTGAGATATAAGGAGGAGAACTGAGAGATAAGACCTGAGATATAAGGAGGAGAACTGAGAGATAAGATCTGAGATATAAGGAGGGGAACTGAGAGATAAGACCTGAGATATAAGGAGGAGAACTGAGAGATAAGATCTGAGATATAAGGAGGAGAACTGAGAGATAAGACCTGAGATATAAGGAGGAGAACTGAGAGATAAGACCTGAGATATAAGGAGGAGAACTGAGAGATAAGACCTGAGATATAAGGAGGAGAACTGAGAGATAAGATCTGAGATATAAGGAGGAGAACTGAGAGATAAGACCTGACATATAAGGAGGAGAACTGAGAGATAAGATCTGAGATATAAGGAGGAGAACTGAGAGATAAGACCTGAGATATAAGGAGGAGAACTGAGAGATAAGACCGGAGATATAAGGAGGAGAACTGAGAGATAAGACCTGAGATATAAGGAGGAGCGGAGGAGAACTGAGAGATAAGACCTGAGATATAAGGGGGAGCGGAGGAGAACTGAGAGATAAGACCTGAGATATAAGGAGGAGAACTGAGAGATAAGACCTGAGATATAAGGAGGAGAACTGAGAGATAAGACCTGAGATATAAGGAGGAGAACTGAGAGATAAGACCTGAGATATAAGGAGGAGAACTGAGAGATAAGACCTGAGATATAAGGAGGAGAACTGAGAGATAAGACCGGAGATATAAGGAGGAGAACTGAGAGATAAGACCTGAGATATAAGGAGGAGCGGAGGAGAACTGAGAGATAAGACCTGAGATATAAGGGGGAGCGGAGGAGAACTGAGAGATAAGACCTGAGATATAAGGAGGAGAACTGAGAGATAAGACCGGAGATATAAGGAGGAGAACTGAGAGATAAGACCTGAGATATAAGGAGGAGCGGAGGAGAACTGAGAGATAAGACCTGAGATATAAGGGGGAGCGGAGGAGAACTGAGAGATAAGACCTGAGATATAAGGAGGAGAACTGAGAGATAAGACCTGAGATATAAGGAGGAGCGGAGGAGAACTGAGAGATAAGACCTGAGATATAAGGAGGAGCGGAGGAGAACTGGGATTTGAAAAATAGGAAATGATGCCAGGAAGAATTGAATAATTCTTGACGTTGAGTTCCCACATTATATTATACAGCATATAATTATAGCAGAGTAAAGCATTCTGTATCTGTGACATAACAGGTGATGTCACAAACAAGACACATTTAAAACACATTTTTCTCCTTTTTTTGCATTTTCTTGCAGTTTTGCTAACTCAATGTATAGATCCTTTTCACTCATTTTTTTATGATGTACATGCACAGTAAAAACAATGTTCAGGTGATAGAGTCCCTTTAAACAGGATAATATGCAATAGTTTGCCTTAATTTCCCATTGTATTATTATGATTGCATTATATTATTCATTCAGATATCTCCCCCATTAATTCTCCCTTGTAGGATATACGTTTTCAGCTTTCTCTCTTGATATCTTCATGTGCAGAGCTTCCAGTGTTGGAAGCTTTGGCTTGTTCTAATTAGCAGATCCTTTTTTCTAGTACAATTATACTTTGCAAATATTTGTTTTAACCTGTGTTCAAGCAGGTAGTTCATCTCTGGCACTGTTTGGGAGCCTTGCATATAACGACTTCAATGTTAGAAGTTCAGTCTTAGATCAGTGATGGTTAACCATATAACATGATACTCAGTTACTTTTAGACCTTTGAGCAGTGTTGGCTAACCTTGGCACTGCAGATGTTTGGAAGCTACAAATCCAATGATGCTCAGTCAGTCCGAAGAAAATGGAGGATAATCAGTCTCTTTAGATGTAATCAACTAATGCAGATTACCTCCTTGAGATTCAATGAAGCAAACGTTCTATTGCCTGATTTTTACTCTACGTAATCAGTGATATATTCTAAATGATAGAAAGAAAATGTAAAAATAAAACTATGGGATCAGCAATATTAATATTACGGATAATGTAATAAATAATACAGTTCGGAAGACTGACTGAGCCTCATGGAATATGTAGTTCTCAAACACTTGCAGTGCCAAGGTTAGCCATCCATGGTTCGGAAGATTCAGAGCAGGACATACCCTGGAACTCTGTCTACAAGTTCAGAACAGTCTACTAAGCACATGCCTGACTGGCTTAGAAAGTGATGAAATACACAGGGCACTAGAAGAAGACATTTTGAAGAATCTCTGAAAAGGTTTTTTTTTATGTAGCAGGCATTCTATAAAAAGCTTAGACATTCTACATTATGTCACAGGAGGATCCAGCAAAACATGGGAAAAAATCCTCTTCAGTCCAGATCATTGACTCATCCATCCCATAGTCCAGTAAAACGAATTTCATCTTGCACTTTTTCTGCCCTAATAAGGTTTTAACTTTATCTATTTGATTTAATTGTCAAATTTACCCCAAACTCTATAGCCTTGTTGTACAATGCATAGCCCAAAATATCAAAGAATTCTTCAATTCAACATCCTGATCTGCTCGTAGGAGACACGTGTGCCAATATTTTGAATTTTATTTATATAGCAAGACTGGAGCTATCCAGGGATAAAATGATAAGCAATGATAAGCTGCAGCTCCCATGATGAATTCACATGGTGCGCACCCAAATGTATCTATTTTTCTCCTTGAGAAATATATGCCCTGGTTTTCCCTATAGACTCTTGGTTTAACACAAAATGGCTTCCCCGCGTAGACCAGTAGTGTATCTCCAACAAGGCAAACAAGGCACTCGCCAAGGGCGGCACTTTGCCAGAGGGTGTTAAAGCACACTTCTGGTGCTTCAAACATTTTCGCTCCCTCCCCAACCGTTCAGCAAGCTTTAGCTCTTTCCAATTAAGCGGGCTGATGGGGGCATGTAATGGACGTGGTGGGGGTATGTAATGAATGTGAAGGTGACATGTATTGGAGGTGATGGGGCATTTAGTGTGTATGCAATGTGGGTAATGGGGGCATGTAATGAGGTGATTGGGCGTTTAATGTGCGTGCAATGTGGGTGATGGGGCATGTCATAGGTGTGCAACGTGGGTGTGGGGGGGGGGGGGGGGGTGCCCGAATTTTGTCTGACTAGGGCAGCAAAAAACCAAGATACACCACTGCCGAAGACAATGCCTCAATCACAAACGAGTCAGTTCCTACCTACAAATGGTAAATCTCCACACATTTTTGGGACATCATCCCAATTTAGGTGGCCTAGCCAATTTTTTTTTTTTACCAGCCGGCCCAGCAGAGGGTTATTTATTAGTATTTAAGACATTCCCCAGGTATGTCAAGATGGTTATGATGTCCTCACATTATCTACTCCCAATATCGTTTTTTTTTTATTTTTCAAGTTATCTGCTCTTTAATTCAGAGTACTTGAATGCATTTTAGTGCACTTGGCTTCGACCGCAATGTAAGGATACTGTAATGAAACCAATCATCATCAGTCTAACTTAATAGCTCGCTTACTTCTGTGCTGTAAAATAGCATTCCGCGAGTGAGGCTGTCTCTCTGTTTATTCAGGCTAATAGTGATTACTCCTCTCCATATGGAGCTATGAAAGCATACTAATGATAAGAGTTGTTCTGCATGGAAACCACAAATGGCAACAGGCTGTCTGATTATCTGCCATGCTTAGCTTTTTCCTACGCGGCAGATTTGCGACCCTAGCTTGGCTGCTCGGCAGAACGATGCCGCCAGCCAGGTTATGGCTCGTTTTTTTATTAGTCCAAAAAAAACAATGTGATTTTATAAGTTCTGAAAACAATAACGAAATGCAGAACATAATAAAGTACAAGAGGGTTATGGACTTTTAGGGAAAACTGCAGAAGGTTTGAAGGCTATGACTTTACTTTAAGATGAGATAATGTCGGAGAATGTTGATGTCCAAGTGGTGGCCTTCGAGCCCTCAAGGGTTTTCTGTATGGCGCCCCGATTCTGGGTGGAAAAAGAATAGATTCTATGACATTAGTCAATTAAGGAAATAATGTTTGGGCTCTCTAAACCTAAATGTTGGTCAACACTGCAGAAGAACGTCAATTCTCCGGTGATTGATTAGCCAAGTTTAGCTTTTCAAAATCGATGGCGGCCGTCATTAATGAGCGGTTGGAAATGAAACATAATTGATCTCCGAAGGCGGATCATCCAGCAGATAGTCAAGGAATGCAGTCCATCGCGAACCAGACCACACAAACTTCAAGGATGCAAATTTACTATTGCTTGGTATTTTTTTTTCTCCCTAAGCATGGAGATCTTCTTCACCATACAAGATATGTTTTTTTTTAATGATGAAATCGTCAGAAAAAAATGTTGATTTAATAAAAGTTTTAGTTTTGGGATGTGCTGGGCAAACAAGTCAGATCCATTGAGGCCCCACCTCGCAACTTACAGGACTTAAAGGATCTGCTGCTAACGTCTTGGTGCCAGATACCACAGCACACCTTCAGAGGTCTAGTGGAGTCCATGCCTCGATGGGTCAAGACTGTTTTGGTGCCAAAAGGGGAGCTACACAATATTAGTTGGTCATAATGTTATGGCTGATTGGTGTATAACAGAGGGATGAAATAACTTAGGGCAGAGTATAATAATATCTATATAAATAGTGTACACATACTTTCTTCATAAAGATGTCACACTACATAGCATTGCCTTCTCTCCATTGTTTTATTCAATAACAGTGGGACAAGATGGACTATATAGACTCAACGCGTTTCGAACGCTGCTAATTTGTAAACAAATCAGGCCAATGTGGATTCCCACAGCAAAGTAAACACTGAAGAAGGTAACACACACACACACTTTAAGGTTCAGTGCAAGGTCTAGAAAAAGTAATTAGCAAGTTAATAATTAAATTGCCAGATTTTTTTTGTTTTGAACAGTTGCACCTTGGGAGGAACAAAACATCTGCCAAGTGTATGTTGCTCTGGAAAATTGGGCTGCTTCGCTTCACTGTGGAGCTTCCTCTAAGAACTTACGTTCTGCAAAACTTCTGTATGTTTTTCACTTATGAAATCTCTTGCCGATCTTCAGCACAAAGTACTGTGGATGGGCTAAAATTCCGTCTCACAGCATGTGAATCAGTAAGGGAACGATTAGAAGATCATGGAATAGCTGACTCTACTCATTTATTGCAGAGTTTTAAACCCCGGCTGTGAACAGTACAAACACCCTAAGGATACAGTTGCTGGGGCAGCTGTTGAGGGATGGTAACTCCCATCATTCCCAGTCGTCCTCTGCAAATTATTATGGGGGGGGGGATGGTTGTAATAAATGTTGAATGTGCACCACGGGCCGGCTGAGTAAGGTGCTTCGAACTTCAGATAGCTTGAAGCCAGTGTTGATGAAGGTAAACTCTCGGAATGCAGAGATTACAAATGCTGGAGTAGACAAGTTTTTTTTTTTATTAAACTTATGCCTGGTCCAGCTGTGGGGCGTATAAATATCTTGTAGCAGGATTGCTGGGTCGGTTTTTTTTTTTTCTGAACTGCAACGCCCAGCATCTTCATTAAGCCTCGCTGAATTCTGAAGATGCTAATGGAAGTTCAATACCCCTTACACAGAGTAACAAAAACAAAACCAGGAAGGGGGCTTTCATATTGTCTGGTTTCCAAGAACATCTTAGGGATGTTATTTTTGCCCAACATCCAGTGGGTCCTATCACCCCATTTAATGATACTCGTTTTCTCTATCTCGGAAGGAAGTAGGGTTAAGTTGACCTCACCTGGAAGTATGGAACCCCGAGGGTTGAACAAATGCTACAGATGGCGCATTGGCCTACTGGTTTATCTCACGGAGTAAAAGGAAAGTGTGCAGGCATTCCTTGTTTTCATTTTGTGCACATTCCCTATGTCCCTCAATCAAACTGAAGAGAGTAGAGGGAACTGTGGCACATTACATCTGCTCCAAAGTCACGGTAACTACGGAATGATTAACTGGTTTTAACCACAGTCGCGGTATCAGCTTTTCTGTGCAAGAGAATGAATTTTCCTCCAACTGGTCATCTGGACCCTTCCAGCTGAGAAAGAATGGAAATAGAGAGGACTGTGCTACAGTCTAATGCTGTGGTGGGCATAATACTCCCATTATTTGCACCAAGCCCAGCCCGGCAGTAGAAGTTTCCCAGTCATTATAAACTCATATTAAACCCCCTCAAGGGCAAGATCCTTTGGGGGATTTTATGTTGTATTTCTTTTTTTTCTCTCATTTACTGTACTCATACAAACTATATATTGCATTCAAAGAAAATGGGTGGCTTTCTTTCCTTTTTATTTATCCTTATAAATCAAAAAAAAAAATTTAATATTTGACCACGCCCCTTGTGTAATGAGCTGTCATGTGACCTTAGAGAGTAAATATGGGCGGGAGTTCTGATACCGAAAATCAAGTTTTCCCTATTTTAATTTCTCCCCCAAAACCGTATTTGACTAAAAAAAAAATTGGGGAGAAACATTCCTTCCCATGTTTCCAGACTGAGCACAATTTAGAAACATACAATGTGTCGGCAGATTCATTCGGTCCATCCAGTGTGCCCAAGGACCTTAGTTTGAACCTCAATTTTCTCGCCATTGGATAGACTCAATTTTACTGCTTATGTTAGCTGGCTGACATGAGGGTTGTGTGAGGCTGCCATATCAGCCGTTTTGATTGTTGGATGGTGCTGGGATGTGTTTCAGCATAGAACAATCCCACGAAAATAAGGATTAAACTTGACACATACATAGAATTCTGTGATGGTACAGGAGACTTGAATGTAACTACATGGAATGTGCTAATGTGGCATACTCTCTGTAGCATTTGTTAGAATTGTTCTTTCTTTTTTTAAGTATTTGAATAGTACTAGAATATGTTCAAGGGATATGGCCGGGGGAATCCCTACAATGGCTAATGTATCGACCTTTAACAAAGGGGAAGTTCACTATAAAGATCAGCTCCCTTCTCTCTCACAAAAATTACCATGCGCTCCCCTCCGACGCCTTATCCCCACTGACAGGAGACGACAAGGCGTAAAGGTCAGGTATATATCGGCCTGGATCAGGGGGAGGCTTCAAATGTTAAACCGAATGTTCACTTATAGATTATCTACATATAAATGCCTGTCTTCAGAAACTTCCCCCAGCATCAGATGAAAGAAGTTGAAATAAGGTAACAGATTTATTGGGTAAAGCGTCAAACTTATAAAGCAGCCTCGTATTTGAGGCTGCTTCCAAATCAGTGTATAATAGCACAATGTACACTGCACCACTGTTGGAGCCTCAGACTAGGATGGAGAACATAATCATGGTAGTTATCATTCAGAAACTGATGAGGACCCAGTTGGACAACTAGGCCAGTGATGGCAAACCCAGTGGTGTATCTCAGTTTTGTGCTGCCCTAGGCAAACAAAATTTGGGCACCCCCCCCTCCCAGGTTGCACACCTATGACATGCCCCATCACCCACGTTGCACACCCCATCACCCCATTATATGCACCGTCACCCACACGGCACACGCATTAAATGCCCAATCACCCCATTACATATCCCCATCACCCACATTGCATACCCCCACCACGTCCATTGCATGCCCCCATCACCCCGATCAATTGGAAGGCGCTAAAGCTTGCTGAAAGGTGGGGGAGGGAGCGGAAATGTTTGAAGCACCAAAAGTGTGCTTTAACACCCTCTGGCAAAGTGCCGCCCTAGGAGAGTGCCTTGTGGAAGATACACTACTGGGCAAACCTATTGCACTGGTGCCACATTAGGCAAATCCTAACATTTTATACAGAAGTAGAAAGTCTCAGCTTCTGCTCGTTTCCAGCTTATTTGGGAGAAGGTCAGCTAAAATAAAAATAGTCTGCAATGATAGATGGGACAAGGGGACTAGAACATGGGAAAAACTGGGAATAATGGGCACATGGGATTAAAAACCTTCGCCATCACTGACCTAGGCCATAATGCCAGTCATAGTCGAGATATAAAAAGGTACCCATCAGAGGAAGACGGATCCGTGATGCAAGATTAGCAAGGAGAGGTGCCGTACTCTGGTCTCTGGGGCAGTAGGACACTCACCCCACCCTCCACCACCCCCATTTTTTTTTTTACATTTTTTTTGTCGCACACGTGTTTCAATTCATAAATTCAAAAGACGCCTAATAATACAGTTGAAAAACACGAGCAGATATCTATAATTATGCATGTGGGTGCAGGACAGTTTCATTTCTTTCTTCATTCGCAGCCCTGAAAATTCAATCAATTCTCTGGTTATCAGACAGGGGCACCTTCAGCATCATTCAAACACAGATACAAGGAAGAGGCAGCAGTCTTCCCGGCATTCAAAAACGACTTAATCCCCGTACGTGTTTCACTGACTCCAACAGGTCGTCCTCCACTGTCACTTTTAAACTAGCCACACAATGCATTACATCAAAGGGGGGGGGGGGGGGCAAAGTCACCGGGTCGTCACAGGCAAAGTGCGCGAACCAGTCTTTACTCCCTTCATAAACAGCACGCTACTCCAAGCGATTACGAAAGGGGCCAGATCACCTAGGCACAGCTAAATCATAATGTGTACGGCGATAATATCAGATATATAGGCAACTGGGTTAGCAAATAATGTTACAACTCTTAGTAAAATGGCTTACTTAAAGGGACTGCCTGCGCCCAAAATGCAACTTCCAAATGTTAATGCATGTTAATGTGCTTTCAAAGTACTTTAAAAATGCATGGTTTACATTTTTGCATTGCTTTAAATATTAAAAAAACTTACAGCTAGATACAATTGTGAAATTACAGCAGTTTGCAAGAAACCAGGACTGCCCACACTAGCTGAGTAAAAGTCAGTTTCCTTTTTTTTTTTTTTTTTTGCTGCAGGAACCAATGAGAATAATGTAATTCAAGTTAATGGAATTTCTGGTCTCTCTAGTGATGTCATCAGACGATGTGGTGCACTGTAAAGAGATCCTACTGTGTACAAGACCAAGTTTATTACAGTCCACACAATGTATTATATTCTAGTAGCACAGGAAGTGCTACTAAACGAAACAAAACTGCATATCCTCAGTGTCTATATAATCAGTGCGGCCGCACCTCAAGTAAACATGTAGAGTAATCACTGTGGGAGAGCTTGAGTCAAATATTAAAAATGTGATTAATGCAGAATGCCTGCATCAAATCACTCTGGAAAAAAAAGCCTGTGCACTTTACAAGTACAACGTGTGTTTGGGGACTAAACTATCCCTTTAATTTAGCTGATGTCTGTTTTTAAAATTATCTTTACATCATGTATTGCTTTGAAGATATCACTGATGTAGTATAGGAAAAGACAAGTTCTAGGACACTAGCCTTTTCTTGTGGTTTAGGGGAGTGGTTGGTGCAGTTGCTCCCTACTGGCTCAGGATTTCGGTGAAAAGTTTGAAAGACGCAAGAGACAGACTTGCGCCCCTTTGTTCTTCTCGGTCTTCTGGCATGGACCATTCTTCAGGCAGTCAATACTCAATAAACTCTACAGCATGTTAGCGCTTAAAAGCCCCACCAGGTTATACTAAGTAAATGTAGATCGTACAACTCGTAGATGGAATTCTGAAAAACCTCTGTTGGAATATCCAAAGGGTCCTTGGGAATCTGTACTAGCCTTTACTTTGTATAGTGCCTTTTTGTGAACTGCCAGGAACCGATACTTACATTCAAGAGATGTGCACAAGAGATGTGCAATTAAAAACAAAAACAGTGATGAACAAAAATGGCTGTCTAAGAAGTACATCTACCCAACAAGGAGCAGGTTTGCAATTTGTCATTCACAAGGCCAACCCAAAATACAAAAATAATCCAGTTCAGCAAAATATGATGGCTATATATTATTGTAAATACCAAATAAAAAATGTCAAGTGAAAAATCTTAAAACCCCACTTAACCTGAATAGAGAAGTTCAGGGGTCAGTTACCGCCATCAACCCATCCCTGGTTACCGCCATCAACCCATCCCTGGTTACCGCCATCAACCCATCCCTGGCACACTTTACTAAGACACTTACTTAGCTATCCAGTAATGATCTATAGTAAAAAAAAACTATTTTCTGTTAATATAAATGAGCAGTTTTGGGGTAAAACACTTCCAATTGTACACATGGGACATTTGTATAATTCATTAAATCTTACACAATTAATATTTGTGTCTACCATTGAAAAAAATGAGTAAGCAACAGGACCATTTACTGAAATCAAAGTAAGATCCTTTTGTTTGTTTTCTTCCCTCAATAACTGGGCAAGAATCAGACCATGCATATGTTTGACCTTCTCCAAGGACACAGTTGCATCAGTGTTTGCCGTACATTTACCTGGTTCATCTTTTGCTGAATATTTTAGTGGAAATACTTTCACATACAACAAGCCGGAACATTTTCAGGCACGCTAATGTAATGCTCCGCTTCCTTCTGAAGCCACTCGAGAGGTAAGCAGAAGATGTTAATCTATTTGGTAAATCTTTTATTGGTCAATTTTCCCATATAAGACAACAAGCGCATGTCTATAGTGCTTCTTGCCTTAACCAACGTGATAGACCTCAATTTATCCAGTGCTGCTTCATCTAGGTTTCTCCACACAGTGTGTTTCCATTTTACAACCAATAATATTTAAAGGAAAAGTGAGTTGTTTTCTTAAATATTTTGCAGTGTATATTTTCTCACTGACAGCTCTTCAAGATGAATTAAACCCCGAGAAATAACATGGCTTCACCAAATACTTACATTACCATGTCGAAGAGATTGGATACACTTGCCAATGAATCTTCAGTATGTTTTTGCTCCCTGTTCTACTAGAGAACTGTGTGTAACTCTCCAGTCATCTGGCTTATTTCTCCTTCTTCACTGTCATTCTTAACACATCACACCAACATAATGGCATGACATACAATAAGACTTCTTAACACCTCCAAATAAACATTGTACACAACTCCTTAAGCATACACCTCTACACAAACTTTAACACAAAGTCTCCTTTTACTGTGTCAGAATGTCATCTGTAGCTATGTCTTGGGCTGTGCGAAGGCTGGTCTGGGCTGATCACCTTATACACCAATGAAACACAGCAACCCCAAATCTATATACAGACTCAACAATCTTCAGGGGGCCTAGTACTTAGAGCAACGTGACATAACGGTACCAGGGGGAAAGCAGTCCAAACAGATCCCCTGCACCAACCTCCACAAAACAGAACCCCTTGCAAGGCCAGGGACCATTGTATGTAGGAAAGAGACAAGCTAGTAAGGACCCCCAGTAAGGGAGGGTTCCGTCACAGGCAAGTCCACCTAGTCTAAGTTGGCAGGGCGTGTCAGCAAAGAACTAACAAGCTGATGTATCACTAGAAGTGATCAAGGGTCACTTTAATCTTTTAAATATAATCAAAAATGTGGAAAATGGGTGCCAAACTGTTGCGGTTTGTGGTTTGGTTTAGTTTAGTTGTAAATATTTGTTAATAGTTTGCTTGGTAATCTATAGGGGGCTATCCATGCCTTGGGGGACATATGCCTACGTAATATGCATTAATGTTTCGCTACTATTATTTTTTTGTTTGTTATCGTAGGAGTTTTTAAGTTGACAATGAAGTATGAAAACAATTGCTTTATGAGATATGAGTGCTCTGATTTGTGTATTTGTGTAAATAGATCTCAGTAAGGACCTTATATGAAAATATACACAAGGGTGAGTCATAAATGATTGCAACTACATTCTACACTATTGGTATATGTACCTTTTTATGCTCCTCACAAGTAGCTCTCCTGGTGCCGGCAGAGCTTTCTTTGAGGGTGCCATATTAACACTCTATTGTAACTAATTCTTAATTTTATTTTTTTATTGGTTTAAGATTAATATTGGTCATATTTTTGCCCAGTATCCCGACAACATCAGTAGAGCACAGACATGTCTCTTTAATCTATGCAGTACGTAGGTAGGTACTATAAACAGATCATAGGTTATCATTGTCAACTCTTTGGGGGTATACTCAATATGCATGGATCCATCCCGAATTGGATTCGGATTCGGCATATTAGGCTAACCAAAACCACTCAAAATCCCTCAATTCATATCCGAATCAGCTGTGCGGGTCATTCGGAAGCCGAAGCAAAATATTTTTCTACCCACCCCCCCTACCTTCACCTTGACTGGTTGGCGGGGGCCCCCATTTCTTCTAGCGGGAAAACAGGGCTACCAATTGGGGCAGCTTCCAGCCCAGTTTTTAATACAGACAGGGTCACAGCTACTTGCCATGGGAATATTATTATTTTAAATATTTTTATTTTTTTACAATTTATTTATTTATCTAATTTCATTTAATATATTTTTCTAATAGCCGATTTCCTCCCAAAATGGGTCTCTATCATCCCATAGAAGTTAATGGGAATGATAATGGGAAGGATACAGGTACTTTTCGGTTTCGGGTACATTTCTGGTGCTTTCGTTTTTAGCAGGTCTTGGTGTGTAATCGGCTATGATGTGCTGAATTACGGCACTATCCGTGGTACATCCGGGAATATTATGTAGCTCGAAATTAGGCTCCCGATATGTTCACAATGTGCTCCAAATCATATCGAACTTTGGAGGCAAAAAATAGACCCTTTTAAGTTCCCGCCGGGTGCTCGGCATTGTTGTTTGCAGTTTTGGCTTGCTTCCAACCATTCGTCTGGCAAGCAAGTCTTTTCCTATGCCTTGAGACAAAGATAACATGTCGTATGCAGTCCAGAGAGCATACACTACAATCCCATGGCATTTGCTTTCAAAAGCTTTGAAAGAAAACAAAAAAAAAACTCCTCGATTCATCAGCCCAGTAATAGCGATATTGTAAGCCTTTATCCTAATGGTTGCGTCTACTCATTTCGCCCCCTTATGGTCCCTTAGCAGGCTTCAGACTGATAGTCTTTATTACATCAATGTACACCTCCCATGGGTACTTCCACATTCATTTGATCAAGATCTTTATGATCGCTGTCCCGGGAAGTCAATTATTCAGAGACTTTTCATGACATGGTAGCTTCTATCATTGGGGATATGTATTCGCCTAGAAATAACTGAACTTAAAACCAGACTGTGGGGTAAAATAACGACCACAGCACTTTATTTAAATAGTCATTGCATTACATTATATATATATACATTCCACACATACATATCCGTATTATACAATGACTAAACATAACATTCCATATAACAGAAAAACCGACCAAGCTTGCACGAGTATCCAGGTGGCTGCCGAATAAGTCTTCATATACACATATACCAATGCCCCCAATACCTGAGGTTCGAGGTACCACTTTCCCCTCGAACCTCCCACCAGAGTCCCGATTGACTCTCCCCAATCCATTCTTCCATTAACCCTCCTGGATACCCTGCAAGCTTCCGCCCAACGCTGTGACATGTAAATAAATAAATAAATAAATAAACGCTCATTAACCAGAAAAAATAGGGAGGGTGGGTGGGACAACAGGTAGGGGGAAAAACTTTTCCTAAAATGGCCCCCAAAACTTCCTTTTCCTAGCTTTTATAGACTCCCAACTCCTCCCACTAATTCTCACTATAGACTCAGCACCCTGTCTGGGGGTTACAATCTGGTGCACTGCATCCCAAATCCCTAAATCTGCTGGGTTATGGTTCCTATGGTTGCTTGGAAGGGGGAGGGTGTATAAAACACATTTTGAGCTACCAAAAGGTGAGCTGAACCTTTCATCTCATGGACTATACCTTGTACATGGACAAACCTGGTATGTTTCTCCTCAACAATGGTTTTTTACAGGGACCACTAAGCTCTTTTTGCATTAACTCACCAAGTGAATACATTGTTCCCTCTTCTACAGGGATACAGTAATAAGTGACTTAGCTTAACAGATCAAACATGCTAGCGATTGTATTCCTAGTGTGTTGCCTGCCATGTCTTTTTTTAAGTATCTAATTAAGTTTAATATTCAAAGGCTTCTCTATTTAGCACTGTCTGCAATCAGTGGCGCGTAGCCTGGGTGGCAAGGGAGCCAAGGTCCCTCAGGTTGCTTTGAGTTTATTGATCTAGGTAACCTTCAGTAGGTACTTTTCCCACAAAAGAGTCCAACAGAGACATGCCAGAAGATGCTGCAGATGCTCTTGGGAGAAAAAAATTGTCAATCACGATTCGTTCGTGAAGTCCATATACATTGGGAAGAAGATTCCCACGAGGATCTGAATGAGCTGAGGCCTTCCGCTTGCTTGAGATGTCTTGTAACAGCTGCTTGACAGCTCACAGGTAATTTAGCAAGGATCCAATTGTCACTTCAGCATGAGGGCCAGCCCTAGGCTATCTAGCAGCGAGTGTGAAAATGGAAAATGTTACCCCCCCCCCCCCCACACACACACGCACACACCCGTCTGAGAATGCTGACTGAACAACCTACCATAGTCACTGTTAGGGTATAATCAGTAACACTGTAAAGTATTAATTATACTGTTTTTATTCTGCTCAGTGTTGGTAATGGAAGGTGGCTAGGTGACAATAAGGTCTGGGGAGAGAATAGCAGGGAAAACTGAGGGAGACCCTAGTAGACAGTAGCTCAGCCAAGATTACTTAGCTGGGAACAAAAGCTTTAAATGTACCCTCTAGGCAGCAAACTAACTTTGGTTCATTCATTCATCTTTAGCCTGTACATTGCACATGGTTGCATGCTGGCGTTCCGTAGGAATCTCTTGCAAAAGTTCCTGCACCAACTCTGCCTCTGCTTTTGCTTACTTGAAAGTGGATCAGTGCAGCTGCACCAGGTCAGCAGTTCATGTGCAATAACAAATTAATTCAGAAGCTAGGTACCACCTTCCTTTATTATTACAGCAGTGATGGAAGGGGCATAACAACTATGTGACGTCACTGCATACATATGCATTGCAATGGTACTTGAGGCAGAGATTTTGCAGGCACTTGGAGCAACCCTAAAGCCTAAAACAGCCACAGGTAGTGTAGACTCCTAAATTTACCTTCTAGGTGGTCACACGCAGCAATTGTGCTCTTTCTGTGTGTGTCACTTTAACACATCTCCCCTATTGTCTCTTAATTCATGATTCACCCTCCTCTTCAACATATACGTCACCTGCAAATCCTAAACATTCTTCTGTTAGATGATGCTACGTATGCACGCATACATAAAAAAAACATGGATCAAGACCCTGAGATTCCGTAACGTCTCCTTTTCTTATATCTCAAGATCTCTGATTTTTTATTATAGATTACGGGGGGGTTGAAATGGCAAATAAATGTGAGGGGAGGGGGGGGGACCTCAGTGTGATTTAAATTGGGTTATGATAAGCATCTCTCCATCATAATTCCTTCATTTCTGACCCTTGCCCAAAAAATACCCCAGTGACGCAAACATTTTTGATTAGTAAAATCCTGCCAAATGGAAGTGTGACCAACAAGTTAATTATTTGTGACACAAATTGAGGGAGATTGTAGTATTTTTTTCTGCTCAGCGATACACAATATTGGAGAGAATCTGCTACTTGCTGAGAGGAGCTTTGTCATCAGAAATGTCATTTGCAACATCATAATGTACTTGAAAAACTGCTTATAGCTAACAAAACATATACGCCTTACCATGATCACGCTGACGTCTATTTAAAGGGACAGTATCACCTATACCATTGCTAATACTGTGAATGTAGAGCTTTGTGGGTTCTGATTGGCTGCTTGCAAAATGAACACCGACATGTTTAACCTGCAGTATACCTTTAAATGCAATAAATAATAAAAACAATTAAAAAATGAAATGCAAAATAAAAAACATAAAAAATGTATCACTATACATGGAATTTTGGCCAAACACAATCTATAATTTCACTGATGGCCAGATGGTTGCTACATATGGGCTTACAACACAGAAATAAATAATCCACTGCATTAATAGACCTTAAAGGACAACTGTAGGCAAAAAATAGCTCATGCTTAATTGAAAGATTACTTTACGTGTAGATGGTTTGTATGGGTTTAATAAAAACATAGAAATAAAACACCGTATGGAGCATTTAATTCTTCATGTAGCGCTAACAGGGGGCGGCCATGTTGTATAGAATGTTGGGTCAGCTCTGCATTAACCTTCATGCAGATGAATGAAGATCTGGCCCAAGATTCTAAACAACATGTCCGCCACCCTGTTAGAGGTATATGAAGCAAAGAGGGCTCAGTAAGATACATTATTTGTATTCTTTCATTGTAAAATGCCTACACTTGATCCAATCTTTTCATTAAACACAAGTTCATTTCTTGCTACAGTTGTCCTTTATAGAAATATGGCGTTTGTAACCAGGAGTGACACTTGAAAGAGGGTCTTGTGTGAGAGCTCTGCCTTGTAGTTAATAGCCTTCGCTGGTGGTGATATTATCTATTTAAAATCATTTCCCATTTTTTTGCTGACCAGGAGATATTTTATGACATTTACATTATAGTTGCGAGTGAGCGTAATTAATCTTGCTTTCTGTTTCGATGTATTAGGAAAGGATTACAGATTTAACCCTGACGCTCACAAAATCCCCTGCTACAAAACCTTTAGGCTAATTAATTTTATGTACAAAGTGATGTGTGTGTGTGTAGGATGGGAGGGGGGGGGGGGGGTAATTAAGTGGACCCATCACATATCCTTCCGCACAACGCACCAGCTGGAATAGAGGCTTTCATATAAGTGCAAGCCTCCTACAACTTATCAGTATCCATGACTTGTGCTTCATAAACCTGTCCTAAAGGACCCCCTATGGTCCAGGATTTAGGGACTACCCAGTTGTGTTTGAATAAGAATATGTAGAACACCTGGTATGGTTCCCTGAGCCATAGGAAACCATACCAGGTGTTATACATATCCTTATTTAAACACAACTGGGTAATCCCTAATTCCATGGACATTTGGGGGTCCTGGAGGACAGAATTAAGAAGCACTGTCCTAGACCCCTAAGGTGTAAGTATCACGATGGTAGGACACTATTTGTTCTGTAAGGGATTCCAAAATTTTCTGATGGTGACACCGCCAACCTTTCCTGGATCAAGCCCTCTCAAGGTCAGGAGCAATGCACTTGGGAGGTATGCTGCAACTGAGTCGGCAATGTTCCTTGCCTGTCTCTGGGAGATGGAAGATGAATTAGTTTACGACAATCCGCTAGCGTAAGTGCACTGCCGCTGATGTGGCCGCCACATGTGCACCGGCTTTTATGGGAGACATCTGTGCTGATCAACTCAGAAATAGACTTTGGACTTGTTGAATCTTGTTTCAATATCCCTGTGCCAATATCCATTAGTGCAATTGAATGGCAGAAACGAGAGATAGACAAGATGATTTAGTGTGCCCACCGGAGATTGTTAAGGCAACTCCGCACGAGAGAATAAATAAAGTGCTCTTGGGAAATATATGGTAAATGTCATTTTTTTTTTTTTTTTTTTTTTTTGAGGGAGGTAAAAGAAAAAACAAAAAAAAAAGCCCTTAGGGAAATTACTGCACTCCAACTGCAAAACCTATAATGCTCAGCCAACCTTGAGTTGATGCCATTTAAATAAAAAATAAAATAAAAAAACACTTTTTTCTTTTTTTGCTACTTGTTTGTGCCAATACCTATTAAATGCAAAAAACATAGTGTAAAGATATTGCAATGAAGAACCTCATCCGGCTTTCAAAATATTCCATAAAATGCATTTTTTTTTAGAAAGCCGTAAGCAACAGAAACAGTTTGAACGAAGATTTAAAAAGAAAAAAAAAGAAAATAATTGATAGTCCTGTTACTGCAAATTCCCATCATGCTAAGCCAGCTTTGGAGTGGTACAGCAATATGACTACAGCCATCCTGAGAAATAGTTAAAGGGCCCGTGCCACCTAAATATTGTTATCACTGGGGGCGAAGAGGATACAAACATCTGTACATTGGGTAGGCAGAATTGCAAGTAAATGCATACATTGAGAAGAACATATGTTTGATGTGCAAATTCCAGATCAAGCCACAGGTGATGTCATATACAGGGAGCACTGAAGAAGGCCGTTTTCTCTTAATTTGCACAAGACATATAGATCATTTTTGACATTTTTTTATTTATTTAACACATTTACAGTATAAGCGATGATTAGGTGATGGTAAATGACACTATGTATTGTGAAGAAAAAGCAAGGTCTGGTGGTTACCCAGGGACTGAGGACTGCAACACACATCAAGCACAGCCGGCATTGGAGTGACGAGACATTGTGGGTGGGAAGCCCTGGGAGTGATATTTATCAAATTACTAGCTTGGAAAACATAGGTCACAGCAGACGCTAACGGCTTCAACTCCCATCATGCTCAGCCAGTGTTGGTGGGGAGTGGGGGCTGAGCATGATAGGAGTTCTAAGCTGGCAGAGTGGAAAAAAAAAAGCTTGCCTGTATATCTCATGAGTGGGTTGCTTCCCATTTATTTTTGTGGATTTTGGCTTCTTTTCTACTTTTTTTTTTTTTTTTTTGCTTTACAGATACAGAAATAGACAGTGACAGGGATCATATCTGTGATTGACAGCTAAAACCCCATTCCAGCCACTTATTACACAAGAACAGGGCCCTCTCGTCTTGTCCACGAGGGCAGTTGCAGAATTTAATAAGGGTTCTTTTAAAGGCTTGACTTCCTGTGTTATTTTTAGACAGGCTTGCCAATTTCTCAGCTACCCTGACTAAGCTCCTAGGTCCCCGGTATTGAATTGTGCCTCTGTTCATCATGTATAACCCTCAGATCAGCTCATCGCATGATTCCAAAAGGAGTTTAATAAATGTATCTTATGCTAAGTGCTCCCAACCTCGCCAGAGCTATTAGCGGATCATACGCACCCAGCAGAAATGTCATCTTTTTTTAGTTTGCCCAAAAGCTCTGTCCGCTGCTAGGGAATATTATCTGTTTGATTCTTTTCAACAAGGTCATTATCGGTTTATTAGGTATCTGGTGGGTTACAGCATCACAGTGGATTCAGTGGACCTACCCAAGCCTTTCTTCTAACCTGTAAGCAGGGCAGACTTTTAAAAGAGACTAAGTATTGTATCTACTAGGAAGGTAGAGAATAAACAAACAAATTATTAAAAATGAGCTATAGCTATATGTTGTGTTAGCAGAATTGCAAGCAAATGTGTGAATTAAGAGGAAAATGAGTATTCATAAGGGGGTCATGTACTAAACAAGTGCAGTGGGGAAAAAAGTAGGTAAAACATGAGTAAGGAGCAATTGGCGACTATTTGTAACATTTTGCGCTTTTTTCCCCCTGATTTGCGCCTCTTCCGTTTATTTTTATTTAGCGCACATTTTTCCGGTTGCGCTAATAAATTGCGATTAGATTTGCGCACGCTAAAGAGTTTTGCGAATATTTTGTGAAAAATATTTTTTTTTTGCGTGTGAAAATGACACCAGCTTTTAGCGAGCGCCATCAAAAGAGGTAGGAAAAAATATTCACAAAATTGCCTGTTTTTATTCACAATTTGCTCGTATGTACTATTGGAGGGTTAAATGTTTCGTTCATTGCAATAGAAGCAAAGCGCAAAAATAGTTTTGCACATAAAATATATTTGCGTTTTCTTAGTACATGACCCTCATAGTGTTTTATGACATCAGCGGTGGCTTTGATATGCAAATGAACTGCATTCCATCAGAAATGTCTATTTTGCCTATGGAGCCACAAGCTGATGTCATAGACAGGACACACCACAGGCTACACAATTTGTGAACACAGTGTATAGATCATTTTGATATTTGTTCATTCTTTATATGCTCAACAGCTCCAACAATGTATCAACTCCTGTCTCATGCCATAATGGCTGCTCCCTGTCACTAGGCCTGGTTCTGAATTAGAGGCTCCATTATACCCAGCCTTTGGTTCTTACCCATGGACAATGTGAGCACCTGCCCAGGGCCACACATCAAAATTGGTTCAGTTTTCTATCAATAAGGAAGCTAAATGGACAAAAAAAAAAAACAACATTTGGGAAAGTTGAAAAAAAAAATGTTTCAAATGTGGTAAAAAGCATAAAGGTTTCTCAAATAGGTCCCCTTCCTCCACCATGCTTGCTACTAAGTAGGATGTCGGTTCGTAGGATAACGTAAGTGGCAGGTGAGAGGAAGGGGCCCACTATTGAAACATCCAAGAACCACCATCGCTTTAAAGTAACCCAGCATACTATTCTTCTGAAGGTGAAGGAGCTGAGTTTATTTTCACCCATTCTCTGATTTGCCTATTTATTTTTACTTTCCCCCAATTTTGGACAGGGATCAGAAACCCCTATTTGTGGGTCCCGTTGCCTAGTTTACAGGACACTGCAGTCTCCACCCTTTCCTCCAATTACAGCAGCCATTTTCTTCATCTCAATCGAACGCTTGGGGACCCCGGGTCAGTTGGCTCTTTTGTCCTTTGTAAATACGTCTTGTAGGAATTTAATATGGTATGCTGGCGGAATATGTGGTACAGTAACTGAGCCAACATGCCAACCAAATACGTTCACCTTTGACATAACATGATGAAGTGGTCAAGCCATGAAACGGTACCTTTAAAAGTCCTAATCAGCTGTGGGCAGTATCCTAATCAAAGCATCGGGACACAGGTTGGCTGCGGATCCTGAGATGCTTATTGAGTTCCCGCACAAAACTCTTCAGGGAGCCTGAAGAAGGAGGACGGCAATATCTGTGCAACCTGCAAAATCAAGGGAATATTCATTGAAATGAGAAAGATAATAATCAGGAACTCAAATCTAGGTGTCTGCCCTGAGGGCTTGTTCATTCTTGAGGGAACAATGCCACATTGCATATAAAATAAGTGATTATTGTACAAGTAACGTCGACATTTAAGAGTGAAAAAGGAATATTAAATGGTATTTTTTTGGGGGGGTCACCTTGAAAAGGTCGAAATTTATTAAATCCCCACAAAACCAAGCCAAATCTATGTAGAACACAAAGGACTAAACGTAATGTTTACTTGGAAGATTGTATCAAGTGTAGGTATTGTTGATTGCTTTAATGAAAGAATACATATAAAGTACTTTATTAAACCAACTTTATTCTACAGTAGGGTTGCCACCCGGCCAGTATTTTAGTGCCGGGCCGGTAAAAAATTGGCATCAGGACAATGTGAAGTCTATGGAGACAGTAACAAGGCCGGTATTTTATCTGAAGAAAAGTCTATCAAGGGGCGGACATGTTGTTTGGAATGTTGGGTCAGACGGGTCAAAATAAGGTAGATCGGACCTAAGATGTCCGCCACCCTGATAAAGCTATACAACCAAATTTATTTTATTAAAGCCTTTCTATGTCAACTCTTTAAATTAAACATAACTTAATTTTTCACCGACAGTTGGTCTTTAAACTGAAATAACTATGGCTTCTGTGAGGAATAAGCTGGTATTTTTAATTACCCAGAGAAAACTTTAAGGAAAAAGAAAACTCTGCTTTTTAATTTTTAAAGTTACAGGGCATTTTCTCCAGCTCGTTGCTTGGCACATTTTCCCAATCCTTTTCTTACTCCTTCTACATCGGGAGAAGATCAATCAAACCCTTGAGCTGAGGCAGCCTGGATTGCACGCTACAAGTGTAATATACAGAGAGTTTTTCGTAATTATTGCATCCAGAAAGGAAAATAAAGTGAATTTTGAGGTTAACTTGCTCTTTAAACTGTATCCGTTGATGGAACATGTGGAAAGTTTTTCTCCCCTCTCAATAAAACTTGTACTTTTTTTTTTGTAGATGTTTGTTGATATTGGAGATTGTAGCTGAAAAAACATAGTACAAAAGAGGAGATGCTATCGAGACAGTCTGGAAAACTGCAGTTATATCTTCCAAACTGTGCTCTTGTCAACATAAACTAATATTGAGCTGACATAAAAGGTGATTTTTTTTGTAAAATCATTTTTGGAAATAAGGGCTTTTTCCTGGCACAGGCGGGACCAGTATGAGTCTCTGATAGCGGCAAGTGATAAAGTACAATATTAAGAGTATTACAAAGTGCCGTTCCCGGAGAGCACGCCAAATAAGAGTAAGACACAAATAATCTTCTGTTCATAGTTTCACATTTGTCGAGACAGTCCCGTTCGTTTTGGGTTCTCTGCCGGCATGATTACCGCCTACGTATGGTGTACAGGCAGCATTGTGTTTCCACTGTGTATGTCTTTCAGACATACACAATCTAAACTAGGATAAAAGAGCTCCAGACACCCCGTAACAGTACCGGAGCTCATTCGCCCACAGTCCCGACACGTTGCTTCCTGTCGTTGCAGGAAGTTGGCTGGTCTGGACCTTTCTGCAAGTATAGAGCCGACAGCAGAAAGTTGGCTAGTGTGGAATAAACATACACCACCACAGAGGTGCCATGGTTCAGGTTAGACAGACCTTTATTAAGGTTTTAAAAGGCGAGTAATAACTGGTAGCTGAACACAGAGCAAGTATGGTTACTCCTCCCGCACATGGC
Organism: Pelodytes ibericus; assembly: GCA_036172795.1. NCBI lineage: Eukaryota > Metazoa > Chordata > Amphibia > Anura > Pelodytidae > Pelodytes > Pelodytes ibericus. The sequence goes on along the minus strand of CM069858.1, from coordinate 13,947,697 downwards.
GCAAAAAACAAAAAAGACGCCCCTCATCTTGCATCTTCTTAACACAGCCAAATGTCTTCTTCCACCATGTTGGAAGCAAACAAGTGCCCCAACCAATTACTCAATGGCTCACACAGGTGGTCACAAATTTCCGCTCTCCTCTCTTACCCCGCGGTTTGACAACCCTCAAAACACCTACCCTCTACCTATACACCACAATTGGCGCATGAGCTGAACAAGTATATTGTCTACAAGTATCTACTTGTGAGTAATTACATGTACACTAACGCTGTTTAACTGAACATCTTTAACAGTCAGTAACATTGGATTTGTATTCTATGTTATATCAAATGTTATTGTGCCTAAGCATATGAATTATCTTCAATAAACACAAATTATACCAAAAAATAAATAAAAAACAAGTGTGGCTTAGTTACAAAAGTCTGGCACATAAAAAGTTTAAAAAGGGTCTAAGCATGTCAATCGACAGCATACATCTTCTGTGTGATTAAAGATTGACTATATTATTTATCCACTAATATAGAAGCACAAGTGAAAAAATGCACTGCCTAACTAACTTCTAACTAGGTTCCCTCTACTTATCCCATGCAAAAACAAGGGCCTCTCCCTGCGCTAGCAGAGAAAGAGGCCTGGCTCCATCCAGACCCACCATTAGACGAGATGACAGTGCCAGTGCACACCAGCCTACTAAATTGCTCTGCCTCAATTCTGAGGCAGAAGTAGGGTTGCCACCTTTTCTTCAGAAAACTTACCAGCCCTGCTACTCCCTCCATAGATTTAACATTGGACTCAAGCCAATTTTTTACCTGCCTGCCGGTAAAATACTGGCCAAGTGGCATCCTTGGCAGAAGCGAGGATAAACTTGCAAGCATCACAAAAGATCCATGTAAACTTGTATGTATCCTTTAAGGAAGCAAGATTTAAAAACAAACAAACTTCAGGCTGGCTTTAAAAAGCTTTTGAACGATGTGGAACACTACAGATTATTTTTACATACCCCAATAGAAAAATGTATACTATATTAGCGCATGTAAAAAGTAGGGCATTTATTATTAAACATGTGCCATAAAACTAATTTTAAAAATAATAATAATTTGAATAGCCATTTATTAGTTCTCAGTAAGGTCGTGTGGTAGTCCTAAAATTAAAAACAATTATAGAAACTAAGCAGCCAATCAGAAAGCTGACCCTAGGCGCATGCTGTTAAACAAAAAAAAGTATAACATTTAAAAAAAAATGCATTTTTTCAAAAAAAAAAATTCTATTAGGTAATGTAGATTTGCTTGAGATATATTATTGGGGAAAATAAATGACCACAATAAAAGAAAAGGAATATGTTAGACTAGTGAGGTTATAGCTACAATCATAGGCTTAGATTTTCTCCTGTGACCTTCATGCAGCATCCCAAGGGCAGTCTGATTAAAACAGAGAACTGTGCGTATATTTCGGTATAAAAATTAAATACAATTAAATATAGTGTGAAAGAGTATGCTCAGCGTGTGCATTACATCAAAAGTTCATAAAATAAAAGGGGGGTGATTAACTCAAAGGGGTTTATTTAGGGACAGTAGAATCATATTCATTCATGAGGCCATCAGTGGAATAATTTGTCTTTGTATTACTGCACTAAATTGGACCATGGAAAAACCAATTATTGTCCTACCTTCCTCGAGTTACACAAAGTCTTCGTCTCATTCGGAAAACCTGCAGTTTAATTGCTTGATTTAGATTTTGTTGGCTAAAAGCTGGGCTGAAACATTACTTTTAATTATGTTAATTTATATCTGAAAAGCCAAGTTTACAAAAAAAAAAAAAAAAAAAGCAATAACATTAATTATTTATTTGCCTATTAAAGTCAAGTGTACATTACGGGGCTAATTGACTCCTTAAGATTGACAGGGTTTCTTAAATACGCATATGAGCTGATTCATGCTGTTACAATAACCTTCCTCGTGTGTCACTGTGCTCTTAGGTCTGTCACTCGACCCAACTAAATAACAGGAAGTCAAGAAATCAGCAAAACACGCGCAAAATAACATAATAAATGAAAAACAACGGACAACATAATAAACACATAATAACAGACAACATAATAAAAGCAAAACAACAGACAACATAATGAACACAAAATAACAGACAACATAACAAAACCAAAAAACAGACAACATAATGAACACAAAACAACAGACAACATAATAGACACAGAATAACAGACAACATAACAAATGCAAAATAACAGAAAACATAATAAACACAAAATAACAGACAATACCATCCGTCTGTATATCTGTCTATCAATCTCTGCACCTTATCTGTCAGTATATCTGTCTATCAGTCGCTGTACCTTATCTGTCAGTATATCTGTCTATCAATCTCTGTACCTTATCTGTCAGTATATCTGTCTATCAATCTCTGTACCTTATCAGTCGGTATATCTGTCTATCAGTCTCTGTACATTATCTGTCAGTATATCTGTCTATCAATCTCTGTACCTTATCTGTCAGTATATCTGTCTATCAATCTCTGTACCTTATCTGTAAGTATATCTGTCTATCAATCTCTGTACCTTATCTGTCAGTATATCTGTCTACTAATCTCTGTACCTTATCTGTCAGTATATCTGTCTATCAGTCTCTGCACTTTATCTGTCAGTATATCTGTCTATCAGTCTCTGTACCTTATCTGTCAGTATATCTGTCTATCAATTTCTGTACCTTATCTGTCAGTATATCTGTCTATCAATCTCTGCACCTTATCCGTCAGTATATCTGTCTATCAGTCTCTGTACCTTATCTGTCAGTATATCTGTCTATCAATCTCTGTACCTTATCCGTCAGTATATCTGTCTATCAATCTCTGCACCTTATCTGTCAGTATATCTGTCTATCAGTCTCTGTACCTTATCTGTCAGTATATCTGTCTATCAGTCTCTGTACCTTATCTGTCAGTATATCTGTCTATCAGTCTCTGTACCTTATCTGTCAGTATATCTGTCTATCAATCTCTGTACCTTATCTATCAGTATATCTGTCTATCAATCTCTGCACCTTATCTGTCAGTATATCTGTCTATCAGTCTCTGTACCTTATCTGTCAGTATATCTGTCTATCAATCTCTGTACCTTATCTGTCAGTATATGTGTCTATCAATCTCTGTGCCTTATCTGTCAGTATATCTGTCTATCAATCTCTGTACCTTATCTGTCAGTATATCTGTCTATCATTCTCTGTACCTTATCTGTCAGTATATCTGTCAATCCCTGTACCTTATCTGTCAGTATATCTGTCTATCAGTCTCTGTACCTTATCTGTCGGTATATCTGTCTATCAGTCTCTGTATCTTATCTGTCAGTATATCTGTCTATCAATCTCTGTACCTTATCTGTCAGTATATCTGTCAATCAATCTCTGCACCTTATCTGTCAGTATATCTGTCTATCAGCAGGGCCGGACTGGCCTACCGGGATACCGGGAAATTTCCCGGTAGGCCGCCTGCCCTGGGGCTGCTTTGAGCCGTGACAGTAGTTTTTTTTTTTTATCCCTGTGTGCCCTGCCGCGGCCTCCCGCGATTGGCACAAGGGATCAAAGGTTTTTTTCCCCTCCCGCACACCGCGATCGGCCAAAGGACAAATATATTTTTTCCTCTATGCCCTCCCTCTATGCCTTGCTGCCAGATATGAGCATATGAAGTCATATCCGGCAACGTTACTTCCGCAGTGCGCACAGATAAGCCACTTCCCTCTGCACGCAAGGCTGTGTGATGAGATGTAGATCGTCACATGGACAGTGCTGAGCTCGTACAACAGAGCTCATCTACATTTTCTATCAACAAAAGGTACTCTTTTAAACTGTGTAAAGTAACTGTAATATGGACCATCTTTAAAACTCTTATGTTATTCAGGTGAGGGGGGGTTTGCATAATTGGTGCATAATGGAGTGAAATAATTATTATTAGTATATTATTTGAGATATGATCATGGGATTATCTTTACTTTGCCATTTTATTACAAAAATAAAATTAAGACATGTTTTTAAATGATTTCTTTAAAAAAAAATGGTACAAAAAAAATGTAATCCCTTATACAACAATGTAGACAATTATTGATTTTGTGACTAACAACTCTGATGCTGATCCTATAACTGGCTGAGGGTCATGAGGGCTTTAGATGAGGCAATGTTTATATTTATATGACATTTATAAGCATGTGAACCATATTAAAATATATCATTGTACCTCAGGTGGGGGACAGATGCAATGATATAATTTAATATTATATTTATGTGGGGGTTGAAAGTGGAGCTGAGAGAACTTGGGCTGAGTAAATTATATATTTTAATATTTAGATTTATGTGTGGGGAGGAACTGTAAAAAGAGGGGGCTACAGTGGTGAGGGAATCATATTCTGTAATAGATTTATTTGAAATGGTGGAGGGAAGGGGATTGGAATGAGGGCATTATTTACTGTAATATCATAATTATCGGGGTAGGCCAGGGCTTGACAAATCCTAGATCGCCATGACGCCCAGGAAATTAGACGTGGTTTCTAGGTATTTTTAGCCCCGTATGGTGCCCTCGCTGCTGGGATGTACATACTGATTATATGTGTGTGAGACTCACTGTTTGTGTGTGTATGACTGGCTGTATGTTTGTGTGACTGACTGTGTTGTGGTGTATATCTGATATCATATACTTTGGAAATAATTCTGATAAATGATATAACCTGTTAACCAATTTGATAAATGACACTTTGACACAATCTAATATTTAGAAGATAATAAATCCCAATAAATATATATAGGATAAAAAAGTGTGTGACTGACTGTGTGTGTGTGTGACTGACTGTGTGTGTGTGTGTGACTGACTGTGTGTATGTGTGTCACTGCATGTGTGTGTAACGGACTGACTGTATCTATCTGTCTTATCTTCAAATAATATATTATTCAAATGTGCTTTAAATGCATGGTTTCCCTTTTAATGAACAACAAAATAATTATGTTATGCTGTTAGGGCTGGTTTAATGAAGACATGCTATGGGGTGGGTATAAAGAAGCAATGCTATGGGGATGGTATAATGATCCAATGCTATGGGACTGGTATGCAATTATTTCCAGGGCTGGTTTTCATTCCCAGTCCGGCCCTGTCTATCAGTCTCTGTACCTTATCTGTCAGTATATCTGTCTATCAATCTCTGCACCTTATCTGTCAGTATATCTGTCTATCACTGTCTGTACCTTATCTGTCAGTATATCTGTCTATCAGTCTCTGTACCTTATCTGTTGGTTTATCTGTCTATCAATCTCTGTACCTTATCTGTCAGTATATCTGTCTATCAATCTCTGCACCTTATCTGTCAGTATATCTGTCTACCAATCTCTGCACCTTATCTGTCAGTATATCTGTCTATCAGTCTCTGTACCTTATCTGTTGGTTTATCTGTCTATAAATCTCTGTACCTTATCTGTCGGTATATCTGTCTATCAATCTCTGTACCTTATCTGTTGGTTTATCTGTCTATCAATCTCTGTACCTTATCTGTCAGTATATCTGTCAATCACTCTCTGTCACTCCCCCCCCCCCCCCCACCCCCCGTAGTAGAACAGAGCAGGAGTTTGACACTCACATCTATCTGCCTCTGATTATACCCGATTGACACTCCCTCCGAGTCCAAGAGATAAACTGATTTTTAAATGTAAGTAGATTTTTTTAACCCTTGCTGCATTAGAGGACACAAGGGTTAAAAATCAGTGCCTCCCTTCCTCAAGTAAACACAATATGTGTCTTTGCAGATACACGCGGCTTTCACTTGGAGCGCTGCCTCTCAGCTGAGGCAGAGCTTAGCTGGATGCTGGCGCACGTTGTCAGTCCCAACATGTGCTCAGACAATCACTATGGGAGCATGCCCTGCACCATCTGATTGTGGTTTTTCGGGCCTCGCCCACAGAGAGAGATCTTCATTAATGAACGCCGTCAACAGAGGTAATCTAGACGGAGCTTAAATATATTTAGTATTTGCATCAAACAAACCTAACATTTGATCTTACCCCATGACGTATATATATACATCTACCTGGATCACCAGATCATTCCAGACCTTATTTACAGGAGGTACAGACCTAGGTATGCAACTGCAAAGATGTCTCCACTAACATTCCAGATTTAACAATAATGTTTACAGTATTCATAGCAATTTTGCTGGATATTAAACCACATTACGCTCTATACAGGGATTAATAATGTGGACAGATCAAATCTTTCAATAATTGTAAAAAAAAAATCAGAAATCCAATGTCTTTTAAAAAAAAAAAAAAAAAAAAAGACCCCGAAGCACAACAGAATCCAATGAGGCAATGGTTAGAATCTGAATAAATGCATTAGGAATTACAGCTGTACGTCTTCTCTAAAGAGGTTAAGGGATGGAATTTTCCATTTGCAGAAGAGCTGGAGACGATCATGAATATTCTATTGGATTTAGGCAGTGTGCTCATGGAGGGATATGTCACAGTGCATGCTGAGCCCCAAGTAACCTAGCCCAAGTTACAAAAGAGAAGCATGCTACTGCTACGGAGTAATAAACAGGTAATGTAACAATGGGAGGAATCCTTCATCCCTTCTACATTTGCCAACATAGAATGTGTCGGCAGATTAGAACTATTCCAGCCCATCTAGTCTGCCCATCTAATCCCTGGATTCATCTTAGCCTTCTGCCGATCCCATGCATGCTTAAAGGACAACTGTAGCAAAAAAATTAACCTATGCTTAATTGAAACATTGTATCAATTGTAGTAAAGAAATTCTTTAATAAAAGAATACAAATGAAGTTCCTTATTGAGCCCTTCTTTACTCCATATAGTTCTCTCAGGGGGCAGACATCTTGTTTAGAATCTTGGGTCAGATGTTCATTCACCTTGGTTTTTTTGTATTCTTCCATTAAAGCATTTCTATTTAAAATATCTGAACTTGATCCAATCTTTCAATTAAACACAACTTTATTGCTACAGAGGTCCTTTAAACACCTTTACTCTATCTACGACTTCTGCTGGAAGGCTATTCCATGCATTTACTACCCTCTCAGTAAGAATATGACGGATGTGAAATGACCATATAAGACAGCAGTTGGTGTTTGGTGGTAAAATCCATGTTCTTCGAGTCCTGACTTACCAATCACCTGATTTATTCCATTTGTCATAAGCCGCTGATTTGAGTTTTCCTTTCCAGTAAGGTCAACTTAGCATTTCATCCATCTGAGGTCAATAGAAATGAGTACCATTAAGTTGGGGGGGAAAAGTCACATTCCCCAGATCATACTTGGAAATGAAAGACTTACTCAACATACCATTCCTGATAATGAAAAAAAAAACAAACAGCAACAGAGAACATGCAGTGTGTGGACTCTATAGTGCTCCCTCTAAGGCGAGCTTTCCAGCACTGAAACTATTAAGGAAGCACACATAAAAACAACTATTGGCATAACAGGAGCGGGATGCAGATTGGCATTTTTCATCAGGACTCTTTTATTAACCATTTGCAAGCCTGGTTACTCACCAGATGGACAGTCCTGCATTGGCAAATGAATCGTTAGTGGGTTCAGTAATTGAGGGACAAGCTCCCAATCCTCTGTCTGAGCCCTGCACATGATAAATCTTTCTCATACAACGGCCAGCAGCATCAATTCCCAAAAAAAAGAGACCTGAAGCACCATAAAGGGCAATGTTATTTCTAGAAGCAAACCACAGGCTGGGAGCTGCGGGGGCTCCAGACGAGCTCCTGCGTTAGGTTTCTCATCAATACTTATAATGCAGCCAGAAACCAAAACAGCTCAGAGTTACTTCCAGAGCTACCTGTATTAAAACAAAGCCCTTTTCCCCAGGATTTATATATTACCTTCACATTTCCTGCGCAGATATTCTGATAATCGAATTCCCCCTATGGTGATTAAGTGGAACTCAACTTTTTTTGGCTCACTATTTAATTAAATTAAATTTCTTTTTTTGGGGGGGGGGGTCTTATTTTATATTTATTTCCCATGTATACAGTCCCCAGACCCTCCCACTTAACCTCGGAGACCCCTTGGCTCCGCTGTAGGGTCTGGAATGTTAGCGACACTACAGGGGCCGATTTGTCCCATCCAGATGCACTGTAGAAGGCATAGTCGGCACTGTCTGCGTCGGCCATGCAGATTTCCAAAATGGCCACCGGAGTTCAGTGCGCATGTGCACAGAATTAAAAAACACCTACATGTCCCGTGGTTCTGCAGTACGCGCTTGTTGCGGCTACCAGAGAAGAAGAAAATAACACTTTTGATCATGCTGGAGGATACTGTTGAGCCAAGATGGCGCCCCACGCGATCTCTCTACGCGAACAGGAAAAAAGATGATCAAAAGCAAGAAATCGACATAGGTATGATTGGCAAAGATTGATGGAGACTATGTAATTGGAGATGACAATTGTATTGATATATATTGTGGGAAGAAAACTTTAGTTCCATTTTATGCACAAAGTCCTCAAAATGGAAGCTCTATTCAGGTGTGTAGTGACAAAGGGTTTTTACTAAAGGGCGAGTTTCAGGTGATTTAAGGGGAGATGAACATTTCATGTTATTGACAAATATGCACTGATTGCCTGAGTGGAAGCTGACAGTGTCTGTGTACGCCAGCACCCGAGTGTACGCACTTTTTCCGCTCAGCTGGTGTTGTTGTAGTGAGGCATTCCCCCGGGGCAATAGCAAGCACCACATTAAAAGGCAGCATGCCTTTCCAACATGGTGCTGCCCTGTGTGGGTAAGAGCTTCGGAGGCAATCAGTGATCACATCCATCATTCTGGAGATGTTCCTTGACTTCTTCTCGAGGCTTATATATATAGCTCAAGTTATCCTTAGATCTAGGGTTAGGGTCAGAGTTATCTTAGGGTTAGTGTTGTACAATGGTTAGGACGACGATGGGTAAAAAGTGTTGAACTATTTGGTTGGGTTTTGTCTGTGGTACGACTAGCTGACCATGATGGGAGATCAGACACGCATTCCCCTTCTCCCAACTCGTTTCACAATAATACCTGAACAATGCTGCAATGTTCTCTGTGGTATTCTATTAGCCCGACTGAGCAAACAGAAGATAATTTCCGAGCCTGTGCTATCATCCTAAGGGTAATACAAGCGTACTCGGAAAAAAAAGGTAATATGCGAGCTGTATAAAAAAGCCTGTGCGCTAATGATTTCTAAATCGCTATACGTTGTCATTTAGTTTTCGGAGGAAACCTGTCATTCCTTCTATGAAGAGCTATTGAAATATTTTTTCAAGTGCACACTTCAAGACAAAAAAAAAATCGGTGAGATTTTAAAAGCTTTAAGCACTATAATTTCGTCTATGCATCACATAGGTGCAAAACAAGCCTATACAACCTTCTACCTAGTTTATAAACAATGTCGTGCCCCAATGTACTCGCAATGTAAATTCCGCTATCGGCGCTCACCTATTATTTCATCAAACACGTGGGATCCTTTCTTCTTCTTAGAGAAAAATACTTCCCAAGGGAGCATCCCCTTTCTGAAATTGACGGCACATAACAAGCTGCCCACCTTGGCATGTGTGCACACTTGGGGCTCCTGAACGGATAATGACAGAGCTGTAAATCGGCTACCACTTTGTATTTAAAGGGACTGTCTAGTGCCCAAAAGGCATCTTCCAAATATTAATGCATATTAATGTGCTTTAAATGAAATTGTAAAATTACAGCAGCCAGGACTGCCCACACTAGCTGAGCCAAAGTAATTTCCTCTTTTTTTTTTTTTTTTTGCTTCAGGAACCAATGAGAATAATTTCATTCAAATGAATGGCATTTTCTGTCTCTGTAATGATGTCATCAGACAATGTGTTGCACTGTTAAGAGATCCTACTGTGTACAAGAGCAAGTCATCACAGTCCACACAATGTATTCCATTTGAAGGGCACAGGGAGTGACAAAATGAAACAAAACTTTATATGCTCAGTGTCCATATAATCAGGGCTGCCGCACCTGCAATAAACATGCAGAGTAATCAATGGGGGAGGGCTTGAGTCAAATATAAAAATGTGATTTATGCAGAATGCCTGCATCAAATCACGCAGGGAAAAAAAAGCCTGTGCTCTATACAAGCAGTAATCTTCATCTTGCACCAAAGTGAGTTTGGGGACTAGACTGTCCCTTTAAGGAGATGTCAAAGCTAATTAAACATACACACTGAAATCACATTTACGTGAACCAGACATGCAAAACATGACATGCTGTTAATAAGATTGAAATTCCACTTATAGAATGTGCTAACCCCATGATATCAATATAGATTACACGTAGTTTGAAAGGTTTTGTATGAAAAAGGAGTAGTCCACATTGTTTTCACTTTATTTTTTAAGATAGGCTGTGTTTGTTCCAGTGAGCAATTTTAATAGTGAGATTTGGACTGGTCTTACAGGTGGGTCAAGTCTAATATACTCCACAGTGCTATAATCTCAAGATAATATGCTTTGCACTATATGAAGTTAAATTGTATTTATCCAGCTTGAATCATGCTTCTATCCAGCTGTCATTAGTCTAACCCACGGAACATGCAGGGCTGTAAATTATAACATCTACATTCATATTTAGAGCTTGTTGATCCAAGGAGACATCTGATTGGCATTTGGACTACATTCCTCTATTTATCTGACTTATTTTGGATCAAAGGCAGGAACAAGGTCAGTGAAAGGGTTGAACTTGATGGGGTGGTCTACAGCAGGGGTGGCCTACAGCAGGGGTGGCCTACAGCAGGGGTGGCCTACAGCAGGGGTGGGCAACCTGCGGCCCTCCAGTTTTTGCAGGACTACATTTCCCATACTCCTCTGCCAGCCTCCTAAATGAAAGATCATTATGGGAGATGTGGTTCATCTAGAGGGCTGCAGGTTGTCCACCCCTAGCCATAAAGTCTTCATTTGTTACTATGACTCCTACGAGCTAATATTAATGGAATTGTCTGCAACATCCACATAATGTTCCATATTCTCCAGTGAATGGAGACGTTTTGGCAAAATAGGTCTCCGGGCCGTATGACTAGTTGACACTGTCACACTGTGAGCAGGAGGAGTTGTTGAATCCAAGGATGTGTGCACTAATAGTGATATAGTGCATTGTGACAAGCAACCGGATGAAGATTCCTTTGGGTGTTGAAACGTTGCCACCCGCTGGTGCAATAAACACCGTTATTCACAGCTTGGCATACAGAGCGTTTTTGGATTTGTGATTTGTGATCTACAACATTCCTTGTTATTTTCATGACTTATTTATGGCTAATTATGTAATTGGGTAAGTCATTAAAACAAGCACAATTTATTTTATTTACACAGACTCATTTATATGGGCATTGCTGCAATATAAAGAGAAATACAAGTCTTTATTTCTGTTGAACTCGTGATCCACTCACACACTGCACATTACTGGGAGTTTTATTGTTGTGGAGTCTGTGATACACTCACACACTGCACATTACTGTGAGTTTTATTGCTGTGGAGCTCTGTAATACACTCACACACTGCACATTACTGTGAGTTTTATTTCTCTGGAGCTCTGTGATACACTCACACACTGCACATTACTGTGAGTTTTATTGTTGTGGAGCTCTGTGATACACTCACACACTGCACATTACTGTGAGTTTTATTTCTCTGGAGCTCTGTGATACACTCACACACTGCACATTACTGTGAGTTTTATTGTTGTGGAGCTCTGTGATACACTCACACACTGCACATTACTGTGAGTTTTATTGTTGTGGAGCTCTGTGATACACTCACACACTGCACATTACTTTGAGTTTTATTACTGTGGAGTCTGTGATACGCTCACACTGTGCATTTTACTGTTTTATTTTTGTGAAGCTCTGTGATACACTCTCACATAGTGCATTTTGCTGTTTTATTGTTGTGGAGCTCTGTGATGCACTCTCACACAGTGTATTTTTCTGTTTTATTGCTGTGGAGCTCTGTGAAACACTCACACACAGTGCATTTTTCTGTTTTATTGCAGTGGAGCTCTATGATACACTCACACACAGTGCATTTTTCTGTTTTATTGCTGTGGAGCTCTGTGATACACTCACACACAGTGCATTTTTCTGTTTTATTGTTGTGAAGCTCTGTGATACACTCTCACATAGTGCATTTTTCTGTTTTATTGCTGTGGAGTTCTGTGATACACTCACACACAGTGCATTTTTCTGTTTTATTGCTGTGGAGTTCTGTGATACACTCACACACAGTGTATTTTTCTGTTTTATTGCTGTGGAGTTCTGTGATACACTCACACACAGTGCATTTTTCTGTTTTATTGTTGTGAAGCTCTGTGATACACTCTCACATAGTGCATTTTTCTGTTTTATTGCTGTGGAGCTCTGTGATGCACTCTCACACAGTGTATTTTTCTGTTTTATTGCTGTGGAGCTCTGTGATACACTCACACAGTGCATTTTTCTGTGAGTTTTATTGTTGTGGAGCTCTGTGATACACTCACACACTGCACATTACTTTGAGTTTTATTACTGTGGAGTCTGTGATACGCTCACACTGTGCATTTTACTGTTTTATTGTTGTGAAGCTCTGTGATACACTCTCACATAGTGCATTTTGCTGTTTTATTGTTGTGGAGCTCTGTGATGCACTCTCACACAGTGTATTTTTCTGTTTTATTGCTGTGGAGCTCTGTGAAACACTCACACACAGTGCATTTTTCTGTTTTATTGCAGTGGAGCTCTGTGATACACTCACACACAGTGCATTTTTCTGTTTTATTGCTGTGGAGCTCTGTGATACACTCACACACAGTGCATTTTTCTGTTTTATTGTTGTGAAGCTCTGTGATACACTCTCACATAGTGCATTTTTCTGTTTTATTGCTGTGGAGTTCTGTGATACACTCACACACAGTGCATTTTTCTGTTTTATTGCTGTGGAGTTCTGTGATACACTCACACACAGTGCATTTTTCTGTTTTATTGCTGTGGAGTTCTGTGATACACTCACACACAGTGCATTTTTCTGTTTTATTGTTGTGAAGCTCTGTGATACACTCTCACATAGTGCATTTTTCTATTTTATTGCTGTGGAGCTCTGTGATGCACTCTCACACAGTGTATTTTTCTGTTTTATTGCTGTGGAGCTCTGTGATACACTCACACAGTGCATTTTTCTGTTTTATTGTTGTGAAGCTCTGTGATACACTCTCACATAGTGCATTTTTCTGTTTTATTGCTGTGGAGCTCTGTGATACACTCACACACAGTGCATTTTTCTGTTTTATTGCTGTGGAGTTCTGTGATACACTCACACACAGTGCATTTTTCTGTTTTATTGCTGTGGAGTTCTGTGATACACTCACACACAGTGCATTTTTCTGTTTTATTGCTGTGGAGTTCTGTGATACACTCACACACAGTGCATTTTTCTGTTTTATTGCTGTGGAGTTCAGTGATACACTCTCACACAGTGCATTTTTCTGTTTTATTGCTGTGGAGTTCTGTGATACACTCACACACAGTGCATTTTTCTGTTTTATTGCTGTGGAGTTCTGTGATACACTCTCACATAGTGCATTTTTCTGTTTTATTGCTGTGGAGCTCTATGATACACTCTCACACAACGCAGATTACTGTGAGTTTTATAATGCTGTGGAACTCTGTGTTACGCTCTCACACGGCATATTACTGATTTATTGCTGTGGAGTTTTGGTGTACACTCACACAATGCACTTTACTGTGAATTTTATTGCTGCGGAGCTTTGTGATAAACCATATAATAAATATATGGTAATTCTCCCCCCCCCCCCCCCCCCTTCCCAGCCATGTCCCCTTCATCTGGCCTGCCAGCGGGGCATGTTGGCAAGTATGCTATGTTCAGTTTTACAATATCTATGTGATCGTTGCAGAATAAAAGTTTACATAATTGCTTGAATTAACTCCAAACAACCAAGAGTGAAAAGGAGCAATGAAAAATCAACTTAGCAATCAAAGAGATATAAAAAAAAAAAATTCTGTGTGCACAGTGAGATTGACTTCTATTATTACATCTTCTCTCCTACAAAACACGCAGATATTTCTCATTAATGAGCTCTAACCCTCTCCCCCATGGTTACATACATCCTCGTGCATCTTCTGCTCAACACTATCTGTGTATCTTGGATATACGTCTTGATGAACGGGGTTTATTTCCCAGCATGCAGTTGGTGCAGGTAAGACAGAAACTGTGTTAAATATACATCTACTATACACACACACAAGAAAAGATTCTTCCAAAACGGCGATTACAGCAGAAGCAGAGGGGGCAGTGAGAAGCCCCCAGGGAGACACAAAACCTTCCAGTGAAGAACCTGCTGACTCCACAAGGGGGATTAGGAAAAAGATGACAATACTGCTACTGCCCTTGATTTACAAGACGATCTTTACAAAGCAAAAGAAATGACGTTATATATACCATCTGATGACTGTATGTATTGTAGCTAACACATGAAATATTCTTGTAACACAAAGTCTAGAACAGTACAGGCAAAGAAAAGGCAGGGATAGGAAATCTTTGGGAGGCTTATGGACTACAACTCACATCATTAAACGTATTATAATCAAAAAAATACCAATAGATTTTTGCTTTGAGATTCTGGAACTCGTAATATGTCGGCCATTGAACCATTCAGCCCATCTATTCTGCTCATATTTGTACCTGCTGTAAAATACTCAAACCTTATGTGTTGGTCCCTGGCCGTATCTTAGGTTCAGGGTATCCCCTTGCTTATCCCATTCATGGTTAAACTTTGTTACTTTATTAAGCTCTACTTATTTGGCTGGAATGCTATCCAACGAGTTCATCGTCCTCTACTGATTGAACTAAAAGGAATCTTGCTGCAGTGGCGGGAGAAAGAATGTAATAGCCTCTTGCAGGGCCAGACGCAGTCGATTGGCTGCAGCATGGTCCCCAACTGTCCTGCTCCGTCCCCTGTTGTCCCAATTGACTTAATGACAACAATTCTGCTACTACAGTAGCTGTGTCGCACCCCTTCTAAGCCCCCTCCCCGTAAAGTCCCAGCTCCTTGTGTATCAGTCTTAGGAAGTTCAGACACCTTAAGTGCCTAGGGCTGGTTAGCTAGACAAGATGCTTGGGTAAAAGCAGTATGTATCTAATGTACGTGCCCCTTCCCACTCAGAGAACAGACCACCAACAAATACTTTAAGGGCTCTCCCCTCTGGCTGACGTCCAGACTGCTAAATGATGTGTCCAGCATATTTGAGATGCCTAAGCTGAACGTACTGTAGAATTTGGTAAAGTGACAGATGTAAACCGTATTTGTACTCTAGATTCAGAGTTTTTTATTATTGGTTTCAGCGCAGAATAATGTACGTTTGCATACGACACAGGTCCATCTTAACAGCATTGTAGCCCCAGGAAAAGCAAAGCAATAAAACATAGAATGTGTCGGCAGATAAGAACCATTCGATCCGTCTAGTCTGCCCAATTCTTTTGAATACTTTTATTAGTCCCCAGTTCCCTATCTTATATATAGGATAGCCTTGTGCCTATCCCACGCATGCTTAAACTCCTTCACTGTGTTAGCCTCTACCACTTCTACTGGAAGGCTATTCCATGCATCCACTACCCTCTCAGTAAAGTAATACTTCCTGATATTACTTTTAAATCGTTGCCCCTCTAATTTTAGACTATTTCCTCTAGTTGTGGTAGTTTTTCTTCTTTTAAATATACTCTCTTCCTTTACTGTGTTGATTCCCTTCATGTATTTAAATGTTTCTATCATATCCCCCCTGTTACGTCTTTCCTCCAAGCTATACATGTTAAGATGCTTTAACCTTTCCTGGTAAGTTTTATCCTTCAACCCATGAACCAGTTTAGTAGCCCTTCTCTGAACTCTCTCCAAAGTATCAATATCCTTCTGGAGATAACGGTCTCCAGTACTGCGTACAATACTCCAAGTGAGGTCTCACCAGTGCTCTGTACAATACTCCAAGTGAGGTCTCACCAGTGCTCTGTACAATACTCCAAGTGAGGTCTCACCAATATAAAAAAAAACACCAATATAAAAGAGCCATCAGGAAGGGAAGATGTAAAAAAAAATAGGTAAGGAATGTGAACAACAGTCCTTGTTTCTTTATTATGTCCTTTATTTATTTGTACAAAAACAATGCTTTGCATAGTGAAAAATACAGCCATGAAAGGCATGACAAGACTTAATTTTTACAAAGAGAGACAGATGGGTTGTCAGACTGCTACCGCATCGTTCAGGCATGGCCATCGCAGTAGGTCACCATTGCCGTACCCTTGTCATTCTCAAGATGGTGACATTGCTGTACATTGTAAATGCCCAATATAGGTTATAACGAAAGGAACAACACACACAGTTATTGATGCAAGACATAAAAAATATTTTTTAACACACACCCGCTCCCAGAAGAATACAGCCTCAAATTGAGGCAGTCCTGACAGTGATCATATGGCGTGTCAATGTCGCTCCCCATGAGGAACCTAGGCCTAGAGTGTGTCCATGCATTAAGACGGCACTCTATGATATCCCTGACTTTTTTTGGTGCAGGTATAGCTGGTGGACACCTAGAGCTATCATGTATCAATGGGGGAGACGACAATGAGGATTAAATATTCCCTCCACCCCCATCCACCCAAGGTTATTTACGGTAAACAGCCACGTTGCTCCAAATCTTCAGAGTGCGATCATAGCCATTCATAAAGTGGCAAGAAACAAGAGAGAAACACACTGCGCCCAATTGTGGTGGAAACAGCTGCAGCAAATTCTACCAGTGTCTCACTCCTGGCAATAAACAAATCAAAACAACACACAAGTGAAAACGTGCGCTGTGACCCAACACTTCAAAACACACAACTCAGGAAAAATAAATAATAAATTGTTACCCTTAAAGTAAATCAGCCTTAAAGTAAATCAGCTCAATATTCAATCCGAAGGGGAAAAAAAATAAATAAAACAAAACAGAACAGAAATAATATAGTGTAGTATGTAACAGACCGTCACCCCCAGCAAGTCTTTCCTGGACCCTTGCTCTTTGTACCCAAATAGACAGGACATCTAGCAGTTAGGTACAGCAAGATTGAACTACTTTATTTGACAAACAACACAGACTTATAAAAGACATACACATGACATCACAGTCATTAGTATACAATGGGGGGGATGGAACTAAACAGTTCTCCAACTAACTGGGGCTAGGAAAACATTAGACATTCAGACTGCAAACCAAATTACCATACTCACTGTAAGACACACAGTAAGAAACATAATGTACACAACATAATCAGTTTACCAGTTAATCCAGTTAAAACAGAACAATGGATGTTGGAGTAAACTATTGGAGTCACTGTCACATTATAAACCTTCAGAGTGGTCTACTAACAGAATTAAACGTTACACATAAACCAATATACTAACAGAATATAACTAACTAACAAAATATAATCATATGGTGCTATGGCACATCCCTTGCCCAGGTAGTCCATTCATTTGTGAGTTGGTTCGGTAGATTTATTCTACCGAACACCCAGGCAGAAAGGCACGAACAAGCTGGCTTTTACAATGGGGCCATAGTCCAGAGGCAGCAGGCGAGCAACCAGGCTTCTCGAGAACATAGTGGCGAGGTTGGTTCCGCCACATCTCTCCCCTTTTCCAAACAGACTAACAGGGTATCTGACCTCCTGCCGGTCAGTGCCCGGGTTAGTCCAGCAGCCCACCCACAAAACAGAAACAGCAGTACAGCCCACCCACAATAAATGGTTACTACACCCGAGTAAGGGAGAAACTTGTCCATGTCCAGGTGCCTCACCACGGCTGTATGGTGGACTGGTAGGCTGCCTAGGTGGGTTGCTGAGTGGGCAGAGACCAGCGGTACTCTGCCCTGGTGCCAGCACTACCACAGAAGTAGCCTGGTTGGAGCCTGGTTGCTGGAGGGGGAGACCGACTGTCTCCCCTTTGGATACACAGCTCTGCTGCTGGTGGGGGAGACAGACTTTCTCCCCTTTGGCTAAACAGCCCTGTTGCTGGGGGACAGGACCGACTGTCCCTACCGCCTGTGCTGTAAGTGCAGAGACCACGGTCCCATCTGCACAGTTGTGGGGCTTACTGTCTCCCCCTGGTACTTTAAGCTGTCGCTGGGGAGAGGGGTTAACAAACTCCTCTCCCATACATACTACCATCCGCTGGGGATGGAGACCGACTGTCTCCGCTCCCAATACAGTGTCCTGCTGCTGGGGAAAGGAGACTGGGCTCTCTATTCCCTGCTGGACACTCTGCCGCTGGGGAAAGGAGGCTGGGCTCTCTATTCCCTGCTGTATCTGCCGCTGGGGAGGGAGGACAAGGCTCTCCTCTCCCAATAAAACACTCTGCCGCTGGGGAGGGAGGACAAGGCTCTCCTCTCCCAATAAAACACTCTGCCGCTGGGGAGGGAGGACAAGGCTCTCCTCTCCCAATAAAACACTCTGCCGCTAGGGAGGGAGGACAAGGCTCTCCTCTCCCAATAAAACACTCTGCCGCTGGGGAGGGAGGACAAGGCTCTCCTCTCCCAATAAAACACTCTGCCACTGGGGAGGGAGGACAAGGCTCTCCTCTCCCAATAAAACACTCTGCCGCTGGGGAGGGAGGACAAGGCTCTCCTCTCCCAATAAAACACTCTGCTGCTGGGGGACAGGACCGACTGTCTCTGCCCCCTGTAACTCAGCCTGCCGCTGAGGAAAGGAGACTGGGCTCTTTGTTCCCTGCAAATCACACTGCCGCTGGGGGAGGTAGACGATGCTCTCCTCTCCCTGTGGGGCCAGTGGAGAGACCTCGGTCCCATCTCCACTTGCCGGCTGGAGGTCCTCCCAGTACATCTCTATGATATCCTCCCAGCTGAAGGGCTCTGGACCTGGGTCTGCCACAATGCTCTCCTGCTGGGTATCCTCAATGGAGTGGAACAGGTGTTTGTAATCCTGCTCCAGTTCCCATTCCAGGGATACAAGGTGGGTCAAGTCTGGTCTCACTTCATGGGGGTCATCCCAGACTTGCATACCCTCCCTCCAGTCAAAAATTTCTTGGAACCGGGTCTCGTCAGTGCTCCCAAAGTCAGGTTCTGTGAAAGCCTCCCACAGCAAGCCAGGGCCATTAAACTCTTCTCCCTCCGGGTTATCATGCTCCACTGTCCAGGGTGTATACCGAACTGTATACCACCAGAGTGCCTGGTAGGCATCCTCTAGCCATAGCTCCTGCCATACCCGGTGCTCGAGCTCCTTTACCCAATGCTCCAGGGGCTGCTCTCCCAGGAAGGGCATCCGCAGTTCCATTCGCGTCTGCTGTCGCTGCTCCTCGCTGGGGAGTCCCTCGCCCCGCTGATATTGTACATTATCCAGTGCCTGGTACCAGATGCCTTTCCTTATTGCATCCCGGCCATCAAGGTCTTCCTCCTCATATGGAACTGCTGTTTGGGTCCAGCCTGGTTCCATCCTGCTGCTCTCAGGGTCGCTGTAGTGAGACATGCGTTGCCCTCAAATTATAAATCCAGGAAATGGTGTTGCCTTGTAGCTGTCCTTCTGGGCTGTGAGAACAATCCCGTCGCTTGCCACCAATTGTAACGGACCGTCACCCCCAGCAAGTCTTTCCTGGACCCTTGCTCTTTGTACCCAAATAGACAGGACATCTAGCAGTTAGGTACAGCAAGATTGAACTACTTTATTTGACAAACAACACAGACTTATAAAAGACATACACATGACATCACAGACATTAGTATACAATGGGGGGGATGGAACTAAACAGTTCTCCAACTAACCGGGGCTAGGAAAACATTAGACATTCAGACTGCAAACCAAATTACCATACAGTGAGTAGACACAAAGTAAGAAACATAATGTACACAACATAATCAGTTTACCAGTTAATCCAGTTAAAACAGAACAATGGATGTTGGAGTAAACTATTGGAGTCACTGTCACATTATAAACCTTCAGAGTGGTCTACTAACAGAATTAAACGTTACACATAAACCAATATACTAACAGAATATAACTAACTAACAAAATATAATCATATGGTGCTATGGCACATCCCTTGCCCAGGTAGTCCATTCATTTGTGAGTTGGTTCGGTAGATTTATTCTACCGAACACCGAGACAGAAAGGCACGAACAAGCCTTTCTGCAGGGGAAAATGCAGGCTTTTACAATGGGGCCATAGTCCAGAGGCAGCAGGCGAGCAACCAGGCTTCTCCAGAACATAGTGGCGAGGTTGGTTCCGCCACATAGTATATCACATAAAAGTGCTGATAACAAATAATAAGTGAGAACACACTCACATCTTCCTGAGCAGAGATCTGCTCAGTCTATACAGCATCCAGGGAGCCCACCAAGGGGTTAAAGATCCAACTGCTTCACAGAGGAATCCTAGGCAGCTTATTCAGGGTAGCAGACCCAGAAGGTACTCCCAGCAGTAGTATAAGAGAGGGTAAGGAGGAGACTATTTAGCTTCAACGATTCCTGAGTTGTGTGTTTTGAAGGGTCACAGCACACGTTTTCACTTGTGTGTTGTTTTGATTTATAAAGTGGCGGTCTGTTTTTCCAGGCTGGATAATGATATTACAGAGTGGCAGAATGCATCTGAACATCTCCTTAACAACACAGACTAAGGTGAAGAAATCTCTTTTATTAAATCACGTTTGACCCCGGTAGCCTCTGCCAAGGCAAGATTTCCTAAATATCACTGTTAGTGTTGTCACAGCTCCTACTAGGAGCGAAAAGGGAATCATGCATTTCCGCATACCGCACAACATTCCGAGAGGAAAAAGAGAAAACCTTTTGAAAGACTTTATGGTCAACAGTCTAAAATCGATACACATTTACTGCAGTGTGAGCACACTTTTTTTGTGAGTTCCATTGCTATGATACACTCACAGACCAACAATGTTAAGCTTGAAAAGGGTGACATCCGAGGACACAGGGGGGACAGAGGAATTTGGGTTCAAAACAGAGATGGGCACAAAATCCAACAAAATATTTTTTATATGTTAAAGAAGCCACATTTTTGCATTATCACACATAGCCATGCTCCACCCCCTGGCTAACTTTTGTCAATTCTGTGTCAACCTTTGAAAAGAAGAGGCATCAATGTTCACAAGAAACCCTGAAAAAAGGAAGTTTCTTTAAAAAAAAATAAAAAATGTATATATATATGCTTTTATTAGTAATTATGTTGTTTGTTTTTAAGACTGGAATGGTCATTTAAAAGCATATCAATATCCAATTTATTTTGTTATATGAAAGAGAAAAAAAACAACAGTTCCTTAAAAAACCTCCAGTGTACATTTCTGTAAGTGCTTTTAAGGGAAATCGATGGAGTTCATTCTGTACAACGTACTGCCGATGTTTAATTCTTGGCATTACTTATATTGGCTGTTTCATTCCAAGGACCATCCAGGTTTATTGAGTGAAATGAGGGTCTACTTGGGTCGCTCCAAATTTCTTAAAAAAACATTAGTGATCTGAATGGCATTCACATTCGGGCTTCTCAGAGATCACCCAATCACCCATGTGGTACCGAATCACCACGAAAATCAGTGAGGACTTTGGCTTATGTCAGGAGGACCTCGGCTATTACAGAAATAGAAGATGTCCTCTCCTAGAAGACAAAGGGACAATTTTGGCTATCGTGGAATTAGCCAAAGTTCTCCTGAAATGGACCCAAAATAGACTGATTGAAAAAAGAAAAAGTTATTAACAAGCGAAATACAGTTTAAAAAGTTATATATAAATAAAATAAAAAATTGTGTATTGTAATCATTTTTGTTAATTTATTTTATTTAGACTAGCTTTTTATTTTATTCTTGACTACTTTTTCCTTCAAATTGCCAGCTTGAAAGTGCTGATATGAAATGCCCCGAAATCTGACTATTTTATCCAAATTCTGGGCAATTTCTGAGAATTCCAGTCCTTTTGGAGTAAGGCCAGGTTGCCGAAACAAAATCGTCCCACAAATCAGCAGAAATGGTTGGTTTCCAGTTGAATTCGGCCATATTGCGTAGCCGAATTGTGAATTTCTAGGCTTTTCAGCTATATACCCTGATCTGGCCCAATTTTAGGCCAGATTGCACTCTACTTAATTACTCCCAACACAGAAAAAAGGTGGCACCGGTGCCCAAGTTGGTAGTTATGATTTCATTTCTTCCCCCAAAAAATACCTGCCTTACTATTGCCTCAATAGAAATAACGTTGGCCACAGTCCAATTTTTTTTTTTACCAGCCTGCCGGTAAGATATCGGCTGGGTGGCAACTCTAGTGTGATCAGGTGCACCCATGACACCGAAGACTGGCAAAGAGGAAGTGTTATCTTCCCACTTACTGTGCGACGGTCGGAGGTGGGGTATCGCTGTTATACCAACGAATAGTTACCACCTGGGGCAGTTTGACACTTCTGTTAGTACCCCTCGACATCGCTCAGTATGTTGTATTTTACAAACACATTAACGGTTCTGCCCACACTGGTAAAATTCCCTTTTTGTCATGCTATGCCTTTTATCAGAAACAAACCATTATAAGATCTCCGCATCAGCTCAGCCCAGCTCCGACCAGCAGAGCAATATCCCAGGTAAAATCAGTAAACACGCCGTGACTCTTCTGTCAAAAGCCGATATTGTTTTACCGTGTCGACTATTTGCATAATATGACTTCCGCAGCGGAGAGGAGCGTAACGCAACCAATTTGCATTATCCTCAAGTATGAAAGAGATTAGCAAGAAGTAAAAAAGGAGGGTAAATACATGAAAGCAATTTAAAAGATTTGCATGCACTCGGCTTTTTCTAAAAATGATCGTCGAAGACTTACATCGAACCCTTTCAGTGCCAGAGTGCCTCCTGTATCAACATAATGGTGTAAGAAAACCAACGCATTTCACTTTTTTTTTTTTTGCCCGTAATAAATTAGAACATTTATTCAACCTCCGTTAAGTTATAAATAAAATAGAATTTTAGCTTATAGCTTGGTAAAAAGAACTTCTCAAACAGTTGACTGACCTGCATTATTTTATATGGAAAGCTAAGGATTTACAAAGGCACGTGTAATCAGACCAACCAAGGAGTGCAACTCATTTCACTGTATTACAAATATATATAAAGTGACAAGCGCTATATGTGACTAATATATAAACAAATATAAAAAAGCGTAGAATTATGACAAATTAGGCAGCAACCCTAGTGCAAGTCCCCCAAAGGGCACAAAAGAAAGTACCGGAAGTTAAACAATAATAGAAGTGTTGCGCAAAAAATATGAAAAATAAATAAAACATTACTTATCAATGAGAGGAAAATGCTTTCTTATGAATGAGAATAAATCACAAAGGTGCTTCTTCTTGAGGATGGTATATAAAAAAACAAACAGACAAATACATACAATGTGCGGTATAATGTGCAAAATAGAATGGGAATAAATTATTCACCCCCAAGAAATGGACTCAAACAGTGTAGAGCCCTGTGCATTCCCAAGTATAGCTCTCAAGCAGCTGGGTAAAATGGGATATACTTTATTTGCCTCCAGGACAAGTTGAGGCTCGGTATAGAAGCAGTAAAAACAAATCAGCGTATGCAGCCACAATATCACCAGTCACCAGTCCTTCCGATTTTCGGCGTGTAAAAATTGCAGGCAAGACGGTATAAGTTCTTTAGTCCGTCAGCTGGCCGCCAAGGAGGAGAGGTAGATAGGCGTGGTACACTTCCGCGTCGCTTTGGATGAACGTCACTAGACTGTGACGCGTTTCGCCCTATCGGGTTTCTTCATAATATGTTATAAAGTATATCCCATTTTACTCAACTGCTTGAGAGCTATACTTGGGATTGATAGGACTATGCGTCCAAATACGTTATACACTTAGAGCCGGAGCACAGGGCTCTACACTGTTTGAGTCCATTTCTTGGGGGGAATTATATATTCCCATTCTATTTTGCACATTGTACCGCACATTGTATGTATTTGTCGGTTTGTTTTTTTATATACCATCCTCAAGAAGAGGCACCTTTGTGATTTATTCTCATTCAGAAGAAAGCATTTTCCTCTCATTGATAAGTATTGTTTTATTTATTTTTCATATTTTTTGCGCAACACTTCTATTATTTTTTTCACTCATTTCACTGTATGTCTTCCAACAGTCCTGTATGTAAAAAACAAACAAAAAAAACAATTCTAAAAGTGGGGAAATCGGCAGGGCCAACCTCCTGGTTTTCCACTTTTAGGATATTTCTCCCAGAATTGCTCTTTGTTCATATCCTCCATGGTTTTGGTTTATTTTCTGCCTTCAAAAGAGCAGTGAACGGAAATGATACTTGCAGATGTCTGCTAAGTTTTACCCGGCGTAGACTCCATTATTCCCTAGAGTGACCCAGAACACAAATCAGCTACCGCGGCAGTTTTGGGGAAAGTGTAACCTGTGTTCTAACACTGGCCCTCAAAGTGCAAGCGCTGAATTGTAAACCAAGAAAACACAGGCACGGCGGTCTGCTCAAAAATTCAAACATTCCCTGCTGGGCGAGACAAAGAACTCAGAGACTGTGCAAATTTCCATGAAAGCTATATAAATAATATAATTTCTACGGCTGGAGTGACCTGTATAATATACTCCACTTCCATCAATGCGTACTGTGTGCACAGCCCGAAAAACAAAACAAACAAATGTCTACCCAACGTCTTATTCTGTAAATAAACTGTACTGCTGGTCCTCCCAATCTTTTTATCACAAAAAAATTGCCTTGGATAAACAATACTATAAAGATGAGTTCGGCAAGGAAAGGGACCCTTGAGGGCCACGTTAACGATGTTGGCTAGCCGGGTCCGCTTTATCCAATGGCCAATGTTGTCGTTTGGTCTCGGCCTACCACAACGAGGGAGGAAATGGTCAGATTGAGTTTTTAACCAAATTGGACAGCAGAGGTTGTTCTCAAAGATCAAGAGTGGGGGACTTCAGATGAGCTGGGGGTTGAGGGTGGCTCAAATTCCTCAACTGGGTTGTTTCTCCAAAACTGATAGGCTCAAGAGAGCAGCCACCCATTTAAGAGTTCTATTTAGAGGAAGGGGTAATAATTTGTGTTTTATTTATGGTTGTGTTTCTTTTGATAGCTTTGCAATTTCTATAAATGGGGTGGGGTCTCGGGGGGGGGGGGGGGCCTATTGAAAACACTACGTTAAGACTGTCTTGGACCACCCCATGAGTACAGAGCAGCCTCTATAATCTATGAACTCATCTGAACTATTCAAACGAGCTCCAGAAATAGACATCTTGCGACCATCCAGTTACTGAGCATGCTACGCAGTGAGACCCAGTTTCCTTTCACAGACCACACCTGAGAACTTTTTTTTCCCCCAGGTTCCCAGGATGTGAGGGAGCAGCAGAGCTAAATGGGGGAGCCATGTACTATGCCCTGCGATGTGTCTCTCGACATGGTATGACCCCAGAAAGCTCCCTAGCACAGATATACCAGATGTCTAAATCTCAGTTCTCCTCATTCAGACTGTGTATGACTCTACAATATTTTAAAGACAACGCTGCTTGTGCACAGTGCAAATTACTGTGCATAGGCAGAATTAATGCCGGGACAGAACCCGAATATTATGCAAGAGGACCCAAAAAAGAAATCGGTACTATCCCAGCAAATTCGGGACTGTGAAAGGCATGAGAGGGAGCATGCTAGGATATCGTATGTATATTTCATGCTGTGGCCAATTTGTTTTGCCCATTATCCGTACAGATTTATTTATTTACATCTTTTTATTTAGCCGTTTAATTTTTTCTTAATAGTCGCTGAATGTGTTTTACCATCTATACCCCTTCCCCGCTTCCAGCTCCTGCAGCCTTCAAAAGTGTCAGCGCTAGCCAGCCGAATACGCCGAATCGAGGTGCAATAAACATGAGTTATACCTCCCCGAGGATAACGGTATACGACAAACAGGGAGAGCAAACCCCCGTGGTCTCAATTCTGGAGGAAAATCGAGCAGAGAACACGATGTAGCGGCTAAAATACTGTGGGAAGAAATGCACATAAAAAGTTCAGAGAGAAAGAAAACAAAAATAAATAAACAATATAAAAGGGTTAGTTCCACTTGATGTTCTGTGTATGTTGTACATGTTTTTAATATGCAGTTATCTGTAATTTAGAGCATATTAGCGTTCTACTTTTATATTGAAAATAATTTGACCGGGGCCTCTAAATTCAGAGGGAGGGGCTTCCTCTGCAGCAGTTTTCAGGCTCCCCTGTGTGTCGTCATTGGCCATTGCCGGAGGCAGGTAAGATGTCCGTAAGTGGACACCAGTGTTCGTGGAAAGTTCTGTGGCGGTCCGTGGAACAATATTAAACTGTCAATCACAGTAAATGCCCACCATGAACAATGTTGGTGCTGGTTTCAAGTGCATGAGTAGTTGTGTGTGCTTTCAAATAGACTGTTTGCTGTAATGTAAGACAAGAAGGGGGTCTATGCAACTTTATATGCAGATTTTGGCGAGACAACTAGTGTTGCGGTAAAAGCTATTTATTTTTCTTTAATTTACATGACAAATGCCGTATTGTCCCCGATTATAAGCCGCACCCAATTATAGGGAACAGCCTATAATCTGGATTATAAATACAGGATGAAATAATTCGGCCCGAGTTCCCAGGGGGAACACAATAGAAGACGGACAGTGCTATCACCGGAGCTTCGAGTGCTCTGTTGTATCTGTTCAGTCTGTTCGCACTCGGAGCCCTGGTGGTAGCGCGGTCCATCTTCTAATGTGTTCCCCCTGGGAACGAAAGTGCGGCACATTCTTTCCCGATGGGAACACTTTAGCGGAAGGACCAAGCTACCACAAGATCTTCGAGGGCTCTGTTTAATCTGCCAGATATAATGTTAAGATATATCAGAGATAAGGACTGCACTCTCAATACACAAAATTATATAGTACCACCAACATGGTCCGCCATAATACATTTTGGGTGCCTCAAGTGTAGAAGTTTTAAACAGAAATTCATTAACGAGCCCTCTTTGCCCTGTATAGTTCTACCTGGAGTGGGCATGCTGTTTGGAATCTTGGGTCAGATGACCCAAGATGATCTGATCAAAGATGTCTGCCCCCTGAGCTATACAAGCAGAGAGAACACAATAAGGTACTTTAATTATATTCGTTCATTAACGCATTTCTAATTACAGATGTCTACAGTTGATGCAATCTTTCAATTAAAGATAACTTAAATTTGTTGTCCTTTAAAATGTTTTTTTTTTATTCTTTTTTTATAATCCAAGTGTACCGTTATACAGTGTATTACTCTGAGATCAGTGAGTCCTGGGAATTAAGCAGGTCTTGCGATAGATGGAGAAGCATTTCCCATTGAACGAAAAAAAAGGGCATTAACATATCAAAGCTACAAGACAGAAATCCAAGAGAGAGCAACAGGGAGAGGTGTAACCCCTTTAGTGCCAAAGGGGGCCAGAAACAGAAAGCGTGGTGTACAAACCTCAGGCACTGTTTTGTGCCTATCTAGGGAATCCCACCCCCTCCTTTCGAATGTCAAATATTACTAGTTGGGTGGAGGATTCCCGTCAATCGAAGTGCCCAGTTTCCCCATTTGCTTCGATCGCAAAAGGGAAGACAATAATCCGTAAAACGAAGAAATCAAAGAGCAATTAGTGTAATTGCTGATTACTGTTACTTCGTAACACACCTTTTAGCATGGATTAGAGGTTTTCTCTTTTATGCAGCAGTTAAACTAACTGTATTGAATGCGTCCTGGACATCTGGAGAAATGCTTTGGCAGGAATCTGTATACAGTACGCATGTAATGACAGAGAGGAGCGTTCCATCAGAGTCCTTGATCTTGGGGGAGAGGAGGGGCTAGAACGTATAGGGGGTAAGATCTAGAACCAGCACATGCTGTTTTTCGAGGACAGTATTTACTTAGGACAGTATCCTCTAACTCCTTGACCCCCAGTCACGGAGCTTCCGGGTCACAGAGTAGTGCGTACCCCCGGCCTCCATGCAAGATGATGTGCTGGGATCAGAGAGAAGCAGCTACTTTGCATGAGAGAGCATCAGTTACTACTCATTACTGTACTAGTACGCATCCAGATATTATTAACTAAGCATCATGGGAGCTGTAGTCCAACAAGAGCTAGAGGGTTACATGTTATCTAATTCCCTGTAAATTCTAGGTCATGTTTATATTTCAAGCCTTTTGCTGCACACTCGGCTTTTGCTGCACACTCGGCTTTTGCTGCACACTCAGCTGTTGCTGCACACTCGGCTGTTGCTGCACACTCGGCTTTTGCTGCACACTCATCTTTTGCTGCACACTCATCTTTTGCTGCACACTCAGCTTTTGCTGCACACTCAGCTTTTGCTGCACACTCGGCTGTTGCTGCACACTCGGCTTTTGCTGCACACTCGGCTGTTGCTGCACACTCGGCTGTTGCTGCACACTCGGCTTTTGCTGCACACTCGGCTGTTGCTGCACACTCGGCTTTTGCATACTCTGCTTTTGCTGCACACTCGGCTTTTGCTGCACACTCGGCTTTTGCTGCACACTCGGCTGTTGCTGCACACTCGGCTTTTGCTGCACACTCGGCTTTTGCTGCACACTCGGCTTTTGCATACTCGGCTTTTGCATACTCGGCTTTTGCTGCACACTCGGCTTTTGCTGCACACTCGGCTTTTGCTGCACACTCGGCTGTTGCTGCACACTCGGCTGTTGCTGCACACTCGGCTGTTGCTGCACACTCGGCTTTTGCATACTCAGCTTTTGCTGCACACTCGGCTTTTGCTGCACACTCGGCTGTTGCTGCACACTCGGCTTTTGCATACTCGGCTTTTGCTGCACACTCGGCTTTTGCTGAACACTCGGCTTTTGCTGCACACTTGCTTTTTCTTGCAGGATCTGGTTCTAAACAAAGCTTGATGATATATTTTAGTGCAGTTGAGACTATGCAAATCCGCAGAATGGGATCAATTAATTGCAAATGTCATTGAATCCATTAACTTTTCGGTGTGCCTACCCGTGGCCAAGAGTCCTTTCACTACAGTGGCATAAGGCAAGGCTCACTCCTCCCATTAGAGATGGGAATTCGGCTTTACTGGTACATCTGTAAAATATTTAAGTGGTTTGCAACAGGAATATAACTATATTGTTTTATTCCCTACCTGATTTATCGTCCAGTCTGGAAAATTGTTCAGTAGATCAATACGGTAAAGTATATCTCTCTTGGTGAAACAAAAATGACATCAGGTCTCACTACAAGAGTGCATGAAATAAATGAAATGACTCCAATAAATAAATAAATCCTTGGTTGGCTGATCCTTTATATCACTGCCACCTTCCTTCTTCATATAGCCACCCTGCCCATTTAGCACCAATGGCATGCTGCTGTTAATTGATTTCCTTAATTGTGACTAAATATTATATCCATCTATGCATTGTCTACACTGTGCAGGTAGTGAGTGAAAGTGACAGATCTATCGGGCTCCATTCAATGGCACAAAACATCACTTTTTAAAGGTTTTAAAACTCAAATTTTCCTATTGCAGTTGATGAGATTCACTGACATGTGATAAATGAACTCAGCCATTGAATAGACCACATTGTGTTGGAAGAATTGCAAACAAAGGTATAAACCAGCAGAGAAATGTGTATTAAATGTGTCTGCGGCGGATCGGGGGCGGGGGGGGGGGGCAATGGGGCAATGTAAATGGGGCGATGGGGTATGTCCTTGGTGTGCAACATGGGTTATGGGTCATGTCGTGGGTGTGCATTGTGGGTAGGGGGGGTGCCCAAATTTTGTCTGCAAGATATACCACTGGGGGGGGGGGAGAGGAGAGAACACGGGGGAGAGAGGAGAGAACACTGATGGGGGGGGAGAGGAGAGAACACTGATGGGGGAAGAGAGAGGAAAGAACACTGATGGGAGGGGAGAGAGGAGAGAACACTGATGGGGGGGGAGAGGAGAGAACACTGATGGGGGAGAGAGAGGAGAGAACATGTATGGGGGAGAAGAGAGAACACTGATGGGGGAGAGAGAGGAGAGAACATGTATGGGGGAAAAGAGAGAACACTGATGGGAGGGGAGAGAGGAGAGAACACTGATGGGGGGGGGAGAGGAGAGAACACTGATGGGGGAAGAGAGAGGAAAGAACACTGATGGGGGAGAGAGAGGAGAGAACATGTATGGGGGAAAAGAGAGAACACTGAAGGGAGGAGAGGAGAGTACACTGACGGGTGGGGGAGAGGAGGAAAAGAGACAGCTATTGGGAAGAGGAGAGACACATACATCTTTAGAGGGACAAAGAGACAGTCATAGGAGGTAGAGAATAGAGAGAGACGTGGGAAGGGAGAGGAGACAGACAGACATGGGAAGGGAGAGGAGAGAGACATAAATGGGAAGGGAGAAGAGTGAGACATAAATGGGATGGTAGAGGAGAGACAGACAGACATGGGATGGCAGAGGAGAGACAGACAGACATGGGATGGCAGAGGAGAGACAGACAGACATGGGATGGCAGAGGAGAGACAGACAGATATGGGATTGCAGAGGCGAGACAGACAGATATGGGATGGCAGGAGAGACAGAAAGATATGGGATGGCAGGAGAGACAGACAGACATGGGAGAGGAGAGACAGACAGACATGGGATGGGAGAGGAAAGACAGACAGACATGAGATGGGAGAGGAGAGACAGAGAGATGGGAAATGAGAGGAGAGACAGACGGACATGGGAAAGAAGAGGATACAAAGACGGACATGGGAAGGAAGAGGAGAGAAACGGACATGGAAGGAAGAGAGACAGAGGGACACGGGGAGTGAGAGGAGTGCAACAGACATGGGAAGGGAGAGCAGCGTGACAGATGGACATGAGAGAGGAAAAGACAGACGGACATGAGAGAGAGGAAAAGAAAGACGGACATGGGAGAGAAGAAAAGACAGACGGACATGGAAGAGAGGAAAAGACAGACGGACATGTGCCCCTCCCGAGATCAGACTCTGGATCCGCCACTGGTCTGTGGTGTCTCCTCTTTATGACATCACTGGTGGCTTGATGTGCAAATTACACATTTTCCACTGAAAGTAGTTCATTTGCATAGCAAACCACAGGTGATGTCATAAGCAGGCGATACAACCGATCCTAGGGTCACGGATGCCTGGGTGCAGGATTCTTTTGGCGCCCCTAGGGACACACACACACACACACACTTACACATTGACACACACACACATTGAAACACACACAAACACATTGAAACACACACACTTACACACTGACACACACACACATTGAAACACACACGCACATTGAAACACACACACTTACACACTCAGACACACACATGAAAACACACATTGAAACACACACTGTGCACCCACTCAGAATCGGCCCTGCTCTTGTCACCTTGGTCATCAATGTCTATACTATGTAAAGAATAAAAAATGATTTAAAAAAAAAAAAAATGTGTTGTAAATGTGTCTGTGGTGTCTATGACCTCATCTGGGGTTTTTATATGCAAATGAACTCAATGTTCAATTTACATAGCCTACCAAAGGTGATGTCGTACACAAGAGACACCACAGACAAAAATATTTTCTCTTTTATGAATTTCCATGCAATTCTGCTCATTAATCGTTGTTTTTTTTTTTTGTCTCTACATTCAGAGTGTAAATAATGACAGTGTCCCTTTAAATTCTAACTATATGTTTCCGTACCCTGACATCAATCAACAAGTCAGTCCATCACACCCGTGTCACAGCAAGGGAAGCTAGAATATCTTCCAAACTGGAATGAAGTGCCTAGAAAAACATCATATTAATATGGTTGATTTGTGATATTATATATATCTTTGTACTAAATTATACTGTGTCAACAGCCCAGCTCACGACAAAGTAATATATCCCATAGCTCTGGGAATGTGCATGATCTATTTTTCAGTGTGTATAGGCAAGCAATCAGACAGTGGCAGGCTTAGTGTGTCATTGTGCACCGTGTTTGTCTAACGGGGGGGTATATCCTCTGCACCAGGTGTATTTGCTCGCAGACCCCCAAGTGGCTATGAGTACTAACAAGAGGTGGGAGTAAATGTAAGGCTATACTCAGTAAAGAGGGAAAAGCAGGGAATTAAGGCCAATGTGGCTGAGTTGGAGAAATACTCCTACTGGAGAATTTTTCCAACTCAACTACACTGGCCTAAAGTTTAAAATTGCCATCTCAATTCCCTGCAGTTCTCGCTTTATTGAGAAGACCCTTTAAAAATGTAATGAGATCGTAGACACACACACAAACAAATATATCTATCTATCATCTATCTGCCTTTGTATATCTATCTGTATCTAGCTAAATGTATATATATATATATATCCTCTATGGGACTTGAACATGACATCTCTGCTTTGCATGCATACTAAAATTCAGTAATCGTAAAAATCTATGCCTTTATTAAAATGTGAATGTCTGTTATACACAGAGCACTTAGAGCAGACGTTCAAATCTTATCTACACAACCTAAACAAGTTAGAAAATCTTGTTTATTCCAAGGACATCCTCAGTATACCATCGTACACGGGGATGGGACTCTTCATCGCGGCTGCTTCCTCGCAGCCGCTTCACCGCCGACTCTACGCAGCAAGACAGATCGTCGCTGGAGATTTCATCGCGGGACATTTCATCGCTAAAGGTAAGTATTTTAGCTATTTTACTTTGGATAGAAATAGGGTTTAGGGGGTTAGAATTAGGGTTTAGGGGGTTAATTTTAGTATTAGGGCTCGGGGTTAGTATTAGGGGTGGGGGGTTAGTATTAGGGTTAGTATTAGGGTTTAGTGGGTTAATTTTAGTATTAGGGCTCGGGGTTAGTATTAGGGTTAGTATTAGGGTTTAGGGGGTTAATTTTAGTATTAGGGCTCGGGGGTTAGTATTAGGGGTCGGGGGTTAGTATTATGGTTAGTATTAGGGTTTAGGGGGTTAATTTTTGTATTGGGGTTAATTTTAGTGTTAGTATTGGGGTTTAGTGTTTAGTGTTAGTATTGGGGTTTGGGAATTTTTTATTAGGGGGGGTATTTTCATTTTACTTGTACATTTGTAAGAGCTGACAGTTCAGCGCTGAACTGTCAGCTCTTACATAGCCGCGGCCGCGATGTAACGGCCGAGTTATTCTTCATTGCTGACAGTTCAGCGTTCTAACTGCCGCGCTGAACTGTCAGCGATGAAGATGCAGCGCGGAAGTGTCCTAGACCCTCGTACACAGGGTTCTTGGTAAAGAATAAGGTCAACAATGATAGCTTTATTGTCTAAAAATCCATGGTATACATAGACCACTGAGAGCCTATAAGTACCCAGTAAAGGTGCTTCTATAAGCCATTGCTCATTGGGGTGTATATATATATATATATATATAGGAATGCCATCGGGGGGGACAGTATATATATATATATATATATATATATATATATATATATATATATATACTGGACATGTGTTATCAATGTATAATGCAGACATTGCAAGGGGTTTCTCTCTCGTTCCCTCAACCTTTTCCCCTTGTGATTCAATACGAGGGAAAGAAAACCTTAATTCCAAACCCCATATGATGGACAGTGCTAACATAGTCAGTGTTGGGGTACAGTCTCCAATTTTTCTTCAACACTGACTTATGCTTCACTCCTTGCTGGGAGTCTCTAGGTTCTGTGCTCACACCGGAAATTAGAACAATTTAAAAAAAGAATACAGGAGACAAACCAGCAGGTACAGAAGATAATACCAAAGTAGGAGATAACATTACGCAGAAGAAAACGACTCCTGAAAGCAGTAACTAATAATTACCCGGAGCTAATACAACAAACACCCCTCCATTTAATCCAGGTTTCCAAGATGCTGTGGTTAGTGCATTGCAAATCTTTTATGTTTGGAATAACATAGATTTTATTTTCGTCCTTGTAGCTAGAGCAACATCTTGGTAAATGGCTTCTCTTCCCCGCCTTCCCATCAGGGATTTTCTAAACTCCCAAAACCATAAGCTTTTTTTTTGAGAAACCACGCATGTTACATACACAGATGTTAATAACACATCTTTGTGCCAAAGAAATATACTGCGCAGGAAATAAAAATAATTCTTCAAATAATTTCCTTCCATCCAGGGGAGCCAGTGCCACGGATTTCCCCGTGCCAGCAGTAATAAGCAATGGGCTCAAGTTAGAAATGGAAGGAACTCTGTCAACATTGCTTACACCGATCAGCCATAACACTATGAGCACCGGTGGCAAGCCGGCAGAGGCAGTAAAATATATAAATGCTGATACTTAGATGTTACGGTGCCAGGAGAACTCAGGTGGAAAGACTGGCATTGTCTAAGCTTCAGGAGAGTTATCCTGGCATCGTAACATCTATGTATCAGCATTTATATATTTGACTTTACTTTCTTTTACTTGAATAGAATTAACTATTCTTGTTTCTATTAATAGATTGAGTGTTTTTAGCATTGTTTATTTGTATCACCTATAGTAGATATTGTTGTAGAGTTATCATTAAACTTTGTTATGCGTTAACCTATTCAAGTGTGTGGATATTCTGTTATTTGGTTATTGGATATAACTCTGTAATAATTTCCGTTTATAAATTTGTTGTCGAGGTAATGCTCATTTGGCTCCTATTGTTATGTATAATAGTGGGAACCAAACTGTAAAGTGTTAGACACCAAATGATACCATATCTGCTATTAATTTAGATATTGAGCATTTCATAATCTTCACATTCCAATACAATTATCAGTAGCAAATGAATGAGCTCGATTTTAAGTTAATAAATTGACATAACATGGCATATGGTCCCTAAAATAATGAATAAGTTAAATAAAAACAACTCTAGTATATGCTGGAGATGCAACAGAGAAGAAGGTAACTATAAACACATATGGTGGGAGTGTGCAATGATCAAGAATATATGGAAAATAGTATTTAGGGAAACGATAATAGTGATAGACGAATATCTCGAAATGTCACTTGAAACTGCTCTATTCCATATCTTGGATAAAAAAATACACTTTGATAAAAAATACATCCTTATTCATATAATGTTAGCGACGAAAATGGTGTTCTCCCGATTATGGAGAACTACGAAAACACCAACATGGTCTCAATTAAAATCCAAACTCAATATCAATATAAAATGGAAAAAAATCTGGCATATTCCCTGGGAAATGGTATTGCTTTCGAACGAAGATGGTCTAAATGGCTAGCACACCATCCGGGGGAATAGAGTAATCTTAGCAACCTCGACAAAAACATTAAATTTTAAAACCTAAGACTTCTGGGAATAATTCAACTGTCAGGACTTGGGCGCTACCCCACACGTGCAATGTATTAGAAGCACTCTTACATAGCTAGATTACTGGAAAGTTCACTAGATAATAATGCACTGCACTTTGCCTTGTCTGTCTTTTTGTAATGATTTTATGTGTAATACATCATGCATGTTAAATGTTTGTTTGTCATAAGATAAAAGAAAATGAATAAAGAATACATTTGTTAAAAAAAATAAAATAAATTGACATAACAGCTCATGTGGTATGACAATTCCGGTGATGTCATACCAGATATAGGTTGTCATCACATCAGTGGTTATTGTTCACCCCCCCCCGCCATCATGCCACATGTCCACAGTGGGCAATGATTCATTTCCAAGCAATGTGGCCGTCCACACCGTGGACATGTGATGTTATTGTGATAAACGTGGCAGGATGGCAGAAGGGTACAGCCTCCAAATAGGGGCAGATCGGCATGTATAAGCACAGAGGGCTAAATAAGGTTCTTATTCGTATTCTTTTATTAGACCATTTCTATTTAAAATGGCTCCACTTTCAATTACACATAGCTTCATTTCAAGCCGACCATTGTCTTTCCAAGGCTGGTACCAGATACGTTTTTCCCATTTTCCTGCTGTTTCTCAGGCTTTGCTGCTCCTGTACAAAATGCTGCGAGGCTTATCATATATTCTCCAGGTGTTCGCAATGTCATTTTTGGATTCTTTCCACCACCACTGTAAGAACCGTTACCTCTTAACTACTGCTCAAAATGTAACCATTAATTATTATTATTATTCTAAAGACGCCAAGTAGCATTTCTATTATACTCATTATTACAAAATTATATATATATATTTTTAATATACTGCATTTGAAAAGTAGATAAATAAAGGGGTGAAGGCTCTCCATCCACATTGTGTATACAGCTATACAATCTTTCCTCAGTATGATATGCACTGCCCAGAGTATAGATATATACTCCCCAACATCCCTGCTGATGATATAGGGCGCTGGGGGTGGAGCCTCTGGGGGCGCATCAGCAATACATGCATTCCCCACCTCGCAACTTACAGGACTTAAAGGATCTGCTGCTAACGTCTTGGTGCCAGTTACCCCAGAACACCTTCAGAGGTCTAGTGGAGTCCATGTCTCGACGGGTCAGGGCTGTTTTGGCAGAAAAAGGGGCCCTACACAATATTAGGCAGGTGGTCATAATGTTATGGCTGATTGGTGTTTATTAATCTAATAATCTGTCTTGCCTGTCTATTTGCGTCTGTCTCTGATGATAACGGGTGGGCTGCTGACGATGCACCATGTACAATGTTTTTTCCCCCCTCCAGGCCAAACGTTACCACGTCACTTCATTTGAATTTGCAACAGTCTTTATCAACAGTAATTATAAAAATGAGTGGGGAAAAAAATCTCATCTTTATTATTATAATAGGATAGCTTCCCCTACAGTGAAAAAAGCCAGGGATTAATCTCACTGAGACATTACCCTCCTTTCTCCGTTTTTTTTCCCCTCCCTTCCGACAATAAACAAATGCCCATGTATTTGGCCTGTCAAGCCCTGAATTTATACAAAGATACCGAGCAGGCAGGATGAAATAAATTGTCTGAAGAGACAAATAAAGTGCGTTAGTTTAA
Organism: Pelodytes ibericus; assembly: GCA_036172795.1. Lineage (NCBI taxonomy): Eukaryota > Metazoa > Chordata > Amphibia > Anura > Pelodytidae > Pelodytes > Pelodytes ibericus. The sequence goes on along the minus strand of CM069858.1, from coordinate 13,910,719 downwards.
ATGTCAGTCTGATCTTTTGGAAGGTGTGCACCCTGTGCGGCTGCACTGCAGAAGCCCTTTAAGAGGAGCACAAGGATAGACACACTTCGGTTAGACAGTGATAAATGGACTCTGGTGAAATGCTAACACACCATATAAACACTTTAACACTATGTCTCCAGTGTCTCCTAAATTGCAAAGATTTGTTCTACGCAAGCTGAAGTGTAATGACTCAATTCCACCAGCGGAAAAGCCCACATTAATTCAGTGTGATGGGGCCTAGTTTATGCTCAGAGCTTAGGCAGACATTCCCTTTCTCTAGTACAACGCACTATATATCGCTAGGTCTGGTTAGCGAGCTTATTAATTCGCCATTAAATGAGCCTTCTTGGCACCAAACACGCTATTAGACAGGGAGAGGGAATCGGCGGACTATGAACCATAAATATATCCCGTATGAACACATTAGGAGAATGTAGGGTACAAGTATTATCTAATTCCATCGATTTCCGCACATTTTATTCTGCTGGGACCTTTGTAATAACATGGGTGTCAGCATCGCCCCTGTCATCAATAAATTATTTCACTTAAGCCTTAATCTTTCTTTTACACAAACGTGTTTTTTTTTTTGCTGTTTTCCAGTTGTCTATGTCAGTATTTTGCCTGCTGCTACGTGCTTTATAAAGATTATAGCACCGCTTCCTGTCCATACATCTTTCCAAACTGCAACTAGGTATATGTGTCGCAGGAAGGACAGCAGTGACCAGGTCTACGAAGGTCCACAGAACTTCATTACATTGTCCACTGCAGAGTCCAGTAGATGTCCACCATGATCAGTGTTGGCGCTCCATAATGCTTGCCCTAACTTCTCCCAACTTACTCCTTACTGTGAAATGATCACAGGATCTGCCTAACTTTCTATCCCCGAAAAAGAATTTTCCGCAAACTCCTACTTTCCTCATTATTCCCGCACTTGGCAGCCCATGTTCGACTTAGTCTCGGAAATAGCTTCGATCAGTTCACCTCCCATTACTTTCAATTGTGGAAGATTCAAACTTGTTGTTTTTTGTTTTTTTTTTCAAACTCCAACTTGGGTGCCAAATTTGACTTGGTCTCAAAATGAAAGTCTTTTTTTTTTACCTGAACAGAGTAAATTGGAACTCAGTCTCACAACGCTCATATGACATCACATAACCCCGCCCACTTTTGGCTCTGTGTCTCACTGTGTCCCTATCACCGGGGATGTTGGCAATTATGCTTCTTGTCTTAAAAAAAAAAAAAAAAAAAAAAGATACAAAAAAATTATATTTATTTCACCGTTTTAATCCTCGACATTTCAAACCCAAAGGGATGAAGAGTCAAGTATTTAAATAATTTTAAAAAATGTTTGGGGTATATATATATATATATATATATATATATAGGTATCTATCTATACAAACTGGCATTATTATTCCCTCCTTGTTGTGAATGTGTACACTACCTTTAACAGAATATACTTGGAATCCATTTGTCACAGAGAGCGCTGCTCCTGTTACTCTGTAAGAATGTACCTTAGATTCATCATGTGAGATTTTAATTACCAGAGCTTGTGTCACTTGTCAGGTATATAATAAAAACATATATCCCCACTATTCTAATAAACTGCTTGTAGATCTGTCTTGAGTGGTGATTTAAAGCCAGTCCTGACAGCATTGTTGTTTTTCTTTTTCTTTTTTTTCCCCCTGTTATATCAACACAGGGAGTAGAACAATGGAAAACGAAATAAAAGGGAAAATATTACTTGATGAGATTGGTATAATGAGATCCATCAAGTTTGGTACTTTGTTGCAGCTATTTGTCTTGCTATATGTTGCTCTGAAATGACTCCAGTTGGTCTCAACAGCCATTAATCTCTGCCAGTTAGGAACCTGTGAAACGCGTCAGGTAGAGAGAACACTCTGATATTGTATTCAGAACATGATACACCATGGGAAAGTTCTCCTGTACCCTTTGATTTCCAAATTTCCTACTAAGTAGGTACCAAGTCACGAACCCAGAGTTTTAAGTTGCCCCATTAGTTGGTAGGAACTTGAAGCAACTCAACATATTCACTTTTAGAAAGGGAACAAAGATCTTACAGAGTTTTGTCAATGGGCGTTTCTTTCAGCCAAGTAAGGCCTCAACTTCCCACTAACTATATAGAGCTCAAGATTGTAATGACGCACGCATTTTACAAACGAAAGATATATTGCATCGGATTTTACCTCTTTCCTTAGACCTTCACAGACAAGTATTTACCCTTCCCGTGATCTGGAGTGGTGGGGCATGGAGATTTGGTGGGAGAAACAGGACTGTCCCATCAAATCCAGAACTGTTGGGAACTATGCTTTCAACAATCTTAAGAAAAACGAGATCTGTCTTGATTTTTTTTTTCAAGATTTGTGAAGAGATTTACTAATCCATGACCCCGGTGCTAAAACAAATGGCTGCTCGTTGTCTAATTAAACTCAATTTGGTGAGGTGTTAATGCATTTCTAGCAACACTTTGGCTTCCTTTCACTTAAATGAAAAGGAAAGCATCATTAGATGTGCCGTTATGAGGTGACGCACACATTATATTTATCGTTATCTGCTACGCAGTAATTAGCTGCCTTTTAATTGGGTGCAAAAGAATCGTAACGGTTGTCGCTCCCACTCTGGTTGGGAAAGGGTTATTGGATGAGAAAAGAAGAGAAAAAAAACACAGTTGTGGAAACGAAACAATCTTCCTTAACGACATAACAAGGAGAGAAAAAAAAAAAAGAAAATATGATGATAATTATTATTACGGACTATGTTTCACATAGTGCAGTGCAGCAGAAAGAGTTTTCGAAGTATAAAAAAAAACTACACTGTACATTTTATTTTTATTTTATTTTAAAATATTTGTTTTAGCTCCAGACAGCCCCAGGGTAATAGGGCTTTCTAGGCCCCAGAAACATACAAGTTTCCCAGTTATATTTACTTCCCTTGAGTATATCACCTTCTAGTTTGCTAGATAAACCCATACTCTCCAGTTGTCCCATTCTACCCAGGACCGTCCTGTTGTGGGACCCCTGCCCTGTCCTATCAAACACATTAGATGAGCCAGAGTATAAAGGGCTATGCATGTTAGTATAAGCATTAATATTTATTTAATGCTTGTTGATACAAGGAGAAATCTGATTGCCATTTGGAGTCGAGAAGGAATTTTTGCCCTGTTGGAAGCAGAATCTGAAATTTCTGAAATAAGAGGGGGGAGGGGGGCTTGCCTTCTTTTGGGTCAACAGTGTTAAGCAGGGAATAGGAAAATTGTTGAATTTGATGAACGCTTTTCAATCTAAAATCTGCGCTATGATGTGTGTGAGTACCATGATATAACATTTCTACGAGCCCACCTCCCCCTGCAAGAGAATTCTAGCTGGATCTTAAATTACAAGCAAAATCATTGGTCAATACCTACCAGAACTGCCTGACATTATTTAGTAAATTGTCCCAGAAAACAATCACGTGGTGGATGCCACAGAACCACGTTGATTCGTTTATTGACTTCCTTTGGGTCACGTCTACACACTACATCGAAAACTTATATGTGGCCTTTACAAAATGGGAATCTTACGGACAAATGGCACCCTCCCCTTCCATTCCCATTTCATTGGTTCACTGCTGTTCCATTAACATTGGAGAGCCTATTTAAGATATGGCTACAATCCTCTTGCAGGGAGTAGTGGGATTGTTTTTCAATACTAGAGGGTCTACTCAATACAGAGAGAATAGCAGGGAACTGAGAAGGGAATTTTAAACTTAAGGCCAAAGTTGGAAAAATTCTGCATTAATAGGTGCTGGGGGCGAGTCTTGTGAGTGCAATAGATGCTAGGGGCAAGACCTATGAGTGCAATAGGTGCTGGGGGCAATTCCTATGAATGCAATAGGTGCTGGGGGAAAGTCTTGTGAGTTCAATAGGTGCTAGGGCAAGTTATGTGAATGTAATGGGTGGTGGGGGCAAGTCTTGTGAGTGCAATGGGTGCTGGGGTCAAGTCCTGTGAATTCAATGGGTGCTGGGGCAAGACCAGTGGATGCTACAAGTCCTGGGAGAGTAATCTGTGTGCTGGGGCAAGTTATATGGGTGCAATCCGGTAGAGTGGGTGCAATGACAAGGGATGCGGGAGCGTGTCCGCTTTTTTTAGTGACAAGGACATGGTAGCCCTATTCCATTGGGGGGGGGGGGTGGAAACCATCGATGGAACTGCCATGTTAAAAAAGCAAAAAAATTTCCACTATGAAACTTTCACTTTAAAAAAGTAAAATCTGTGAAAACAAAACTATGTGAAAGATTAGCCCACTTGGCAGAAATACAGAGGACAAACCAAGGTGTGTACTTTTGTAAATTGCAGCACTAAATGTTGGACAGATTTCAAGATATTAAAGGTTAAAACCCGCCTTGCAAGCATGCCCTGAATTTCTACTGTGATCTTTAAAAGTTGGTATTAAAGGAAGTTAAAGGGCCACTGAACACATTTTTACGTACTCGGTGGAGAAGGTTTCCTCAATGTATTCTTATTACAAAGATTTAACGAGTCTGAGAGAACAGAAGAAAAAAGACTCCGCCTACTGGCCTCTATGTAGAATGTACAGCAGTACACTTAGAACTGTCCAAACGTATCTGAAGCATCTTCGGGTAAATCACATATCAACAAATAACAGAGGAAATGGAGAAATTTGCTAAAGAAAGTTATGCACAAATACTAAAATAATAATAATTAATAGATATTTATAAGGCTAAACTGACTCTGTCATTGTCGTGGGCTGAAGGATAAAACTTACCAGGAAAGGTTAAAAGATCTTAACACGTATAGCTTGGAGGAAAGACGTAACAGGGGGGATATGATAAAAACATTTATATACATAAAGGGAATCAACACAGTAACGGAGGAGAGTATATTTAAAAGAAGAAAAACTACCACAACTAGAGGACATAGTCTTAAATTAGAGGGGCAACGATTTAAAAGTAATATCAGGAAGTATTACTTTACTGAGAGGGTAGTGGATGTATGGAATAGCCTTCCAGCAGAAGTGGTAGAGGTAAACACAGTGAAGGAGTTTAAGCATGTGTGGGATAGGCACAAGGCTATCCCAGATATAAGATAGGGAACTGGGGACTAATAAAAGTATTACTTTACTGAGAGGGTAGTGGATGTATGGAATAGTCTTCCCGTAGAAGTGGTAGAGGCTAACACAGTGAAGGAGTTTAAGCATGCATGGGATAGGTATAAGGCTTTCCTAGATATAAGATAAGGCCAGGGACTAATGAAAGTATTACTTTACTGAGAGGGTAGTGGATGTATGGAATAGCCTTCCAGTAGAAGTGGTAGAGGTTAATACAGTGAAGGAGTTTAAGCATTCGTGGGATAGGTATAAGGCTATCCTAGATATAAGATAAGGCCAGGGACTAATGAAAGTATTACTTTACTGAGAGGGTAGTGGATGCATGGAATAGTCTTCCAGGAGAAGTGGTAGAGGTTAATACAGTGAAGGACTTTAAGCATGCGTGGGATAGGTATAAGGCTATCCTAGATATAAGATAAGGCCAGGGACTAATGAAAGTATTACTTTACTGAGAGGGTAGTGGATGTATGGAATAGCCTTCCAGTAGAAGTGGTAGAGGTTAATACAGTGAAGGAGTTTAAGCATTCGTGGGATAGGTATAAGGCTATCCTAGATATAAGATAAGGCCAGGGACTAATGAAAGTATTACTTTACTGAGAGAGTAATGGATGCATGGAATAGTCTTCCAGTAGAAGTGGTAGAGGTTAATACAGTGAAGGAGTTTAAGCATGCATGGGATAGGTATAAGGCTATCCTAGATATAAGATAAGGCCAGGGACTAATGAAAGTATTACTTTACTGAGAGGGTAGTGGATGTATGGAATAGCCTTCCAGTAGAAGTGGTAGAGGTTAATACAGTGAAGGAGTTTAAGCATTCGTGGGATAGGTATAAGGCTATCCTAGATATAAGATAAGGCCAGGGACTAATGAAAGTATTACTTTACTGAGAGAGTAATGGATGCATGGAATAGACTTCCAGTAGAAGTGGTAGAGGTTAATACAGTGAAGGAGTTTAAGCATGCATGGGATAGGTATAAGGCTATCCTAGATATAAGATAAGGCCAGGGACTAATAAAAGTATGTATAAAATTGGGCAGACTAGATGGACCGAATGGTTCTTATCTGCTGACACATTCTATGTTTCTATGTTTCTATACATTGTTTATATTGCCAATGTAAGAATAAAAAAAAATGGTGATGGGAGATAGTCTACACATTGCCAGCAAATTAATTAATTAAAATACAAAGTGTTATAAAAGTGTCTCTGGTGTCTCCTGTACATGACATACCGTTGTAGGATATGCCAATTAACTTATTTTAATGTGAAATGTGTAATTTGCCCGTCAAGCCAAAAGGTCATGTTATACAAAGGATAAAACAGGACCCATTTTAACCCCTTGATGACAAAGGATGTGCCAGGCACGTCCTGGGAGAAACTCCCTTAACGACAAAGGACGTGCCTGGCACGTCCTGTGGTGAATCAAGCGGTTTTTGCGTTCAACGATCGCGAAAACCGCTTTAACGGTGCTGGTCTATTGCCTCGATGTCGAGGCAATAGCCAGCACCAAAATTTCTGCTCTGGGCCACCCACGATCGCCCCACGGAGCGATCGTGGGCGCCATATTGACGGAGCATGCTGCTCCGTCAATATGGCAAAGCCCTCTGCCGGTCTGAGCTTCGGAAGTGAAAGTAACTTGACTTCCGTCGCTCTGAATATGCTACTTGACTGCCCCTAGCGGTAGTTAAGTAGCATAGTAATGGAAAAAATGGAAAATAAATATTTAATTAATTAAAAACTGGTTATATAGTTAGATTAGCCTATAGGGTTAAAATTAAATCATATTTAGCATAAGGGATAGGGTTAAAATTAAATTAAAATTAAAAAATATTAAGGGATATAATAAGAATTAGAGTTGGGGTTAAATTAAGTGTTAGGGTTACATTTTGGGTTCGGGTTGGGGTCAAAAGGTCAATATAGGAAAAAAACAAAAAACACAATTTTTGTTTTTTGCCCCATAACTCGCAAAAAAATACCGAAAAATATGGAAACATACATATTTTTGAACTCGGGACAACATTTAGAAACTATTTAGACGGGGTCTTTTTTAATGATTTTATTTGTGTAAATTATATTTAAGGTCAAAGTTAGAAAAAGTGGGTTTTTTTAAATTTTAGATCATATTTTATGATTTTTTTGTAGTAAATTATAAGATATGATGAACATAATGGTATCTAATGAAAGCCCTTCTTATGACGATAAAAACAACATACAATTTGTGTGGGTACTGTATGTGAGAAAGAATAAAATTGCAGTTAAACACAAACACCCCAGAAATGTCCAAACAGCCATTGTCACCAAGGGAAAGTCAAGGTGAAAATGTCTTGTCACTAAGGGGTTAAACATATTGTTTGCCTAATCTGTGCATTTTGATTGCAATTCCGCTAACTCAATGTATGGACCATTTATTTTCTATACATTCCCTGTATAACCAATGTTAATATCTATATGTCTCAATCTATGGGAGATGTCCTTTCAATACCTGTCTTTAGTCTAAATCATCCAGGATTTTAGAAGGTTTATGAACTAACGACGTTTCGACTGATATGTAATTCCGCATCCTTCAGCACTCCTGGACTTGAGTCGTTTCCTGTGTTAAATGTCTATTATTCTGTTTGGAGGACTTGACCCGATACATCCACTCCGTTAAGCTTTGTATTTTGTTCACCCTCCCCCCCCAGGGCTTTTCTGTTGATCATTTGTGATCGGGCGGTGTTTTTCTCCGCCATTCATGGTGCCCACACGGTCTCTCTCTTGAGCTCCTTCCTTATTTCTCCAATTCTCCTCTGTCTCTCTTATTATCTCCCTTAAACGGGGTCTGCGGTCTCTCTCTTGAGCCGCTTCCTTATTTCTCCACTTCTCCTCTGTCTCTCTTATTCTCTCCCTTGAACGGGGTCAGCGGTCTCTCTCTTGAGCCGCTTCCTTATTTCTCCACTTCCCCTCTGTCTCTCTTATTCTCTCCCTTGAACGGGGTCAGCGGACTCTCTCTTGAGCCATTTCCTTATTTCTACACTTCTCCTGTCTCTCTTATTCTCTTCCTTGAACGGGGTCAGCGGTCTCTCTCTTGAGCCGCTTCCTTATTTCTCCACTTCTCCTGTCTCTCAGAGATTCTATCCTCCCCATTTAAACTGTGGTCATATAATGTCTTTTACTGATAGGTATGTTTTATTATTAGGAAGGCGTAATCTAGGATGACATTTTTACAGTATTACTACGCTCTTACCTTAATTTATTACCTGCCCGTGTCTCCAATCTGTCCTACTCTATGTTACTTTTTTTGACCTTTTGTAGGTTCTAATCGAAGTAAAACAAAATGGGTCTTTATATCTTTTTGGACCTTGTTGGTTCCCTCTTCTCTGTGATACATTGTTGAAATTTATTTTGTGGATCTTTTGATTCTGTATAATTTATTTTTTTATATGACCCAATAAAAACTGTGATTTACAAAAATAAATGAACTAAACTATGGCCTATATTTAATTTGCAAACTTTAAGTCTAGATATTCTTCTAGATAGTGTGCCAAAAAGACACATTTGTCAACAAAATTGATTGTTTAGTGAATAACCCTTAAAAGGGTAATCAATAAATTAAATCAGTCACGGAGTGTGATCTACCACCATTTAAAGGGAGATTGGATCGTCAATGCTGGAAACATTATTTAGTACAAGTAAATATTTGCGATTTTTTTTTTTTCATGTTGCTGATTAATTTTTCGTTATTTTCTTGGCTCTGTATGGCGCTATCAGGAGGCGGACATCTTGCTTAGAATCTTGGTTCAGATCTTCATTCCCCTTAGCTCAGAAGAAGGAAGATGTGACTGAGATAACTCTACGGTTCTAAACATGTCTGCTCCCCGATAGAGCTACATCGAGCAAAGAAAGCTCAAATATATATGTTATTACTACTCGTTGATTAAATCAGTTTTACTTGAAATGCTTACAGTAGACGCATTCTTTCAATTAAACATAGATGAATTTTTTGCAGACAGTTGCCCCTTAAGTCTCTGTTCTCAGTTGTAGCTGTCAGCAATACGTATTATAGGTTGGACAGTGATATATGCTATTCAAATTAATTGGTCAAGTTGCAAAGCCTGGCATAGGATTTTACTGCATGTCCCTCGAGGGCAGCAATATATCAAAATGTGAACAGTGGAAAAAAATGTTTTATAAATAAATAAATAAAAAAATAATAAAAAAAAATATATATATATATATATTTATTTATTTATTTATAAATTTATTTTTTATAATATACACAATATATATATATATTTATTTATTTATTTATAAATTTATTTTTATAATATACACAATATATATATATATATTTATTTATTTATTTATAAATTTATTTTTATAATATACACAATATATATATATATATTTATTTATTTATAAATCGATTTTTTAATAATATACACTATATATATATATATATATATATATTTATTTATAAATTTATTTTTTATAATATACACAATATATATATATATATATATTTATTTATTTATTTATAAATGTATTTTTTAATCATATACACAATATATATATATATATACACAGACACACATTTTCAGTATTCACTAGGGGTTATATTTTAATATATGTCCCTTGATAAACAAGTAGAAAATAAGTGTTATATATAATAATTAAAAAGGATTTTGAGCCATGCAGATGGCAAATTATTATAATTGAATCTTGAATTGTGCACCATTAATAGGTGTTTTCCCTTTCTTGTAACAAAGCAAATAATTGAATGCACCTCTAAAATTGATGCCTTTTTGTATGTGTGGCAAAAGTATGACATCATATGTGGGTGACCTCATCCTGTGCTAGAATGAAGCTGCAAGTACAGGTAGAGGCAGAGGTGTAATTAGGAAAAACAGGTGCCAAAATTGCCCCGCTTCCCCTCTGGTTCCTTTCAGACTGTCCTTTCCTTCTCTCCCCAGGATCCTTGGGCTTCCAGGCACAATGGGGGACCCTCATGAAGACCGCTCACAAGTCCGACATATGCCACCGACTACACATTTAGCTGTAGTCCACACAACATTTCTGCATGGAGATCCTGCACCATCCATCCATCTCAGACCACCATCTGGGGCCAATACAGCAATAATCCATCCTCCTTTAAATCTATTTAAAGAGATCGTCAAGTACCCCTTATATCAATTTCAAGTACCCACGGTTCAGAATCTCTATATAGACAGTAGCTCGATCAATCTATTAAGGAGTGATTTAGTTCTCCAGAGATCCATTTATTATTAAAATGAACTAAGGTACTGAAGAGACTCTGAGTTTAACTCTTTTGGTGCCTGACAGGTGTAAAGTTAATTAGGCAATTAAAGGTCTATAGATTTATATCCCTTAAAGCATTAAAATGTACTACAGAAGTAGAATTCTTTACCTATTGTAACTGGCAGGTTACGCTTATAATATATAGAATATTATTTAGAAACATAGAAACACAGAATGTGTTGGCAGATAAGAACCATTCGGTCCATCCAGTCTGACCAATGTTCTAAATACTTTTATTAGTCCCCAGTTCCCCGTCTTATATCTAGGATAGCCTTGTGCCTATCCCACGCATGCTTAAACTCCTTCACTGTGTTAACCTCTACCACATCTACTGGAAGACTATTCCATGCATCCACTACCCTCTCAGTAAAGTAATACTTTCATTAGTCCCTGGCCTTATCTTATATCTAGGATAGCCTTGTGCCTATCCCATGCATGCTTAAAATCCTTGACTGTTTATCTCTACCACTTCTGCTGGAAGGCTATTCCGTGCATCCACTACCCTCTCAGTAAAGTAATACTTTTATTAGTCCCTGGCCTTATCTTACATCTAGGATAGCCTTGTGTCTATCCCACGCATGCTTAAAATCCTTGACTGTGTTTACCTCTACCACTTCTGCTGGAAGGCTATTCCATACATCCACTACCCTCTCAGTAAAGTAATACTTCCTGATATTACTTTTAAATCGTTGCCTCTCTAATTTAAGACTCTGTCCTCTAACATAAAGAGGCAAATATATTTTAAGTGAAAAACTATTTTTGCTCCATTTGCAATGTACCAAGCTTTTAACTATTTTTTTACCTTTTTTATTAGCCCCTGCTAAAAGCTGGTGTAGTTTTCACATGCAAAGTAAGAATTATTTCTCACAAAATATTCTCAATCTTTCGTTAGCGTGCGCCAATATAATCCGCAATATATTAGCGCAACCAGAAAAATGAGCGCTAGATAAAAGTAAACCAAAGAGGAGAAAATTGGGGGAGAGAGGTGGGGTTTGTGCAAAATGTTACAAATATTCGCAAAATGCTCCTTACTACTTTTTTCCCCACTGCTCTTTTTTTAGTACATGACCCCCAAAAAATCAGATGACGCCAGCTAAAGACATGTTATTTCTTATATAGTGACAAGCCATAAAGCAAAATGTTACACTAAAATCATCTGCTTAGGTACCATATAATATGCTACAAATAGTACAAGACTAAAGAGACTACTACAATTACAGACCTATGCAAAAAAATAAGGGGTAGCATATGATCAATGTTTTGGCCAGTTCAAAGGTCCTGTCCATGTTTCCAGTGACACATTTTTGATAAAGAACCTGCAGAAAGAGCATGCAAAGTGCAGCCCGGCAGTAAGTATGATGGATATACGCACAGACACAATCCAATTAATTAATCAGGGTGGAGATCTCATAGAACCTACCATGATTAATTAATTGGATTGTGTCTGTGCGTATATCCATCCTACATACTGGCGGGCTGCAATTTGCTTAGTCTTTCTGCAGCATGTGGAACGAATATGTGTCCCTGGAAACATGGCCGATGTTGGCATCTATGCAGGACCGTCTCCAAAAATCCCTCATCTTACATAAAAATAAGGAGTCTTTAGTAGCATTTGATCAATGTTTTGGCCAGTTCACAGGGACATAGTTGCCAGCATCGGCCATGTTTCCAGTGACACATATTTGATAAAGAACCTGCAGAAAGAACATGCAAAGTGCAGCCCGGCAGTATGTAGGATGGATATACGCACAGACACAATCCAATTAATTAATCATGGTAGGTCCTATGAGATTTCCACCCTGATTAATTAATTGGATTGTGTCTGTGCGTATATCCATCCTACATACTGCCGGGCTGCACTTTGCATGATCTTTCTGCAGGTTATTTATCAAAAATTTGTCACTGGAAACATGGCTGATGTTGGCGACTATGCAGGACCGTTTCCAAAAATCCCTCATCTTACATAAAAAGGACAAACGAAAAGGGGGCATCATTTACAATGTTATTCCTTAATAGAAGAGCCTCTCTTTCTTGCACTTCTCTCATAATGATGTTATTTGTGATTCATTTAGCAATGTGTCTTTTAAATGCTGGGGGCTGCCATCTTCAGACAAGAAGTTCTCAAGAGAGTCTGGGCCTCTATTAACCTTAATGGTTTAATGTGTGTATATATATATATATATATATATATATATATATATAAAACCCTTCCAATTTTTCTCCCATTTAATTCAAAATTAAACCTCACCCATTTATCCCACACACTTTAAAGGGACTGTATCACCTAAACATTGATTTACAGTGCATGTAGAGAATAAAACATGATTGACAATGATCTATACATTGTGTTAGCAAAACTGCAAGCAAAGGCCTAAATTAGGAGAAAAATGTGTTTTACATGTGTTCTGTGGAGTCTCCTGCTTATGACATCACCTGTGGTCAAGCCACAGGTGATGTCATAAGCAGGGGACTCCACAGATCATTTTCAATAATTTTTTTATTCTCTACATTCACAGTAAAGGGAAGGTGAGTAGACAGCGCTTGGCAGTTAAACAGAGTAAGTGTCAATCAATATAAAAAAACCCAAAGATAGTAAATTAATATAAAATATATAAATTTAATAATATATAAAAACAAATGCAATATATAAATACATATAGAAAAAATATACACAAATATAAAAAAATGACAAATTGTTAAAAACAAGAAACAATGATATGTGCCTTTAAATACAAATCAACAGACACAGATACAAAGGTAACCACAGGCAGAGTGTCAAATTACTCACTTGCTGATTGGGTTAGCAAAATACCATGAATAGTACATGGATATAGAAACGTGCTGGTCAGTAAAGAAGGAAGAATTGAGAACCTGGCCAGGTAACTTCACTTTAACAAGAGGGACGCGTTTCGTTCGGGGAACTTCTTCAGCCTCTAAGCAAACAGACCAGCATCTTGATACTATCTTTGGGTTTTTTTATATTGATTGACACTTACTCTGTTTAACTGCCAAGCGCTGTCTACTCACCTTCCCATTCTGTTTCCCTTTACAGTGGCTTGCTCCACTGTTTTCTTATAAAGACTAGCAGCTTATTTTCTCAATGCGACTCATCTGTCCAATCCACTGAGATATTTCATTGTCAATATCCTCAATCAGTGTATCGCTGGGTTTGTATACATTTATAATAATTATTTAAAAATAATTTTTTTTTTTTTTTTTTTTTTTTTTTTTTTTTTGGTAAAGGGTTCACTTTGATTTCACATAATAGGCGCTGTGTATATCACATTTCCACAGTAAAAACACCGTTTAGGTGATACAGTCCCTAAAATGTTCTGCCTGGTCAGCATAGAAAATATAAAGACTATAAAATAACACCTCTGCACTATAAAACAATCCATACAAACCAGGGGCCATTAATCAACGAAACACAAGTAGTAACTTATTGATATAAAGAGTGGTGGACTATTCAAAAGTCTTTTGAAGGGTTCTCAATCGATGTCCGGGATGCCGAATGGACATGGCCTATTTTGGGTGAGGTGAAGCGGCATTGTGGGAGATTTTATGCCTCAAATACATCAATAGCTTAGATAACCCCTCCCTAGAAAACTGCTTGTTCACAGTGCCATTCACTACACACAGAGGGTAGCCAACAAGGACAAAACCCCAAAAACAGGACTGTCCAAGCAAATCCAGGACTGTTGGCAACTATGATAGCGTAGAAAGGAAGTTCCGTTTTCTTTTTTTTTATTGTATTTTCTGCTAGGTTTTCTTTTTGACTACATATGTGTACCCTTTCTCACATTAGTACTGCCTAGCATTGATGGGAGTTAAAGCCTGCGGAAAAACCTTCCTCTTCCAAAGTGTAAAAACCCTCCATTCCCCCTTCTGGAATCGTTTTATTTTTTTCTGTTGCTCTATTCTCCTAATTCGTGACTCTGATGGAACTGGGCAGGTGGCTGGATTGTCACACAGCTCCAGGTATGATTGATCAGCTTCTTGTTCAAGATGTCAATCACTGCCAGCTCCTCTGCACTTCCTAGGAGAAAACCCTTCTTGCTCGGACATGTCCCCAGCTCAGGGGGGCAACAGGGAGAGCAAAGCAGGGGAATCCTCTCACATCCTTTACAGTACTGGTAGAATTAACAATAAACACATAATACACAGGCTCTCAACACAGGGTGACCTTTACAAGTTTACTTATGTAACAAACTTACCACTCACTTAAAAGAATAATAATAAAGTATTTAACTAAGAATATTCTGCTTAGCCATCATGAGGGGTACTATTATCCAATGTAATGGTACAGGTGTGCCCTGCTATAATGCAGAGCAGAGGATCTTCAAACTCAAAACACAATCCCATTATAATGGGTTTACCTGCACTCCTTTTATCCATTTCAGAAAGAGCTGCATCAACCCTGCCAGGAATTGAACATGCAAGGTTAAACAAATTCTACCGATGGTGCATTAGCCCATTGAGTTATCTCACCAGCATAATTAACTCACACACACACTAACACACACACACATACACACACAATACACACTAACACACACACACTAACACACAAACACACACACTAACACACACACACTAACACACACACTTTCTATTATTTTATAGCAAGTTTTTTAATGAGCTTTTGTAGATGTGTAAAAGATTTTTCAAGGTAAAGTTAGAAGACGTGTCATCATATTTTATCATTTTACAATTTCATACCTCCCAGTTCGGCAGGGACTGTCGAGAGAGTCAGTGCTTGCGTAGTAGGCAGTCTCTGGTGTCTGCAGAATGATATCAGGAATGCAGGACTGTAGTTCCGAAAAGTGGGACACAGGGTCCAAATTAGGACTATCTGACCCAAAGTGGGACAGCTGGGAGGCTTGCAATACAATGCATGAATTAAACTCTCCAAAAGGGTTAAAATCTTTTGTGATTGCATTCTTTGTATTTTTTTTTTTTTATTATACAGATGTTTGTAATTAAAATATGTTACACGAGCCCAGCTTCTGCCTCTGCCACTTTTTTTTTTTACCAGCTTCAGCAGTGCGGCACAACCTTCTCAGCCATTTTTTTTCTTTTCAATCATCATGGGAACTCTAGCAGAGTATATATGTTGGCCGGGCGGATGGCTGGAGAGTGTAAAATTAGCTCACACAAATCAAGTACCCAATGTGTCTAGAGGAAAAACACAAAAAAAACTGTGCTCCCGCTGCTATCCGTACTGAAGTCCACCACTTCAAAAGCAGGATTAGAACCACAACACTATTCTCTTTAACAAAATAATATCTGATACTTTTTATGGTTGACCTCATCTAAGCCCATCGCATCGGCCCCCAAACTGTGGGGCACTGGACTGCACTGAGCACAAGTACTTAGAAGTTGGGAAAAAACTCCAACTGTTTGGATGGATTGAACCTTTTAAAAAAAGTATTTTCAAAGAGCATTTCTCCTTGTTTATACAGTATTCTCTTCCATTTAAACGTATTACAAACACAGACATTTACAGACTTTTCCCACATACACCGTGTTTATCGGATTGTTCTGTTTTATTAAAGTCATTTAAAATAAAAAAAAATTGCAAAATCACAAAAAATATAATTTGATTTTAGGCATGCAGGATTACAATGCCATTAATCTATCTATAATAAAGACACAGAGGCATGCAGGATTACAATGCCATTAATCTATCTATAATAAAGACACAGAGGCATGCTGGATTATAATGCCATGAATCTATCTATAATAAATACACAGAGGCATGCTGGATTATAATGCCATTAATCTATCTATAATAAAGACACAGAGGCATGCTGGATTATAATGCCATGAATCTATCTATAATAAATATACAGAGGCATGCTGGATTATAATGCCATTAATCTATCTATAATAAAGACACAGAGGCATGCAGGACGATAATGCCATTAATCTATCTATAATAAAGACACAGAGGCATGCTGGATTATAATGCCATGAATCTATCTATAATAAATATACAGAGGAATGCTGGATTATAATGCCATTAATCTGTCTATAATAAAGACACAGAGGCATGCAGGACTATAATGCCATTAATCTATCTATAATAAAGACACAGAGGCGTGCTGGATTAATATCCCATTAATCTATCTATAATAAAGATACAGAGGCATGCTGGATTATAATGCCATTTATCTATAATAAAGACACAGAGGCATGCAGGATTACAATGCCATTAATCTATCTATAATAAAGACACAGAGGCATGCAGGATTATAATGCCATGAATCTATCTATAATAAAGACACAGAGGCATGCTGGATTATAACACCATGAATCTATCTATAATAAAGACACAGAGGCATGCTGGATTATAATGCCATGAATCTATCTATAATAAATACACAGAGGCATGCTGGATTATAATGCCATTAATCTATCTATAATAAAGACACAGAGGCATGCAGGATTATAATGCCATTAATCTATCTATAATAAAGACACAGAGGCGTGCTGGATTAATATCCCATTAATCTATCTATAATAAAGACACAGAGGCGTGCTGGATTAATATCCCATTAATCTATCTATAATAAAGATACAGAGGCATGCTGGATTATAATGCCATGAATCTATCTATAATAAAGACACAGAGGCATGCTGGATTTTAATGCCATGAATCTATCTATAATAAAGACATAGAGGCATGCTGGATTAATATCCCATTAATCTATCTATAATAAATATGCAGAGGCATGCTGGATTATAATGGCCACGGTGTTTGTTAAAACACTGCAACAATTGTATTGTATATTTAATATTCAAACTAACAAATATAACCATATTAACATATCATTAAATTAGTAGACTGAACTGGCTAACTGAATTTTATACCTTAAAATTATGATATGCGGACCTTGAGAGTGCTGACATAGGCATAATATTGATCTTGCTGGGTGGCTACTCTCTGAATAGTGCACAGACTTTTTTTTACAGTGTGGTTTGATGCAGGAATTCTGCATAAATCACATTTTTAATATACTACACAAGCCCTCCCCTGCATCCTATCCTACAGGTACATCCAGCACTGAGTATGTATCCGTTTTCATTTAGTCACTTCCTCTGCTGCTCTGCTGGTGGAATAGAATGCATTGTGTGGAACCTAAGTAACCTTGCTCTTGTACTCATAGGATCCCTTAACAGTGCAACAAATTGTCTCATAATATCACTAGAGAAACAGGATCACTTGAATGGCATTATTCTCATTGGTTCCTGCAGCAAAAAAAAAAAAAGAAGAGGAAATGCAAAATGTGAAACATGCATTTTAAAGTACGTTGAAAGCAAATTAATATTCATTGACATTTGAAAGAACCATTTTGGGCACCAGACAGTCCCTTTAAAAACTGCCATGATCTCTGCCACACATGAGAAAAAAGTGTTCTAGTTTCTATTTAACAACAGGGCCAACCAAGTTTACATTGATCAATCCTCCCAATAATTAAACAGAACAAGCGTTAATTAAACAGAACATCCAACCATTAATTAACTGGCCCAATTCATAGAATTGGGCCAGTTATTCTGTGTAGATGAATTCATGGAGCCGTGTGAGGGTGGCACGATTTTCCTTCTCAACACAGTATGCTTAGCGATCAAGATAGAACTTGAACCATGTCTACACAATGTTCCCATCCGTCCGTGTAGCTAACAGCTGGGGCTAGTAGGTGGAGGAAGACCCCGCAGTCAAATCAATTTTGTTGCCCCAGCAAGACTCCAGAAATTCTGATGTTACCCAACAATTTTGTGTGAAGGGGCGCTACCATGATATTTTCCCTATTTTATTCCTGGACTCTGAAATGAATTAAACGACAAATGTAGTAAAAAATAAAAAAAAATAATACTTGTGCTTAAATCATACCCCCCTAACTTAAATCATACAGTAACAAATTTGGGAATGCATAATAGTTAAGTATCTCACTTTAAGCAGTGTTTTGTGCAGTCAACCATCTTGTTCCATGCAGGTGCTCGTCTGCGATTCTTTATCTCTTTGGCAATAATATTATTATTACATATGTAATTTCCCCAGTCCAGATCAATACAGGTTTATTGGAGTAACTTTACTGTGGCTGTACGGTATCCAACTAATCTGCTAGATGTGTTGAGAAGACCTTCTTCTATTGATCTGTCTGAAAACAATGGTGTTGGTTCCGTGAAGAGAAGAGTTGGGATATCGACGTTATCCTCCCTCACCACTCTTCCCTCGAGAGACTAAAGACATAGAATGGCGGCAGAGCAGGTGAAAACAGTTCAATTTTATCTAAATTTAAGAACCCTCTGGATTCTACCGCAGGGTATCTTTTATTATACTGAAATCCTGCGCTCGCGTCTAAGTGGAGACGCATACTTTTGGTAGGCAATCCCGCTGTCCAGCCGCGCTCTACCTTTGTCCCATTTTGTTTTTTTGTTGGCACAGAGAGGGACCGCGGGAATTACGAATTCAATCCTCAGTATAAATGTAAGTTTCTGATGTCTGGGACACTGGGGACAGGTTAGTGCTGTCAGCGTAAGTGACAGCCCTTACCGTGCATGCACGGTAGCACTGACACTCGAGTTCCCAAGCTCCTCCCCCGGATGTCCCGATTTGCCCGAGTTGCGATGTATGTTAAGCGGGATATTCACTAAAAGTTGAGTTGCAGGCAGGGGAGGGCGGGCAACTCTTGACCTCTCATTGATCGACACAAATAGACAGGCGAGACAGATACGGTGGTTTGGCCCCGAATGGATGCCTACCCAGTTCCCACTGTCCTTTATAGCCCCTTCTTTACCGTATATCCAGAAATGCAGAGGGGAGGGAAAGTCTGTGAAATTGTAAGGGATAGAAATAGTAAGGGGCCCCCCTCATACACAAGTGCATTGCTGTGGAGTCCGAGGAAGATGGCCTCAGCACTGGGGCATTTAGAATCGAAAATAAGTGCAGCCTTCACCCATTGGGGCAGGTTAGAAATCAGCCTAGGGCCCCTTCCCTTTGCCAGCCCTCACCTGGATACAAATGACTTGAGGTGAGATGAACCTTTAGCTATACAACTGTCCAGGGGCAAACCTGGTGAGTTTCCCCCGATAAGCAAACCCACCAGGTTTGTCAATGCATCATGTGTAGCTACACAGGTGAGATGGAATGTTCATTTCACCTCAACTCTCCTGCAACTCACCTTTCAGTGAGTATCCCTAAGCGTGTGTGTTTTTTTAAAGCTGATATTGGAGTTAGCTCTGTTGGTGTGAAGAGCAAAGATAGCTGGGGTGACATCACTGAAGCAATAAATTCTGGTGATAAAAGTCCATGCACTAATATCCGAGGGTCATGGTTCAGGAGTCTCATAATGTTTCCAGATCATTGAGCTTCATAATAAATGTACAGCATTTATCTCCTATATAAGTATGTTGTATAAGCCTCTCCTTTAATATCTCATGTACAATGCAATGATTTTTTTTTTATTTAGCTACATGGCGGATAAATCACTCTTATTCCTGTGAGCCGCTTAAAAAGTCTAAAATGCCCCAAGCTTGGGTCAAAGAAACATTCTCCTTCAGATAGACATATATATCCACTGCCCTCGTCCAACAAGCACAGTGGAGGTTTTTTTATCAGCGTAATTTATTCTGTCTAAACTATATAAAGACATTGCGTATTAGAATCTGGAGAATTATTATTGACTACCTTCATTAATCACACTAAACGACCTTGACGCAGTAGTTTCGGAGATGTGTAATTTTAGACCGCTCTGTAAGTGCAATAGGTTTACCTATATCTGCAGTGAATTTTCCGAAACATAGGTTTGTCACAATTAATGGAAAAATGTATATTTTTTTTTATTTTTTTTTAATGCATTCACCATATATTTTTTGATAATCCCAAAAAATAGCTGAAAAACACACACAAAAAATGATGGACACAGAATGTGATATTTTATGAATATTTTATATTTTTTTATTCTATGAATATTTATTTTTAGAAATTTATATTTTACATAATAAAAAATATATATTTGAGAGAAACATTTTAGTTAAGTATTTTTAACCTAAACATTGCTTGTTTGTTTGTAAAGTATTAAAATGTTTATATTTTTACAATAATAGTGTCTATTTAATAACAGGGTGAACTGTGATGAACTGCAAAAATCAGGTATTATTAGCGAAATTAGAAAATTTGGTATTTAGATGTTTTTCATTGTAGTTATTGCTAATGCCTGTGAACAAACCACAATTAAATTCATTTTTAAATTACCTAAATTAATGTTGAATTCTGTTAATCTAATCCACTTAGTAAGTCCTATTTATAGACATAAAATGTAAGTATTTGCATATAACTAAGCACCAATACTTGAATTTTCCGATTTAAGACTCACTCGAGAAATATTTGTATTTTAAAAAATACAATTCCAAATATTATCACTTTAGAAAACTACAAAAATATATATATTTTTTTGAAAATAATTTGACTACAATGGGTTAAGAATGAAAATTGCTCCAGTGAATACTTGGGCTCAGCTGGTTGGATTTACACTGTTAAGACAGAGATGAAGGCAATTGCAGCATAGGGGGAACATTAATTCAATTTCGGAATGGGATGGAATCAGTGGGTGAGAAGTATCTAATAGGAGCTTATCTCCATTGTCTGATCTGGAGCTATCAAGCTGTGACGAGGAGAGAAAATGGCAGAGGGGGGAATGCAAGCAGAAGAGTCCGGCTTAAAGAGAAGCTCTTTTCCAAGTAAACAGAATGTTAACCTTCCAAATTAAGAGTGTCTTCACGTACTATTCGAAAACTCTTGTATCTTAATGTAAAAACAGAAAATCCTTGTGTCTGTTTGCTTGTCTGAAGCAGGAACAACTCTTGAATCCTCTCTGGAATCAGGAAATTTGCACAGCTTATTCATGCTGGAATTTCTTGGTCAACACAACTATTTTCAGCTCTCTACATTGTTATTTTCCTGAATTAATGATGAAATTAAGTTTTGAGATTATTAAATTGTTATTTTTCTGAGAGACCAACAGAGTCTCTATTGGTCATTTGGCCAGGTCAACTAGACTGTAAGACACAAATCTGCTAGTGCTCAGTTTTACCCCTGCTTAAATATTTAATATTCAAATGAGTAAGGTGATTGTGCTTTTATCTCTGTACCCTCTCATCTGCTGGTATTGTTTACACATTTGGAATTGTGCTACAGTCGGGAGCCTGGGGAGTGCACAAATATTGCTTGTTTTTTTTTTTTGTATCCAATTGGCCAGGTTTTGGCCAACACGAAGAGAAAAGTTACAAGAGATGTCAATTTCTTTCTATTTAAGATGCTGATGGAGATTAATTTTGTGAATACTCGGTATCAGGCTGTACATAATGAATTAACATAGGTTGCTAACCTAACAGATGACAGCTATGGCCAACAGGTGGACTAGAGAGGACTTCTCATACATTGAGGTACTAACAAGATCGGACTGCCAGACAGAGAGGAGTGTATTAGCATTGCACAGTCAAGTTCAATAAATATTGAATTAGCAGAGCCTAGAATGCATTACATTTTGATAGTTAATGTAGGATATGGTATTAGAAGGGATAGATGAAATTAATATGTAATCATACATTACTTTGGAACTGGCACCTTGGTATAATGGATTCAATTTGAATAAGATAGATAGCTTACAGTGAGCGAACACAGAATATACTCAGCTCATTTGTGTCTGTGCATTAGGAAGGGATAAACATAGCATGGGTACATTTCACAGTTAATTTTTTATATGATAGATTAACAAAAGATCGTCAGTGTTGGTGTGATGCCCTCTAATCCGAAATATCTCATCAAGGAAGCCAAAAGGAAAGAAATAGGAAAAATATTTGGCCCTAGGTTTGAGGAGACCTGCTCATTAAAATTTTAAATTCTCTACGTTTCCAGGCAATTCTTTCTTTATTGAATAGAACCCTCTAGCTGCATGTAGAATGTGCGTTGCTGACATACATACACACGGTGCCAGGAATGCAAATGTGTGAAGAGAAGCACAGTCCTATCAGAACTGCACATTACAGAGGGCACGCATGTGATGCCATGTGGAGAGAATTCCGATAGTACATCATCCGGGAAGCTGTCATTTTTCCAGACTTCACCGTCGATGACGGTTTTCTATTTGCATAAAAAACAAAACAAATGTCCCATCAGCAATAAAGGGGAGATCTGTCAGCATAGATCATGTCACAGGTGTGATGAAGCAGTAACATTTACCTCCCCGACATTGTGAGACAGGCTTACTCCAACATTGCTGCTATTCCTTGGTTTACCTTATCACGTATGTACCGTATCGTCCCAATTATAGGCCGCACCCCTAATTTAACAACTGAATTTGCGGGAAAGCCTATAATTGCGGCCTATAATCAGGACAATTTGGTGGGGAGAAAAAAATATTCTCCAAGTGCGCAGATGGACCAGCCGGAGAGCCAGTGGCACTTTGCGCGGGCCAGTCCCGATTTGGGAGGTATGTCCCGCTGTCCCTCTCAGCTCTACCTCTGTCCCAAAAAGTGGGACAGAGGTACAGTGCGGCAGGACAGCGGGACATACCTCCCAAATCGGGACTGGCCCGCGCAAAGTGCCACTGGCTCTCCGGCTGGTCCATCTGCGCACTTGGAGAATATTTTTTTCTCCCCACCAAATTGTCCTGATTATAGGCCGCAATTATAGGCTTTCCCGCAAATTCAGTTGTTAAATTAGGGGTGCGGCCTATAATTGGGACTCCAGACTCCATCCCCCCCCCCCCCCCCCCCGGGGAGGTATGGGGTAGTTCAGTCCATCTTCTAATGCGGTACTCCAGGAACGAGAGTGCTGCACGTTATATGTTATATAGTCTTGATCGTTTCCACATAGTTTCTTGATACAGCATAAACAATGATTACACTGAGCTTGTAGAGGATAGAAAATGGTTTATACGTTTTCTTAGCAGAATTGCAAGCAAATGCACAGAGCAAGGCAAAAAAAATACGATTTAAATGTGTCTCGTGTTTATGACATCATCCTGTGGCATGATATGTAAATGATACTGCTTTCAAGGGGAAATGTGTCATTTGCATATCACGAAACAAGGTGATGTCATAAACACGAGACACCTTGAACTGCAGGTGATGGCAAATCTGCTAACACACGGGTCTTTATTCATGTAGGAGAGAACTGCAGGGAATTGACAAGATAATTTCACACCTAAGGCCAAAATAGCTGAGTTGAAATAATCCTCCCAGTCGCCTAAATCGACACGGGAATTTGAAACTCCTTCTCCAGTTGAATTGGATAATTTTTTCGACGCTGGGATTCATTGAGAAAAAAAAAAGTTCTAAAAGTTTGAGAAGATTCCATTGGTTTCCATGGAGACTGCATCACTTTTGGAACTTTTCCCCAAAACTGACCTTTATAAATAACTCTCATTGCCTAAAGAAGACACATTGCCTCCATCTGGATGACACACAGAAAACCCCCATCCGGCGCAATCATTTGTGCCATCCTGCATAGACAGCTGCCTTTACAATATGGCGCTGCCCTGCTGTGGGCAAGAGCTTCAGAAGCGGTCCGTCACCGCTTCCGTCACTCTGTTGCGGTTGCTAGTCTGCCTCTAGTGGCAGTCCGCAACATTACATCTAAAATGTCTACACCATTAGTTACGGATAAGATGTAGGTTTAGGTTGATAATAGGAGGTCAAAATGTCACTGTAGGCGGGAGAATTGTTAGGGGGAAAAAACACTACTGTAGGTTATTGCCCTATCAACTATTGGTATGTGCAGTAGCAGTGCAGATTTAAGTAACACTACTACCACACACCCAGGGTAGTACCAACACTCAACCTCCCAAGTCGGGCCCCCAGCTTCCTGTATTACCAAGGGAAGAAGGGTTGGGAGGTGTGTAAATGTACTGTATGTATTCTCTGTAAATAGCACTGTAACTATAGCATTAATTTGTCCTTGGAGACAATCCCTCTCCATCAAGTCTTTTAAAACGGGTGCCTCCAATCAGAGGCCTCCAATAGGCATACAGGAAGATATCAAATGCATGATGTCGGAGACAGCTGCATGTTTGGAATTTTCAAAATCCAGGAAGGGGGTGGCGCCTACCTATTTTTTGTTCTTCTCACACAAAACAATAGCTATAATAAAGCAACGTGCCGTGCCAAATGCATGGAGAAAAAAAATGTGTGTGGCCCTTTAACTGCCCTTTAAAGGTCAACAAGACTTTCTCTGACCTATCCTGCTACCTTCCCTGGAGAGAAAGCGGTTAACCGCTCCTTCCCTGGGCCTTTGTGGCGACGTGGGAAGCTGCAGGCCAGCCTCTCAGCAGCTGGATCTAAAAACAAATAGAATTTCATCCGCGTTCTCTGCCCCATTAGATGTTTTATTGCCCTGAAAGAAAATAAACAGAAAAGGAGAGAATGAAGCTCATCAAACTCCTCCACTCCCGCGTTTGATATACACCTCCTGTATATCACGGAGCCAGGCTCCGCTATCCGTGAAAGGTATGGCGCTGTCACCAGCGGGAGGTGAGTAATGGAGTTTATTCAGAAACAGCTCAGAATAATGAGGGTAGCTCGCGTTGCTGCAAAAAAATCAACTACGTACTAATGCATAACGCTGTGTATTTTTGGACTGCCCGGCAATCAATGAGTTAAGGCAAGAGTACCACTCAGTGCGCCATCTCGAATCCGCAATAAAGTCTAGGGAGTTTTCGTCCAACCAGATCCCTCGTTAAACCTTTGGTCTCGTTATATCACTTCCGAATTAACAGCCTATAAAATGAAGCTCTAACGTTTGAAACCAAAGCACGAAACATAGCACGTACGCATGGAACCAAGGAGAGGAGATCTGTGTCTTCCTTCCACACAGATCACCACGGGGGTTGCTGTCTTGCGGTCTAGCAGGATATGACGCATGCCACAGCAGGAGCCCATGGGAGAACATGGTGTGCAAATCTTGCAAAAGTAACTGCTAGTTGGGATGGGGATCTCGAAAATAAGTGTGTAGTTCAACGACACCGGATGTGGCCAATACCTGATGGGACAGTCTCCACTATTCCCGAATTTGTGTCTTGTAGAGAAATCAGCATTTTTTGTCAAACGAAGCCAGATGTGGCTCCCCAAGTTCTTTTTTCAATGAATCTCAACCTTCCTAAGAGCATCAAAGGATTCAATTGATCACATCAGTTCTAATAAATATAATGTCTCAAAGGGTTGGTTCCTCATTGCTGTAATCACCCATAGTTTCAATCATTTAATAAAGCCCTGTTAATGAAACAATTATTTACAAAGGCTTTATTAATATCTATCGTTGAAGGACATCATAAACTTGACTACGGCCAGGAGGACTACACTGCACACCCAGGCACCCTTTAGTAATGATGTGCTCCACCACAAAGGGTTTATACTTCATTTGGTTGAACATGATAGAGCAGTACTGTCCTAAAGTCAATATGGAACCTCAGTTGTGCTTCTGTTCTAATATCACTGCTGCTTATCACTGCTGCTTATCACTGCTGCTTATCACTGCTGCTAGGCTTGGTCCTAATGGATATCCAGTAGACATGTGCAAAATGGTTTATAGACTTTCGGTCTATAGAATAGCAATAGCATTACATGTATTCTATAAACCGAAAGTCTGTAAACCGAATGTCTTTCGGTTTATAGACTTTCGGTTTATGGAATGCATGTAATGCTATTGCTATTCTATAAACCGAAATAGAGTCCCCATTCATTGACCTATTCGTATGAATGGGGACTCTATTTCGGTTTATAGAATAGCAATAGCATTACATGCATTCCATAAACCGAAAGTCGTTCATTATGTCGGTTTATGGAATGTATGTAATGCTATTGGTATTCTATAAACCGACTCTATTTCGGCTTATAGAATGCCAATAGCACGAATGGACGAATGATTTTCGTTTATTAACCATTCGTTCATTCGGCTTTCGTTACTTTAGCATTTTCGTTATTCGTTTTTCGGACGAATGGACGAAAATGCTATTTTTGTCCGAAAACAAATGCACATGTCTAGTATCCAGCTACGGTCCGCACATCTAGAAACACTTTTAAGAATGAGAAAAAGAATGTCACAGATGTAGGTGTATAGGTACATATATGTGGATCTGACGAATGTATTTCTTTGATATAGAAGATGCTCAGTCTCCCAGTTATGCAGATTAGAAATGAATAGAGCAATGGAATTTATAAAACATTAACAATCGTTATTATCTCCTCCAGAATCAGGGTGAAGACCATTGGAGAGATCAAAACGTTGCATGGACAGAAAGATTGTTATCCTCTGAAATACGAGCATGTTTGCAGCCCACATGTCGTACTTAAGCAAAATCATTATTGAAAGTTAATTGAATCCCTTTAGGTCAACACGTCTGCTGACACAAGAAACCTTTACGAGATTAGCGGGTCAGTAAAACAGGTCAGACCTTATTTCTCTCTTGGGATATGTCTTGGACTCCCATATTTGGGATCTGTAGCGTTGTGGGATTCGCACTTCAGACTAGTTCTGACCTCATATCCATAGATGTAGACATCTGTCTCCGCAATTTGTCCTATATCCTGCCATTATTCCCAGCATGGAGACCAGGTTTTTCGCCAAATACAACTAGGGGTGCCACACAACTTTGGCAAGACGGCCAAACCATTGGTTTGAGGCCAATATTAAGTGTATGGATGCGATAGCGCTGCCAGTATTTTTTTTTTACAAGCAACGGTGGTAACTCCATTTTTAGAAACAGACCACTAAGGACTGCGTCTTGCCTTCCTACCTATCTAGCCAGTGACGAATGTGTATGTCAGGGCTCCAGTCCCTCAAGCCCATATTTTGGCACTTCAGCTGTGTGTATCATATTTCCCAGGATGCATCAACCATAAGCAGATTTGCCACTGATACTACACATCAAAAGCTAGCTGAGAATCACAGGACTCATTGTCATAGGTAGTGCATCTTTCTACCTGACTACATAGTACGTGTGGAGCCATATACACAGCACAAGAAAAACAACTCAAGAGAGAAAACCCCCAACCTATATCCAATCTCTAGGCAGCAGTGAGATTCGTAGACACTTATAAGAAATAAAGAAGACCCCTATGTTGGTGGGGGAAAAGAGGTAGCAGGGTTACGAACCCCTTTCTATACTATACTAAATTCTCAAGGGATCACAGTTCTGATGCTCTCAACATCGCTTCTATTTTATTTCATTTTTTTCTTATTTATTTATTTTTATCTCCCGTAGCCAGATGTTTGCCAAGGGAACAGATGTTTCGAGGAGAATGACTAAGACTCCGCTAGCAAACCAGCATTTATCATGAATAAAACACGATTAATCTTCTCCCAGTCAGAACGCCAGCGAAGATGCTGAAGGGAAAAAAAAAAAAAAGAAGAAGAAACGTATATTCTAAGCACAGTACCATTTCTTGTACACTGCAGAGAGCATGCATAAAACACTCTGCACGCTTCCAAACCTGCAAGGATTAAGGGGGAATTACTGGGCCAAGGACAAACAAGCAAATTGCAAAGCAGCAGAGTGTGATCCCACGCATGGCTTTTAGGGAAGTCCTCTCCTCTAATGTAATGGCTTTTAAGACCTACTCACTGCAGTATACAACAGTAATGAGCATCTTTTGGCCTAACATCCAGCCTAATGGCCTCCCTGCCAATAATACTTTGTGTAGTGCTTTTTTGTGAGTCTTAGGGGGTCATGTACTAAACAAGTGCAGTGGGAATAAAAAGTAGGTAAAACATGAGTAAGGAGCAATTTGCGGCTATTTGTAACATTTTGCGCTTTTTTTTTTTCCTGATTTGCTTCTCTCACGTTTATTTTTATTTGGCGCGCATTTTTCCGGTTGCCCTAAAAAAATGGCGATTAGATTTGCGCACGCTAAAGAGTTTTTGCGAATATTTTGTGAAAAATAATTCTTATTTGCGTGTGAAAATTACACCAGCTTTTAGCGAGCGCTATCAAAAGAGGTAGGAAAAATATTTGCAAAATGACCTGTTTTTATTCGCAATTTGCTCGTGTGTACTATTGAAGTGCTAAGTGTTTAGTACACTGCAATAGGAGCAAAGCGCAAAAATAGTTTTGCACATAAAAAATATTTGCGTTTTTTTAGTACATGCCCATCTATATTGCAGTACTTGTTACTGTGTAATATGCATATTGTAGCTAACATTTCACCCAAAATGTATTCTGTCTAAAATAAACTTTTACGCATTCTTTATCAATTGTAGCATAAACACCTGTGTAGATCAATAATCCAAAAGGCCCAATGATGTTTGTAAAGTGAATACAGCTATGGACCCCTTTGCTCGCTGGTTTCGAATGTCATCATCTGCAACTAAACACTGTTGTCCAGAGAGTCCAGATCATCTGCTTGTGGCCATTTAAAGGCATATTGGAGGCAGGTAACATGTCCTGTAAAGGTCCATGGTCTATCATAAAGTCTCATAGATATTCTCCACCGGTATTGTTCGCCACAATCTCAGACCTAGACTCACCAAACTGTCAGAGTAGGAATGACAATGTGCCGCTACCAGTGGGGCAGTCGTTATTTTAGAAACGTTTCCTAATGGTGAAAAATAAGATTAAATATTTGATTTTGGCTATTGTGTGCATTTGCAGTTTTAAATCAGTGTTCAGCCAGTGTATGCCATTACTGGCCAATCTGTACCCTTTGGAGCTATCATAGTCCTGGATTTGACAGGCACACCTTTTAGTGTCCTGGCATGGCTGCCACCTGTGCACAGCGCATGCACTGTCCACAATCTGCTCCCCACCCCCATTTAATCTACCCATGTCTACAAGATGACCCCGTACCTTTCTGCCTCCTCACAATCAGGTCCTACAAACCAGTCTCAGACCGGGATAAGCAAAGTGTCCGTGGCATGGTCTGTGAATATCATCCTTCACAAACAAAGACCAGGACCATGAACCAAATATCCTATTAATAAATACATTTTACTCTTCCTAACTATATAACTGCCATCCGATGCTGCACAGTTTAGTATTAGTGACAGTGGTGTATCTTGGTTTTGTGCTGCCCTAGGCAGACAAAATTTGGGCACCACCTTCTACCCACGATGCACACCCACGACATGACCAATAACCCACGTTGCACACCAAGGACATGCCCCTGCCCGCACTATTTAATCTACCCATGTCTACAAGATGACCCCGTACCTTTCTGCCTCCCCCCCATCAGGTCCTACAACCCAGTCTCAGACCGGGATAAGCAAAGTGTCCGTGGCATGGTCTGTGAATATCCACAGAACATCATCCTTCACAAAGACCAGCACCATAAACCAAATATCTAATTAATAAATAAATCAAGTGGATTTTACTCTTCCTAACTATATAACTGCCATACGATGCTGCACAGTTTACTATTAGTGATGCTACATTTCTTTGTTGCAGGTAAAGAGCAAAGCTTCCATAAGTGGACAATCTATTACACATCTCACATTGTGACCTTGAGAAAAACACTCTAATTTCCTGTGATTTCTGGACCAAAACATACTTTGGATGCTGATTGCTGTTATTGCTTCACCTGCCGAGTAACAGAATTAAATGATTTTATTTTTAGAGAAGCACGAGGACATATCCAGTAGCCCTCCTCCTGGATGGTTTTCTTTAGAAGGCAGTGTTTATCTTTTTTTTCGGCTTTGATTTCTGACGATAATGGGGACATTTACTAAAGAGTGGAATACTGGAGAGATACACGGGAGGTTATGTATGAATTTGTAGCAATAATTCTTATGGGTCTATTTACTAAACATTTCAAGAGGGGCAATGATTTAAAAGTAATATCAGGAAGTATTACTTTACTGAGAGGGTAGTGGATGTATGGAATAGCCTTCCAGCGGAAGTGGTAGAGGTAAACACAGTGAAGGAGTTTAAGCATGCGTGGGATAGGTATAAGGCTATCCTAGATATAAGATAAGGCCAGGGACTAATGAAAGTATTACTTTACTGAGAGGGTAGTGGATGCATGGGATAGTCTTCCAGTAGAAGTGGTAGAGGTTAATACAGTGAAGGAGTTTAAGCATGCGTGGGATAGGCACAAGGCTATTCTAGATATAAGATAAGGCCAGGGACTAATGAAAGTATTACTTTACTAAGAGGGTAGTGGATGTATGGAATAGCCTTCCAGCAGAAGTGGTAGAGGTTAATACAGTGAAGGAGTTTAAGCATGCGTGGGATAGGCACAAGGCTATCCTAGCTATAAGATAGGTAACTGGGGACTAATAAAAGTATTTAGAAAATTGGGCAGACTAGATGGGCCGAATGGTTCTTATCTGCCAACACATTCTATGTTTCTATCACAAGGAGGTCGACTTTGGAAGTCAAATTTGGCACCTGAGTTTGACTTAGGAAAAAAAAAAAAAATAGGTTTGAATCTTCCCCACTGAAAGTAATGATCAAAGCTATTATTGAAACTAAGTCAAACTCAGGTGCGATCAAGTCGATCTCCAAAGCTGACCAATTTTAGTGAATAGACCGAGTGAGAGCTGTAGGCTTGAGTATGACTAATTCCCCATAGCTCTGGCTGACATAGGGCCAACCTAATCTATAAAACTAAATAATTAGAAGATAAAAAGCACCTGAAAGTCTAGGAAACTATTTTCCAAATGTAACACGTTTGCCTTCTTTTGGGTCAAAAGCTGGAATGATAGGTAGAAGGGTTGAACTTGATGGACTTGTGTCTTTTTTTCAACCTAAATTACTATGTTACTATGTAACATTAGTGGAATTTCAAACTTTAGACCAAAGTAGCCGAGTTGGAAAAATTCTCCAATGCAGCTGAATGGATGAATTTTTACAACTCGGCTACTTTGGCCATAAAGTTTGAAATTCCCATCTCATTTCCCTGCAATTCTATCTTTATCGAGTAGACCCAATAGTGTTTGTTATTACCGTATAAGAACATCCCGGAAGAGGACATTAATCGGATTTGATATTACAAGCAGACTAGATAGACCAGGTGGTTCATCCATTCCAGTCTTTGCTCCTATGTGATGTAGAAAGATAATGGCCCCATTCAAGAGAAGAATATAGAGATTTCCAAGGATGTAATCTTAACAAAAGTAGCACATCTTTTGTAATGCTACCTATAGTGCCATCTAATCATAATAAGTAGCTGTCCATTATGTGTGAATAACATGCCTTATAAATAATGGAAACCGCGTGCAAATAATAGCGGTTGCATCCAAAAAGCGCACGGCTTACAATCCGCGACTGGCGAAACAATATTTATTCAAGATTTGGAAGGTTGAGCGTTTGTTATTTGCAAACATTCCTTGATCCTACTAAATAAACATGAAGCGTCTGTACCGTTAGCCGTAGTTTTATGATATGGAAAGAGCGTACGATGTATTAATGCAATCAATTAGGCAATCAGGGTAGGTGCCAACAACTAACGCTGAATATGCATCGCTGGGTAATTACAGAAATTATTATTGTGGTAGCGGCTGTCCCAGCTACGGCCACCGGGATCAAGCTTTCCAGGTCGTCGTCGGATTCTAGCCGGTTACGCGAAAGTAATCAACGTTCTAAGAATAGTCAACAAACCCCACGGGAAATCTTTTTTTTTTTTCTGGATTAACAGATTTAATGTGAAAGGTCGGACAGGTAGGATTATACCTATGTCTCCTAGTTCCCTGAGGTTAAGGTACCTTTGCCCTTTTACCATCAGGAATACATAACCCAGGAAAGAGAGATAGGAGAGGAAATATATGGAAGCCTCTCCAAAATATTCAAGGACACAGCCCATTACTGTCTGGTGCCTGCACTGCAGGGTAAAAAAAATGAATACCACTGTTGTAGAGAAAGTTGCCAAACTGGGTGGAGAGCCATGCTGTGCCTCTCGTTTTATGTGGAGACCAAAGTTAGGCCCTAACACATCCATGATGAACCTTTGGGATAGACAATTTAATCATGTTCTATGGACCTTTACAGACAGTGGTGTCCTTGTATCTTGCCTATCCGTGGTAGACATACTTAGCCAGCATGCCCATGACGATGTTCAAAAACAGAGGAAAAGTAGAGATTCCCAGGAAATTTGTGGTATGGGACTCGCATCTCACAGTCATGCTTCTGCCAATCTTACTGGACCCTCGGCATCCAGGCTAATTGCAAATGGACTTATTGCCCAGAAGTTAGAGAAACTCTACTTAACCCTGTTTAACCAAAACATCAAGATTTGTAAGATCTCAGAACTATCTCAGAACTGGTAGAGTTCTTCTATGTCTGTCTACAAGGGTCAGTTTTATGGTTAGAAAAGCATTGCACTCTAGATCCACTGGGACTCTCTTCCAAGTAGTGGATTTTCAATAGAGCCAGGGATCACTTGTCTTAGCTAATGTACACATTCTATATTTGTGCTCAGGTGAAGGGAGAGAGCTAACCTGTTTCTAATTGGTGGAATATTGAATGATACATAAAACAATAGGTCACCAATATATAGTACATAGCATTTAAAAAGGAATTATCACACTTGGGGTTAATAATTGCTCTTCAACCATAAGGTGTGTGAAAATTGTAATTTCTCTTTTTTTTTTTTTTTCCAGCATCATTTTCTCCTCCTTCCCTGGCCTCTACGGGGCAATCAAAAGGGTTATTCTATTACATATGCTGTTACATGCGATTGATTTTCTGTGCTGTGATTGCTAGGAGCCCTGGTGGGGAACATACAATCAATGAATCCTTCATTACCTGTGATGATATGCAGTAACCATTCCCAACCTTAGCTATGCAACAGACCAGCGATGTACTTTGAGGATGAATGAAGTGTAAAAATGCCAGCAAGTGCAAAACAGTTACAGATTACCACTGGATCTCATCAGCCGGATTATTATCAGGTACACGCCCCCCTTCCCCAATTCTCTGTCTCCTCCGTGGGGACCAGAGTGTCTTCCAGTATGCTGCATATAAGACTAGCAGGGTTAATCTCTTGCAGAATAGAAACGTGTGCTAAGAGCTTTGTATAAACACTAACTCTAGATGAGGCACATGTGCTAAGGTTTCACTAAATCAAGGTGTACACGGGTATAGTGTTTCTGGCTTCGGAGGTCTCTGACTTTTATGCACCTTCTGTAAAATCAGCATGAAGGTGCAAGTTCTATCCCCAAGACTCACATTTATTATGAATATAAACACCATGTATATTCTGCATGAAGAAAATACAAAATACATTGTATTGCAAGCAAATGCATAGATTAAAAGAAAGATTGTTTCTGTGTGTCTGTGATGTCTTCTGTTTATGACACCGACCTTGTGGCCCCATAGGGTCTAGGACTCTTCTTCGCCGCATCTTCATCGCGGACAGTTCAGCGCGGCAGTTAGAACGCTGAACTGTCAGCAATGAAGTATAACGCGGCCGCTTCATCGCGGACGTGGCTATGTAAGAGCTGACAGTTCAGCGCTGAACTGTCAGCTGTTACAAATGTACAAGTAAAGAAAATAACCCCCCCTAATAAATTATTCCCCCCCTAAAGTGCCCCCCAAACCCCAATACTAAAATGAACCCCAATACTAAAATTAACCCATAAAACCCCAATACTACAATTAACCCCTGAACCCTAATACTAACCCCGACCCCTAATACCAACCCCCTAAACCCTAATACTAACCCCCGAACCCTAATACTAACCCCCTAAACCCTAATACTAACCCCCGAACCCTAATACCAACCCCCTAAACCCTAATACTAACTCCCGAACCCTAATACTAAAATTCACCCCTAAACCCTAATACTAACCCCCTAACCCTAATACTAACCCCCGAACCCATAATAACCCCCTAAATCCTAATACTAACCCCCGAACCCCAATACTAAAATTAACCCCCTAAACCCTAATACTAAAATTAACCCAGTACCCTAAAAACTAATTCTATCCCCTAAACCCTAATTCTAACCACCCTTACTAAAATTCGCACAATTCGCTTATGGATCAAAAGGTGGTGTCATCAACATAGATACATTTACATATGTTATTTCTTAATCCCTTTACCATGCAAACAGCAAAGAACTGAACTGTTGTACTCAGGGTTATCCCTGTCAGAAGAAAAGCTAAAAGAACCAGAGCACCATTAATCCATTGGCTTGATCGAATAAACCCAATACTCTTTGCTGGTAACTGATGACTCGGTCTCTTAATCTAAAAAATGTAGCCTTATAATATATTTGGAATACCAGGGACAGGCCATAATACCAGGGTTGAGAAGAAACCTTAGTAACAGGGGAAAAACCCTGGTAATCAGATATACATGGGCCCTGCAGGTGTGAATAGGAGAGTAAAATCCCCTTAATGCATTGATGATATTATTTATCATTGCCACAAACTATGCCAGCATCTATTTATTCTAGACTACTAGTGACCCAGTAGAGTAGCAGACACCACCTTTGTATGGCTTCTCTCTCCAGTTTCAGAAAGCAATAGTTCATATTGCGCTACATCATTAGCGTCTGGGGGAATCCCAAGATTCCACATGGGGGGGGGGGGGGAATGACTTGATGGTAGGCAATTAGTTGGGACAAGAGCTTGAGTCGTGTTTTGTCATGTAGGATAACGGAGGAAGAGCCTCTTGGCAATGAGAGACTGATCTTCAAAAGTGCTAGAGACAGACGGAAGAGTAGATTTTTTTTCTTTGGTTTTTGGCAGAGCTGTAATGAAGTCAACCACCACTTTCTCGACGGCATCGTCAGTGTAGTCTAGAGGGCGGAAGACAGGCTGCGAGTAATTAAGCAGAGTAGTCTGAAGATAAAGCATGAAGCAGACAGTGCTCCACGAATGTATCGAGAAGCCTAGAGGCTATCGTTAGCGAGCAGGCTGCAAGACTGTTAATTAGTCCTCCATTGTCCCAAACCACCACCGACATAACAAGGGTTGTCCATGCAGAGGTTTAGAAGGACGGCATCAGCCGTCGTAAAAGAAATGGCCATCCTCGGCCCATATGCTGAAGAATGCCTGGCTCGTGACGGTTCACACATCAGCAACGTCTCTTTGGTATATGTCTGATCTGCTTACATTACATATACAAAGTGAATCGAATGAAGCATCTAGGACAGCAGCTCGCGGCCAGTTCACCGCGGCAGCAAGACCGCTGAAAGCGCGGCTGCATCACGCTGAACTGTCAGCTGCAAATACGAACCCTCTATAATAAATGAACTCTTACCCATTTTTACCCCAAAAGTACCCTCTAAACCCAAACTCTAACCCTGAGTGTCCAACTAATCCTAACACTGACCTTGAGTCCGATGGCCAATAATAACCCTAATACTAGCTACTAACCCCTAATACTAACAGTAAAACTAACCCCTAACACCATAATAGTAACCCTAGATGCCTAATGCTAAGCCCTGTCATAGCTTCGCTATTTATTTATTTTCTTACATTGTGGCATTATTATTTATAGCATAACAAATGAGCTATGTGTCACCACCAAGTTCTACATGTTTCCAGGGACACATATTTGTTCCACATGGTGCAGAAAGAGCATGCAAAGTGCAGCCCGGCAAAATGTAGGATGCATATATGCATAGACACACTCCAGTTAATTCATCATGGTAAGTCCAATGAGATCTCCACCCTGATTAATTAATTGGATTGTGGCAGTGCGTATATCCATCCTACATACTGCCGGGATGCACTTTGCATGCTCTTTCTGCAGCATGTGGAGCAAATATGTGTCCCTGGAAATAGGGCCAATGATGGCAACTATGGGAATCTGCAACCATTTGGCAAACGGTAGTGTATAGGTTGTGTGTAGGAGGAAGCAGAATTCCAAGTGCAAAAAAGTTTCAAGATGTATAAACAGGTACAATCGCTGTTATACATAAGATCTTTTTTTTTTACTTCCAACACTTTTCCATCCCTTCTATTGTGTCCGATGCAGGCAGACAGAGAGCTCTACGCTCTTCTATACAGAGAAAGGCGTTTGTTCCAGTCCATTATACACAATGTACTGTAGCAAAAGGGGACATCAATTCATTAGATTACATTCTGGAGTGATAGACGTCTGTTTCAAGCCATTATATTTAATGTATCAAAACAGAGGTGTCAGCTGGCTTTGGGAGTTATGACGTAACCAAAAAATGACTACCCAATCGATCATTATAAAGAAACCTATGTATAACTCTTGGCAAGTTTAAGTCTGTGATTATCAGGTCACAGGGATAATACGGTATCATTTGATGTACGTTACTGTAATATATGACCAGTGTAAATGAACAATATATATATATATATATATATACACACGCATTAAATATCTAATTAAATCCTCAACCAGTGGTGAGAGTAGCCCACAAAGCTTATCAAAAGACTATAACCTGACGTATTGGCGAGTATTGCATTTTCTCTTATTCCATGGGATGGGTCCATGGGGAAAAAAAAGAAAAAGACAAAAAATTGTGTAATACATGCAATTAGTGTGGTATTAATGTGTATTATGAGCTTTAAGAAAATCAGGAGCCTGGGGTAATGCGCATGTGTTCCTTGGTCATCCAACATACCTCCAATAAAAAACTGGTGGTCAATTAATTAATTTTATGCACACCATTACATCCTTTTTTGTATATATATATATATATATATATATATATGTGTGTGTGTGTGTGTGCTGTATAAATGCCCATAGATATCGGTTTCACATACCAGGCTTGGCTCTTTTCTCATCATTTCTTAAAACAACATATAACATGGATTGACATGGCGTGAGATCATCATGGCTGTGCCACTACACGTATGTTCAAAGTAATATCTGGGTAGTGTTTGATGGAATATGACCTATAGTAATTTTGAAGGACAAGTCGGCCTTGAAAAAGAACCTTCTTTCTATTGCATATTAAAATTATGTTTTTTTTTTTTTAAAAGGCAAATATTCTAATTATGCTTATAATATCACTTTGCAAACTTCTACTGATCCTCTCACTCGGCTACCCAGCACTTGGCTGGATCCTGGGAGGAAAAAAATTAAACATGTAACATTTTGCAACAAACAACAATCAAAGTATCCCAAATGATAACTATATCGCCATGAATGCATACATATATTGCAAAGCTTCCTGTACAATGCACACATTTTCAGTTTTTTTTCTAACCAGGTGTACAGATAGAGACTGTTTTTTACCTTCAGGTTATAGGACATATTGTTACAAGTGAACCAATAAATCAATCAAATAGATAGGAGCTACCTTGAATAAATGAGTTGATTCCAAACATTTCATGTCTCCATCTCATAAAAATGGCAGACAATACAGCGGTATACTTTGATGCGGAGAGTAGGTGGAGTTAAGGTAACATCTTTTTTGTTTAATCAAAAGAAAACAGTAGACTTTGAAAGACTGTAGTTGAGAGGGATGGAAAGGGAAGCCCAGAGAGGCCAAGTATTTTTTTTATATTTTTCTGACTTGTTTACTCAGGATAACAACTTGTTATCTCAAGAAAGCAAGTCAGAAAAATATTCAAAATACAAATCTGAGCTTCCGCACTTTATCTCTATGTGAAATTTACAAAATGTTCTTTCATATTAGAAACTACTGTATCGGACTTTGGCTACAACTAAAATATGAAATCCGCAGATCTCACTGACCTTTTCTAAACAACTGTTTTTACCCCATTTTTATGTTTAACGAGGCAATTACATGCCTGGCCATCTGTCCAAACGAGTGGGTAAAATATCACCTTTTTTTTTAAAATTAAATCCACAATATTCAATAAAGACTTATTTTGCACGTTGCTCTTTTGAGTATTCCTACCCCTGTGTGGTATTTGACAGCTATAACCAGGATCTGATTTCTTGTGAAGACTGAAATATACATAAGCCTCTGATATTTGCACTGCACAGTATGAATGCTGTCATTTGCTATGGTGCTTGCTCCCAAACTGTCACTAATACATTCATTGTCACTAAATATTTATTCCCTCTGTGCTGCTCTCTCTCACGTAGACTTGAATCAGGCGCACCTTTCATCCAGATAAAATAACAGGTATCAAGGAAAAACCAATGCTGATATTTTTGGTAGAATTTAATCCTTTAGCTGTATTTTTGTTACTTAAGTCATGTTTTTGGTTCCAATTTGTCATCTTACAAACGTCTTCGTGGTCCTACGCTGCCTTTGTCAGTCATCTCGTACGGAGTAGTGTTGAGTTCGTACTGAACTTTACGGTTTTTGGACCCCAGACCCGAAAACACGGACATTCCACTGTATGTTCGTGTTGGAGTTCGGGGTTCGGTGATTACATTGTATGTAATGCTATTGGCTTTCTATAAACCGAAATAGAGTCCCCATTCATAAGAATTTCTTATGAATGGGGACTCTATTTCGGTTTATAGAAAGCCAATAGCATTACATGTATTCCATAAACCGAAAGTCTATAAACCGAAAGACATTCGGTTTATAGACTTTCGGTTTATGGAATACATGTAATGCTATTGCTATTCTATAAACCAAAAGTCTATAAACCGAATGGACTCAGGGGCCAATTCTTGTACTTTGGAATCTGCTGTAGGACTGGGATTTGGCAGCTGATTGTCAGGCCAATGAGGTACTACTCACAAATAGGGAGGATTGTGGTAGGAACCATCCCACTCTAGTTCTGCTCACTGCCCACTTTTTTTGGAAGAGAAAGACAATTAATTACACCATCAATCTTGGAGAAGGTTATAGTACAGAGCAGTCCCCTTAATGACCACAGAAGAAAAAGG
The DNA here is from genome assembly GCA_036172795.1 of Pelodytes ibericus. Lineage (NCBI taxonomy): Eukaryota > Metazoa > Chordata > Amphibia > Anura > Pelodytidae > Pelodytes > Pelodytes ibericus. The sequence continues at coordinate 13,871,545 of CM069858.1, read as the reverse complement.
GTGAAGGAGATGTGTAAGCCATCAAACAGCCAATATTACCAGGTTTGACCATCACTGATGTGATGGACAAGTCAATGGCAAGCTAGATCTGTCTCTCTGGACATTTCTCATACCCCCAAGCACTTACTGGCACAGTACATGAACCTCGATTCACACATACGCTAACATTTATTTATATAGCCCCAACAATTTACATAGTGCTTGGTACAGGACATAGAAGGGAACTGCAAACGACTTTAGACGAACAGAGACAGACTGATCCATGAGGGAAACGCATCAGGGGAATCATTTGATTGACACCAAAGGCACAGATCTCCACCTTGAGATGTTGTGTTGCTAGTGGTTGCAAAGGTGCGCTTTAAGAAGACTTATTTCAATAATCCTTAGCATATAGGAGTCAAACTATAAAATACTCCAGCCGGAATATTCAAGATATGGAATTCAGTTCTAATTGTGGGGCTTGTCAATGCATTCTAGAGCCCCTGGCCACTCCGTCGTACAATAACACCATGAGATTCTATCATCATCTAAGTTCTAAATTATCTCATTCCCTGTTTACTACAAAGTGGGAATCTGGTGAGATATTTTCTAAGACCAAGAAGAAGAGACTGTCAGCAAGTCTAGAGAAAATGGATGATCAGTGCTGTAGACCTCTCACCCCACGCATACACTATATCTAGAAAGTCATTTGTAGGAACTTCCAGAGTCCGTGACCTGTTTGTCTCAGCATGCAGTCATCGGAGAGCAATGCATTAGCCAGGGAGCCAAAGATTATTTATAATAAAAGATCATAATTTACGAGTGTGGAGAGCCGACATGTTTACAATCAGTGCGACCTCTGACCTGCTGAGCTTACAATCTAATCTTTCAATATCCCAGGTTCAGGCAGTTCACGTGAATTATTAGGTGGTCCTGCTGGAATCGGAAAATACTGATCTAAAGCAATTTACAGTAAATCAACTCAAATTATCAGTTGGGTTGTTTGTTTGTTTTTCTTAGCAAAATTCTCTAGAATGTGCAGTATTTTACATATTGGTAAAAACAAAAAAAGAAAATATTTCTTAGGAATATAATAGTGAGCTTGTGCAGGTCAAGATTGATCATTGGCAAAAAGCGGGCAGCTATCTCAAGGGGGTTGACCAATTCTTTATTAATAATTACACATTCCAGGCAAACATAAGATCGATGTATAATAAAGCAATGGAGGCTATGTATAAAACAGACGTATGTGGACATAGCCATAAAAAGTTGCGAATTTATGCTATATCCAACGGTTCAGTCACATTATTTATTTTATGGGAGAGCTAATCAGCTGTGGAATGAGACTTCGGGGAGACCTCTGCTTATGGCATGCCGTAGGAGTGCTTCCCTGTAGTATACATTTGTTTATAAACATCCTACAATTAATGTCGGAGATCTGGTCAGCGGATGTGGGGGGAAAAAAATGACGCTTACCTTTAAAACCGATGAAGCGTAAGTGTCACTCCTAAAATCACCATCTCATCATGGGTCGTTCCGCGGGGGGGAGCGCAGACACTAAAAAAAATAATAAAAAAAAAAAGGCATTAAATAAAAGTAGGAAAAAGCAGGAAAAACTACAAAAAAAAGTCACATGTGTTGGCCTTATTTTATTAACTTGATATCATATAGAACAATCTGTGTGGGGTGTTCGACTCCTAGAGACATACACTCTTCCTTACACCGGTAATTTAAACTGTGGGTGAAAAAAAAAAAAATGACCCAGCTAGAACCCAGAGTGGAAAAAGCAGTTACTAAGGTGCTATATAATGATGATTTTTCTATTTTAATTTTTTAATGATAGTTTGAATGGTCATCTTCAATATTTATTAAGTATTAAGAAGACAGAACCGATGGTTTGGAGAGCAGTCTGGGTCCAGCTGGACTTAGAGAGGTTAATACATATTCCTTCCTGATCTCCCCTTTGAGAGCCATCTATCTCAGGCCAAGCTGCTGAAAAATAGCCCTTATCCCACCCCACAGAAGGAGGTCAAGGGGAGCTGAGGCCAGTGGCTGGTCTCCTGTGTGAGCAGGTGATGAATGGACGTCTACCGCAAAATGAAGGATGTTCGGAAGGTTAGTTATACAGATTAGAGGGCAGTCGTCCACAGCCAACACATACACTGGCTGGAAAGCAGCTTTGTCTAAACCTTTACAAAGAGGACACAACATTTTAGGTAAGGGTGGGGGTAGAGGTGATGAAAAATACCTAAAATTCAGCGGGTGGCAGAGGTATTCTCAAACACAAATCTGCACACACCAAACAATTTGACATAGGGGGTCATGTACTAAACAAGTGCAGTGGGGGAAAAAAGTAGGTAAAACATGAGTAAGGAGCAATTTGCGACTATTTGTAACATTTTGCGCTTTTTTTTCCCTGATTTGCGCCTCTTCCGTTTATTTTTATTTAGCGTGCATTTTTCCGGTTGCGCTACTAAATTGCGATTATATTTGCGCCACGCTTAAGAGCTTTGCAAATATTTTGTAAAAAATAATTCTTATTTGCGTGTGAAAATTACACCAGCTTTTAGCGAGTGCTATCAAAAGAGGTAGGAAAAATATTCACAAAACTGCCTGTTTTTATTCGCAATTTTGCCCGTTTTTATTTGGAATTTGTTTGTATGTACTATTGGAGTGTTAAATGTTTAGTACATTGCAATAGGAGCAAAGCGCAAAAATAGATTTGCACATAAAATATACCGTATTTGCTCGATTATAAGACGACCCTGATTATAAGACGACCCCCCAAACTTTGGATATTCCATTAGGAAAAAAACTAAAAGCCTGAATATAAGACTACCCTATAGGAAAAAAAGTTCAACATGTATATATTAACATGTAAATTGCTTTTTTAATAAAAAATTATGAAAAAATGCATTTCTTGGTTTTATTTCCTTTTCCTTTTATGTGCCAATGCTGCCTTTCTCTTTCCCTTGCCCCCAGCTTTGTCTCTCTCCCCCCCCCGTTAGTGTTGTCTCTCTCTCCCCCTCCCTTTGTCTCCCCCCTCGCTCCCCTTGTCTCTGTCTCTTCCCCCCTCCCTCCCCTTGTTTCTCTCTGCCCCCCTCCCCTTGTTTCTCTCTGCCCCCCTCCCCTTGTTACTCTCTGTGCCCCCCCCCCCTCCCTCCCCTTGTCTCTCTCTTACCCCCCTCCCTCCCCTTGTCTCTGTCTCTTCCCCCCTCCCTCCCCTTGTTTCTCTCTGCCCCCCTCCCCGTGTTACTCTCTGTGCCCCCCTCCCTCCCCTTGTTGCTCTGTCCCCCCCTCCCTCCCCTTGTTGCTCTTTCCCCCCCTCCCTCCCCTTGTTGCTCTATCCCCCCCACTTGTTATTCTGTCCCCCCTCCCTCCCCTTGTCTTTCTACCCCTCCTCTCTCCCTCCCTCTCACCTGTCTGCACGATCCGTCATAATAGACTGAAGTGTCAGGCAGCATGGAGGATGGTCTTATAATCGAGCAAATACGGTATTTGCGTTTTTTTAGTACAGACCCCTCTTATTCTCAAAATGAAAGTCGACCTCCAAAGTCCCATTTTAGTGAATAGACCCATTTGACTTCTGTTATTACTACGATTAGAACTTAATTTGGTAATTACACCTCTGTGCATCCACTACCTGCTGAATATCACTCCCTTACACCCCATCTTTCTTCTCCACCCATCACCTTCCTGGCCTCTTCTTCCTTGTCGTATCTGTATCCATCTTATCTCCCCACTGTTAATTTCCATTATGCCTCATCTCTTTAACCTTTGTCCATGACCTGTTCCATCCCTTCCACCCTATCTCTTTTTTTTTTCTCTTTCACCATTCCTGTTCTTCTCTCCTCCACCATACCCCGTCTCTCTTAGTGCCTTTCTGGACCATTATCCTATACTTTTCCTCCATCTCCATCCATCAAATTTCACTGCACCCCCCATCTCTCTTCCATCTGGCCTCACCGTGATCCGAAATGGAATGTTCAGAAGCGCCTCAGTGATGTCAGAGTAGAAACCTGACCCATGAACCTTATTCTATAATTAAGGAGAACCTGTCACCCAAACTTTATCTACAGAAGAAAAAAAATCAATGTATGTATTGTGCGAGCAGAACTGTTAGAAAATGTATAGATTTTCAGATGAATGGATTTTGTAAATTACCTCCTGTCCCTCTGGTATTCCACTTTCGTACAGTATGGTATTTAAAGGAGCTTCAAACACCTCCCGCATGGAAGTATGCACTGAGTAGTGTATCTTGGTTTTGTGCTGCCCTAGGCAGACAAAATTCGGGCACCCTCCCCCCCCACGGTGCACACCTACAACCATGCCCCATCTATGGTTGCCACCTGGCCGGTATTTTACCGGCAGGCCGGTAAAAAATTGACACCAGGCCAATGTTAAGTCTATGGAGACAGTACCAAGGCCGGTATTTTTTTGAAGAAAAGGTGGCAACCCTAGCCCCATCACACACGTTGTACACCTATGACATGCCCCATCACCCACGTTGCACACCCACGCCATGCCCCATCACCCCATTACATGCCCCATCACCCACATTGCATACACACTAGATGCCCCATCACCCCCATTACATACCACCATCAACCACATTACATAGCCCCACCACGTCCATTACATGCCCCCATCACCTATATTAATTGTAAGCAGCTAAAGCTTGCTGAATGGTGGGGAGAGAGCGAAAATGTTTGGAGCACCAGAAGTGTGCTTTAACACCCTCTGGCAAAGTGCCGCCCTCTGGCAAAGTGCCGCCCTAGGCGAGTGCCTTGATTGCCTTGTGGAAGATACTGTATACACCACTGTTTAAAGGTTTAGGGGTCACTCCAAACTGCTGATTTTCCATAAAATCAGACATCAGATGAGTTGCAAAATGAATAGGAAATACAGTCAAGATGTTGAGTTTTAAAATGATCAACTTGGATTAGCCAACACAACATGCCAGGGGAACACAGAAGTGATGCTGCTGATAATGGGCATCTGTCGCCTATGTAAATATTTCATTAGAAATTTGCAGTTTCCAGTTAACAACAGTAACATTGATTCATTTGATTGTTTTTTTTTTTAACACACAGAATTTGCATTTCTTTCAAAAACAAGGACATTTTCTAGGTGACCCAAGCTTTCGTACGGTAGTATTAACCTCAAAGATTTGCAAACCATTACAGAGGGAAACTTTTCTCACATTGTGCACTGATAGAACCTACTGCCAGTAAGGGAGTCTCACGAGATGAGACAAAGGAAGGCAGCTTGCCTCCTGAAAGAGGCATGCCAGGGATGTCTACGTGGCATACAATGCTTCACATTAGCATTGGAGGTCTCTAGACATACCTCCCAAGGCTCCCCTATTCAGGAGGCACTCTCTCCTGAATACTAGGGCCAGATTAAGAGCATCGTGAGCTGAGGATAACTGGTGGGCCTTTTTCAATGGCGAAGAGTTGTATCGGCATTGGCTAAATCAGCAGTGATGTATAAACCTGGTATAACATGGCTAAATCAGCAGTAATGTATAAACCTGGTATAACATGGCTAAATCAGCAGTAATGTATAAACATGATATAACATGTCTAAATCAGCAGTGATGTATAAACCTGGTATAACATGGCTAAATCAGCAGTAATGTATAAACCTGGTATAACATGGCTAAATCAGCAGTAATGTATAAACCTGGTATAACATGGATAAATCAGCAGTAATGTATAAACCTGGTATAACATGGCAAAATCAGCAGTAATGTATAAACCTGGTATAACATGGCTAAATCAGCAGTAATGTATAAACATGATATAACATGTCTAAATCAGCAGTGATGTATAAACCTGGTATAACATGGCTAAATCAGCAGTAATGTATAAACCTGGTATAACATGGCAAAATCAGCAGTAATGTATAAACCTGGTATAACATGGCTAAATCAGCAGTGATGTATAAACCTGGTATAACATGGCTAAATCAGCAGTGATGTATAAACCTGGTATAACATGGCTAAATCAGCAGTGATGTATAAACCTGGTATAACATGGCTAAATAAGCAGTAATGTATAAACCTGGTATAACATGGCTAAATCAGCAGTAATGTATAAACCTGGTATAACATGGCTAAATCAGCAGTGATGTATTAACCTGGTATAACATGGCTAAATCAGCAGTAATGTATAAACCTGGTATAACATGGCTAAATCAGCAGTGATGTATAAACCTGGTATAACATGGCTAAATCAGCAGTAATGTATAAACCTGGTATAACATGGCTAAATCAGCAGTAATGTATAAACCTGGTATATTATGGCTAAATCATCAGTGATGTATAAACATGGTATAATATGGCTAAATCAGCAGTAATGTATAAACCTGGTATAACATGGCTAAATCAGCAGTAATGTATAAACCTGGTATAACATGGCTAAATCAGCAGTGATGTATAAACCTGGTATAACATGGCTAAATCAGCAGTGATGTATAAACCTGGTATAACATGGCTAAATCAGCAGTAATGTATAAACCTGGTATAACATGGCTAAATCAGCAGTGATGTATAAACCTGGTATAACATGGCTAAATCAGCAGTAATGTATAAACCTGGTATAACATGGCTAAATCAGCAGTAATGTATAAACCTGGTATATTATGGCTAAATCAGCAGTGATGTATAAACATGGTATAATATGGCTAAATCAGCAGTAATGTATAAACCTGGTATAACATTGCTAAATCAGCAGTAATGTATAAACCTGGTATAACATGGCTAAATCAGCAGTGATGTATAAACCTGGTATAACATGGCTAAATCAGCAGTAATGTATAAACCTGGTATAACATGGCTAAATCAGCAGTGATGTATAAACCTGGTATAACATGGCTAAATCAGCAGTAATGTATAAACCTGGTATAACATGGCTAAATCAGCAGTGATGTATAAACCTGGTATAACATGGCTAAATCAGCAGTAATGTATAAACCTGGTATAACATGGCTAAATCAGCAGTAATGTTTAAACCTGGTATAACTTGGCTAAATCAGCAGTGATGTATAAACCTGATATAACATGGCTAAATCAGCAGTGATGTATAAACCTGGTATAACATGGCTAAATCAGCAGTAATGTATAAACCTGGTATAACATGGCTAAATCAGCAGTAATGTTTAAACCTGGTATAACTTGGCTAAATCAGCAGTGATGTATAAACCTGATATAACATGGCTAAATCAGCAGTGATGTATAAACTTGGTATAACATAGCTAAATCAGCAGTAATGTATCAACCTGGTATAACATGGCTAAATCAGAAGTAATGTATAAACTTGGTATAACATGGCTAAATCAGCAGTAATGTATCAACCTGGTATAACATGGCTAAATCAGCAGTGATGTATAAACCTGGTATAACATGGCTAAATCAGCAGTGATGTATAAACCTGGTATAACATGGCTAAATCAGCAGTGATGTATAAACCTGGTATAACATGGCTAAATCAGCAGTAATGTATAAACCTGGTATAACATGGCTAAATCAGCAGTGATGTATAAACCTGGTATAACATGGCTAAATCAGCAGTAATGTATAAACCTGGTATAACATGGCTAAATCAGCAGTGATGTATAAACCTGGTATAACATGGCAAAATCAGCAGTAATGTATAAACCTGGTATAACATGGCTAAATCAGCAGTAATGTATAAACCTGGTATAACATGGCAAAATCAGCAGTAATGTATAAACCTGGTATAACATGGCAAAATCAGCAGTGATGTATAAACCTGGTATAACATGGCTAAATCAGCAGTGATGTATAAACCTGGTATAACATGGCTAAATCAGCAGTGATGTATAAACCTGGTATAACATGGCTAAATCAGCAGTAATGTATAAACCTGGTATAACATGGCTAAATCAGCAGTGATGTATAAACCTGGTATAACATGGCTAAATCAGCAGTAATGTATAAACCTGGTATAACATGGCTAAATCAGCAGTAATGTATAAACCTGGTATATTATGGCTAAATCATCAGTGATGTATAAACATGGTATAATATGGCTAAATCAGCAGTAATGTATAAACCTGGTATAACATGGCTAAATCAGCAGTAATGTATAAACCTGGTATAACATGGCTAAATCAGCAGTGATGTATAAACCTGGTATAACATGGCTAAATCAGCAGTGATGTATAAACCTGGTATAACATGGCTAAATCAGCAGTAATGTATAAACCTGGTATAACATGGCTAAATCAGCAGTGATGTATAAACCTGGTATAACATGGCTAAATCAGCAGTAATGTATAAACCTGGTATAACATGGCTAAATCAGCAGTAATGTATAAACCTGGTATATTATGGCTAAATCAGCAGTGATGTATAAACATGGTATAATATGGCTAAATCAGCAGTAATGTATAAACCTGGTATAACATTGCTAAATCAGCAGTAATGTATAAACCTGGTATAACATGGCTAAATCAGCAGTGATGTATAAACCTGGTATAACATGGCTAAATCAGCAGTAATGTATAAACCTGGTATAACATGGCTAAATCAGCAGTGATGTATAAACCTGGTATAACATGGCTAAATCAGCAGTAATGTATAAACCTGGTATAACATGGCTAAATCAGCAGTGATGTATAAACCTGGTATAACATGGCTAAATCAGCAGTAATGTATAAACCTGGTATAACATGGCTAAATCAGCAGTAATGTTTAAACCTGGTATAACTTGGCTAAATCAGCAGTGATGTATAAACCTGATATAACATGGCTAAATCAGCAGTGATGTATAAACCTGGTATAACATGGCTAAATCAGCAGTAATGTATAAACCTGGTATAACATGGCTAAATCAGCAGTAATGTTTAAACCTGGTATAACTTGGCTAAATCAGCAGTGATGTATAAACCTGATATAACATGGCTAAATCAGCAGTGATGTATAAACTTGGTATAACATAGCTAAATCAGCAGTAATGTATCAACCTGGTATAACATGGCTAAATCAGAAGTAATGTATAAACTTGGTATAACATGGCTAAATCAGCAGTAATGTATCAACCTGGTATAACATGGCTAAATCAGCAGTGATGTATAAACCTGGTATAACATGGCTAAATCAGCAGTGATGTATAAACCTGGTATAACATGGCTAAATCAGCAGTGATGTATAAACCTGGTATAACATGGCTAAATCAGCAGTAATGTATAAACCTGGTATAACATGGCTAAATCAGCAGTGATGTATAAACCTGGTATAACATGGCTAAATCAGCAGTAATGTATAAACCTGGTATAACATGGCTAAATCAGCAGTGATGTATAAACCTGGTATAACATGGCAAAATCAGCAGTAATGTATAAACCTGGTATAACATGGCAAAATCAGCAGTAATGTATAAACCTGGTATAACATGGCTAAATCAGCAGTAATGTATAAACCTGGTATAACATGGCTAAATCAGCAGTGATGTATAAACCTGGTATAACATGGCTAAATCAGCAGTGATGTATAAACCTGGTATAACATGGCTAAATCAGCAGTAATGTATAAACCTGGTATAACATGGCTAAATCAGCAGTAATGTATAAACCTGGTATAACTTGGCTAAATCAGCAGTAATGTATAAACCTGGTATAACATGGCTAAATCAGCAGTAATGTATAAACCTGGTATAACTTGGCTAAATCAGCAGTAATGTATAAACCTGGTATAACATGGCTAAATCAGCAGTAATGTATAAACCTGGTATAACATGGCTAAATCAGCAGTGATGTATAAACCTGGTATAACATGGCTAAATCAGCAGTAATGTATAAACCTGGTATAACATGGCTAAATCAGCACTAATGTATAAACCTGGTATAACATGGCTAAATCAGTAATGTATAAACCTGGTATAACATTGCTAAATCAGCAGTGATGTATAAACCTGATATAACATGGCTAAATCAGCAGTGATGTATAAACCTGATATAACATGGCTAAATCAGCAGTAATGTATAAACCTGGTATAACATGGCTAAATCAGCAGTGATGTATAAACCTGGTACAACATGGCTAAATCAGCAGTAATGTATAAACCTGGTATAACGGCTAAATCAGCAGTAATGTATAAACCTGGTATAACATGGCTAAATCAGCAGTAATGTATAAACCTGGTATAACATGGCTAAATCAGCACTAATGTATAAACCTGGTATAACATGGCTAAATCAGCAGTAATGTATAAACCTGGTATAACATGGCAAAATCAGCACTAATGTATAAACCTGGTATAACATGGCTAAATCAGCAGTAATGTATAAACATGATATAACATGGCTAAATCAGCAGTAATGTATAAACATGGTATAACATGGCTAAATCAGCAGTAATGTATAAACCTGGTATAACATGGCTAAATCAGCAGTAATGTATAAACCTGGTATAACATGGCTAAATCAGCAGTAATGTATAAACCTGGTATAACATGGCTAAATCAGCAGTGATGTATAAACCTGGTATAACATGGCTAAATCAGCAGTAATGTATAAACTTGGTATAACATGGCTAAATCAGCAGTAATGTATAAACCTGGTATAACATGGCTAAATCAGCAGTGATGTATAAACCTGGTATAACATGGCTAAATCAGCAGTAATGTATAAACCTGGTATAACATGGCTAAATCAGCAGTGATGTATAAACCTGGTATAACATGGCTAAATCAGCAGTAATGTATAAACCTGGTATAACATGGCTAAATCAGCAGTAATGTATAAACCTGGTATAACATGGCAAAATCAGCACTAATGTATAAACCTGGTATAACATGGCTAAATCAGCAGTAATGTATAAACATGATATAACATGGCTAAATCAGCAGTAATGTATAAACATGGTATAACATGGCTAAATCAGCAATAATGTATAAACCTGGTATAACATGGCTAAATCAGCAGTAATGTATAAACCTGGTATAACATGGCTAAATCAGCAGTAATGTATAAACCTGGTATAACATGGCTAAATCAGCAGTGATGTATAAACCTGGTATAACATGGCTAAATCAGCAGTAATGTATAAACCTGGTATAACATGGCTAAATCAGCAGTAATGTATAAACCTGGTATAACATGGCTAAATCAGCAGTGATGTATAAACCTGGTATAACATGGCTAAATCAGCAGTAATGTATAAACCTGGTATAACATGGCTAAATCAGCAGTAATGTTTAAACCTGGTATAACTTGGCTAAATCAGCAGTGATGTATAAACCTGATATAACATGGCTAAATCAGCAGTGATGTATAAACTTGGTATAACATAGCTAAATCAGCAGTAATGTATCAACCTGGTATAACATGGCTAAATCAGAAGTAATGTATAAACTTGGTATAACATGGCTAAATCAGCAGTAATGTATCAACCTGGTATAACATGGCTAAATCAGCAGTGATGTATAAACCTGGTATAACATGGCTAAATCAGCAGTGATGTATAAACCTGGTATAACATGGCTAAATCAGCAGTGATGTATAAACCTGGTATAACATGGCTAAATCAGCAGTAATGTATAAACCTGGTATAACATGGCTAAATCAGCAGTGATGTATAAACCTGGTATAACATGGCTAAATCAGCAGTAATGTATAAACCTGGTATAACATGGCTAAATCAGCAGTGATGTATAAACCTGGTATAACATGGCAAAATCAGCAGTAATGTATAAACCTGGTATAACATGGCAAAATCAGCAGTAATGTATAAACCTGGTATAACATGGCTAAATCAGCAGTAATGTATAAACCTGGTATAACATGGCTAAATCAGCAGTGATGTATAAACCTGGTATAACATGGCTAAATCAGCAGTGATGTATAAACCTGGTATAACATGGCTAAATCAGCAGTAATGTATAAACCTGGTATAACATGGCTAAATCAGCAGTAATGTATAAACCTGGTATAACTTGGCTAAATCAGCAGTAATGTATAAACCTGGTATAACATGGCTAAATCAGCAGTAATGTATAAACCTGGTATAACTTGGCTAAATCAGCAGTAATGTATAAACCTGGTATAACATGGCTAAATCAGCAGTAATGTATAAACCTGGTATAACATGGCTAAATCAGCAGTGATGTATAAACCTGGTATAACATGGCTAAATCAGCAGTAATGTATAAACCTGGTATAACATGGCTAAATCAGCACTAATGTATAAACCTGGTATAACATGGCTAAATCAGTAATGTATAAACCTGGTATAACATTGCTAAATCAGCAGTGATGTATAAACCTGATATAACATGGCTAAATCAGCAGTGATGTATAAACCTGATATAACATGGCTAAATCAGCAGTAATGTATAAACCTGGTATAACATGGCTAAATCAGCAGTGATGTATAAACCTGGTACAACATGGCTAAATCAGCAGTAATGTATAAACCTGGTATAACGGCTAAATCAGCAGTAATGTATAAACCTGGTATAACATGGCTAAATCAGCAGTAATGTATAAACCTGGTATAACATGGCTAAATCAGCACTAATGTATAAACCTGGTATAACATGGCTAAATCAGCAGTAATGTATAAACCTGGTATAACATGGCAAAATCAGCACTAATGTATAAACCTGGTATAACATGGCTAAATCAGCAGTAATGTATAAACATGATATAACATGGCTAAATCAGCAGTAATGTATAAACATGGTATAACATGGCTAAATCAGCAGTAATGTATAAACCTGGTATAACATGGCTAAATCAGCAGTAATGTATAAACCTGGTATAACATGGCTAAATCAGCAGTAATGTATAAACCTGGTATAACATGGCTAAATCAGCAGTGATGTATAAACCTGGTATAACATGGCTAAATCAGCAGTAATGTATAAACTTGGTATAACATGGCTAAATCAGCAGTAATGTATAAACCTGGTATAACATGGCTAAATCAGCAGTGATGTATAAACCTGGTATAACATGGCTAAATCAGCAGTAATGTATAAACCTGGTATAACATGGCTAAATCAGCAGTGATGTATAAACCTGGTATAACATGGCTAAATCAGCAGTAATGTATAAACCTGGTATAACATGGCTAAATCAGCAGTAATGTATAAACCTGGTATAACATGGCAAAATCAGCACTAATGTATAAACCTGGTATAACATGGCTAAATCAGCAGTAATGTATAAACATGATATAACATGGCTAAATCAGCAGTAATGTATAAACCTGGTATAACATGGCTAAATCAGCAGTAATGTATAAACCTGGTAGTGACTTCAAACTTCAGTCAAGGTGTTGTGTAAACAAAATACTTTATTCCTAAATGACTATTTTAACTATAAAAAAACTATCGGCTAGCCATAATGTCAACGAAAATGTCCCAGCCATGCCCCGCCCATATGGCCACCACACCTTTCCTCCACTCCCACAAACATAAAAGTGTCCCTCTTTGGTCATTTGAAATGACACCAATAAAGTTCCACCAATCACTGTATATAATAATTACCACAAATCATCCTAAGTATATACATGGAGCCTGTACGTTAAGGCTGCCGGCCCTCCCATATTCTGATGCTATAGGATGGATACCTTCCATTGCTTAGTGAAAGCCCTGTTGGCAGTGAAAGGATTACTATAAGTCAAAAATCAACTCCGACTGACTCTCTACCCCCCCCTCTCCCCCCCCTCTCCCACCTCCCCCCCCCCTGAAATTAACTGATAAGGTCGCTTACTATTTGTGTGACTCCTTTTTATTGGCCCAATTTGTGGCTCTTGAGCTTCTCCAAAGTGTCATATTTGAAGTCATCACGTATATAAATAAGAAGCGATGTGCTGATGGAGCCGGCTTAATTACACCAGCAGCCTGATTTAAATGTTATCCAAGCCGCTTTGCCAAGTGGCAGACACTGAGTAACCCAGCAGAGCACATCTACATAAACTGATACAAGTCATTGCTGTGCTTTTAATAGCTCGACATGAGCTTCTCCAGGAGAAATGTCTACAGAGCCCCTGTCTTTCCCTCCTCCTGCTCCGTACAGAAATGTATCTTACAGCCTCAATGAATCACAAACCTCTCCCCCCCCCCACTTCAATGAGTCAAGAGAACGCCGAAGCCTTGCTTTAATCACACTCAGAGTTTGGTCAAATGCGCCGGGGTTGCATGTTACGGTTTCTTACTTTGTTCTCTTATGATTTCAATATTTATAAAGGGAATATATTATGAATAAAGGGATTCATTTTAAATCATGTGGTTCGCGGTTATTAGCGAATGTAACTTTTATGTCGCGCTTGACTCCATGTTTTTTTGGAAGAATGTAGGGAGACACCATGTCTTCCTTTTGGACAACTGTGCTCCTTCGTAGCCCAGATCTTTGAGCTCCTCTACCCTGTCCGAGCGTTAGTCCTATCTCAGAAACATATGGAGTGTGTATTCCATATTGGATCCGCAATAATAAAACTCCCACTAAAGTATTTACACGCAGTAAATGTGTCCATAAATTAGTTAATTTAAGTAAAAAAAAAAAAAATAATAATACTTATCAAGTTCTTAATGGTAAATTATCAGTTATGCCCCACCAACCAATCACGCTTCCAACCACACACCACTCAAAGAAAAGTGGCAATCTTTAGCCAATTGAATCACAACCTTTCTGGTTGGCCCATTTCCTACCAACAGGATACGCCCTTTCCCATGAGTACAGGGTGATCTGTGTTACCAGCGTTATTAGTGATTTGTATTTGGGCTGTAAAAATCCCAGCAAGATTCAGCTTCAAAATCTGCAGAATAAAAAAAATCAGCTTCCGAGGGAACATCAGCCAAAAAGCATAGGTTACTCTTTTATAAGCCTAGACATGCATGAAACAGAACTTCACAATAAAAGAAAAAACTCCATCTTATTATGCTACAAAGAGCAAAACCAGGTGTGAAACTGAAAACAATCTTGTAAATGTAAATAAATAAGACATACATGCAAAAATTAGAGAACACTGCACACAAACAACAAGTCTTAGAACTTCCTGAACATCACACACAGGTACCTCTCTCTGTAGCGCTCTATAGGGTTTTAAACTTTTTTTTTTTTTTAATACAGTCTTTATTTTACTCTTTTCAAATAAATAAACAAGCACACCGATATATCAAAACGAAAACAACAAAAAACACACAATGCCAAGTAATAAACAGAAGCACTAAATAAAGTCCCCCCCAAAAAAAAAACTTACATGACAGTACCGAAACAAAAAGTAACACTAACAAACAACAACAAAAGAGAAGACACAGGGTTATTCCTTTAACTTGGCATTTCCCTTCAATGATAATCTGAGCTTATTTTTTTTATTACTATGGGAAGAATTTGCTTGCATTGTTCGTGACCTCCCCCCTTTCCTCCTTTGGAAGAAGGAAGGGGGAATGGACGAATCCAAAATGTCAATCTCTTCGGCAGTTAAGAGGTTAACGAGGTGTCTTCACTACCTGTCACCACATCACCTCCCAGCACATAACAGCAGTATAACAGCCAGTGATGACCTAGTTCTGCAGAGCTGTCAGGGGCTGGTTAATTAAAGCTTTATATGGATAGTGGCATACAACACATCCAGTAAGCAGCCAACTTCAATCCCCTTGAAACCTTATTTTTCCCCTCCTCCCTCACCCTCCACAAGCCAACGCCAATGAGACGCATTTGCATGCGACCACGCACAGACAACAGACATGACAATGGAGTGCAGTCACTGCTCCCATGATAAGCCCCCATGGTAGGTGGGGAGGCCAAGCAAGTCACAGAATATTCATGATTAAAAATATGTATTTTTTTTTTCTTTTTTACAGTATCTCTCCACTGCCGACTCTCCCCCGAGGTGGAAGAAGCAGAACGTTAATGTGTTCTTTACAGATTTTATAACTTTATAGCATGTGTTTTATTGTTTTATGTTTTAGAAACGAGCTAGATAATTTTGTAGCTTAAGTTTTACATTTCACAGCAGCTCCATAAGTAAGTGTTTATTGACCTCACTGTAAGACGTGTGTCTCCGCCACCAGTGTATGTCCCTGGGTCCTCCCAGTGCGACACATTGTGTTCCAAGACTGAAGCAATGAGACCTCTCTGTGCATCTTTCTTGTGTTATTCCACAGAGAGGGACTCAGCCATGCAGTCAGTGTTGCAGCGTCAATAATAAACACCCCCCCGAAAATGTAGACAAAGTCCGAAAGGGCGGGTTTTCCAAACCTGCAACTTTGAGAAAACAGGAATATGTAATCTAATCGTGACTGCCAAAACAATTCTGGTCATAGATTTTAAAGACCTATCATGAGGCCATTTGGACCCAACATTAATTGTGTAGACTTTTCTTTCTTAGAAGTTCATCGATAGAGAAAGCACGATGGCCATGTCCCCACAGAGTCTGGGATCAGCGGTTACACGGCACTCCTGATGCATTTCATCATTAAGGGACTTAGATTAACACGTTTCACCCCACAGGGACGAAAGTGGGGTGGCTTAATCACGGATTAAGTCCCTTAGAACAGAAACGCGCTAGGTGTGCAGGCAACTGCAAATGTTGATGCCATCTACAAAATTCTAATAAAGAAGAATGCATGGGATTAATATTAGGCCCAGCCTTGACATAGACTTTAAAATCTATGTCCAGTATTGCTTTGGCAACCTTTAATGGCCATGTAAGTGATGGAGCTTGAGAAGCAAATGTCGAATTTGGACAATGAGGGGAGAGATCTGATTTAGTGGGTAAAATTTACAGTAAAAGTTGAAGGGCATAGACTCTTAAAAGTAGGGAAGCATTAGAGCCTGAGAGCGGGTGGGGCCTGCCTGTCCCACATAATATACACCTTAGACGGAGACTGAGAGGACGAGACCCACATCTCCCCTTTCCATGACATTAATATACTGCTTTGGTGGCTTGTCAACAACCCGTCAAACCCAGAATTCCATGTGTTCCCAGCCATGCCAACGATGGCTCAAGGCCTAGAGTGGCTTGCGATATGATGCCGCCCACACTCCGTCGGATTCTCTTTAGTTACACAACTCGCTCGATGGAATGTTTGACAATATTAAAATCTAGGAAATGAGCATTCCACACAGCCCGCTAATAAACTGTTCTTCAAACACGTCTGTTCAGTAAACAGATGGGGGAAGACCTTGTTAAAAAGCAATTATAAAGCATAAAAAAAACTTAACACAGTTGGTAAAGTGCTCTGCTGTGTACATTAAGACTGGAAATATGTTTCTTACATACTGGGGATTTTCCGTTTTTTCTTTTTTTTCTTTTTTTTCGGCTTAAATGATGACTCGCGCTCGAACCATTGACAACAGAATAAAACCATTGTCGCCGCCTCCGAACTCGAACAAAGAAAATACATAAATATTTAGGAATTATGGGTAGTCGCGACATCCCTGGGTATTTCCCCAGTCTCTTACCTGTTGTAAAGTAGTAGACGTCGTCTATTAACATTCGAGCGAAGACGGATACCGAGTACAATGTTTTGCATTCGACAGAGCATGATATATATTGGTTAAGCAGACGCTAAGCAAATTTTTTTGAGTTTCTACCTCAAAATCAGACTCAGTTCTAGTTTTTTAGGGGCTGTAAGTGAAAAATCATGCCAGCTGTTAGTCCATTCCTTAGATGTCCTCGACTCCTACCAATCCCTGCCCAGCTGAGCCTATTATTATGGCAGAACAAGGTATTATGTCTGCACCCTCCGAATCCCCAGTTTCTATGGCCAATTTCGGTGCTTCAGTTTATGCCCTGTGGAGCCCATAAGTTTCCGCTTGATTCACTTGCATGGTAGAATCACCTTTTTTCAACTGATGAATTTTCTGCAAAAAAAAATCAAGATCGCTAACTTGCAGGCACTGCTGGACAGTACGATGGATTGGGTGCTGCAGGTCAAAGGTCACTCAAGTGACTCAAGCCCTCCCCCAGTGATTACTCTGCATGTTTACTGCAGGTGCAGCAGCACTGATTATATAGACACTGAGGATATAAAGTTTTGTTTCATTTAGTTACTTCCTGTGCTACCTTGCTCTTGTACACATTAGGATCTCTTAACAGTGCAACACATTGTCTGATTACATCACTATAGAGACAGGAAATTTCATTAATTTGAATTAAGTTATTCTCATTGGTTCCTGCAGCATAAAAAAAGGAAATAGACTTTTACTCATCTAGTGTGGGCAGTCCTGGTTTCTTGCAAACTGCTGTAATTTCACGGTGTCATCTAGCTGTACGTATTTTATATTTGAAGCAATGCAAAATGTAAGACATGCATTTTAAAGTACTTTGAAAGCGCAGTCATATTTATTAATATTTGGAAGATGAATTTTGGGCTCTAGACAGTCCCTATTTGTTGCAAAGGGAATAGAAAGAAATAGTACTTTTGTCTCTAAGGACTAAAGCATCAAAATGGTGTTTTTCTCTCCCTAGCCCGATTCACACAGGGATCGGGAGCCAGGGACAAAGTAGCAGAGACTTGATCAGGGTCTCTGCCAAAACATTTGTGACATCGGGAAGACTTGCCTGGAACTGGAAGTTCTAATAACCAATGTCACTTTGAGAATTGGTTACATTTAGCCTGACAGACGGGGACCACTCAGAGTAGCCTCATCTAACAGAGGGAATCCCGCTTCTGATCCCTGAAGTGCAGTTTGCACTGCAGATCATCGCGGAGAGCCACACTGAGCTGCAGAGCACAGGACATCTCATGATGCTCCCGATCC
The DNA here is from genome assembly GCA_036172795.1 of Pelodytes ibericus. Classification (NCBI taxonomy): domain Eukaryota; kingdom Metazoa; phylum Chordata; class Amphibia; order Anura; family Pelodytidae; genus Pelodytes; species Pelodytes ibericus. The sequence goes on along the minus strand of CM069858.1, from coordinate 13,852,825 downwards.
GTCACTAGTCTGGAAGGGGTTAATAGTTTGTAGAGTTTAGGAGCCAGACAGACAGAAAGTGATCCTTCCCCTCCCCCCAAAGCTATGACCCTGGTGTCCCGCGTCACCGGCAAGAGATTAGCGATCAATGCATGTGCGGTCAGTAGCGCTGACACACCCATTCCTTGGGCCCAACCCACGCATCTTCCTCAATGGTAAAAAAAAAGTCACATGATCTAAAAAAAAAACTAAATACATTGATCCAAAAGGACACAGCAACTTCTACTTCATCTGCTGCTTATAGTATAAGAATCACCTAATATACAACAAAATATACATTCAAATAAAAACAAACCAACAAATGGAAAAAATGCAGCAAGAAACCCACCAACAGGACTAAAGGAACCTGTTAAATGTGGTTGTTTGCCTGGTTACATTAAGACAGCAGACGCACCACGTAATTCCCCCCCCATTATTTTTTTCATGGCTTTTTTTAACCGATTCGCTGTTGGAGTACCCGGATTAGAGTGAACATCGACTAGATTGTCAGTAGCTTTACATTTCACACTGGGGAAGGCCAACGCTCTTCTACAAGGTCAGCATACACTTGTCCCAGATTCTTCTTTCTTCGTTATAAATAGACTAGTCATCAAGGTAGGGTGGTCATCCCACACTGGTCATAGGCTTAGCATAGGCAATCTAAAATAAGTGGTCCCGGAGGGGCATCATTTCAAAAAATTCCCCGGTCCCTTTTTTCTCTCTCTATCTCTCTACGATTATTTATTTATTTTAAATTTCACTGACATATAGGCTTCCCCTGAATATATTTTTATTTCAGTAAACGGCGCTTCCGTAGCTCGCTATTCGAATTAACCCTTTAGCGTCCGTGCAAGCGGTATTATTTGAGAGGAAAAGGCTAGCGACAATTCACCTAGCGACAATGACACAGCTTGCAGACAATATCCCGTAGCCTCACACACACACACACAAAAAGGTATCCTCCTTGTCCTTGTGCGCCCTTGCTTGGTATTGAATTAGTTTAGTAATTTTTCATAAATATCACGTTGGTACCGGGAAACTCTAGTGGTATGTGAAAGTCAGCCTGAAATTGTTCTGTCCTGTAGCAGAGCCCATGAAATGGTTTAAATCTCTATTATCTCTGACATGAAGGCAAGAGCATGGGGGGGGGGGGGGGGGGCAGTGGGATGGTAGGGTGGGGGGAGTAAAGCAAAGGGGAGGGGAAGGGGGGAGCTGCTGAGTGCCTTGGAGAGGTAATCCACACAGCAGCTGGGAAACGGATCGGATCGGTGTCTGTATGAAGAACTATAAATCCAAAAGACGTTATCTGGATAAAGAGGCATAGATACAGAGAAGACACATTGCAGGAGAAGACCTCATAGAGCCAGGAGCTTAGAAAGGGAGAGTCTAAGGCATTCCATACTCTTAGTTCATTATTTCACTCTTCTCGAACCTGACTATGGGGTGATTCAGTCTACGAGGCCCTACAGGCCCCGCGTCTCAGTGTACCAAACCCTGCTGCTCGAACAAAAAGTTAGGGGTGGAAAAATACCATTTTAAAAAAAAAATATTATGGAGGATTTAAAACACATTTTTGCATGGCACTTAAATTTTGTAGCCCGTTGGCTGTTGCGAAGGTGGCCCCTTCAAAAGAGTGTATGAGTACTTCATTCATCAAACTAAATCATGTAATTATCCTTTGCCAATTTTATGTCGAATTATGGAGCTTGATGGTGCAAAGGAAACAATTAAATTGGTATAGAAACATCGAATGGGTTGGCAGCTAAGAAACATTCGGGCCACTTAGCCTGCCTCTATTTCTAAATTAAAAATGATGTTTCATTGAAATGTTGATAATTGGAAGGTTGCATTAAGTATAAGCATTTTAAACAGAAATGCTTTAATGAAAGATTACAAATAAAGTGCCTTATTACGGCCTCTTGTATAGCTCTACCCGAGGACAGACATGTTGTTTAGAATCTTGGGCTGGAGCATGGTTCACCTGACCCAAGATGCCAGCATCCTTATTGAGATATACAAGAAAAAAGGCCCAGATAAGGTAGTTTATTTGCATTCTATCATTAAAGCTTTTTTTAATTTAAAAGCTTTACTCTTAACTCAATCTTTCAGTTAAACATAAGTTAATTTTGTGACCACAGTTGTCATTTAACTTCAAACACAGGCATTCACTACCTCTTTAGAGGTTCAAAATTATTCAATATAAATTATATAAAAGCTCTCGCACTGCGAGACGCCGGGAGAGGTATAATAAAAAGGGCGTAATCGCCATTTGTTATGCATGACGGCGAGTGCGCCTTCTAATTAATCCCGACACTTTACTTGCGCCTTTTGCATAACCAAAAAGGCGGATGCAGAGCAGAATCCCGAAAATTATCAGGAGCCTGCTTTATACGTAAATGCGCACACCTACCAATCAGCGCGCATGTCGAATTCTCCATAATATGGCGCTATCTGCATGCGCACCACTATGCACCTTATGTGCTTTTGTCAAGGTAGTTTTCCTCCTTTTATATTAGACCTGTTAAGATCCGTTGGACTTTCCTGAAGCACAATTATTGTTTCTTAAATCATTTTAGTGGCATGCAGACAGATAGGTAGACACAGTTTCCTGTAGTATATCTTCTGTTGGCCATACCTTGTTCTATTTCTATAATAGGTCCATAACTCATCTGATTATGTTCAAGCAGGGCGGGAGGCAGTGGGGGGCGGGAGGCAGGGGGTGAAATCAGACTGTGGTTTTAACTGTGGAGCCCCCAAAAAAACTAGTCTCAGGCGTCTCATTTTCTAGCGAAAATGAGAACTTTTATTTCGATCAAGTTCCCACAAGTTCCATGATTTCTGCATCGTCTTTGCTTAATCCACCATTGCGTATGCCTAGTCTGACATTAGAAACATAGGACGAGAGACAGCAGAGCCGACAGGTATCCCACGGATGATGAATGTGGAACCGTGGCTTCCAGCACTCTGTTTGATTGCGCAATCTACTGATTGATTTGCTTTTATACTGGGAAATGCAGTATGGCAAGTGACAGGTGATTACCTCGCCGCTCAGCTGAGTCTCCCCTTCAAATACGAAATCGGGGGGGGGGAAAGAAAGCATTGACATGTCATCCCGCTGTGGAAAGAACGGCAGAGCCCTCCTTGTTTCCCCTGCGTATGTCAGTGGCTGTCGGCAGCACCTGTTCGAAGAGCCGTCAACTGCAAATTAATAGTGGATGTCATTAACACCCGACGCGTTTGCATTTTACGCGATGTGGGACAAATGGCAGAAGGGGAGAATGGGGAATCAAAATGATCTGTTGATGTAGATTACCGCACAAATGCCAACATTTTCTGACCCTATAACAGATGATCTTGCGATAAAAGCAATGGCAGAAAAGAAAAATGAATATGTCACAGGACTGTGCAGTGTTTTTGGGAGCGTGGCATATGTTTGGCTCCTTGTCTTGTAAATTTTATTATGCCCTGCTGCATATGTTCACTCTACTGACATCAGAAAAATGAAAAAGTGTCCCTCTTCGGACATTTGGAATGTTGTTAGGTATGTTGAGATAACTTGCAAAGGGTAAGGTTCCACATTTAGAACTCCACCTTAGAATTGTTTGTTACACATAACCCCCATGGCGCCTTCCAACATCATGGGACAGTGTCCCCAGAGACACTGGCCAGGCTTCTGGGACCCCATGAGATTAAGCTTCAGCCCACCCAGTACTGGTACCTTGAGTTCCATTCCTGGAGTTAAGACTATGAATGTCTGACGGAAAAAAACATTATGAATCGACAGCCCCCCCCCCCCCCCAAAAAAAAAAACAGGATTGTCCCGGCAAACCCAGACCTGTTGCAATAAGACACGGGCGTCCAACATGCGGCCCGCGGGCCAAATGCGGCCCGCCGGCCAGAGAGGTGCGGCCCGCTTGAGAGTGGCAGCGGTAGCCGCACCTCTCAGCTGTCCAACAAAGTGTGCACCGGGATGTCACTGACACCCGGAGCTTCAACTGAGTCAGAGCACGAGGGGGCTGAGCTTTCTCCCATCACGCAGTGGAGAAAGCTCCGCCCCTCGCACTCTGACCCCGATGGAGCACCGGGTGTCAGTGACATCCTGGTGCTCAGATGAAGAATGGGAGCTCAACAGATGGGACAATCCCCCTCCCTGCAGATAAAGGTAAACGAGCAGGGAAGGTGAACAATCCATCTAACATGCTGGGGGGGGGGGGGGTTGAAGGGGTCTTAAAAAGAAAGAAGCAATGTCTATGTGTGTGGAAGTGAGACTGTGTGTGTGTGTGTGTGGAAGTGGGACTGTGTGTGAATGTGTGTGAATGTGTGTGGAAGTGGGACTGTGTGTGGAAGTGTGTGGAAGTGGGACAGTGTGTGGAAGTGGGACTGTGTGTGAATGTGTGTGAATGTGTGTGGAAGTGGGACTGTGTGTGGAAGTGTGTGGAAGTGGGACAGTGTGTGGAAGTGGGACAGTGTGTGGAAGTGGGACAGTGTGTGGAAGTGGGACTGTGTGTGGAAGTGGGACTGTGTGTGAATGTGTGTGGAAGTGGGACTGTGTGTGGATGTGTGTGGAAGTGGGACTGTGTGTGAATGTGGTACTGTGTGTGGAAGTGGTACTGTGTGTGGAAGTGGTACTGTGTGTGGAAGTGGGACTGTGTGTGAATGTGGTACTGTGTGTGGAAGTGGTACTGTGTGTGGAAGTGGTACTGTGTGTGGAAGTGGGACTGTGTGTGGAAGTGGGACTGTGTGTGAATGTGGTACTGTGTGTGGAAGTGGTACTGTGTGTGGAAGTGGTACTGTGTGTGGAAGTGGGACTGTGTGTGGAAGTGGGACTGTGTGTGAATGTGGTACTGTGTGTGGAAGTGGTACTGTGTGTGGAAGTGGTACTGTGTGTGGAAGTGGTACTGTGTGTGGAAGTGGGACTGTGTGTGGAAGTGGGACTGTGTGTGGGAGTGGGAATGTGTGGAAGTGGGACTGTGTGTGAATGTGTGTGGAAGTGGGACTGTGTGTGAATGTGTGTGGAAGTGGGACTGTGTGTGAAAGTGACATCCTGGTGCTCAGATGAAGAATGGGAGCTCAACAGATGGGACAATCCCCCTCCCTGCAGATAAAGGTAAACGAGCAGGGAAGGTGAACAATCCATCTAACATGCTGGGGGGGGGGGGGGGGGGGGGGGTTGAAGGGGTCTTAAAAAGAAAGAAGCAATGTCTATGTGTGTGGAAGTGAGACTGTGTGTGTGTGTGTGTGGAAGTGGGACTGTGTGTGAATGTGTGTGAATGTGTGTGGAAGTGGGACTGTGTGTGGAAGTGTGTGGAAGTGGGACAGTGTGTGGAAGTGGGACTGTGTGTGAATGTGTGTGAATGTGTGTGGAAGTGGGACTGTGTGTGGAAGTGTGTGGAAGTGGGACAGTGTGTGGAAGTGGGACAGTGTGTGGAAGTGGGACAGTGTGTGGAAGTGGGACTGTGTGTGGAAGTGGGACTGTGTGTGAATGTGTGTGGAAGTGGGACTGTGTGTGAATGTGTGTGGAAGTGGGACTGTGTGTGAATGTGGTACTGTGTGTGGAAGTGGTACTGTGTGTGGAAGTGGTACTGTGTGTGGAAGTGGGACTGTGTGTGAATGTGGTACTGTGTGTGGAAGTGGTACTGTGTGTGGAAGTGGTACTGTGTGTGGAAGTGGGACTGTGTGTGGAAGTGGGACTGTGTGTGGAAGTGGGAATGTGTGGAAGTGGGACTGTGTGTGAATGTGTGTGGAAGTGGGACTGTGTGTGAATGTGTGTGGAAGTGGGACTGTGTGTGAAAGTGGGACTGTGTGTGAATGTGTGTGAAAGTGGGACTGTGTGTGAATGTGTGTGGAATTGGGACTATGTGAATGTATGTGGAAGTGGGACTATGTGAATGTATGTGGAAGTGGGACTGTGTGTGAATGTGTGTGGATGTGTGTGGAAGTGGGACTGTGTGTGGAAGTGGGACTATGTGTGAATGTATGTGGAAGTGGGACTGTGTGTGAAAGTGTGTGGAAGTGGGACTGTGTGAATGTGTGTGGAATTGGGACTATGTGAATGTATGTGGAAGTGGGACTATGTGAATGTATGTGGAAGTGGGACTGTGTGTGAATGTGTGTGGATGTGTGTGGAAGTGGGACTGTGTGTGGAAGTGGGACTATGTGTGAATGTATGTGGAAGTGGGACTGTGTGTGAAAGTGTGTGGAAGTGGGACTGTGTGAATGTGTGTGGAAGTGGGACTGTGTGAATGTGTGTGGAAGTGGGACTGTGTGAATGTGTGTGGAAGTGGGACTGTGTGTGAATGTGTGTGGAAGTGGGACTGTGTGTGGAAGTGGGACTGTGTGTGAATGTATGTGGAAGTGGGACTGTGTGTGGAAGTGGGACTATGTGTGAATGTATGTGGAAATGGGACTATGTGTGCGGAAGTGGGACTGTGTGAATGTGTATGGAAGTGGGACTGTGTGTGGAAGTGGGACTTTGTATGAATGTGTGTGGAAGTGGGACTATGTATGAATGTGTGTGGAAGTGGGACTATGTATGAATGTGTGTGGAAGTGGGACTGTGTGTGAATGTGTGTGGAAGTGGGACTGTGTGTGGAAGTGGGACTATGTGTGAATGTGTGTGGACGTGGGACTGCCTATTTGTGTATTCACATGTAAATGTGTGTGCATTGAATGTGAGTTTTTTTTATTGCTGCTGTCTTACTGAGGAATCTGTGATACACTCACACTGCATGTTATGCGATATATATATCCACACGTATGTATGTATGTGTATACATACATACATACATACATTGACTTTCAAGGAAACATGAATGCGGCCCACGCACAAATAGATTTACGGTGAAGTGGCCCACTGCAAAACAAACTTGGACACCCCTGCAATAAGAAATTAGTTGAACCCTTTGGTTGGTGTTTATAATACACAATAAGCAAAATGTATAAAGCAATTAATAAATATTTGTTTTACCTTTCTAGTACAGTTTCAGACATTACGGTCACTATAACACAGGCTCAGTAGGAACCCGATTTTTTATGATCGGGGGTCCTGTCCGGATAAAATGTACAGTTTAACTTCACCCATTGAGATTGGTCCGTATTCTCTCGACCCTGGTCATTAGAAAGCTCTGCGGACAATTGGACCACAATCGGCAAATACTGCAGCTCAACTTGTCCGATTTCTGACCCAGTGACGCCCCCCCCCCCCCCCCCCACTAATACTGTATAATCTGACTGCAAGGTCAACACTTTATCATATCAAATAACAACCCAAAGTAATAATAATCAGAATAAAAGAGCTCTCTCTCCCCTTGCATCCCGTGCTCAGCCATGGTAATAAAGACCTTCCACTGCTCCTCGAGACCCTGACAGGGGGACGTGTTTGATAAATGTATCCTGTTATATCAGTCTCTTATATCCAGGGGCGTGAAGATCTTCCTACATCTTTAACTTAATACGGAGTGGAGCAGGGGCATAAGCCGGCTGTGTGGAGCGGGCGGAGAGGGAGACGGGTGATAAAGAATTCAAATGAAACGGATCGACATAATAAGGAGCAAGAAATGATCCTTTCATCTGTGACCCTACTTTTTCCCCCGAATGCTGCGAAAAATGTTCTACTGATTTATATTGAAATTCTTTAATGAAAGAATAGAAATTAAGCTTTCTTTACTCCATATCATTCTATCAGGGGGCGGACATGTTGGTTAGAATCTTTACTCCATATAGTTCTCTCAGGGGGCAGACATGTTGGTTAGAATCTTTACTCCATATCATTCTATCAGGGGCGGACATGTTGGTTAGAATCTTTACTCCATATAGTTCTCTCAGGGCAGACATGTTGTTTAGAATCTTTACTCCATATAGTTCTCTCAGGGGGCAGACATGTTGTTTAGAATCTTTACTCCATATAGTTCTCTCAGGGAGCAGACATGTTGGTTAGAATCTTTACTCCATATAGTTCTCTCAGGGGGCAGACATGTTGGTTAGAATCTTTACTCCATATAGTTCTCTCAGGAGGCAGACATGATGGTTAGAATCTTTACTCCATATCATTCTATCAGGGGGCAGACATGTTGGTTAGAATCTTTACTCCATATCATTCTATCAGGGGGCGGACATGTTGGTTAGAATCTTTACTCCATATAGTTCACTCAGGGGCAGACATGTTGGTTAGAATCTTTACTCCATATCATTCTATCAGGGACGGACATGTTGGTTAGAATCTTTACCCCATATCATTCTATCAGGGGGCGGACATGTTGGTTAGAATCTTTACTCCATATCGTTCTCTCAGGGGGCAGACATGTTGGTTAGAATCTTTACTCCATATCATTCTATCAGGGGGCAGACATGTTGGTTAGAATCTTTACTCCATATCATTATATCAGGGGGCAGACATGTTGGTTAGAATCTTTACTCCATATCATTCTATCAGGGGGCAGACATGTTGGTTAGAATCTTTACTCCATATAGCTCTCTCAGGGGGCAGACATGTTGGTTAGAATCTTTACTCCATATAGTTCTCTCAGGGAGCAGACATGTTGGTTAGAATCTTTACTCCATATCGTTCTCTCAGGGGGCAGACATGTTGGTTAGAATCTTTACTCCATATAGTTCTCTCAGGGGGCAGACATGTTGGTTAGAATCTTTACTCCATATCATTCTATCAGGGGGCAGACATGTTGGTTAGAATCTTTACTCCATATAGTTCTCTCAGGAGGCAGACATGTTGGTTAGAATCTTTACTCCATATTGTTCTCTCAGGGGGCAGACATGTTGGTTAGAATCTTTACTCCATATAGTTCTCTCAGGAGGCAGACATGTTGTTTAGAATCTTTACTCCATATAGTTCTCTCAGGGGGCAGACATGTTGGTTAGAATCTTTACTCCATATAGTTTCTCAGGGGGAAGACATGTTGGTTAGAATCTTTACTCCATATCATTCTATCAGGGGGCAGACATGTTGGTTAGAATCTTTACTCCATATAGTTCTCTCAGGAGGCAGACATGTTGGTTAGAATCTTTACTCCATATTGTTCTCTCAGGGGGCAGACATGTTGGTTAGAATCTTTACTCCATATAGTTCTCTCAGGAGGCAGACATGTTGTTTAGAATCTTTACTCCATATAGTTCTCTCAGGGGGCAGACATGTTGGTTAGAATCTTTACTCCATATAGTTTCTCAGGGGGCAGACATGTTGGTTAGAATCTTTACTCCATATCATTCTATCAGGGGGCAGACATGTTGGTTAGAATCTTTACTCCATATAGTTCTCTCAGGGGGCAGACATGTTGGTTAGAATCTTTACTCCATATAGTTCTCTCAGGGGGCGGACATGTTGGTTAGAATCTTTACTCCATATTGTTCTCTCAGGGGGCAGACATGTTGTTTAGAATCTTTACTCCATATCATTCTATCAGGGGGCAGACATGTTGGTTAGAATCTTTACTCCATATAGTTCTCTCAGGGGGCAGACATGTTGGTTAGAATCTTTACTCCATATAGTTCTCACAGGGGGCAGACATGTTGGTTAGAATCTTTACTCCATATAGTTCTCTCTGAGGGCATACATGTTGGTTAGAATCTTTACTCCATATAGCTCTCTCAGGGGGCAGACATGTTGGTTAGAATCTTTACTCCATATAGGTTTCTCAGGGGGCAGACATGTTGTTTAGAATCTTTACTCCATATAGTTCTCTCAGGGGGCAGACATGTTGGATAGAATCTTTACTCCATATAGTTCTCTCAGGGGGCAGACATGTTGTTTAGAATCTTTACTCCATATAGGTTTCTCAGGGGGCAGACATGTTGTTTAGAATCTTTACTCCATATAGTTCTCTCAGGGGGCAGACATGTTGGATAGAATCTTTACTCCATATAGTTCTCTCAGGGGGCAGACATGTTGGTTAGAATCTTTACTCCATATAAAAATGTCTGCCTCCTGGTAGAGTTATATGGAGTAAAGATGGCTCAATAATGTACTTTATTTGTATTCTTTCATTAAAGCATTTCTATATAAAATGCCTACACTAGATGCCATCTTTCAATGAAACAGAACTTTTTTTTTTTTTTGCTACAGTTGTACTTTAAGACAGCATATTAGTTTCAATAAAACACCTGTATAATTACAGGAAGTTTAACTAAGAGTACTTTTATTTAGAGAGCTGAAATATAAAGGTTTTTTTTTAATCTTGAAATCATACCGGTTTGTTAGATATTTTATTTTAAACCTTACATAGTACCTTTAAAAAAATCTAAGTTGATTAGTTGTAAAACTGTTCAGCATTTTTATTAACATATAATTCTAACAAACCTATAATTTTTCTTGGTGCACCTTGGTCATCAGGCAGTTCTAACACTCAATTATCTACTCCGCTGTGCAGTGGAATCCCAGGTAGCAAATCAATTGAGTTTGACTTAGTCTCAAAGATAGCATTCTAACATTTCGCCCTCCCATTACTTTCAATGGGGAAGATTCGAACCTGGGAATTTTTGTTTTCTAAGGCAAACTCAGGTGCCGAATTTGACCAAGTCACAAAATGAAAGTCGACCTCCAAAGTCGACCTCCTTTTGTGGATAGACCCATTGGATAGACCCATTGGGAGTTATGTGTGCAATTTTCAACTTGCAGCAAAAACCTAAAACAATGTTTTATTATGGAAAACTGATTTTTGGATAAGGGATACTCAACCTGTATTACCAGTGGTGTATCTTGGTTTTGTGCTGCCCTAGGCAGACAAAATTCGGGCACCCCCCCCCCCCCTCACCCCACCGCCAGCACCGCCCACGTTACACACCAACGACATGCCCCTTAACCTACGTTGCACACCAAGGACATGCCCCATCACCCCATTACATGTCCCATCACCCACGTTGCACACCCACGACATGCCCCATCAACCCATTACATGCACCCATCACCCACATTGCATACACACTAAATTCCCCATTACCCTTATTACATGCCACCATCACCCTCATTACATACCCCCACCATGTCCATTACATGCCACCATCACCCCGATTAATTGGAAGGAGCTAAATCTTGCTAAATGGTGGCGGAGGGAGCGAAAATGTTTGAAGCACCAGAAGTGTGCTTTAACACCCTCGGGCAAAGTGCCGCCCTAGGCGAGTGTCTTCTTGTTTGCCTTGTACTACTGTGTATTACCCAATTTAATGGCAGTAATTGTTATCCCCTGGAAATGATAAAAGGCTGAGCCAATTTTGCCTAGTATTGAACCTGTGACCCCAAGGGTTGAACAGACCCTATAGATTGTACATTAGCCCACTGAGCTAACGCACTGGCTTTAAATCTGCTGAGTATGCCCACGCATTTCGGACTTACTTTCTTTATCACAAATCAGCAAATGAATTTGCATGCAATGTGTGTCGATATTATATTACAAACTCAGTGTTGACATTGACCATCAGGTTTTAATGGACATTGTAACTGCAAAATCTGCCACAATCCATTTTCATTTATGGAATAGCATTGATTGTTTCTTATTTATCATAGTGTCAATATGTCCCAAGAAATAGCCATTTATTGCTGTGCAAGATCTCTACAGAGGTCACCGGTAGATTACATAAAAAAGAATTTAAAAAAACTTAATTTCTTCTAATAAAACTACTTGTAAAATGTTGTATAATCGCCCAGCTAGTGATGGCCTAATTACATAACACATCAGAATGATTTTAATAAATTAATTTCTCACTTGCGCTAATATTACTGTGTCAAATCCTGGAACATATTTGTACAGTTCTGCTGGAAGAGAATATAGCTGTACCGCTAATCATTACTTGGATCATTTCTTAGATGAAGAGAAAAAAAAAAAAGACAGCTCTCTAATCATCTAGAATAAATTGGGTAATAATATTCATATTTTCATTATTTGTTGTCTTCTGGCGTAGCTCAACTGCAGAAAAACAGCAGAATATTTTGGAGCTTTCTAGATAAAGATGGAAATAGGGATAGATATTCCGCGTATAGTTATAAAAAAGCTGATGGCGTATGCGGCAAGCAAACTTGCACATCTTCGCCACTAGATGTCGCCGTAAAACCATTGCAGGGTACAGGATAATGAAACTGAAAGTGAGAGCTATGGCTCAGGAACATGTCCTACTGTTCTCCATCCCAACATCTCAGAACCCATCTCCTCCCAAACACCTTAAGCAACTTTCTCTCTCATCGTTTTTGCTTATCTGTGTGGGGAATCATCCTCATAGGAAAACCTCTTCCTCCAAACATCACTTGGTCCAGAAATATCATAAATAAATTGCACACAGCAGAATAGCTAAGGTCAGGCATCACTGGCTTTGGCCCAACAGCTGTGTGGACTGCATTTCCCATGAAGCTCAGCCTAAAGAGTGTAGGTTTTCCCTGGCATCCTAGCAAAACACAAAAGCTGATATCTCGGCCTCTCTCCGTACATATTTCGAACTGACATTTCCAAATTTAGCCTTCTCCCTATAACTTTGTGATTGAGCTTTCTCGAACCCCGGAAACCTCTCAAGACTCTCCGTCTGAATGGCCATAAAGATACAGTACACAAAAGCTGCCTGCCACGTCTCACCCAGACTGCATGGAAGCAATTCAACGCGCGGACCTCTCTGCCAAAGAAGCTCAATCTGGCTCTGAACTTGTCTATATCTCTCAAGTAGACACACTGGATGCATTAGAGGAAAAACCCTATTAGAAAAAAAAAAAATGTGACCATCTGCTTATAGGTTACAAACGAGACCCCATCCAATAATGATAATTATTATCACCCGAGCAACAGCTAAACTACCATATCAGTGAACTCTGTCACTCATCTTCCAAGATCCAAGTCTGATATTTGGAATGCATTAATGTCTGACATGTATGGTTTGTGTACAAAACCCAGACAGCGATATTTTTATCGCCATGGTCTGCGTGTGTGTGCCAAGGCAAAGATGCTGTCTACCTTTGACTGTGGACTGCAGTTTCCGCGCTGTTCAGAAGCGTGGCTAGCGGTCAGACTTTTGCATCCATGCTAGTTGAAGTGCTGAAGGTGGTCTAGCCGCAGTCTTCAAAAGATCCCAAATTGACAAGGATCTGGATATTATCGAGCAGAGGTTCTCAACCGTTTGAGACAATTTTGCAGATAAAATAATCTTCCTGACGAGGTGGTTTAATACAGACAAGGAATTTAAAGGGATTAAGTCACCCAAACATGGTTTATATAGTGCAGTGTTTCCCATATGGTGTTCCACAAAACCCTGAAGCTTAACAATATGGGGATTCGCAAAAAGAGCAGCTACTTGAAGTTCTCTACAATTTTGTGAATTTTGCTTTTTTTGAGGTCGATCATTGGAGAATGAGAATGACAATTTTTGAGAACTTTTTATTCCCTGCAATCACAGTAGTATCAATCTTTCGTTGACGCAATCTCTAAGATAAATAATAACAAAGGTATAAAAAAAAAACGAAGTAAAATGAGCAGACTCGATAGGCTAAATGGTTCTTATCTGCCGTAAAATTATATGTTCCTATATCACTAAATCCACAGCCTTTCGAAAAGCACATACGGTACATCCCAGGGATAGTGTTGACAGCAAGTCAAAATTGGAAAATGATTTTGTGGTACTGGTCAGTTTAATTGGACAAGGTGTTCTTGCTGTTGGGAAAGATGGGCGTTTGGGCTTCCAATTAAAAAAGGAACTTCAGGTACTACCTAGAAATAGTTCTGCTCATGGTCTGAGCAGTGGTGTATCTTGGTTTTGTGCTGCCCTAGGCAGACAAAATGTGGGCATCCCTCTACCAATGCTGCACACCCACATCACCCCATTACATGACCCCATCACATACCTCTATCACCTCCATTACATGCCCCCATTACCCCATTACATGCCTCCCATCACCCCAATTACATGCCTCCATCACCTCCATTACATGCCCCATTACCCCATTACATGCCTCCCATCACCCCAATTACATGCCTCCATCACCCCAATTAAATGCCCCCATCACCCCAATTACCTGCCTCCATCACCCCATTACATGCCCCCATTACCCCATTACATGCCCCCCATCACCCCAATTACATGCCTCCATCACCCCCATTACATGCCCCCATTACCCCATTACATGCCCCCATCACCCCTATTCCATGCCTCCATCACCCCCATTACATGCCCCCATCACCCCAATTACATGCCTCCATCACCCCCATTACATGCCCCCATTACATCCCTTCATCACCCCAATTACATCCCTCCATCACCCGATTTACATCCCTCCATCACCCCAATTACATGCCCCCATCACCCCAATTACCTGCCTCCATCACCCCCATTACCCCATTACATGCCCCCCATCACCCCAATTACATGCCTCCATCACCCCCATTACACCATTACATGCCCCCATCACCCTATTACATGCCTCCATCACCCCCATTACATGCCCCCATTACCCCATTACATGCCCCCATCACTCCAATTACATGCCTCCATCACCCCCATTACATGCCCCCATTACATCCCTTCATCAACCCAATTACATCCCTCCATCACCCGATTTACATCCCTCCATCACCCCCATTCCATGCCCCCTCACCCCAGGAATTACCCTGGTGGCTAGTGGTAGGCAGCATGGTGTCCTACCATGCTGCCTGTTTGGGTCCCCGTGGTGAGTGTAGCTAGGTCACGTGACCCGGGGCGTGTCTGATGTCAGAGTGCCGGGTCACGTGACCTGTCATCACTTCCCCGCCCCCTAAGAAAAAACAGCACAGGCAGCCCGATTGCGACACCGGAGGCGTGGTGATCGGGCTAATATTGCTGGGGTGGGTAGAGGGGCGCTGGTCCAGTGTTGGGGGGCGCTTATTTGCCGCCCCTAGAAAATGTGCCGCCCTACTCGCGGTAAATACTGCACTTGGTCAGAGACATTGATTTTGCCTTAACAATATGTTCCCCTGTCCTTTCAATTTCAATGATTACAGAAAAAGAGATCCCACTTGATGTGGAGACATTATGACGACTCAGGTGAACATACGAGAAATGGGAGGAAAAAATATGCCTAGTGTAATACCGTAGAAAGAGTCTAAAACCACACTTTAAATATTATAAACTCATAGCCACGTACAGCACTGAGAGCCAGCTCAAGTGCAATAACAGCATAAACAGAAGAAAAAAATCGAGATTGCTGTGCTCACAATGTCTACTGCATCAAGGAACAAGAGCAGAGCAATAGTGTTAGCAGTGACACCTTCGCACCCTACGCGTTTCATCAGACAAAAGCCAACTCCTGCTGGGGCCAAGCAAGAAGCGTCCTTGAATTTCTTTTCCTTTTTATTTTATACTTCTGTTGCTGTTTTATATTATATGTATGTTCGTTTCAATTTCATTTTTATTTTGCTACAAGCATCAAAACAGCCAAAGATTAGCTTACTCAATAAAACTCCTTCCAAAGCTACCCAATAAAAAGATTATCATTAATTTAACTTTTTTTTTTTTTTAGAAGTAAAACACATCCTTAAATGGTTTACTGCATTATTTTCCTAAAGGTGCCAATGTTTTTTTTTTTTTTTTAAAGAAACAAGTTGTATAGTTATTACCCTAGCATTGAGCTATAGTATTATCTTCTCGACTTTGTACTAGTCCTAATAAGTCTCTAATAAGTGCCTCAGAATACCAACAGTGGCCAGTAGTATCTCTATGAAGATTGTGTTTGTAAATATTTAGCATTTTTTTTTTTATATTAGACTTGGGAGCTCTGCTCCATCATTCTTCTGTTTCTCTTTATATATAGCCTACTGATATCTACGAGTATTATATGTACATTTACATACACTGATGTATGCGTCCATGCATAGTGATTCTCCAATCCTTACCAGACAGCCATATAGTGGAAGTGGTAGAGGTAAACACAGTGAAGGAGTTTAAGCATGCGTGGGATAGGCACAAGGCTATCTGAGATATAAGATAGGGAACTGGGTACTAGAGTTGAGCGGACACCTGGATGTTCGGGTTCGGTAGGTTCGGCCAAACTTCAAAAAAATGTCCGGGTCCGTGCTCGAACTTGACCCCGAACCCCATTGACCTATTCGTATGAATGGAGACTCTATTTCGGTTTATAGAAAGCCAATAGCATTACACGTATTCCATAAACCGAAAGTCTATAAACCGAATGTCTTTCGGTTTATAGACTTTCGGTTTATGGAATACATGTAATGCTATTGGCTTTCTATAAACCGAAATAGAGTCCCCATTCATAAGAATTTCTTATGAATGGGGACTCTGTTTCGGTTTATAGAAAGCCAATAGCATTACATACAATGTAATCACCGAACCCCGAACTCCAACACGAACATACAGTGGAATGACCGTGTTCAGGTCCGGGGTCCAAAAACCGTAATGTTCGGTACGAACCCGAACAGTGCGGTTCGGGTTCGTTCAACACTACTGGGGACTAATAAAAGTATTTAGAGAATTGGGCAGACTAGATGGGCCGAATGGTCCTTATCTGCCGACACATTCTATGCGATTGGGAGTCCCTTTGGAGTAAGATGCCTATATTAGGGTCTAGTCATTAAAGGGTGAGTTTCAGGTAGGGATGCTACCATGGGGTAATTTACCAGTAGGTGAAGCCGATGTCTATGGAGGCAAATTATTTGGACGAAACGGTGGCAACCCAAGTTGAGGAGAGTTGAGAAGAGCATTGTGTCTCATTGAATCAACTTCATATTGTAAAGGGAATAACTTAGTATACCTCTCCTGCTAGAAGAGCTCAGCTGGCCATGGTTAATGCATGGGTACGTCTTTTAAAAACTCACTTTTTTTTTAGCAGTGTATTAGATAGGCCCAACTCTGCAGGGTTCTTTAAATTTGCATTAGACCAACGTAACCCTTAGCAGCTCGACTGGGATCCGCCCATGCCCCTCTGGCACTCAAAGTGTTAAGGCCATCAAAGAGCACAAAGTAACTAGATTAACACAGAAGGCTCCGCGTGGAAAACACAGGGATTCTATTTATTGTTCCCACAGACTAGAGAGACGCGCCCGTCCCGTCTCTCGCTACAACTGACTGACACATTTCACGGCCGTCTGCTTAATACAACTGGATGGTTATTTTCTGCCTTATCGCCCCCAGGCTGGCAGCATCTGTCCTCGAAGGACTAGGACAAACCTGCCGGATTTGGACTCGCGGTGACATACAGAAGTAAAGAGTATAGGCGGACAGGGAGAGAAGCATGCTCGTTCAAGCGAGTCTTTATGAAACAGACGTAATACTGAGCCGCCTTGGGCTTCGAGTCTTCTCTGCCATTTTCCATTGCGGGAGGGAGATAATAGGATGCTCGGAGAGAGATCTCCTAGACTGGTACAATTAAAAAGGCTGATTCCAGCAGCTGGGGATAGCAAACACGGAGCTGGGGAGAGTGAGACTTATTAGAGCAATACAAGGCAATAAAGAAAGTGAATCAAACAGCAGTCTACCACTAATTAGGAACGTGAACAGAGTGAATTGCTGAAAGGATAATCCGGTGGGTTACACCATCAGCATCTTCGCTGTGAGCCAAATAGGAAAGTCTTCTTTCCTGAAATCGAGCTCATTATTGCAGGCAGATGAGGTCTAGGCAGGCTGTGAGACGCTCCTACTTATCATGCGTCACATAGAGAGAGAGAGTGAAAGAGGGGGCTGCAGAGAGAAACTAGGGATGGTGGGGGGTGTGGGGGGGGGGGGTGCTCGGTATTCTTATTACACCCTGGGGAATGAATCCACTTAGGCTCTGGGGAATGAATACATCAAAAAAAGACAGAGTGACATCTTTTAGGAATAAGCTAAAAAAAAAATAATAGTAGAGTAGAATAATAATAATAGAAATGGTTTTAATCTCAGATGTCAAGATATGGGCATTTCACTGTGTTATAGCCGACGGGGAGGAGAAAAAAAAAAAACATATGTTTTTTTTTTTCTTATAGAGAACATTGTGTCTTGTTTCAGCGCAATTTCCACTAGCTGACATTATTGAACAGGCATTTAATAAAGTCTGATTCGTTTTAATTATTTTATGAAATAGAAACAAGAGCTGTATTTAGAGAGTAATTGGTAAACCAAAGGAATTTTGCCCCAAAGAGGTGGAAAACAATAGAAGTGCAGGTGGCAGCAGTGGGATACATTTCACTTTGCAAGTTAAATTCAAATATACTATTACACACTGATATATTTAATCCTTACATTTTTTGAGTCCGTCACTTTTATAGTGAGATTTTAGAACAATTTATCCAATAATTCTCCCCACTGACATTTAATAGAAAAGTTTAGTGATATTTCGACTTTTTTGCACGTGGAAAGAACATTTTTTAAAAAATGCCATCTTTTTCTCACCCTTACCACCTTTGCAACAAGTGTATAAACAGAATAAAAATAAGAAGTTATGGTTACATTTTGTCAGCCTTTTTTTCCTGTATACATTACATGCTAATAGAGTAGGCTCTGTACCTAGCGCTACGTAAAAGGTTGACGCTATATAAATAAACGTTAATGTCATGTAATTTGTGAATCAGGACAATGGCGTTGAACAAGACTCAGGCCTAGTGGAATACTTTCATAGCTCTGCAAAGTACTCACAAACTGGTACTCCGCAGACTGCAATAGGTACTGGACTCTGCACACAATTCACAGCAACCCAGTTGCTTTCAACAATTGTGCTATTGAACTTTAAAGTATTCTGAAGGTTACTAGCAACAATGTCAAACAGTATAGCCGATCAGTCGCAGTAAGGGACTTGCTTTTACTTTTTATGTGAATTAAAGTGACTATCATCTAAACTGCTTATACTTTGCATGTAGAGAATAAATATTGATTGAAAACGATTGTCCAGCAAATACTTTAGGAGACAAATGTGTTTTGAATGTGTCTGTGTTGTCTCTAGTTTATGACATCACCTGTGGCTTGATATGCTAATGACACATTTCTCATTGAAAAGCAGTTCATTTGCATATCATGCCACAGGTGATGTCATAAGCAGGAGACTCCATAGACACATTTAAAACAACATTTTTCTCCTAATTTAGGCATTTGCTTGTAGTTTGGCTAATACAATGTGTAGATCATTTTCAATCATTTTTAATGCTCATAGTAAAACAATGTTTAGGTGAGACAGTGACCCAGTCCCTGTCAGATTAAGTCCCTCTTACCAATTTACCCAAGTAGCTATCAGTACATATGAGTCACCAGAAAACACTTGCTAATGTCCATCCACAGTCAAGCCTTCTGCCACTCCCATTAAAAAAGTTCTATCAATTAAAATAAGTGAATACCCAAGATAATATACCACTGGTTGCTGATTAATAATCATCATCATCTTGACCAGTGGTGTCTCTTTGTTTTGTGCTGCCCTAGGCAGACAAAATTCGGGCACCCCCCCCCACATTGCACACCTATGACATTCCCCATCACCCATGTTGCACACCCACGACATGCCCCATCACCCAATTACATGCCCCATCACCCACATTGCACACACATTAAATGCCCAATCACCCCATTACATGCCCCCATCACCCACATTGCACACACATTAAATACCCAATCACCCCATTACATGCCACCCTCATCACCCTCATTTCATACCCCCACCACGTCCATTACATACCCCCATCACCCCGATTAATTGGAAGGAGCTAAAGCTTGCTAAACAGTGGAGAAGGGACCGAAAATGTTTGAAGTAACAGAAGTGAGCTTTAACTCCCTCTGGCAAAGTACCGCCCTCTGGCAAAGTGCCGCCCTAGGCGAGTGCGTTGTTGAAGATACACTACTGATCTTGACCCACATCCTTACCCATAAAGCCACACTGAACTTGAACATAGGGTTACCCAACACCACCAGCTCAGCTGTTCCTGGGCTTAATTATCTTTATTATAAGATATTATAAGAGCTACAGTACATCAGTAGCTGGCGGTCCGTAGTCGGACACCTCTGTCTTAGCAGGTGGGTTCCAAGCCTTATCAGGCAAGTGCTTCTTCCTGGTAATAATGACCTTTGGCGGATAAAAGCACACGCAGAAAGTAGATTAACCACTCTCTCGGTTGGAATTGCAGAGAGAGAAGTAGGGGTGGGGAAAGAGAAGAAAAAAAATCCTATCACTTCCCGCAATCCTCCATCCAACCGCCATGACGGAGAACATTTTTAAAGGTCAGCTAAAAATTATTTCACACCAATATTTCTCCAAAGTAGAAAAGTACTGAAGGATTTTGCCAGTGAAAGATGCAATAAGCCAGCTGCCTTCCCTCATGAATAAGCGGGAGGATGTGATTTAATCGGATCTTCCATCATTTTTATTGCAGAAATTGGCAAAATAATTCATTCAGCAAAAAAAAAAAAAAAGGTAATAAATGACACACATTTAATAAGCAAATACTGACAGATCTAATGAGCGGAGGCTATAGATGCCATTTAACCCCTCGTATAATGCATACTACCCTCCTTATGGGTCTTTGTTTTTATTATTACTATTGATAATCTGACAATATGATTTAACATAATGTTTTATCACTTCTCTAAATTAAAAAACAAACAAACTTATAAATGATATAAGTGAAATCCAGCACAGCCACTCCTAATGAGAAGATAGTGAAAGACCCCCATTGATCTGGTAAGGTGAGGGGTGTAATAAGACTGACGTGGGTGAACGCTACCTGGAAAATTATACGCTGATCGGTCGTTTGGAATAATACAGTTATATCTGTGTTTACTAATATAGGCCTTTCAGGATTGCCTTGTTTATTGTCAATGTATTTATTACGCTTAAGGGCTGTTCGACCGAGACAAAAAAAAGATCCAGCAATACAATTAAACACAGCTGTGATTAATTATTCTCTGCTCAATTGTTTGAAACACATAAAAGGTCCCCATAGACTTCGTCCAAATCAAATTTTCAAAATCAAAATAGGGCCAAATTTGTCCAAACTGAATGTGTCAATGGATCAAATTCAGTTTGGACTAACCAAAGATCCAACCTATTTATGTACATATTAAAACCCACAAAATCCTCTATATCTTAAAGGCCTTGTCTATATGTTATATATTGATTTTTTTTTAATGGTATTTTCTAGACATGTGCAAAACTAAAATTTTCGTTTAGTTTTCGTCCATTTGGACGAAAATGTTATTTATTTAGTCTAAAACGAATTTAGTTCATTACTGCATTCGTTTCAGACGAAATTCGTTCATTATTTTCGTTTAGTTTTATTCGTTCATACGAATCAATTGACCTACACATTCCATAAACCGAAAGTCGATAAACCAAACTTCGTTCAGTTTATAGACTTTCGGCTTATGGAATACATGTAATGCTATTGGCTTTCTGTAAACCGAACTAGAGTCCCCATTCATAAGAAAATCTTATGAATGGGGCTCTCGTTCGGTTTATAGAAAGGCAATACTATTACACGTGTTCTATAAGCTGAAAGTCTATAAACCGAAGGTCATTCGGTTTATAGACTTTCGGTTTATAGAATACATGTAATTCTATATATTCTATAAACCGAAAGTCTATAAACCGAACGACCTTCGGTTTATAGACTTTCGGCTTATAGAATACATGTAATACTATTGGCTTTCTATAAACCGAACTAGAGTCCCCATTCATAAGAAATTCTTATGAATGGGGACTCTAGTTCGGTTTATAGAAAGCCAATAGTATTACATGCATTCCATAAACCCAAAGTTGTTCATTATGTTGGTTTATGGAATGTATATGTAATGCTATTGGTATTCTATAAACCGACTCTATTTCGGTTTATAGAATGCCAATAGCACGAATGGACGAATGGACGAATGATTTTCGTTTATTAACCATTCGTTCATTCGTCTTTCGTTAGTTTAGCATTTTCGTTATTCGTTTTTCAGACAAATGGACGACAAGGTAACCCTTTTTTTTAATAAAGTCTACATATGTAATCCTATGATATGTCCACTTATTCTATATCAAGAAGAATCCAGGTTAGTATTACATTGTTAGACTATGTTTTTGGTCGCTGTCTGACCTGTTGACCACTACTAATTAACCCGGAGAACAAAAAAAAGCCTGTACAAACAAAAAGTACCTTTGTTTCTTAGCTACTAAGTAAGCAGAATATAGGGGGATTCTGGGAGCGGTCAAGAGATCACTGAACCACAATAAATAAGTGCAAAAGAATACAGTATGGTGTTCCCTCTCTTGGGAAGAGACTTTTCCTTTGCTCCTAAATTGAACTAGACTGGCTCCTGAATTTCCTCAATTCTACAAATGTTGTTGTAACATGCATAGTACATAGCCCTGTATAATGAATAGCAAATAATGTGTCTTTTAGGGTTAGATCCATTGTGTGTTTCCATTTTTTTCAACACTGAGTCAATAATTAACTGAATTAAACTTATTTATTATTATTTTTTTATTTATTTTTTTTTGGGGGGGGGGGGGGGGTCAGGTACCTTCAAAATTGCATTGCCCACACAATGGTCAGCAATGCAAATGGAATGTAACATTCATAGAGACCCTAGCAGGGGCTGGGGATAGTATGAATGAAACACAGTATAAAATAACTTGTTGTCCTCCAAAATAAGTAAAGTAATTTAAGTTAATTTTTGTCTCAGGGATGAATGAGTCCAAAAAAAGTGTTTTTGTCCTTTAATGCTACCAAGGGCCCCTGTCACAAAGCTTGCAAGACTACAATATGCTCATATATGTAGATATAATGAATATCCCTTGAATAATATCCTCTAAGATTACAATAAAAAGAGTGATTCCATTTACCCCACGGTAAAGGAGACTGATGATTTTTCATTCAATTATTTCCATCATCCCTCTACGGAATGAATCTCTTTCTACCTCAAAAGAATGCCAATTGAATTTGGGCCCCTGGGGAGACAGTAATGAATCTAGTCCAAGTTCACCAATCAACACAAATAATTCACTCAAATGAGCTTTCTCCTGTCATTCCGACCCTTCGCTCACTGGCCTCACACATCGTTGACCTTTAAGATAAAGGTCACTTATTAGATCTTCACCCCACGAGAGCCACTTCTCAGTTCACCCGACCTCTTATGAGTTTACACAAAGCTTATAAAACAAGGGCCAAATGTGCTTTTTCGGACGTAATTCATTTGTTATTATTTGCAATGTTATCAACGCTATTTATTAAAGTTTTTTTTTCTTTCTTGTGATGAGCTGCCAAGACCAAGAACCAAACGAAGATGACCTCAGATTCCAAAAACCTTTGCGCAGTATCTGTATTATTTTTTTTTTTTTCTGTGAACCCATAAGAGGAACTCTGTGGCATTTTGCTATGATTAACTGGGGCGGTAAAAGTAAAATTGAGACTGATTACATGAAATTACGAGGATGGGCTTCTTGGAAATAAAACAAACGAAAAAGATTCAAGGTTTTTTATAAAAATGTGGTTGTTCTTTCATCCATTCATCCCGCAGTGTGTAGAAGATGAAATAAACAAACGTTTAGTCTTCCATACATTTCCAGACGCTGCTAGTTTACACCGTAATACCCGGTTGGATGTTTTAGTAAGACAACTAGACACTTGCCTTCAGCAACGTATATTCAAACATAGATTACGCCGTGACTGTTCAGGATAAAAAGTGATTTAAAAAAAAATTATCTGTGTAGCAGAATAGCCAAAATAAGGATGATTTAACAGAAAAACTTGTTTTTTGCGGGTCTGTGGTGTCTCCATCATCTTGTGTCTTAATATGCAAATTACACATTTCCCCAATGAAAGCACAGGTGCCACCACAGACACTAAGACACCACAGACACAGTAACAAAAAAATACACTAGCACAATGTTTAGATAAGTTTTGATAATTATTTATTCTCTATCTTCACCATATAAATAATAGGGCCTACTCAGGTAACTCCTGATCCGAGTTTCGGGCACAAACGGATGATTTTGGCGATCCGAACAGTCACTGAATTCAGGCAACGCCAAAGTGATCTCGAAATGTGGCCGATTCTCGTGGTGAAGGTTCGGCTCAGCAAAAGTATTGGCCATATCCTCCCGATAGGGATTATTATAGGTGGGGTCTAGAACTTTAATTGTAATTTAAGGAGCTTGCGGAAGTCCCCTGGTCCTGGGGGACAGAACATTTTTTTATTACTGGTGATCTGAGATGTCCGAAATTCGGCTTTTTTTATCTGATTTCGGCCTTTATTGATTTCCCCAAACATAGCCGAAAATTGTCCCGTACTCAGTGGAAATGGGTTAAAATCGGCTATATTGACTAGCCAAGTTTCAAACACTATTTAGGGTACAGAAATTGATAGACAAACTATACAACAGGACATTTTAGTGCACTGGGGCCTTTAAAGAGAAAAATGGTGCCACCCTAGCCCATTGAGTAATGTTATATGGCAGCTCAGGAGACGATTGCCCTCTTGGACCCCTTGCCAGCCCTCAACTGCATGGGGTACTGCCCTCTTGCCCCCTTTATTCTCCCTGCTATGATTGAACAGGTAGAACAGTTCCCCAAGGTTACATGGGGTTTGATATCCAACACAAAAGGTAGAAAACTGGATGTGAACATAGACCTCTACATGCTATATAGCACTAATGGACCCATGCATGACTAAGAACAATTAAGTGTCATCATGCTGTGTTAATATACGCAGAATCTCGGATGGTTGAAGAAGACCATGTTTGAAGTTAAATTCCATTAGGAGATGGTGTGAAAGGAGCAGTGGGCACCACGTCGGAGTTCTGCCACATCATGTAACAAGGTTAGCCCGTCTGGACTTGAAAGCTTCTAATAAGTGAGGCATTTGTTACATTTGCATTGCTGGCAATGGTACTTTTTCCATTTACACATCGAGAGCAGAATTTTTGATTTGTTTAATATTTCTGTGTTTACAATTTCCTGCTACAAAATGGCTGGTTCGTTATTTGAAAAATATAGACAGATTTCAAAAAGGACTCGGCACCACAAATCAGCACGGCCAAAGCCAATACAGATTTATTGGCCACCCACAGCCCCATCAACATGAGAATTATTTATAACTGTGACTGTGGAAAGAGAATTCCAGGTTGGCTTCATTTTAGTCTTCCATTATACGGTAATACAAAGAGCTATACCAAAAGGACTCTAGTCCACATGTCCCATGTTTTTAATTGACCTTATACTCAACTATGCAACATGGAGCTCCACTGATCTTACCTTAATCTCAATGTGAAAGGGAAATTCAATAACAGCGCTTATTGATCGTGACCAACGCGTTTCTCCAAAATAGAATGCATTTTAATCCAATCATCATAATGCCAAGTAAGCCTGTGAGATAGCGCGGTGGGCAGGTGCACTAACTGTAGAATTTTTCGATTCCTGGTGGTATACTTGTGTATATACAT
Source organism: Pelodytes ibericus (assembly GCA_036172795.1). Classification (NCBI taxonomy): domain Eukaryota; kingdom Metazoa; phylum Chordata; class Amphibia; order Anura; family Pelodytidae; genus Pelodytes; species Pelodytes ibericus. The sequence continues at coordinate 13,827,456 of CM069858.1, read as the reverse complement.
ATATTTCCACCAATCTTGTAACACTTGTTTTGTAGCTTTATGTATTTTTCTCAGATTGTGTTTGGCGTCCTCCAATTCTTAGCATTTTTTTTAAAAAAAACATGGCTAAAAATGAATGGAATAGTAAATCTGGAAACTTAGGTGCCCGTCGTCTGCCTCCAACTTGTAATTAGTTAGTCATCACCAGGGTATTCTAGGGGGTCAGCTGGGTGCTAGTTCCTTGAAGGGCGAAAGTAACTGGCCAGTGATTGAACTAGATTAGATCCACTGAAACCCTCCATTTCCAGGAAGGAAAAGCTTTCTTTCTAGAGAGCCAACCCCTTAGCAAAGACTCTTTGAGTCAGGCACCTTCACTCACCTATGGTCTTCTCATTCTAAATGTTCCAATGTATGCCAACCATGGGGAAACTACGCAAAGTACCCAATGCATTCGACACAAAGAAAGTAATAATTCTTTTGAGCCGGCTACATGATAAGAAATGAAGAGCACTATGAATCAAACAGACTGTTATAACAACATGAAGTCCATCAATTATTTAATAGAACTTCCTTTTGTTAGTGCATCAAAATGTAATATATAAATTTTTCATGCTTCGATCATTGGATTCAAGTTTCTCAGACAAGGTTAACGTTGGCTCAGAATGACAGGATACTAGGAGGAAAGGCACATTTTGTCCTTATGTTTTTACTCATACTCCTTTCCAATTTTGTAAATGGGCCCAGTCTACAGGAACAGAGATTGAGCTCCTAAAGTGCATTCTGTGCGCTGTACAATGACAATTCATTTTTTTTCCTTCCGAGTGTTCTATCAGTTCTTCCTCTCCAGCGGTATAAATATGAACCAACTACATTATTATTCCGCTTAAGTAACCAAATGGTGCTTTAAAGGGAATCTATAATGACTCCTTTACCATTATATGTGTTTTGGTAGCGTCAAGAACCAACACGAAAGAAAATATAAGTGCCTGGGATTGTCGGGGTTTATTGACGTGAATCTCAGTTAGGAATAATTTACGCATCCGATAAGAATAAAGCAGAAGATTTCTCAGCGTCTTGATGTGCCCCCTCCAAAGAGATAATTTCCATTGTCTTGTTACTTGTAACAGTCTTTTTCTTTCTATCAAACTTTCTGAACTGCTTCAAGCGTACAACTGTATGATCAGCCATTTTATTTTTGAGGCATCATTTTTCCCTGCAGAATGGTGAGTGCATGCGTGTTAAAGGACAACTGGAGAAAAACATGTAGTTCTGTTTAATTGAAAGATTGCATGAAGTGTAGGCATTTTATATAGAAATGCTTTAATGAAAGAATACAAATAAAGTACCTTATTGAGCCATCTTTACTCCATACAGCTCTACCAGGAGGCAAACATTTTGTTTAGAATCTTTGGACAGATCTTTGTTCAACTGAACCAAGGTGAGTGAAGATCTGACCCAAGATTCTAACCAACATGTCTGCCCCCTGAGAGAACTATATGGAGTAAAGATTCTAAACAACATGTCTGCCCCGTGAGAGAACTATATGGAGTAAAGATTCTAAACAACATGTCCGCCCCCTGAGAAAACTATATGGAGTAAAGATTCTAAACAACATGTCTGCCCCCTGAGAGAACAATATGGAGTAAAGATTCTAAACAACATGTCTGCCCCCTGAGAGAATGATATGGAGTAAAGATTCTAACCAACATGTCTGCCCCCTGAGAGAACTATATGGAGTAAAGAAGGCTCAATAAGGTAATTTATTTGTATTCTTTCATTAAATAATTTCTTTATAAATCACCTGCATTTGATACAATCTTTCAATGAAACATCAGTTATTTTTTTGCTGCAGTTGTCCTTAATTAATCAAGGACGGGATCCCACAGGAACTCTCTTTATTAGTTGATTTCCCCGCTGGACACATATCAAGTATGACAGGTTTATTTTTGATGTTCGTAATCTCGTCATACCAATAAAAGATGCCGCACACTGGATGGGTATTAAAAAAAAGGCCACAGCTGGTTTATTTAAAGTCATTGTGACGCCAAACTTATAACCACAAAAAAGGTGAGTTAACATCGACAGTGACAAAACTTGTGAGACACATGAAGTTATCACAAAAACTCCCAAGCTTGCCAACGTATAATGGTGCCAAACCAAGTAGTAGATGAGACCACCTTGATTGGCCTCAGTCTGACAGAGAAATAAAGGCGAGCTGAAACTCGGCATGCCCAAACTTTCGAGTTCATGCCTCTGGGTCTCGGTCTAAGCCTTGGTGGCTCCCAATCACTCTGCGATCATGGCCACGGGCAAAAATACAATGCTTTTACCTACAGGAAAGGGGTTTTAATAAAAAGTGTGTATTGAGAAGGGCAGTAAATTCAGAGAGCGACCCAGGCAGTCAAACACCTAGCTATACCACTGACAAAACCTTGAACCAATTTGGGGAGGGCATAGCCAAATGCCCAACCCCTACCTGAGGTTCCAAGCTCCACACCCAGCTTGGAACCTTCCACCAATGACTGTCCCACGGCATGAGCCCCCTAGATACGTGGCAAGCTCCTGCTCAGGACTGGGAAGGAAAGTGGGACAAACTCCTCAAAGTAGGATAACCAAAACGGCCACAAAAGCCTTGCATGTGTAAAGCTTAATTATCAAGGCTCCTTCACATCTGTTCTGGCCCTGTGAACTGCATACCTTTTGCAGAGCAGCATTTAAAGCTATATGGGTCCCTCAAAAAAAGAGCTGATCATACAGCTGTATGCTTGGGTGCAGACAGTAGGTGGAGTTTTGTTAAGATCTAGTCAAGTTAATAGCAAGAAAAAAAAACTGTACCAAATGGATAAGTGTGATTGAGAGGTATGGTTTTTTTAGGGTGCAAGTAACAGTGTAAATTAAATGTTTGCTTGGAGTGGGCCTTTAGGATGGCAGCGCTGACATCACACAACGTTGCATGATCCCGCGAGATTGGGCTCCAGCCTCTACTGAAATCTACACAAGTGTCAGTAATCCTGGGACAAACTCTAATTTGATGGGACAGACTCAAAAAAGCAAAAAATAAAATACAAAAAAACTATCAACTCCGGGTCTGTTAGCAAATATGGCTTAGGCGTTCCTTATCCAAAAACAAAACCAACAAAATACTTTTGAAACTTAACAAAGGACATAGAGGGGCCTGTACTAAAAAAAAAATCAAATATATTTTATATATTTATATATATATTTTTTTTCACTTTGCTCCTATTGCAATGTACTAAGCATGTAACACTCCAATAGTACACACGAGCAAATTGCGAATAAAAACAAGTAATTTTGCGAATATTTTTCCTACCTCTTTTGATAGCGCTCGCTAAAAGCTGGTGTAATTTTCCCACGCAAATAAGAATTATTTTTCATAAAATATTCGCAGAACTCTTTAGCGTGGCGCAAATATAATCGCAATTTATTAGCGCAACCGGAAAAATGCACGCTAAATAAAAATAAACGGAAGAGGCGCAAATCAGGGAAAACAAGCGCAAAATGTTACAAATAGTCGCAAATTGCTCCTTACTCATGTTTTACCTACTTTATTTAGGGTTTAGTTACAATTTCAGGTTACAAAAATGGGATCACTGGCACTTTAAACAGAATAAGCAAACACCTTTTGGATGTTTTACAAAGTGGCCTTTCTTTTTAAATATGAAACATGCCCCGTTTACACGCGCTCAAAGGGAGGCAGGCGTAGGGTTAGAAAAGAATGACGAAAGAGGGGAAGTAAGGGGTGAGGCATGAAAGGATTGAAAAGAAAAAAAAGTTGAATGAAAGCAGAGAATTATTAAACCTAACAATAAAGCAAGCTTTTATTTACCTAGTTCCCAAGCTAGTTCACTGTGACGTTGAGCGCATGCTATTCATGTGTTAATTCTTTGTACGTGCGTATGTGACGTTTGTAAGGAAGTGGGGAGGGTTTTTTTGTGTGCGTTCACGGCTGCCATTAGCGACGATTACATTGAATTGCTGCACTTTATGCTTAACAGCATGAGACGGTAATCGTTGTGTGACTTAACCCTTGGGTCTATATTCATACCGGCAAGGGAACTGAAAGCCTAAGGGCAAAGTAGCCGAGTTGGAAAAAAAAATCTCTAATTCAGCTGGATCCAGTGCAGACAGACAGATCAATTCAGGAGCCAACCAAGTTATGTACTAGGAGCCAATGGTTACTTCAAAAAAATGTTAGGGGTATTTAAGGAGCCAGTGGATCCCTTGCTGTTTGTCAATCCCCCTATTTATAAACACAATCCAGGGGGCTAATCAAGACACATCTCCCTGGAACACCAAGGGATTTATTCCTGAAAGAGGCGGTTGCAGGGAATTGGCAAGGGAATTGCTGGGATTGATTTATCTACAAACTGTGGAGTTTCCTGGCACCTAAAAAATAACTCTGGATGACCTTGGTCCGTCTGGCTTGTAAAGCATATCAATATTATGTCATGCGCTGTATTACATGTCCAAATGCCTTAATTAATGGCGGTCTGTGTGAATATAACAAGCCGTATTGTGAGACGCTAAATAATCCTGATAATCATAAGCCTTCAGCTGCAGTTTTTCTTTAATCACAGTTTTTTTTTTTTTTTTTTGCATGGTTACAGATGTGTAGCTTGGGGTGTTGGATCATGCAAAAAATATATGCACTGCTGTTCAAAACTTTGGAGTCACGTATATATATATATATACCATATATATATCCTTATTTTCCATGGAAAACCCCATCCTGTGAGTTGCAGGCCATCACATTGCATCCACCATGCGTGACAGATGGCATCAAGCACTCCTCCAGCATCTTTTCCTTTGCTCTCCATCTCACGAATGTTCTTCTTTGTGATGCCAACACCTCAAACTTAGACTTTGTTTGTCCATAAAACTTTTTTTTTTTCCAACCTTGCTCTGTGCCATTGGATCACAGGAGTGATGATGGGCCTCTGCCTATATGTAGATATACATTAAAAATCTGCCACTTCCAGCTACTATAGACATTTGCAAAATTAACAATATCTACACTGTATTTCTGATCCATTGGAGGGTCTTTTAACCCCTTAAGGTCCAGGGATTTTCTGGGCCAGTGATTTTTACCTTTTTAATATGTGTATGCTGAAACGTAATTTTCCTCTCTTCCATTTAACGTACCCAAACAAGTTATGTGTTGTTTTTTAAAGGACAGTTAGAGCTTTCTTTTGATACCCTACACATAAAAAAAATTCTATAATTTAGTATTTTAAAAATACACATAAAAGGGGAACATGTTGTGGAAAAAAAATGTTTTTCCCCATTATTTTCCCAATAATACTCTACTTATCCCACACTAATTAACTAACTAATAAAAAATAAAAATATATGTTCCCAATATGTTTTTTTTTTGTTTGGGGGGGGGGGGGGGGGGCAACAAAAAACCCAATCACAGAACGGGCATGCAGGGGTGAACTGTAATTAAATGAATATATTACAATAAAATGTATTTATGAAAAAAACAACTTTAAAAATGCAAAAAGAAAAAAGTTTGTAAAAAAAAAAAAAAATGAGGGCCATAAAGTAAGAAGGAATCTGATCACAGTTACAAACTGTGATCAGCAAGAAAAGGTTTAACTTTGGGGGGGGGGGGTTGTTTTTACAGGATTTTATTTATTTATTTAATTGTAACTTGCATGTCACTCTCTGTGCTTCACTATAAGTATGGGAAGCACTGAGAGTGAATTAGAGGCAATGTGTGAACACCTTGACCTGGCCATCTAATTTGCATGTTATCGCGGTGATCGAGTGATCACCTCGATCACATGGTCGGAAACCCGCCGATCGGGTCCAGGAACTTTGCCTCGGGTGCGAGACAGAGTCCTGGACCCGTTTTAGACCGGCTGGCAGTCTAATGAGTTAACTCATGATAAGGTCGCTAATACTGCGGCTCTTATGACAAGTTAACTCATCATAAGATGGTGAAGGGGTTAATGGACGAAATGTGCTTTTCTTTCAAAAACAAGGACATTTGTAAATGACCCCCAACTTTTTAACGGTAGTGTAGATAACAATGCAAAGCTTAGCTCCACCTACTGGCCAGCGCTGGAAAAGTTTGATCAGTTTTTCCTTGATTATAAACCACAGGTGCAGTATCCATCACGTGTGGTTTATGTGTACAGTGCAAAACGTGTATACAGATTCAGGGGAATCTGTTCAAACAACCTAAGAAAAGAAAAAAAGTGTCTGAGAACCTCTACCAAGCACTGTTTACAGATTTAATCTCACCAATTTGGTTATACATTGTGCCAATCAGGGGAAGCTCAGCAGGTTTGCACAATGTATAGCTTAACTGGTGAGATGAAATGTTCATGTCACCCATAGTTGCCAACATCGGCCATGTTTCCAGGGACACATATTTGTTCCACATGCTGCAGAAAGAGCATGCAAAGTGCAGCCCGGCAGTATGTAGGATGGATATACGCAGAGGCACAATCCAATTAATCATGGTAGGTCCTATGAGATCTCCACCCTGATTAATTCATTGGATTCTGTCTGTGCGTATATCCATCCTACATACTGCCGGGCTGCACTTTGCATGCTCTTTCTGCAGCATGTGGAACAAATATGTGTCCCTGGAAACATGGCCGATGTTGGCAACTATGATGTCACCTCAACTCCCCCCATCTCACCTCAGCTCACCTTTTTGTGAATAGCCCCTATGACCTCTTTATAGTGACCATGCACTTCATTTATATAAACATTAGAATATCTAGTGTTTATGGCAGACATACATGTTTCACAAATGTAAAAAAAAAAAAAATGGTATCAACAAGTATATAGTAGAAAAGCACATGTCCTCTTTAGAAGTCAAAACCATTAAAACTTTAATGATAGCTTTTGGTTTCACAGTCATGTGACCTCTGCATCAGCATATGCATGCTCGAGAACCCGCTGTTCTTGAATTTCAATAGCTTTATTTAAAAAAAAAGAAAGCCCACTTCCAGTGCTAAGGAAGCAGTGTTACAACGTATCCCAATTAAAAGGAACAATAAATAGAATCACCTCAGTGGATTAAATTATTGCTCTGAGTGCGTAACCATAGCTAGCTACGTAAAGCTCCTCCATTTATGGTGACAAGCAGCTCCGAATTATTGGAAAAGGCTTCAATTTAATAAATTACGATATTGACTTGAATTCCACTACCCATAAATCTCTGGGGTGTAAGAACAAATTAAAAGCATCACCTCCAAAGAGGGGCACACATACCAAGAGCCACTAATATTAATTCCGTGCTTTTCACAATAATCACCTTTAAAAAGATCTATATCTATTTTTTATTGCCTAAAGCGATTGATACAGCAGTCTCCTTACTCTTTTTGCTCCCCACCTTGTCATGAGAAAACACATTTTCTCAAAAAGCTTTTTAACCCGTTTACATACTGTGATATTTATTTATTTTCTTCGGGTCTACATAATGCTAGTCATGTGACAATCCTAGGTAGACATTCTTCACACCCAATCGCTTCCTGCAACCAGAGGAAGACAGAAATCTACTATCCAGTGTCCTACCAAGGTTTCTCAAACACCCATCTGTGAATGTCTAAGATGGGTAGAAAATGTAATAGAGCAGCAGGAAATGCTAGCAGTATACTTGGTTCTATAAGTAGAGGTATTAGCAGAATGCTTGGTTTTATAGGGAGAGATATTCGCAGAATGCTTGGTTATATAGGGAGAGATATTAGCAGAATGCTTGGTTGTATAGGGAGAGGTATTATCAGAATGCTTGGTTGTATAGGGAGAGGTATAAGCAGAATGCCTGGTTGTATAGGGAGAGGCATTAGCAGAATGCTTGGTTGGCTAGGGAGAGGTATTAGCAGAATGCTTGGTTGTATAGGGAGATGCATTAGCAGAATGCTTGGTTGTATAGGGAGAGGTATTAGCAGAATGCTTGGTTGTGTAGGGAGAGGTATTAGCAGACTGCTTGGTTATATAGGGAGATATATTAGCAGAATGCTTGGTTGTATAGGGAGAGGTATTAGCAGAATGTGTGGTTGTATAGGGAGATGTATTGGCAGAATGCTTGGTTATATAGGGAGAGATATTAGCAGAATGCTTGGTTGGCTAGGGAGAGGTATTAGCAGAATGCTTGGTTATATAGAGAGTGGTATTAGCAGTAGAAAGAGGGAACTGCTCATGCCATTGTACAGAGCATTGGTGAGACCTCACTTGGAGTATTGTACGCAGTACTGGAGACCGTATCTCCAGAAGGATATAGATACTTTGGAGAGAGTTCAGAGAAGGGCTACTAAACTGGTTCATGGGTTGAAGGATAAAACTTACCAGGGAAGGTTAAAGCATCTTGACATGTATAGCTTGGAGGAAAGACGTAACAGGGGGGATATGATAGAAACATTTAAATACATAAAGGGAATCAACACAGTAAAGGAGGAGAGTATATTTAAAGGAGGAAAAACTACCACAACTAGAGGACATAGTCATAAATTAAATGGGCAACGATTTAAAAGTGATATCAGGAAGTATTACTTTACTGAGAGGGTAGTGGATGTATGGAATAGCCTTCCAGCGGAAGTGGTAGAAGTAAGCACAGTCAAGGAGTTTAAGCATGCGCGGGATAGGCACAAGGCTATCCTAGATATAAGATAGGGAACGGGGGACTAATAAAAGGATTTCGAAAACTGGCCCGAATGGTTCTTATCTGCCGACACATTCTATGTTTCTGTGTCTCAAGAGAGTCTCACTTTAAGTGAGAATTGATGTAGGAGAGCAAGTGATCGCCATTGTAGGTTAGAAAAAGAAAGAAAAAAAACCCCTAAGACTCTCGCTACACGATTATTCTGAAATGCTCATCAACTTGATTCCTTGTCAGAGTTATATTTGAAGCAGTCAAGGCTGGTTGGAAGAGAAAAGTGTATGCAATTAAGTGCACCGAGTTGGTTTAAAATTCCCTGGCCCACTTAAAAATAAAGTTAAAGTTTAGTGGCTGTTTAATTTTATTTGCTTAACGTGCCGTTTTTGTCTAGAGGAGCCGCACTAGTCTCAAGGACGGTTTCTGATTTAAGAAACTACCGTGAAGAGATTTTACAGTAATATAAGTTATGGTTCATAATATTGTAGGAAACTTAAAGCACTTTCCAAAATTACCTGAACAGAGGAGCTAAACCCTCAAGATGATCACTGAGTTCTATGGTGCATCGCTCAGAAGATATTCCCGTTTGTTTGGGAAGTCTCAGTTGTCAAGCAGCTGGTTCTCCGTGTCCGACACCAGCTTATTGGCGTTTGAGTTCCGTCAAATAGACCCTCAGCAGGGGGTGATCATCCAATGACAAAGACAGACAGTTGCAATGTCTTCCCCCGAATCAAGGGACAGAGGTCTCATCATGACATGGTAGCTTCTATCATTGGGGATATGTATTTGCCTAGAAATAACTAAAACTTAAAACCAGACTGTGGGGTAAAACAACGGCCACAGCACTTTATTTAAATAGTCATTGTATTACAATCATATATATATATTCCACATATATATCCATATTATACAATGACTAAACATAAATATCCATATACAGAAAACCAACCAAGCTTGCACGTGTATCCAGGTGGCTGCCGAATAAGTCCATGTTCTGGGCATATACCAATGCCCCCAATACCTGAGGTTCGAGGTACCACTGTCCCCTCGAACCTCCCACCAGAGTCCCGATTGACTCTCCCCAATCCATTCTTCCATTAACCCTCCTGGATACCCTGCAAGCTTCCGCCAACGCTGTGACATGTAAATAAATAAAGGCTCATTAACCATAAAAATCAGGGAGGGAGGGTGGGACAACAGGTAGGGGGAAAAACTTTTACTAAAATGGTCCCCAAACTTCCTGTTCCTAGCTTTTATAAACTCCTAACTCCTCCCACTAATTCCCACTATAGGCTGACATATCCCCTCAGCACCCTGTCATGATTGCCCCTCCCCGACCTTGTCTGGGGGCTCCAAGAATGCTCATCCCTCAAATAGGCACATATGATCAATCTAAAGTGGCCATTCATTTTAAGCAAGTTAGAATCTATCCAAAGTAAACATTGCACCACAAACGGGCCTATTCACTAAAAATTCGACATTTTGGAGGTCGACTTTCATTCTGAGGCACCCATGTTTGACTCTTGAAAAACAAAACCAGGTTTGAATCTTCCCCACGGAAAGTCGTGGAGGGCAAAATGATCAAAGCTATTTTTGAGACTACGTCAAACTCGGTCTCATAAATAGCTTCATTCATTTCACCTCCTCGGGTGTCGAATTTGACTCAAAATGAAGGTCGACCTCCCCTAGCTATTATTTTAGATGTTTTCAGACGAATTCCGTTTGGATGCCATTTCTATAATACATAACACCCACTTATACACCTGACTCCTAACTAGACTTGGCCATTCCTTTTCGGACAAATTATTTTTGTGAACAAAATATGGCTCTTTGGCCTGAATTTCAAATTCCCTGATCCAACCTTGTTTATCTTTATACGCAAATGAACTTGCAACGGTGCAACTCACCAACAAATGTTGTCCAAAAACAAGATTTGATTTGGATGAACCCCCAAAACTTTTTTTGAGTACTTTTATTAGTCCCCCGTTCCCGGTCTTATATCTAGGATAGCCTTGTGTCTATCCCACGCATGCTTAAACTCCTTCACTGTGTTTACCTCTACCACTTCTGCTGGAAGGCTAGTCCATGCATCCACTACCCTCTCAGCAAAGTAATACTTCCTGATATTACTTTTAAATCGTTGCCCCTCTAATTTAAGACTATGTCCTCTAGTTGTGGTAGTTTTTCTTCTTTTAAATATACTATCTTCCATTACTGTGTTGATTCCCTTTATGTATTTAAATGTTTCTATCATGTCCCCCCTGTTACGTCTTTCCTCCAAGCTACAACTATTGCTGGATTTCACACAACAACCCTCTCTTAAAATTTTATTTCCTATCATTTCTACAGCTTTTCAAAAAAATAAAAAAAATACTGGGAGCGTTTTTTTGCTTCCAGAGATTGTGTTGAGGAACGGAGAACATTTGTTGAAGGTTCTACAACCAAGAGAAAGACAAAGAGCCCATTTCTCCAGCTTGACAATGGTATTTGTCACAATGTAAGGCATAATTATTAGCGAGCGAGACCAGTTCCTCTGCCAATACACTTTAACTCCGTGATAAAGCCCCAAGGTGTAAGTTATTTAGTCTTATGTAACACCTTCCATGCCAGAAGTGTCCAAATAACAACAATCGCCATTTCAGTAGAGAAAATAGATGGTGTTATTGCAAGACTATAGCTGTGTCCTGATTACATGTCTAAAGCAATTCTCCCAAAGATACTAGAGCCAGTTTAAAAAATGATATGATGAAGTGTAGGCATTTTAAACAGAAATAATACAAATAAACTATCTTACTGAGCCGTCTTTGCTCTGGATATCTCTATCAGGGAGCGGACATACTCTATTTTCTCGATACGGTATAAGATCCAGGTCCGGCGCAGAGCTGCAGGAGATCTGGATCCTGCTCGCGGGCAGCTGGCGGATGTCTGTGCGCGGCACACAGACATCCTCCGATGCTGCCTGACACTTCCCGCTTGGGCTTCTATGACGGAACTTTCTGGTCATGTGAACTCCCGGCGTTCCATCTCACATGCTCTGGGGGAATTGTCGGCATATTGTTACAGACATTTAATGCATTTCAATATATATACATCTGCTGCGGTGTATATAATCATATGCAACAAACGTAGAGTTCTTGAACATCTAGCAGATCTAATAAATAATTCCAACACCACAGTAGCACATCAATTATTTCACTGGAACAACGCAGATTTAAAACACTTCTCTGTTTTAGTCATTGAAAAAGTTATGACTGGTCCTGGGGGAGGCAATCTACATAGACTTCTTTGTCAATGGGAAACGTTTTGGATTTTTACACTAGATACAAGGGGGGGGTATGTCCAAAAGATTCCGCACTTCAAAGTGTCGGGAGTTTTATAAAAAGTCGCAATCGCCGTTCATGTATAACTGCGATTGTGCCTTTTTATATACAGCCCCTGATTTTTTTATACATAGGCAGCGCCGGCACAACCAAAATTTACGTATTTGGCAGCGCTGACTCCCAAAATTTACCAGGAATCTGCTTTATACATTGGCGCACAGGTCGATTATCCCACTATTTGGCGCAATCTGCACATGCATGGTGTTTATACATGCCCCTCAAGGTCTCCAAGAGGCTTAAATGCAGCATATAATATATATCGCATTTCTACTATTTTGATGGCAAAACAGCCCTGAACTGTCGAGGCATGGACTCCACTAGACCTCTGAAGGTGTGCTGGGGTAACTGGCACCAAGACGTTAGCAGCAGATCCTTTAAGTCGTGTAAGTTGCGAGGTGGGGCCTCCATGGATCGGACTTGTTTGTCCAGCACATCTCACGTCAAGTCAACCCCTTGAACTCATTGTTGTGTCCCTCAAACCATTCCTGGACCCTTTTTGGTTTGTGCCTGGGTGCATTTTCCTGCTGAAAGAGGCCAGGGAATACTGTTTCCATGAAAGGGTATACATGGTCTGCTAATTTAGGCATTTGCTTGCAGTTTTGATAACACAATGAATAGATCACGTTCAATCTTTTTTTTATTCTCTACATTCGCAGTGAAAGCAATGTTTAGGAGACACAGTCCCTTTAAACCTGCCACGAGTAATAATGTGCATTACAGTGCAAGCGAGCAGAACATAGCCACAACTTGGGGCAGCTTTCAATAAGATGTTTTGGGATTTTTTTGTTGTTGTGATATACTCGCGTCTTCCCACTGCCTGAGATGCCGCCGTCTCCCAACGTAGCAGTGCAGATAAGTGGAACAGCGCTCGGCTTAAGCATCCGAATGACAAGGGGTCCCCAAGGACCATGATAAGGAGGGCACTTCTCTTCTCCCCATCATCTCCAAAAACATCAACTGTCTGTCTTTACTGCGCTGCCACGGCCACTTATACTGCGGAGGGTTTAACCACTTAGTACAGATTGTAACTGACAGTGTACGCTGTGCTCTGCAGGCAGGACCCTCTTCAACCCAGCGCCCCATACAGCAAGCATTCCACTCCGTAGCGTCTAACCCTTGGAGTTCCTAGAAAGCCTGTGCAACGCGCTGGCCCTGAAGGGTGATTAAGAATATTCTAATCGCCTTGCTGCTTCCCATTTACGTGTCTTCTCAATGCACAGGGCACAGCAAAGGTAACCACGAAACCACCGAGGTCAACCCTCTCTCCGAATGATTTGCAGGACGTGCAATATTTTACGAGTAATGTTAATTTGCCATTAGGCAGCAGAGATTAGGTGCCATGGGGCCTTTTAGAGTCAGGGGTCAACCGTCTATAGAAACTTTAAAAGAGCCACAAAAACTAACCACTCCAAATGTTTATAGAATTTAGGAGCCAGACAGACCAAATAGGGAGCCAGGCCTATTATTTTAGGAGCCAATGGTTCGTCCATGGATTTCTGAAAAGTTGTCAAAAAAGTTAGCAGCTAGCAGTATGGGTTTTTGGGAGTCAACCCTCCCTGGCTCCTGGTATTTGTCAAGCAGTAAGTGGCCACAATATGAACACAGTATAAGATTAGTATGCGTGGCCTCTAGTTGTAGGTATCTGGGAGAATCAAAAGTAAATAAAATATCCACATATATCACCGTTCCAAAGTTTGGGATCACTTAGAAATGTCTTTATTTCCCATGAAAACTATACTCATCAGATGAGCTGCGAAATGAGTAGGAAATACAGTCAGGACGTAATGATAGACTTGGATCAGCTGACACAACCTGCCAATGGATCCCAGGAGTGACGGTTGGTGGTAATGATCTGTTGTCCCTTATAGATATTCCATTAGAAATCAGCCACTGTATTTCTGATCCATTTGATGTTATTTGACAAATGAACTTATTTGCGTATTCATTTCAAAACAAGGACATTTCTAAATGACCCCAAACATTTGAATGGTAGTGTTTATATTGTTGTATTTAAAAAAAATGACATATATATATATATATAAAATAACATTATCATATATATATACTGATCAGCCATAACATTATGAGCACTGACAGGTGACAAGCTGGCGGAGGCAGTGTGATGCTTTGGGTAATGTTCTGCTGGGAAACCTTGGGTCCTGCCATTCATGTTGATGTTCCTTCGACACGTACCATCTACCTAAAATTATGATGACCTGCCTAATACTGTGTAGCTCCCCTTTTGCTGCCAAAACAGCCCTGACCCGTCGAGGCATGGACTCCACTAGACCTCTGAAGGTGTGCTGTGGAATCTGAGACCAAGACTTTAGCAGCAGATCCTTTAAGTCCTGTAAGTTGCTAGGTGGGGCCTCCATGGATCGGACTTGTTTGTCCAGCACATCCCACAGATGCTCGATTGGATTGAGATCTGGGGAATTTGGAGGCCAAGTCAATACCTTGAACTCGCTGTTGTGTTCCTCAAACCATTCCTGAACAATTTCTGCCAAATGCCATCAGGGAATACCGTTTCCAGCAGTCACAGACACAGAGAATGCAATCAGGACCACCGGAATCCCCCTGTAAAGCCGAGCTCTACCTCTGTCGCAAAAAGCAGGACAGAGGTGGCGCTTGATGGGGCAGCGGTACAGACCCCCCCCCCAAATCAGGACTGTCTCGCGAAGTTCGGGGGTATGAAGCTGTTTCTTTTTCTACTCAAGAAAGAGACTATTGCAGGGAATTGAGAGGGGAACTACAAAACTTAAGGCCAAAGTAGCTGATTTGGAAAAATGCTCCCATTCAGCTGCATTTGAGAATTTCTCCAATTACTTTTGCCTAAAGTTTTGAAATTCCCATCTCAATTCCCCGCAGATCCCTCTTTATTAATTAGACCCTTAAATGATGCAATAGTTATACGGGAAAAAAAAAAAAGATTTGGGACCCTGTAGGTGCAGGGAAGCTAAAAAAAAAAAAGGATCACAGGAAACAGCAATGTGCAATAATAGCCCCCCACTATACAGCCACGGCCCACCTTATTAAACACAAATATATTCATGTCTGCCATATTATTATCATACTATAATAAGAAAGATGGATAATCCACAGAGAATGACTGTATCATACTAAATCCCAGACACGGGCTCTCTTTCTGTGGAGGACATTGCATGCCATCTATTGTTTCAATGTTTCTCCAACACAGAGGCCTATTGTTCACTCATAATGAAATTTGTCCCTTTTGAGCTGCAGTAATCAAAAGCCATCCGTCTGATGCCACTGGAAATTATGCCCCAATTAAAGCGAGCAGAGACCCGTCAGCACAAATATCTGTTTACTCCCGTAGGCCGTCATAGGACCTGATTAACTTTCGCACTGGATTAAGAGAGTCTTTCTCGGAGATGTGCGGCGCTTTCCGGTGACACCATTTAAAGAATGAAGCTGTGGGGATCTGCTAAAGATTTTTTTGGAGGGCCGAAATTGGGTCCTGTCAATAAACAGAGCATTGTTGGGAATTTAGACAGGAGCTGGAAACTTAAGGCCAATGTAGCTGAGCTGGACGAAATCCTGCATTAAGTGGCATTGGAGAAGGGCTTTGGTTTAAAGTTTCAACTTTCCCCATCAATTCCCTGCCATTTTTTATTTTATTTATGGGCTAGACCCTTAAGAGTTTATTTTGGCTTCATTTTTTGGGACCGCCGTTTGTGGTAAAAGACAGTTGCAAACTGTGGAGTAAACACACGGCCATGGTTGCCCTATAGAGGGGCTTAGTGACATGACATTGTGCGATCCCCCCCCCCCCCCCTTCCCCAGGAAAGGGGTCTTGCACTCATTTCTTCAGTGTTTCATCTATGAACAATTCACAGACGCTCTAGGAGCATTAGACGACAGTCATGTTGGGGGCAGATCCATATTGGATGGCACAGGAGCCTAGAAACTGGGACTATCCCATCAAATCTTAGCCACTGCGTATAGACATATACAGGTTTTGGGTAGGGCAGGTTGGAATGTAGCTAAAAGTTTCTAATACAACCCTGGTGTGTAAGCTGTTTATATATCATATAATGTACATGCTCTCTGAATCAGCGCAGAAGGCAATAAATATCCTGGCGGGCCTTATAAAATCTATTTCAGATTCAGAGGGTCTCATTCTATAGGATGGCAAGTTATAATGGTGCAACGTATATCACCTGAAGTTCAATAAGAAATGGCTATTCACTTGATTATGTCAATTGTTATGACATCTTTTACATAGATATTATTTACAGTTTATCCATACATCTTCTTGCAATGTTTCAATTTGTGTCTGTTTATAAAAAAAGGGATAGAGCATGATTCCATGCATGAATCCCCTATTTAAAAAAAATACATATACAGTTCCAAACCAGAAATAAATTCAGATAGCACCGTAATTTTCACAGACCGATCCAGCTCTTACATGCATATCAGTATCCTTTGAAAGGTTTTTTTACATGTATATTACCTATACGACTGGCCGAAATAACTCTAAATGCTACACATTCAAGAGAAAAAACTCTTTTTATGCCAATTGTAGTAAAAAAAATAAAAATAATCTGTTCAACCATTGAGAAAAAAATGAGCATAAATTACAGTCAAACGACTCTGCTATTAATTAAAATAATTTTTTTGGGCAGCGGTTTTTAAGATCACATTCCATTCCAAATTAGGGTGGGTATGCTTCTTTTAAAAGCAAACTGATAAAGTGTGTGCCTTACAGGCAATCTCACAATCTGCGGCAAGGTTTATTCCCGACCCACGTATTAAGGTAAGTGATATGACAGATATCAGGCACATGCCCCAGCTCTAGCTGCCCCCTTCCTCTCTGGGGCTGGTCAAGACATTGTGGGAATAATGGGTGTCGGATCTTCCTTCTAAAGGTCAGGTCACCACATTTTGGGCAATATGGTAGTTTGACCGATCTTCCGGTGGCAAGGTGCATAGTGCAGTAGGAACCCACGACCCCAGCTTCCATGCACAATGCCTCTCAAGCCTTTAATTAGCTTGCAGCACCTGAGATTATAGTTACATAACCAGACTCACGCAAAGTGTGGCATACTATGCCAGATCGCCACATATCAATCAGCCTGCGCCGCATGGCCAGCTGAACATCCTAAAAAAAAGGGGGTACCAGATTTCAGTCCCCTACAAAAAAACTGCTATGAAACTATGGAAGGGGGCACAATTCTTTATTCTAGGTTCCCCTAAAGTGTCTACAGCCAAGGTTTTTAATCAGGAATGCTGGGGGGGGGGGGGGGGGAATCATACTCTGGAACATTACTCCATACATTAAAGACTGCAGACCAGAGTACAATTGAATGATTATAGCCCTGGAGTATTCATTTATCTCAAGTGTCTATGAATAAAAGAGCTATGGGATCTACTTAACCAAGGTTCTAGGTAACTCAACATTCTAGCACAAGCTGGCCAGTTGTTCCCCATAGTATAGAGTCAGGGTTATTTTAAAAAAAAATGAAAATGAGAACATATATGTGCACCGGCAATGTTTTGCGGTGCCTTTAAGAAGGAAACACTGCTTTAAGCCCATCCCTGCGAGCTTCGTCGGCAGCGAAGAGGTTATCAAAGTGATCTTATCACCAAATGGATTACACACGTCCCGAAAGTAATAAAAGGAGCTAGATGAAAGCGTACAACCCCAAGTACTCATTTGGTACAAGGTGACTTCTTTCACGCAAGTGCCACTTTAACAGCTGCAAGGATCAAGAAAGATAAGGAGTGTATTAGCTGGCTTCAGTTTGGACACAAGAAGGATAGAATAGGAATTAGAGGGCATATGTCTGGCTCCAAAAACACCCACCGCATAATAAGTATATTGGCAAAAATATCACTAGATTCAATGAAAAAAGTAATGCAAACATGCCAGCAGGTATCTCTGAACTGCTACTGTGTTTAAAGAAATATATAAAGGGATTAGACTATTGTACAAAACAAAATGGAACGAAAAGGGGAACAAAAAAACATATTGTAGTCTTTTCTCCCTGCTCTTGCCAGATATTCTAATCTACCTCCAGGCCTATAAGTCTCCCATTTCTCTTCTTTGACTACCCAGCTGCTTTCCTCTCTACTCTTCTCTAATCCCCTTCTCTCTTCTAGCTCTCCCTTTTCTCCGCCCAGCTCCTTTCCCTTTTTTTTTCTAGCTCCTGTCTCCGACCCTGTCTCCGGTCAGTCTATTCCTTCCAGAGTTGGCTACTTTTCCTCCTTCTTTGTCCCGTTTCCCATCACTTTTTTTCTCCCTCAGGATGTTTGTCTCTTGCTACTCTTTCCTCAGCTCTTCTCCCTCCAGATCTAGCCGCTGTCCCTCCACTCGAACCTTTCTCTCTTGTTCCTTAAGCATGATCTTTATTCCTTAGCTCGTGTACGTCTTCTAGTTCAGGCTTCTTATACATATCTTTCCTGCATCACCTTATTCTTCTCTTTCTGCATCTGAGCCCTTTTGTCCCTTTCTCAAGGTCAGTCGTGTTCTAACTGTGCACATACAAACGTTACATGATTTCTTCTCTATACGTCATGCCTTAATTATTCTACCTTCTCCTTCTACAAACCACTCCGACTCTTATGACTTTATTTAATAACGAGGCGATTGAGAATGGAAGTGCAAAATTAAGGCCAAAGTAGCCAGTTGGAGACATTCTCCCATTCAGCTGTACTTCGAACCCTGCTATTGTGGCCTTCATATTGTAATTCTCTTGAAAAAAAATACCATGATCTTTTCTACCATCGCCAAATTCATTGACACTCCATGTCTTCAGTTGTATGGACAGACCTATCATTTCCCCCATTAGTACAAGTGGGTGGGCCGACCATGCAGTGGCCTCGATGTGGACCTCAAGCCTGTCCATGCGGGATCGACATGGCTGAAACCCCACTGGGTTCTATTATAAGCTTCTATTATATTCCCTCTACAAGCCAGCTGTTCAGCCCCCTCGCCCCCAGTACTTCCAAACAGTACAGAAACCACCCAGCCAAAAAAAAGATAAATCTAAAAATACAACGGGGCAACAGGGATTCACAAATGCATATGTTGGATGATCTCCTCTATACAGATTTGACCATGTATTGGGTTACTGCTGTTAATTAGGACAGTGTAAGACATTTACATAATTCAGCATTGGCAGCTTGGCATATTTATGAATCTCTGGAGCTGTTTTGATCTGAAAACAATCCATAATAATTCACTTTCCAAGTTCAATACGTTTCAGTTTGGTCGTTGCCTGATTTTGCATATTTACACATCTAAAAATCTGATCCTCTATCTTATCACGCGTGTCAGTCATGTGTGTCTTTCTTGGCATGCAAATGGAAGGTTGCCTTTTTTTTTTTTTAATTAGGAAGAAAAAAGGTAAACACAAAACTGTCATAGACCGAGATAAGAGTTATTTTGTGATATGAAAGATATGGAATGGTTGAAAGGGGACATAGCATAACTATGAGGTATAGATGTTTGTAGTGGCATTGAATATGTCATAGCGGCATTCCAAACGCTTACAACATAGGTGTGCATGCGAGGGGCATAGAACGCGTTTTTGCCGGTGGCCATATCGTTAGAACCCTGTTGAAACTTGCTGTAGTCTCAATCCGCAGATCTTGACTGAGCAGTGTGGCCACCATTGTTAGAAGCGCCAAACCCCCTCTAGTGTCCTACCTCATCCAGAAGCTCCACGGGTTGTAAAATTAATTTGGGGCGTTTTAGTTGGAATTACTGAGACTGGTAATGTCAAATATAAGCGTCTTTTTAGCGAAGACAAAAAAAAACCAAGTCATCTTAGGTCAGCAAAAATCTTTGGGTCAGACTTGGGGCGTGGCTTCCTAAACGACGCCCGGCTTCGGAAAGCAAATGCGTTGGGGTTTAACAACAAAAAAAAAATGAGACAACTGAAATCTAATAGAAAGATTTTAAATAATTAAAATGAAGAAGGCTTTCGAAACCTAGAAGTTTTTGGGACTGAAGATGTGTTCAAGACAGATGAGAACGCTTGTGTCATACAATGATTTCAGCCTTTTTTATTTCCCTGCAAGGTCTAAAAAAGCATTTGAACAAATAAATTGAATGCTTTTAACTTGCTTTAACCTTTTGAGGACCTTGGATGAGCCAGAGGGCACCCTTTTCAATGCTACGCAAGACATAGATCCCCCTCAATTATTTCTACTCCAGTGTTTTACAGTCGTCTTGGAACCAACTGTAAAACTGACTGCCATTTGGCAATGGAATCAGGCTTAAGGGTTCAAAAACTCAGCAGGAGTCTGATCTTCTCCCTTAGAATTAATATCTTCCTGTCATTTAACCCTTCTACCTCCCAAGACTGGAGTCCTCCTGGCATTATAGAGATAAAAGAAAACAAATGTATTGAAAAGGATTTTATTTTTTTCATATTGTAGAGTATATTACTTCAAAGAATATACTTTAGTACAACTTGTACTTTTATTTTCTTGTATTAGGACAAGAAAGGTCTGATTTTCAGAAATATAATAATATAAATTATCCGACAGAAGGGTAGCAAGATTATTTTAAACTTTGGTTATAATATCCTGCACTTTAAATATATATTGGTTTGAAAAGCCTAACTCACGTCAACCAAAATTATTCTCTCTCCCCTGACCTGCCCATTAGAAATCCTATACAGATCAGCAACTCTTGATAACAGACTTGGTATCTTTCTTGTAATGCATAAGGAATGCGTGCAGTTTACCATCTACAATTTCAGATTATGAGAACAAGGAGAGGTTTTTGAATACATAGTGTCATGGGAGAAAAAAATGGGATGCATGTATCTCATCAAGATGCACACGCTGATACTATCGTGAAAGCATTGCAAGCTTTTTGATACATATTGTACTCACGCACGCTATAGAATCATCATTATCCGTGAGTTATACCATTTTTTGTTGACAGAAGTAACGAGAATTGCTTTCAAACATAAGATACACAGAGTCTAAGCATTCTAAGGTATGTTGGGTCTTTAATTAGCAAAAATATTCTTTATTATCTATTTTTTAAATCCATTTATTTGGAGTGTTGGCATTTTGTACATATAATAATCAAGATGTGGATAGTGACTACAGAACCTACCTAGTTTGCCCACAATATAAGATTCAACTAATACTACTTGTTTTTCTTCTTTTTTCATACTATGGCCTTATCACATCGCAATCATTGCTGCATTCTTTTACTGAACTGCTTTCCACTGGGAAACTATTCCGGGTATCCACTACTACTTTTTATGTAAGAGGGACATAGCTGGAGACACTGTAGAAAATGAAAAGAGATTCTAAAAGTGACTCCACAGAAACGAATGTGTCGGCTGATAAGAACCATTTGCCACATTTACTCAATTTCCAAAATACTTTTATTAGTCCCTGGCTCTATCTTATTTCAAGGATATCCTTGTGTCGGCAGATAAGAACCATTTGGCACATTTACTCAATTTTCAAAATACTTTCATTAGTCCCACGTTCCCAGTCTTATATCTAGGATAGCCTTGTGTCTATCCCACACATGCTTAAACTCCTTCACTGTGTTTACCTCTACCACTTCTGCTGGAAGGCTATTCCATGCATCCACTACCCTCTCAGTAAAGTAATACTTCCTGATATTACTTTTAAACCATTGCCCCTCTACTTTAAGACTATGCCCTCTAGTTGTGGTAGTTTTTATTCTTTTAAATATACTCTCCTCCTTTACGGTGTTGATTCCCTTTATATATTTAAATGTTTCTATCATATCCCCTCTGTCACATCTTTTTTTTCCCAGCTATACATGTTAGGATCTTTTAACTTTTCCTGGTAAGTTTAGGAACATGCCATTGCTTCCCAAGGTGACTACCCCGCTAAGATATCTCTGTGGTCCCAACCCTGCATGACACAGTAGCTGTATGTTCCCATTTAAAATGACAATGTTACCATTAAGTTAATGATAGAACACCAACTACAAAGCAAACCACAGTATTACAGTAAAAAAAAAAAAAAATCACCTAACTTATCTTGCATTAGTTTCTAATGGTTTTCCAAAAGGATATACCATTACCTAGAGAAGAGTGGCTTACCATTAACATAAATTACATATAATGGGTTCCTTTTAAATGTGCACTGGTTGCAGATTGATGCTATACTTTCCCAAATGGAATAGGGAGAGTTATTCAGTGATCCACAAACACTCTGAAAGGTGATCTGCATCTTGTCATGTAGAAAGAATTATTTGAGCAGCTTAGTAGAGGAGCCAGTTACAGACAGTGGTAAAGTTGTGGTGATAAAAATAAATAATAATAATAATAAACCAACTTGTAAATCACACAATCCCTAGTCAAGTTGCAGTTCCACAGTGATGTACAGTTGGAGATCCATTTCTCAAACAAGCTTCACATAGTCCTGGATCCTGTCTGTTACCCAGTTCCAAACTGAGATTCTCCTTTACAAATCCCAAATCAGTTCTACATATTGGACACACATTACAGGGTGATAAAGGTGTAACAGATCCTCAAAGTATAACATGTCAAGGGGAAATGTATTTATAAGTGGGTCTTAAAAGATCATCTGATCTGTAGGTTGATACAGTATCAAGAACTAATAGTCCATTAAACATAAATAAATAATACATATACATTTATACACACACACCCATGCATTGCCAAGGTACTATGAAAGCTCTATATATATCTACAAACACGTATATCTTAATGTGATTTTATATATATATATACACACACACACACACACACACACACACACATACACACATGTATATATACATATGCACAATGTATACCAGCCATAGGAATCTAGATATGAATAATATTACACATAATAATATTCAGATGTGATATACCATTACTGTCAGTTTCCAGCACATAATTCCAGATTAGATACAGTACCTCTTGATCCTGAATTGCTGTCACTGACTCCAGGTACAGATGCTCCTCCAAGTTAAGAGACCCCCCTGCCCCAGTTGCAGGCTGCAGGACCCCAGGTTCTCCAGTGATCAGCACAGCTTTGCAGGGATACTGCCAAGTGTGAAGTTAAGGATGCCGGTCACCAGTTACTGCCATAGACTGCCCCCCACAGCTCTGGATGCTGGTACCAGTGCTGATCCCAGTAAGACCCCCCCCCCCACAGCCTCCCCTTGGTATGTGTCAGGGATGACTCCAGCTCTCACTCCCCCCCCCCCCCCCCTCCCAAACAGAAGGATGGAGCATGTGGTCCTCACACTCACCATAGGCTGAGGGTGCACTCTCCCCTCCACACTAAGGTCCGGTTGTCCAGTAGTGGTGGCCAGGAGCTCCTGGAAAGTCCATGAGTAGACCCTGGAGCAGGACGGCCTCTGATCACACTCAGCACTCTCCTCCTTCCCCGAACCTCCTCCTGCTCTCCCCTCCTCCATCCTCCCTCCCTCTCGTCTCTCATCTCTTCCACTATTTCCTCTCCATTCTCTCTCTCCCTCCTTCCTCCTCCTCCTCCTCCTCCTAGTTTTCTCTCCATTCTCTCTCTCCTGCCCCACTCTAGTCTACTCCTCTCCTCCGATCTGCCCCCCATCTTATTCTCCAATTCATTCGCAGAGGTGCACAACCCTCCTTTTCATTCCATTCTTTATACACCCCATCACAGATTTTTAGCAAGCTTCTGCACACTCATAGGGGTATTTAACCCCTTCTACATCATTTTTATTTTAAAGGACCCCTTTATTTTAAAAGGACCCCTTTCCTCCCCTTTTCACCCAAATCCTATTTTTTGTAGGCTATTGTTTAAGTCTTAATTTTGTTGAACCTCTCCCTGCTATAGCCCCAATCATCCCTATACTTTTTTTTTTTTTTTAAATGTACCCCTCAAATTCTTGAGTCTCAAGTTACTATTTGACAACCATATATTGTATTCACTTGCCACCATTTTCTTAAGGTGCGTATTTTATTAATTCCCGATTTTTAACAGACTGGGGTCTGGTCACAAAAATAGTGAATTTTGCCGAATTGACAAAGGAATTACACAAATAAAATCAGGCATTGATAGTGGAGTTGGAAAAATCTTGGACATCGGCTACTACGGTCGGGTCTAGGACTATTCTTCGCCGCATCTTCATCGCTGACAGTTCAGCGCGGCAGTTAGAACGCTGAACTGTCAGCAATGAAGTATAACGCGGCCGTTTCACCGCGGCTGCAGCTATGTAAGAGCTGACAGTTCAGCGCTGAACTGTCAGCTCTTACAAATCTAAAAGTAAAACTAAAATAATCCCCCCCCTAATAAATTATTCCCCCCACAATAGTAACACTAAACACTAAACCCCAATACTAACACTAAAATTAACCCCAATACTAAAATTAACCCCCTAAACCCTAATACTAACCCCCGAGCCCTAATACTAAAATTAACCCCCTAAACCCTAATACTAACCCTAATACTAACCCCCGATCCCTAATACTAACCCCAGAGCCCTAATACTAAAATTAACCCCCTAAACCCTAATACTAGCCCTAATACTAACCCCTGACCCCTAATACTAAAATTAACCCCCTAAACCCTAATACTAGCCCTAATACTAACCCCCGACCCCTAATACTAAAATTAACCCCCTAAACCCTAATACTAACCCCCGAGCCCTAATACTAAAATTAACCCCCTAAACCCTAATACTAGCCCTAATACTAACCCCCAACCCCAAATACTAAAATTAACCCCCTAAACCCTAATACTAACCCCCGATCCCTAATACTAACCCCCGAGCCCTAATACTAAAATTAACCCCCTAAACCCTAGTACTAACCCCCCGATCCCTAATACTAACCCCCGAGCCCTAATACTAAAATTAACCCCCTAAACCCTAATACTAGCCCTAATACTAACCCCCGACCCCTAATACTAAAATTAACCCCCTAAACCCTAATACTAACCCCCGAGCCCTAATACTAAAATTAACCCCCTAAACCCTAATACTAGCCCTAATACTAACCCCCAACTCCTAATACTAAAATTAACCCCCTAAACCCTAATACTAACCCAAATACTAACCCCCGACCCCTAATACTAAAATTAACCCCCTACACCCTAATACTAACCCCCGACCCCTAATACTAAAATTAACCCATCTAAACCCTAATACTAACCCCCGACCCCTAATACTAAAATTAACCCCCTAAATCCTAATACTAACCCCCGACCCCTAATACTAAAATTAACCCCCTAAACCCTAATACTAACCCCCGACCCCTAATACTAAAATTAACCCATCTAAACCCTAATACTAACCCCCGACCCCTAATACTAAAATTAACCCCCTAAACCCTAATACTAACCCCCGACCCCTAATACTAATATTAACCCCCTAAACCCTAATACTAACCCCCGACCCCTAATAGTAAAATTAACCCCTAACACTAAACACTAAACCTAATTCTCACCCCCTAAACCCTAATTGTAAACAAACTAAAATCGGTAAAATACTTACCTTTAGCGATGAAATGTCCCGCGATGAAATCTCCAGCGACGATCTGTCTTGTGCTGTAGAGTCGGCGGTGAAGCGGCTGCGCGGAAGCAGCCGCGATGAAGAGTCCCATCCCCACTACGGTCTGATATTGCCATTCCCTTCAGTTCACGAGTTACTGCGTTATAGAGAGTGGCATAAGGGCTTACTATTTCATCCTCACTATTTTACCATTTACTTGGAGGTATTTGTGGTTATTTGATGTTCCCAAACTGAGATGAGGGTCTAGTCAATGAAGAGAGAACTGCAGGGAAATTGAGACGGGAATGTCAAACTTAAGGCCAGCTTGCCGGGTTACTTAAAAGTACATTGTGCGTATCTCACGATTGGGAGAGCAGCAGACTGAGCATTCCATTTATAAACTGTGGGGAACTGACAAGAGAACTGCAATGATTCTCAGAACTGTAAAATTAAAGACGTCTAAAGTACTTGCTTTGTCCGCCACAGCTCATTCAGTTAATAGACCCCAGTGAGCGTTTGTAACCCCTTGAATACCGGAGTGTTAATGCTGCACGTGCCACCGCTACTGGAAGAAAGTATCTGATTGCATGCAGAGAATGACCAGACAATATACACCAGCCATCCCATGACTTAAAGTGACTTCAACTAACATTAAGGGTCTCTCTTTTTTTTAATAAGCCTGGTTACTGTTGCATTGAGCCTAGTATAGGGGTAATTAGGTAATGCACATTTAAAGATAAATGCCATTTTCCATAATATCTGGGACCTGTGAGCTACATAGTCTCAACCATACATGCTGACCCAGTTGCTGATAATCACTGTTCCCACAATGAGTGACCCTTGGGTTTAGGTCGAAATTGATAGAGAGGATTCTATCCAGCTTCCTTCTACTCACATCAACTAACAAGGAGGGCGTCCGACTGTACCAGCAGCAGGAGAAGATCCCTCTCGTCATCAGAGGATGAAAGGGTTTGCGACAGGTGAAAGAGGGATAAAAAAAAGATTTGGAAGAAAACCCGCTACATATAGCATGCCCCCAATATGCGGGGAAAGAGGTGTCTATCAGTAAAAGGTGAGTTGCAGGTGAGTTGATTCAGTGATAATTGCGCAAGGACAAACCTGGTGAGTTTAAATAGCGGAGAAGATTCACCAGATTTGTAATAGTTAATCTGGTGAGATGTAATGTTCACCTTAACTCACCTGTATCTCACCTTTTAGTGAATAGCTCCCAGGAGTACTCATTCTTTGGTGCCCCAGAAAATAAATAAATGGTGATCATCGGATAGTGGTCTCAAATTTGGATTGTCTCACTTAAGACGGGACAGTTGAGGGGAGGGGGGGGGGGGGGGCGGGTGATATAGATCAGGTTTTTTTGGGAATTAATGGTTTTTCTTTTTAAAAAACATATATATATATATATAATCTAAAATAATGGTACATTACTGAATTGTTTCATCAACTGGGACAACTTCCCTTTTTGAGCCAAAGAAAAAAGAACAAGCTTGCTCCACAACATGTAATTTCAGATAAATAATTATATCTTGAAGACTTTGCAACAAAATTGTCTGGCGCATGTTTGTAACTAGGTAACAAGTGCACCCAAAGTTTAAAGGACAACTAAACTTTTTTTTGCCTTCTAATTTAGAGTCATCCGTAAAATATTTAGTCTCCGTAGTATGAGGAGAAACTGAAATGTGCTTTTGAAACGACGCAAACACCAAAATGTCACGATTTGTTCCTGGCCACCGGTCACAGGGTGATCGATAGCCAGGAACACTATGGCAGAGACCCTATCAGGGTCTTAATAGACACTGTGGGTCCCTGCCAAAAAATTGCGAGACCTCCGGACGTCACGTGTGACGTCACCGAGGCGTGCCCGAACCTGGAAGTTCGGGCACGGAACGATTTAGAGAAATGTAGCCGGTGCCCGCTTTGAGCACCAGCTACATTTTCCCGTCAGACTGAGGCCACCTAAAGTGGCCTCAGATGACAGGTGGGATCCCGCTGCAAGTGCCTGCAGCGGGATCCGAAAACAGCTCATCGCGGGGAGCCGCGATGAGCTGTTTAACACAGGACGTACTTTGCCGTCTTAACGACTTTTAGGCACTTAAAATCAGGGTGGCATAGTACGTCCTAACGTCGGGAAGGGGTTAAAGAAAGCATAGTGTCGGTCTTCTCCCATGTAAACCGGGTGTGTAGCTGGACAAGCTGGTTTATTCTTGACTCTGCCTCAGAATTGAAGCAGAGCTGGTCTGGAGGCTGGCTCATGCTGACACTCATGCTAATCAGCATGATTCAATCAGAGAGAGGACCTATCCGTCAGTCAGATTGGTTCTGCGAGTGGAGATATAGAACCTCATTTGCTTATCCCCTTGAGCCATGTAAACCCCAATCAGATGAGCTCGCCTCCACTTTGACTCAGCATCCAGACTGACTCTACCTCAGTTTTGAGACAGAGTAAAGAGTAAACCCGTGTGTATCTGTAGAGATAGAGGTTGGGTTTACTTGGGAGAAAAGGGACCTTTAAGTAATCTTTCTTAAAGAGACCAATGAGTTTGAAGGTTTTCAATTTCTCCAGTGTTTCTCTCAAATTTCATGGATCCAATTCCATCATGCTGATTTTTAAGAATCCTCTAGCAAGGAAACCCCTAAAATAAGCAGCCTTACCTTACGAAGAATTGAAGACCTTCGTCTTTGTTGCCTGGAGCAAAAATTGTCCGTATGCAATCAAACACATTGGTTTTTTTTTCACCCTATTACTTTTTTTTTTCAATCCTTGACGTATTTGTTGGTATTGTTATTTAGGGTTATTATACTATTCAGAAAAATGAAGCTAATTTTATTTTAGCTAATTAATAGTAATAATAATCTATTGTCCTAAAAAAAAACAATTTGCATATAAAACAGCAAAACATACCGTAGAGGGGAATATTAATATGAATAAAATAATTGGAAAAGCAAATAATCCCGCCGGCTGTTTTCACCTGTGCCTTGAACCCAATGCTGAGTATCCCTCAACCTTTTCGAAGGCTTTTGCTTCTATATTTTCTAATGGGGATTCAGCCGTACCTTGGTTAATATTGATTGGTCTGCTCAAGTGAAATTGATTATATCTCACTTCCGATTAAAATGTCCTTTGAGTGCATCAGATCTTTAGAATTCTATATTGTCAACTGGTTGGCGGTTTCTGTGCAAAGCACAGACCCATGTCGTCTTGAGGCTTGAGGGAAGGGGTTCATACTGGGTGCCAGGATTAAGGAAGGATTGAAGAGATTGTTTTCTAAAAACCCAAATAATGAAAAACCATTGTTTGACTAGTAGTCAATGACTCATCCCTCTCTCCCTCCCCAGACTTGGTATATTCAACAAACAATATTTATTATGATATCTTTAGTTTAAAAAAAAATAGGTTTATGGACACTCCAACCACTAGACGGCAGTGTTGCAGCCTACACCAGGCAAGCATGGCAGCCCCGGTTACCTAATTAGTCAGAGAAAATGGCCACCCCCATCAATAAATAGTCAATTTTACAGAAAACCTTAATTTAGAAAAACAAATACAATTTATTTGTGGTTTATTAGGGATAACAAAACCCCAAGAAAATTCTAATCCTTAAAGAGATAAGATACATCTTTCCAGAAATTAGAGGGGCAACGATTTAAAAGTAATATCAGGAAGTATTACTTTACTGAGAGGGTAGTGGATGTATGGAATAGCCTGCCAGCAGAAGTGGTAGAGGTAAACACAGTCAAGGAGTTTAAGCATGCGTGGGATAGACACAAGGCTATCCTAGCTATAAGAACGGGACCGGGGGACTAATAAAAGTACTCAAAAAAAATTGGGCAGACAAGATGGACCGAATGGTTCTTATCTGCCGACACATTCTATGTTTCTATGAAATGCATATGGAGACACTAGTAGGAATATAGAGGATACATGTTCTACATGCCGAAGAAACCAAAAGATCAACGTCATTTAAAATTCCCTGGCCGTATTTAATCATTGAATTCTCCCATACCTCCTATGTGTTTTTAATTATTACTCAGGCCGCTCACATCTTACTCACAATAAAGAGCATTTAAACTCCAGTACTGATTAGCACTTTTTCTTAAAAAAAAAAAAATAATATTAGACTTAAGCCCAATTTTTGTGTAGGCTATCGATAGAATCCCAGCTGGGTGGCGATAAATGTCTTGTACGTATTGTTAAAAAAAATGAAATAATTATTGTACAAAAAAAATGATCATATAACAAAAATAACAGTCACTTGGCCATAAAGTGACTTAAAAGTGCCGGATAACGCACCACCTTCAATCTCTCTCTTTAAAAAAATTGGAAGTGCGTCTATCTGGAGTGTAAGCTCTGCGAGCAGGGCTCTCTACCTCATGTGTCAGTTTGTTCTTTTTCGTCTACTTTAGTAGATAGTCCCCCTCTATGCTCTGTACCTAGCGCTACGTAAATTGTTGGCGCTATGATACATGTTAACGGATTGGAACTTCTACTCACATATAAAATAAGCGACCAATCAGGATGGGCAGGGCGGGTGCAGGTAAGCCTTGAGTTCTAAGCACTAGAGACAGCCAATTAACTCAAGACACATAGTTAAAAATGGCTTTAAACCCGCTGTACTGTTTAATAAACTGTTAACACAATATTGTCAGTTTTGCAGGCTTCATTGAGTTGTGTAATGTTTTCTTCCAGGACATGTCACATCATTTATTTTCTGTGCCATTCAGCAAAGTCCTTGAACTGCACATCGGTTGTGTTTTTTTCTCAAGGTCACATAGACTTTACAAGGACAGACTGTATCAAAAGGGAAGTATTTTTCGAAATTACTGTATTAACTCCTCATAAAAGCTAATTGTAGGAAACATGATGTTCCAAACAGTATGTGTTAACATGGGATGGTAGGAAGAGCTCCTCGGATTTTGAATTCTTTCGAGCTAGAAAGGTTTGCCCTGCAGAGAGACTATTTCTATCAACATCCATAATGTGGTTATAATCCTTGCGCTAGTTTTTAACCAGTGCAATTGCGGGTTTTGATCAAAATGGGGGGCGCCAGCACTAAGCCCAGCCCCCAGTTTGTATCCGGGGGAAGCCTTATAAAATGTTATAGTTCCACAGAATTCCACCTACAATGTAAGCCACAGCGGGATTTGAACCCGTGGCCCTCGGCGTGTGTCCAGCCAAATTAAGCCTTCACTTCCAGGTCAGCTTTGCGCTCGGACGGTCTAATTCCTGTGTCCTAATATCTGATATTGATTCTGTCCTTCTGGCTTCCTGACCCGGCTTGTACCTTCACCATTGTGTTTTCTCGACTTTTTTTCACTACTGTACCAGTGACACTCGTAGTAATTGGGCTTTCATGGTCAGTAAATCCTGGACTGTTGGGGGGGGGGGGGGGGGTGAGCATGAGGATGGTTTGAGAACCACAAGTGTGAATTCTGCCTAAGAGGAAATACCACTTCAAGCAGTAGAGAGTTATGCATATTCACTACTATTTCCTTGGCATAGCAAATTAATTATACAAATTAATTATACATCTAGGAGGGCTTCTAATAAGGCACCTTGCTGAGACAACCACGGAGTCTTAATCCAGAGAGCTCTCATTCCTTATTCTTAAAAACTTTCTGTGCAAAAGTTTGCAGTGGGCTGCTGAATGGACAATTGTAATAGAATTTTGTTGGGGAAATATCTGTAATTACCATTTGAAATTCATCATTGACATTATTATTAACTATAAAAATCCACCCCCATGATTCTAACAAGTAGAACGTTCTGACGCCATTTGTTACACTGTTGCTGCATTAAAGACGGTTGTCGTTTATATTTTAGATTTTACCCTCTTGATGCCACGTGGCGTATACCCTGTGTTTTCCTGCAGTTGGTGCCACAGATTTTATATATATGCGTCCTGTGTTAAAGCAAGAGGTGGATGCAATCAATGACTGCTTACACTGTATTGCTGTAATGCCTCAATGTTGAGGCATTAAGCAACAACAAAATAAAATGGAGTGTGTACTCCTGAAAGAAAATTGTCAGTTTAAAAACTATTATTCTTTATATTTTTCGAATTAAAAACAAGCAAACTGATAGGTCCGATCTGTATCTTGTTCCTTTACCTTCTATATCAAAAGAAATATCAGACATTGTAGAATAAATGGCCCCTTTAACAATCCAGAAGATAAACAATAGGAATATATTATTTGTACCTTTGTCCTTTAGGTTTATTTGTGCTAGTTGTGCTATAGTGTATGTTGCCTGTGTGTTGTACTTTTTGTTTTACAACTGATAATGCAATAACAAAATTGTTTTTTAAAAAAAAAGGACTCTTGTGTTGGTTTGGTTCAAAAAGCTTACAATCTAATTGAAAGACCAAAGCGCCAACGCAGCTCTACCATTTTTTTGTGTGTTTTTATTTTTCTTTAGTGCATTCTTGGCAGTGTTTTTATTGCATAGCTGTGTCTGCAGGCATGCTCTGTGCCAGCTCACTACCCCACTGCTTGATAAAGACAGGGATGCAATCATTAGACGAGGGTCAGCAGATAGTGCTCTCTCCCTCTCTGATGCTCTGCTTAGTTTTACTTAGTGGATTGACACTGCAAGCATCCCACTCCTCGGTCGACGCAGTTAATGAGCCTGATGGGAATTTCAGATGGCTTTAAAAGAGCAAAACTATCTTCAGCCACCAAAGCCTTTATGTTCCCCTCAGATACTCACAGTACCTGATGCGAGTTCATTCTTACCAATTATCCTAATCAATAAATCGACTGGAGTCGAGGAATTACTAAGCGGAAAAAGGAGGTTGAAGGTTGTTGTGGGGGGGGGGGGGGGAGGAAGACAGAGTGAAGAAGAATGTAGAGAATAAAAAAAATGAATGAATTAAGAAAAACAGTGTGTTTTAAATGTGTCTCTTGTTGATGACATCACCTTGTGACTTGGTATGCAAATGGACGCAACGAGTTCCATATTAAATGATGATGTCATAAACATGAGACTACCCAGTCATGTTTGAAAACTAATTTTTTTTTATCTCAGTCTATGCATTTGCTTACAATTCTGATAACACAATATATGGATTATTTGTGATCACTTTTTTATTCTCTATCTTCCCCGTAACAGCAATGTTTTAGGTGATAGGGATCCTGCTTGAGTACCAAAAAGTAATTACTGCATTACAGAACTCCCTTTATTCCCTCGCTTGTGTTCCAATGGTCCAATATTACAGCCATTCCATTCACCAGACTACGGCAGCCTTCACCTTCCTTAGATCATTATTTTTACTCTCTATATTCATGGTGCAAACAAGGTTTAGGCCACATAGTCCCTTTAACAAAGCCTCTCGTTGGGTAGACGTTCCATTGGTACTGATAGCGTCTCAGACCTCTGTGACACGCTACACCTCTGTGATGGCTCATCCTACAGACAACCAGATCCAAGGGCTGGTCACTTAGTGATACTCGTTGCAAATCTTTTATTGATAAACCCTCTCTACGCGTTTTACAATTCTTTAGTCTTAGTGCAACAGACAGTAATAGTGGGAATGTGATGAAAAATCACCAGCTGAGAAAAGCATCACAAAAAATTCCAAATTGTACTTCTATGAGTGCATTGATATGTCTGGCTCACTAAGGATGTATTGGAGAGGAGGATTCTGGGTAGTGACACCCCATTTCCTTTACTCCAAGGTCCATGTAGCTCTGCACTGTCATTAACCCTATCAGTGGCGGTGGGGAGCTGGCTTGTAGTTCCGTCTGGGATAGGCAAGGTCACTTTTCACTACTATAAAACAAGGGGTTGCAGCCCTATTCCACCAGATATAAATATCTCTAATGTCACTTTCCATTTCAGTATATGGCTAGGCAACAAGATAAATGTGAAGTTCATTATAGCACCACCTCCTGGCTGCTAAGTGAAATTACACTTGCTCTCTTCTCCATGCAACGGGAATGATTGAAAGACACTTTTTCTTTTGCTCCCCCCTAAAAGGGCAACATATGTGATCTGTGTGTGTTTAGTACCAGGGTACCAGTTTGTAGTCGTTTTCTCCCATCTGTATAGACACTACCATCACCCGACATGCCATCTGAAAGGGTCTCACGTCAATAGAGAATTGAGAAAAGAATTACACTTCAGGCCAAAGTAGTAGAGTTAGGCAAAGTTAGCTGAATGGTAGAATGTTTACAACTCGCTACTTAGGCCTTGAGTTTAAAGTTCCCTTCACAATTCCCTGCAATTCTCTCTTTACTGAGTAGACCCTCACATGACTTTACAAGGAATGTCTACATGTGTGTATATTGCTCTACACACTGAACCTCTATGACATATCATAATGAGTCCCTTTAAATAAATGTCACTGTTTAAGCACACTTCTGTTTTTTTTTTTTAAATTTCCAAAGAAAGAAAGAAAATAGAGCATTCTGGCTACATACTATTCTCCTTAAAGGGACTGTATCACCTAAACATTGTTTTTTACTGTGAATGGTGGGAATAAATGATTGAAAAT
Source organism: Pelodytes ibericus (assembly GCA_036172795.1). Lineage (NCBI taxonomy): Eukaryota > Metazoa > Chordata > Amphibia > Anura > Pelodytidae > Pelodytes > Pelodytes ibericus. The sequence goes on along the minus strand of CM069858.1, from coordinate 13,793,505 downwards.
GATCTATATATTGTGTTAGCAAAGTGCAAGCAAATGCCTAAAATAAGAGAAAAATATGTTTAAAACTGGAGACTCCACAGAGGACACATTTAAAACACATTTTCTCTTAATGTATTCTTGTTTTGTATTACAAAATATTGCATTGTTTATTTTGAATCCTTTATTATTCGCTACATGCATCAAAGTTTTGATGATACAACACCTTTAATAAAGCTGTCCACTAAAATAAGTGGAAAACTGGAGCAAAAGCACACACAAAAAAAACCCCAACTTAAATGTAAAAACAAAAAAAAACATAAAAAAAAAATAACCTATACCAGTAAATAAATAAATAAATAATAAGAAATTTTAAAAAATGATGATAATAAATGATATCCCAACTTCATGGGATTTATTTATGGAAAATAAAATACATTTTGGTAAACCGATAACTGGGTTTTTAAACATAGGCCAAAAGAGCAGAGATAGAGAAAATAAAACTTTTGGCCTATGTTACCGAATTTGACTTAAAAAGGTAAACCTCCGTGGGACCACCAAGCCAAAAAAAAAAAAAAATCTGTAACCCTTTCAGTGCCAGTTTCTTGGAAAAACAAATAAAACCATCTTTAAAAAAAAATATTGAATGTTTTGCATGAATGGTTTGACCCATTAACAGTTACAAGAAATGTGCCCACCAGGTAAGTACAAAGTACAATAAAATAAATCGGATTGCCCTACCGTAAGTGTTGTAAGGGAGAAGTCTGTCTCGTTAATTTCGGCTTGATACTGTCCAGACTATTTCTGGCTACAGGCAGAGATGCCATATATGGTGCCCCCAATACCCCGGATACCCTCCCAGTCTTTCTGCCCCTCCTGTAATAAACTGCACCTGCTGCTCTCATGCAAGCAGACCAGCCCAGCTGGCTGACTAATGATAATAACATGTACTTTTACACACAGTCTGCAGTATACACGAGGCTGGCCCTGCACACAGTCATGCCCCTCAGTATGGTTCAGCTACAATCAAATTATAATCTCCCCCATCCATTTGTGTTACAAAAATAAAAAACCTTTGGCTCTCACAGAGAATGATCTCTGTGTTTAAATTCAACATGGGGCTTCAGTCATGAAAGAGGAGATTGACAAGGGAATTGACAAGGGAATTTCAAACTTAAGGCCAAAGTAGCTAAGTTGGAAACATTCTCCAATTCTGCTGTAAATTAGGAGTGTTTTAAATGTGTTAGTGGGAAATGTGTCATTTGCATACCGTGCCACTGGTGATGTCATAAGTAGGAGACTCCACAGACACATCTAAAATACATTTTGCGCGGTAGAGCTGTCACTCACCACAGCATCCCGACTGGGCATGTCTATAGCGCTGCATAGATCTCATTCTCCTCTTGTGCCCCAGAGAACCTAATACACAATCGGAAAACGGCATGTCAGAGCCCCAAGTACAGCAGTGTCTTGGGAATCTTCAGGTACAGAATAAAGTAGATCTCTATGTATCAAAAGCAGAAGCGATTACAAACTCAGATCCAAAGGTACAGGCTGAACTCTAGCAGAGCAAGGCTGCCTTTATTAATCCACCTGACCACTGTCTGTAAGCACTCCAATATACTAATATTCTGTCATTCATATTTAATAGTTAATATTGACACTTGGCAGTGAATGTTTAAATACCAATTCCTTATACATTTTGTTTTGGGGTATGGTTTGCTTTCACCTCTCGCTATTAGACAAACAAGCCCTTTTTCTTTCTACCACTTAGCTTTATATTTACACCATAGATCAGTGATGGCTAACCTTGGCACTGCAGATTTTTGGAGAGCTATAAGTCCCATGATGCTAGATTGGCCTTAATCCCAACAGGGTTAACTAAGCATCATGGCTAAACTTGGCACTGCAGATGTTTTGGGAACTATATATCCCATGATGCTTAGTTAGCCTTATCCCCCATAGGGCTAACTAAGCATAATGATTGACCTTGGCACTGCAGCTGTTCTTGGAACTATATATCCCATGATGCTTAGTTAGCCTTGTCCCCCATATGGCTAACTAGCATCACCTTGGCACTGCAAATGTTTTGGGAACTATATATCCCATGATGTTTAGCTATCCTTATCCCCCTCATAAGGCTAACTAAGCATTACAGCTAACCATGACACTGCAGATGATTGGAACTATATATCCCATAATACTTAGTTAGCCTTATCCCCCATAGGGCTAACTAAACATGATAGCTAAACTTGGCACTGCATATGTTTTGGGAACTATATATCCCATGATGTTTAGCTATCCTTATCCCCCTCATAAGGCTAACTAAGCATTACAGCTAACCATGACACTGCAGATGATTGGAACTATATATCCCATAATACTTAGTTAGCCTTATCCTACATAGGGCTAACTAAGCTTCATTGCTAACTGCATATCCCACGAGGTTCAGTTAGCCATATACCCCATAAGGCTAGCTGAGCATCATGGCTAACCCAGGCACTGCAAAGGTTTTGCGTATGTAGATCTCAAACATCTGCCAAGGGTAGCCATCGCTGCCACAGATTTTTGTCAGCAACCTGTCTGTCTTTTGCTGCTGCCGTTTAATTATGCCCTGGCGAAGAATCATAGCATTTAAGTGCCACAGTCTGCTATTAAAACTAATTATAGACTAGGTAGAAACTCAGCACTGGTCTTTCCTGTAGCAGAAAATCCCATTTTTTTCTTGACAAGGAATATAATTGTGTAGGGCTATCTTCCTTACTATACAGATATTGCTGTACCAAGTCAGCGTACGATATGTGAATATACCTATATCTAATATATATTATCTATAGATTCTCTATGGCTGCCCCTCTCTCTGTATGCCTGTCCCTCTGTCTGTACGCCTGTCCCTCTGTCTGTATGCCTGTCCCTCTGTCTGTACGCCTGTCCCTCTCTCTGTATGCCTGTCCCTCTGTCTGTACGCCTGCCCCTCTCTCTGTATGCCTGTCCCTCTGTCTGTACGCCTGTCCCTCTGTCTGTACGCCTGTCCCTCTGTCTGTACGCCTGCCCCTCTCTCTGTACGCCTGTCCCTCTGTCTGTACGCCTGTCCCTCTGTCTGTACGCCTGCCCCTCTCTCTGTATGCCTGTCCCTCTGTCTGTACGCCTGTCCCTCTGTCTGTATGCCTGTCCCTCTGTCTGTACGCCTGTCCCTCTCTCTGTATGCCTGTCCCTCTGTCTGTACGCCTGCCCCTCTCTCTGTATGCCTGTCCCTCTGTCTGTACGCCTGTCCCTCTGTCTGTACGCCTGTCCCTCTGTCTGTACGCCTGCCCCTCTCTCTGTACGCCTGTCCCTCTGTCTGTACGCCTGCCCCTCTGTCTGTACGCCTGTCCCCCTGTCTGTACGCCTGCCCCTCTCTCTGTATGCCTGTCCCTCTGTCTGTATGCCTGTCCCTCTATCTGTACGCCTGTCCCTCTCTCTCTATGCCTGTCCCTCTGTCTGTACGCCTGCCCCTCTCTCTGTATGCCTGTCCCTCTGTCTGTACGCCTGCCCCTCTCTCTGTATGCCTGCCCCTCTCTCTGTACGCCTGTCCCTCTGTCTGTACGCCTACCCCTCTCTCTGTACGCCTGTCCCTCTCTCTCTATGCCTGTCCCTCTGTCTGTACGCCTGCCCCTCTCTCTGTACGCCTGTCCCTCTGTCTGTATGCCTGTCCCTCTGTCTGTATGCCTGCCCCTCTGTCTGTACGACTGTCCCTCTGTCTGTATGCCTGTCCCTCTGTCTGTACGCCTGCCCCTCTCTCTGTATGCCTGTCCCTCTGTCTGTATGCCTGTCCCTCTGTCTGTATGCCTGTCCCTCTGTCTGTACGCCTGCCCCTCTCTCTGTATGCCTGCCCCTCTGTCTGTACGCCTGTCCCTCTATCTGTACGCCTGTCCCTCTGTCTGTACGCCTGTCCCTCTGTCTGTATGCCTGTCCCTCTGTCTGTACGCCTGCCCCTCTGTCTGTACGCCTGTCCCTCTGTCTGTACGCCTGCCCCTCTCTCTGTACGCCTGTCCCTCTGTCTCTACGCCTGTCCCTCTGTCTGTATGCCTGTCCCTCTCTCTGTATGCCTGTCCCTCTGTCTGTACGCCTGTCCCTCTGTCTGTAAGCCTGCCCCTCTGTCTGTACGCCTGTCCCTCTGTCTGTACGCCTGTCCCTCTGTCTGTACGCCTGTCCCTCTGTCTGTTACTGCTGGTTATGATATACCTGTTTTTGATTGTTTCTCTGCCTGTAATTGCATATGTAATTATAAGTCTGTGTATAATTGCATGCATCTAAATAATGGAATGCAATCATGTATCTATGTTTGATTGTATATCTGTCTGTAATGGTTTTGTATAATTATGTGCTACGATTTGATTGTGAGGCCGGGGGGCCTCCTTCTAAAATTATACACCTGTGTACGCTTTAATAACTTTATTTGAATATCGTATCTGACGTCACATAAGTTGACGAGTGGACAATCTTCTTGCCTGCTGTTGAACTACTTCTCCCATCACCCTCAATCGGTCAATAAGTGTACAGATATTTTTTCAACTTTGCTAGAGGTGGAAATGTTCTGAAAAAATTCAATGAATGTCCACCAACACCATTGCATCTCACCAATTTACAAAACTGCGTAGCTCCCCTTATGATGCCAAAACAGCCTTGATCCTTATAGTCATGGACTCCACTAGACCTCTGATGGTGTGCTGTTGTATCTGGTAACAAGACATTAGCAGCAGATCCTTTAAGTCCTGTAAGTTGCGGGGTGGGGCCTCCATGGATCGGACTTGTTGTCCAGCACATCCCACAGATCCTCGATTGGATTGAGAATTTGGAGGCCAAGTCAACACCTTGAACTCGTTGTTGTGTTCCTCAAACCATTCCTGAACCATTTTTGCTTTGTGGCAGGGAGCATTACCCTGCTGAAAGAGGCCAATGCCATCAGGGAATACCGTTTCCATGAAAGGGTGTACCTGGTCTGTAACAATGCTTAGGTAGGTGGTACGTGTCAAAGTAACATCCACATGAATGGCAGGACCCAAGGTTTCCCAGCAGAATATTGCCCAAAGCATCACACTGCCTCCACCAGCTTGTCACCTGCTAGTCCGAAGCATCACACTGCCTCCGCCAGCTTGCCACCTCTCAGTCCGAAGTATCACACTGCCTCCGCCGGCTTGACACCTGCCAGTTCGAAGCATCACACTGCCTCCGCCAGCTTGCCACCTGTCAGTCCGAAGCATCCCACTGCCTCCGCCAGCTTGCCACCTGTCAGTGGTCATAATGTTATGGCTGATCTATGTCCATGCTTAATCCTGTTTAAACTTAACATTATTAAGAGGTTTTTTTTGCTACGGAGATCAATCATACATGTCTTATTCATACCAACACTGAAAAGGGTGACTATAGGGTAGGAAAGAGGGGATGGGGGATCCTTGTCCATTGAGGGATTCTAAACCTTTTAAAACATGGACACACAGGAGGTGTTGCGTCAGTATGGGAGAGTGCACCCATGTCTTGCCCAATTCTGTCTTTCATATTCTCTTTTTATTCAGGATACAGGAGGACTGAGAGGAAATACACCTTGTTGAGTAGTCATTTGGGCAGAAGAGCTTTTTTGGAGCATTAACAAGTAAAGCAGTATTTTGAAGCACAAAACTTTTTGGGAATCCCTTTTTTACTCCCAAATTTTAACCCGAGGATTCCCTCTCCCTGGAAATCATGGCCCTACATGTCAGGATAGCCACATTGCTCACTAGATGCATGAAATCTTCCATGATGCCGTCTATCTAATAGCTCTTTCGTGTAAAATATATTTCAATAGCAGATAATAATTTGTCTACCTGCTTCAATAACAGTAAACCTCTGGCATTCCAGCTAAATTTGAATAATTGGCTGGCTGAGCATCATGGAAGTCATTGTCCTCAATATCTAGAATCCTATTGGCTAAATTTGAGCAAACACAGTCTTGCGTTAGATGTGTGCTTCAATACGCTTTCTATATGGTGTAGGGGACTTATACTAACATTTCTTTGTTATTAGTCAGAACTAGTCCTAAAAATACCAGCAGGTAGGTCGAATCCTGCCTTGTGGGAGTTTGAGAGGATCCGTCGGTATAACATGTGGACTAATGATACTCTTTTTGCCTCCATCCCAACCAATAAGTGTCCAAGCGTCAAACAGTCATGCCCACCATGGCAAACTAGGGAACACTGTACCAGTGACCTTCAACCATGGATAGTACCACGATGCCCTCTAGAGGCGATTTTGGTGAACAGATATGAAGAAAGTCTGATATTCGGCTGACGTTGAACAACTCCAGTTTATTTGGCCAGATGTTCTCATTTTTATTGGACAATCCTACATCCCTTTGGGTTTTCTTCCTGTAGAGTAGACGCATCCTTTGACCTATGAGCACTTGACCATATAGACATTTTTTTATGTAATATAACACCTTGGTGTTATTTTAGCCATATAAGATATTGTTTTGTTATTCATTTCTCTTTAGATGGTATATATATATATTTTTCTGTGTTCTGTATATAGTTATTTTTAAATATTATTTGAATTTACAATAAATATAAGATCTCTATACTAAATCCCGGTACTGGTTATTTATCCTTTATATAATATTTGAAATTATTATTACCCACTGTTTATATGTATAATATCTCAGGGGTGGCAAAATAGTGCAGGTTTTTTTTTATATATAATAGGCTCTGACAAATCCAGGAGACAGGGAATCTTGGCTCCTAAAACTCCTAAATCTGGCTCTTGACTTTTCTGATTGTTCTATATAGAAAATAACCAGACTGGCTTCTGTGTGTTTCCTAAAGTCTACAAATAATTTGTCTATCTTGTGTTTTATATATAGAATGCTGTGTGTTTTTCAGTTGTTAATCAACTCCATTTTTAAGGTCTTAAAACACATCCTTTATATAGTTCATATATGTTCCTGGGATGGAGTCTTTTATCTCACTATGAGTTAAGTGGTATGTGGGGGAAACCTGGATAACAGATTAACTCCCAAACCATGACTCTTTCTTCTAAGCCAATCATCTCCCTCTGGGTTGCACTATGATAGATATGCTCTATCCCTGGGGGTTTTTCCTCTTAGTGTGACATTATGGACATGCATGTTGGGAGTCCCTATATATATCTACGACTCTGAAAAGTAAATAAGATCCTCGGATCATGCTCTGGCTCAGCGGGGGAGGGACTAAAAAGGACAGGGTCATGTGACTGTGTGCACCCTCTGAGATTGAACTCCGCCTACCCAGGTTCTTAGTGGCTGCATCTTATTCTGCTTACACTATGCACGTCATATAGACATACATAGTATAAAAATAATGCTGCCTGTACACAGTATAAAACATCGGCTGGAGTCATGCAGGGAAAGCCCCAAATTTGCCAGGACTGTATTCCAAAAACAAAAATATTGTCAACTATGGAACAAATGGGTGGGGAAGACAATTTTATCTGAAAGCAACCATCCCTGCTTTAAATACTGCAAAATGTAGTTATTACAGATATATATTTAAAAAATGATGTGTATTCTTTAAATGTTCATTTTAATAAGCATTGGTCAGTAATTATTATTATTATTATTATTAGTATTATTATTTGGCTCATGTGTCCGATTATTGAAAAGGAATAAGCATGTGTTTGTGTGATGGTTAATCTCACAGGTTATGAGTTGTCAATGTTCTAATACATCCTTAGCACATTTTTTGTCATTCCATAGAGATATCGTTTCTATAATGGGACAGAGTGGTAAGTTAGTTTTATGAGTCCAGGGTCAGTTTGTTAACCTATCTATGTCCCAGATGTGCAGACTTGTTACCTGCAGAGGTAACAGGTCTGCTTGGTTGGGTTTGTTGATAGATGTGTAAATATACACTTTTTTCATACCTGCCAACATCCTGGGACATGGTTGGGGTGGAGCCAAAATAGTCAGGGTTACTTTTTTTTTTACTGTCTGTGGGATCTGCTGTTTATGACATCATTACTTGGCTCATGTGCAAACAAACTATTCCCATTGGTGCAAATTGCATATCCACCAACAAAGTGATGTCATAGACAGGAGTCACCACAGACATGTTTAAAATACATTTTCTCTTAACCAGTAAGTTTTTAGTTTTTTTTTGCAATTCAGCTACCACAATGGATAGATCATTTTTGTTAATTTAGCTATCCTCATTATAATTATTGATTGTATCATATATATAATGTATTGTATTATTATAATTATTACAATTTTGTGTATTATTAATATTGTATAACATTGTAATGTCCATTATATTTATTGGTGTTATTATTTATATAATGTATTATATTATTATGTTTAGTGCAATTTTATGTATTACTGATATTGTATAACATTGTAATGTATTAGTATTATTATTATTGTTTTTAATATATAATGTAAAAATAATGACCTGAATAATATATAATGTAAGTTATATTAAGAAATGTGCCATTATAGCCTATCATTTTGGTAAACGTAAACTCTTTACATTGTGTGACTTTTTTTTATTATTAATAGAAAATAATCCCAGAATCCTCTTCTCCCTTAGCCAAACACCCAACGGGAGGATAATGTCATGCATGTCAATTATTCCAGCATGTAGTGGACCAATTAACATTTAACGGAAGTTGTTGGCCCCCTTGATTCAACGGGTTAAGCGTGAGCTTTGATTCCTGGCAGAGACCCTCACTTAGCAGACCCCAGAGCCTGTGAGTTCAGAGGAAGGAAAAGAATGAGAAGATATGGAAGTACAGATGGAGACATTAGAGCAGCTGTGATGCAAAATCTTACGTGGGGGGTGCCGCGCGGGGGAATGGGCCTCTGAATTGGCCGGGGACCCAATTAACATGGTTCATGCAAATCGTAGGTCTGAAAATCTATGAGTTACAGGATAGCACATCTGTCCAAGGCAGGGCTGGCACTGGGGCAGAAGGGGATGCTCTCTAACCCGACAATACTTTGCACTCCTAAATGATCCAGTGTGTAGGCTAGACCGCCATCTTCCTCAGATGAGGCTCTGGCTGGAATAGGCCTGGATGCAAAGCTCCAGGAGCAGGTATCATCCCAGTCCCTCGCTGCCTCCACAAGTGATTTGTAGGTACTCATATTCTGAATGCCTTCTAAGAGCAGACACTCCATGGAATTGTAAATAAAATGGAACCCACTGTGCAAAGGGTGAGACAAGAAGTAGAACAGAACTAATGACCTATGTTTCTATAGGGTAGTGGATGTATGGAAAAGCCTTCCAGCAGAAATGGTAGAGGTAAACACAGTGAAGGAGTTTAAGCATGCGTGGAATAGGCACAAGGCTATCCTAGATATAAGATAAGGCCAGGGACTAATGAAAGTATTACTTTACTGAGAGGGTAGTGGATGCATGGCATAGCCTTCCAGAGGAAGTGGTAGAGGTAAACACAGTGAAGGAGTTTAAGCATGTGTGGGATAGACACAAGGCTATCCTAGATATAAGATAGAGAACTGGGGACTAATGAAAGTATTTCGAACATTGGGCAGACTAGATGGACCGAATGGTTCTTATCTGCGGTGACACATTCTATGTTTCAGATACCTTTATAACAAACATAAGATTGCTGTACAGCAGTGACCACCAACATGAGGCCCTGGGCAAACGCGGCCCCTCTGAGAGCAAGGATCGGCCCAACTGATAATACTGTCGAAATTCTCATTAACTCTATAAACATATAGTTATTACTTTAAATAAAGTTAATTTCAACTCTGTTTGCATGGCTTCTGTGTTATTACCAAATAACCAAACCATATTTTATATCACATTAAACTAGTACAGAATTCATAGATTAGAAAGGAAATTGAAATGTATAAATAATGTGAAAGACATTTTTGCCATTCTAGTGAAGAATGAGCTATATGATGTGGCCTCTCTGAAGCTGGTGGGTAAAACAAACACTTTTAATAAAAATTTGGGACTCTCGGCTCAATTAGAGGAAAGGTAACAAAAATGATACAATGATTTCATATATATTTTTGCAAACAGTTAAAAAGTGTGCTACTTAACTAGATGTAGTGTCCAGTAAGCTGGTTGTATTGGCTCGGCTGCCAGAATAATCCTACATAAATGAGAATAATCTAAAATCTCTCCTGTCCAAAAAGTACTGAACTAAAATGCAACCATTAGAAAAATAAACTCTCTCTCCCTTTTGATTCTATTGCAGAAGCAAAACTGAAAAAATTCCATGGTCCTGGATTAAAATAGCAAAAACATAAGTCATGTTTAATTGCAAATTGCACTGACTATAGAAATTTCTAATAGAAATGTTTTAATGAAAGAATATAAATAATGTAATGTATTGAACCCTCTTTGCTCTATATAGCTCTAATAGGGAGCGGACATGTTGTTTAGAATCTTAGGACAGTTCTTCATTCACTTTGGTTCAGATGACAGAAGATCTGACCAATCTCACCCAAGATTCTAAACAACATGTCCGCCTCCTGTTAGAGCTAAACAGCGCAAAGATTCTAAACAACATGTCTGCCCTCTGTTAGAGCTAAACAGAGCAAAGATTCTAAACAACATGTCTGCCCCCTGTTAGAGCTAAACAGCGCAAAGATTCTAAACAACATGTCTGCCCTCTGTTAGAGCTAAACAGAGCAAAGATTCTAAACAACATGTCTGCCCCCTGTTAGAGCTAAACAGAGCAAGGATTCTAGGCAACGTCTGCCCCCTGTTAGAGCTAAACAGAGCAAAGATTCTAGACAACATGTCTGCCCCCTGTTAGAGCTAAACAGCACAAAGATTCCAAACAACATGTCTGCCCCCTGTTAGAGCTAAACAGAGCAAAGATTCTAAACAACATGTCTGCCCCCTGTTAGAGCTAAACAGAGCAAAGATTCTAAACAACATGTCTGCCCCCTGTTAGACCTAAACAGAGCAAAGAGCGCTCAATAGGGTAAATTATTATATTCTTTCATTAAAGCACTTCTATGCACACTATCTACACTTGGCGCAATCTTTCGAATAAACGTTATTTAATTTTTTGCCGCAGTTGTCCTTAAGACATTTAATCCCCTCCCAGAGGGCGCCGCCATGACTCACTATATGTCTTGTAAACTGATTTGGTTCCTTACTGCTAGTGAGATATCCTTGTTTTAATAACTGTCACCAATACTGCGCGCCTTCTATTGATTACACATCAAAACATGCGTCAGAAGAGAGAGACAGTCGGACCCTTCAGCCTCCACACAGAAACAAGTAGTCATCCGCCTGAGGGGCTCTGCTAAGAAGAAGAGCTGAATGTGACCTGTAACATAGCAATCTAACATTCTACTTCTCTTAGCAACAATATAATGTCGGATGAACTGATAAAATACATACTGTATAATAAACATCATCAATAGGATCAGAGGCACAGCTGAAGCTCTGTTAAAATGCTTATTCTGTGTCATTCACAACAGACTCCTAGACAAGCGAAATGCGTTAGGCCTGCTTCACTGTGCTGTCTTTCAATTTAAATCTTCCCAGTGTACGTTTTGGCAGATTTTGCCTCTCATGTAGCCCTGTTACAATGAAACCTGTGATACCCCTGTAAGTTTGGGTTCAAATATCATTTATCTGACCCAAGCAAGGGAAGAACATGGACAGTCCCACTGCCAAAATGGTTTAAAAAAAAATAGGAAAGATTTACCTTGAAAGACACAGCATAGTAGAGCAGGGTTAGAGGATTTATTAAGAAAACTTGTTATAGGGGTGACATTAAAGGTAGGATTAAACTACTCCTGTTTGAGCTGTGTAGCTTGTTCCAGCATATCAAAGACAGAGACATTTAAGCACCCACATCCAAATAAATACAATATATATATCGTAAATAATCCTATCTGACTTTGGAGTTCACAAATGTAGCAGACATGCTGACAAGCCCATGTGATCTTCTATATACACAGGAAACTACCCAAAAGGGTAGGTTTTCCAAACAGAAATCTATTATTAATACCAAATAAAAATAGAACTGCCTGTTCCCGTCCATTTCTGGGACGTGAATAACAAATTGACAGACCTCTCGGATTGTGAAACAGATACCTGAACCCAGATGGGGAGGAAAGAGAAAGCCGTTATTAAAAAACAAACAAACCACGAGACATGGTGGATTCATGAGCTGGATATTATGTCACCGAGAAGTCTTAATAGGAAATTAGACTTGACATCATTTTAAAGAAAAAAAATTTTAAAAAATCATAGAATTCATTATAATTTATTCAGATTCTGGGGTTATTGGTTGAAACATATGCACGCCATTCACATAATGATAGTGATACATTTGTGTATATATTATATGATTAGGACATGCAGATTGTATATGTTTTGGGTTCCTTCCATCCTCCCTTTTTTCGGATGATGTTTGCGCCATCCCAGTTACAGTTGATATCTCAGGGCACAGCTGTAGGCGGATTGGTACATTGCTCTTTGTTATGATTTGTCTGGCAGGAGCAGCTGCATTTATAAAAATCAGGCGGAATATGAAAAAAATATATCAAAAGCGTTGCAATGAATAGCTGGTTCGAATTTTGGTCTGTTCAGGTAAAGTGTTTGTGCTTTATGTGTCTGCTGCACTATTGTGAAACGTCTCCAAATAAGGGACAATGGGGGTCATATATAAACACGGCGCACGCCAGCTAGCACTAATACTGGTGAAAACTGTGTGTGAGTCTATCCATAGATAGCGTGTGCGTCTATCCATAGATAGCGTGTGAGTCTATCCATAGATAGCGTGTGAGTCTATCCATAGATAGCGTGTGCGTCTATCCATAGATAGGGTGTGCGTCTATCCATAGATAGGGTGTGCGTCTATCCATAGATAGGGTGTGAGTCTATCCATAGATAGGGTGTGCGTCTAACCATAGATAGGGTGTGCGTCTATCCATAGATAGCGTGTGCGTCTATCCATGGATAGGGTGTGCTTCTATCCATAGATAGCGTGTGAGTCTATCCATAGATAGCGTGTGCGTCTATCCATAGATAGGGTGTGCTTCTATCCATAGATAGCGTGTGAGTCTATCCATAGATAGGGTGTGCGTCTATCCATAGATAGGGTGTGCGTCTATCCATAGATAGCGTGTGCGTCTATCCATAGATAGGGTATGCTTCTATCCATAGATAGCGTGTGAGTCTATCCATAGATAGGGTGTGCGTCTATCCATAGATAGGGTGTGCGTCTATCCATAGATAGGGTGTGAGTCTATCCATAGATAGGGTGTGCGTCTATCCATAGATAGGGTGTGCGTCTATCCATAGATAGCGTGTGCGTCTATCCATAGATAGGGTGTGCTTCTATCCATAGATAGCGTGTGCGTCTATCCATAGATAGGGTGTGAGTCTATCCATAGATAGCGTGTGAGTCTATCCATAGATAGCATGTGCGTCTATCCATAGATAGCGTGTGAGTCTATCCATAGATAGCGTGTGCTTCTATCCATAGATAGCGTGTGCGTCTATCCATAGATAGCGTGTGAGTCTATCCATAGATAGCGTGTGCTTCTATCCATAGATAGGGTGTGCGTCTATCCATAGATAGCGTGTGCGTCTATCCATAGATAGGGTGTGCGTCTATCCATAGATAGCGTGTGAGTCTATCCATAGATAGCATGTGAGTCTATCCATAGATAGCGTGTGAGTCTATCCATAGATAGCGTGTGCGTCTATCCATAGATAGGGTGTGCGTCTATCCATAGATAGGGTGTGCTTCTATCCATAGATAGCGTGTGCGTCTATCCATAGATAGCGTGTGAGTCTATCCATAGATAGGGTGTGCGTCTATCCATAGATAGCGTGTGAGTCTATCCATAGATAGCGTGTGCGTCTATCCATAGATAGCGTGTGAGTCTATCCATAGATAGCGTGTGCTTCTATCCATAGATAGCGTGTGCGTCTCTCCATAGATAGCGTGTGCGTCTATCCATAGATAGCGTGTGAGTCTATCCATAGATAGCGTGTGCTTCTATCCATAGATAGCGTGTGCGTCTATCCATAGATAGGGTGTGCGTCTATCCATAGATAGCGTGTGAGTCTATCCATAGATAGCGTGTGCGTCTATCCATAGATAGCTTGTGAGTCTATCCATAGATAGCGTGTGCGTCTATCCATAGATAGGGTGTGCGTCTATCCATAGATAGCGTGTGAGTCTATCCATAGATAGCGTGTGCTTCTATCCATAGATAGCGTGTGAGTCTATCCATAGATAGCGTGTGAGTCTATCCATAGATAGGGTGTGCGTCTATCCATAGATAGCGTGTGCGTCTATCCATAGATAGGGTGTGAGTCTATCCATAGATAGCGTGTGAGTCTATCCATAGATAGCATGTGCGTCTATCCATAGATAGCGTGTGAGTCTATCCATAGATAGCGTGTGCTTCTATCCATAGATAGCGTGTGCGTCTATCCATAGATAGCATGTGAGTCTATCCATAGATAGCGTGTGCTTCTATCCATAGATAGGGTGTGCGTCTATCCATAGATAGCGTGTGCGTCTATCCATAGATAGGGTGTGCGTCTATCCATAGATAGCGTGTGAGTCTATCCATAGATAGCATGTGAGTCTATCCATAGATAGCGTGTGAGTCTATCCATAGATAGCGTGTGCGTCTATCCATAGATAGGGTGTGCGTCTATCCATAGATAGGGTGTGCTTCTATCCATAGATAGCGTGTGCGTCTATCCATAGATAGCGTGTGAGTCTATCCATAGATAGGGTGTGCGTCTATCCATAGATAGCGTGTGAGTCTATCCATAGATAGCGTGTGCGTCTATCCATAGATAGCGTGTGAGTCTATCCATAGATAGCGTGTGCTTCTATCCATAGATAGCGTGTGCGTCTCTCCATAGATAGCGTGTGCGTCTATCCATAGATAGCGTGTGAGTCTATCCATAGATAGCGTGTGCTTCTATCCATAGATAGCGTGTGCGTCTATCCATAGATAGGGTGTGCGTCTATCCATAGATAGCGTGTGAGTCTATCCATAGATAGCGTGTGCGTCTATCCATAGATAGCTTGTGAGTCTATCCATAGATAGCGTGTGCGTCTATCCATAGATAGGGTGTGCGTCTATCCATAGATAGCGTGTGAGTCTATCCATAGATAGCGTGTGCTTCTATCCATAGATAGCGTGTGAGTCTATCCATAGATAGCGTGTGAGTCTATCCATAGATAGGGTGTGCGTCTATCCATAGATAGCGTGTGCGTCTATCCATAGATAGCGTGTGAGTCTATCCATAGATAGCGTGTGTGTCTATCCATAGATAGCGTGTGCGTCTATCCATAGATAGCGTGTGAGTCTATCCATAGATAGCGTGTGCGTCTATCCATAGATAGGGTGTGCGTCTATCCATAGATAGCGTGTGCGTCTATCCATAGATAGGGTGTGCTTCTATCCATAGATAGCGTGTGCGTCTATCCATAGATAGCGTGTGCGTCTATCCATAGATAGGGTGTGCGTCTATCCATAGATAGCGTGTGCGTCTATCCATAGATAGCGTGTGCGTCTATCCATAGATAGGGTGTGCGTCTATCCATAGATAGCGTGTGCGTCTATCCATAGATAGCGTGTGCGTCTATCCATAGATAGGGTGTGCGTCTATCCATAGATAGGGTGTGCGTCTATCCATAGATAGCGTGTGCGTCTATCCATAGATAGGGTGTGCTTCTATCCATAGATAGTGTGTGCGTCTATCCATAGATAGCGTGTGCGTCTATCCATAGATAGGGTGTGCTTCTATCCATAGATAGCGTGTGCGTCTATCCATAGATAGGGTGTGCTTCTATCCATAGATAGCGTGTGCGTCTATCCATAGATAGCGTGTGCGTCTATCCATAGATAGGGTGTGCGTCTATCCATAGATAGGGTGTGCGTCTATCCATAGATAGGGTGTGCGTCTATCCATAGATAGGGTGTGCGTCTATCCATAGATAGGGTGTGAGTCTATCCATAGATAGGGTGTGCATCTATCCATAGATAGCGTGTGCGTCTATCCATAGATAGGGTGTGCGTCTATCCATAGATAGGGTGTGAGTCTATCCATAGATAGGGTGTGCGTCTATCCATAGATAGGGTGTGAGTCTATCCATAGATAGCGTGTGCGTCTATCCATAGATAGGGTGTGCGTCTATCCATAGATAGGGACAGACACTTTTACATAGACAATGACATACTTACAGACACCTTTACACAGACAGTGACACACTTACAGACACCTTTACACAGACAGTGACACACTTACACA
The DNA here is from genome assembly GCA_036172795.1 of Pelodytes ibericus. Taxonomy (NCBI): domain Eukaryota; kingdom Metazoa; phylum Chordata; class Amphibia; order Anura; family Pelodytidae; genus Pelodytes; species Pelodytes ibericus. Next base: position 13,777,255 of record CM069858.1, on the reverse strand, counting down.
CACACACAGTGACACACTTACAGACACCTTTACATAGACAATGACACACTTACAGACACCTTTGCACAGACAGTGACACACTTACAGACACCTTTTACACAAACAGTGACACACTTACAGACACCTTTACACAGACAGTGACACAATTACAGACACCTTTACACAGACAGTGACACACTAACAGACACCTTTACAAGGACAGTGACACACATACACACATAACCTGAAACACACTTACCACTTACACTTACGGCCCTGCGTCTATCCACAGACAGTGTGTGCATCTTTGGGTTAAATTACATTATAGCTGTGCCGGCGATCCTTGCGCTGGTGCCACCAAATCGGTTGCTGAAAAGTGCCTGATTAGGGTCTGGGGACCTACGGCGAACGCTGTTTGGCTGAGATCTCTCTCTCGCACTGAAAAGTTTCGGGATTTAAAAAAAGGCGCAATTGCCATTATACATAAACGGCGACTGCGCCTTTTTTATACCGTTTCCTACACTTTACAGTGAGGGAGTTTTTACACGTCTATATTATAACGTTTTCATCCATATATGTTACCATTTGAATACATTTGTATACTGGAGTGTGGCACTTAATCAGCATAGTAGACAGATATTGTGTCTGTAAATTCATGGATCGGATTTGTATTGTCAGTTTAATATTTCTGCCCTGTGTAATTGATTATGCCCTTACAATTGCTCTATTAATTGTCTTCACTAGTTTTTCTTGGCTCGAGAAACACCCGAGTGGCCGAAACTTGCGGAATAAAAAACACATCGCTATTCGGGGTGCTGAGAATTTTGTATTTATTTAATATTTTGTTTTTCTTTTTTTATGCGTTTGATTATACCAGTAAAGGGGGTCCAAACACAACCATTAAAATCACTGCCCGTGGGGTTATCCGTGCCTTAAATTGGAATAACTGGAGAACAATCCTTCACCCAGAGATGATTCAGCCATAAATCCAATCCTTGGTCTATACAGGTGTATATAATCCCTTTCTTGAATTAAGCTGTAAGAGCAGAGGGATGGGAATTTGCTTTAATTTAATGCTGTGGTGCATGGATAGGCATTCCTTTCTCATCCAAAGCGTTTCATTATCCTAATGGCTATACACCTACATCAATAGCAATCAATGTATCTCCACCATAGCTGCTGTCCATGGTGCTGATTCCTATTGGGAAGGGAAAGTGTTCAGGTACATCATGGAGATGCAGGTAGATGGAAGGTTCTATGTGGGTCTTTAACTGCTGTAGGACTGTGATCCCCATGACGTGCAGCTCATCTCATGGCTGAGCATGCAGGGAGTAGTGATCCACAAAAACTGGAATTCCACTGGAATTGAGACCATGCTGACAAATTAACACTGTTTATTGTCTCATGATGTATTTCCAAAAATAGCTTCACTGAAACAAATACTAAATGAACGAGATCAATATGTGGCTCCAATATTTATATGGTCATTTAGGACAGATGTAGAAATGACACCAAAGAAACAATAATACAGTTTTGTTTTTGTTTTTTTTTTCGTTTGTTTTTTAAAGTGTTTGCAATTCCAAAAAACCCTTCAGGCCTGACAATTCAGCCGAGATGCCACTATGTAATGAGATTTAATGTGCAGCCACCACATCTATAATTAAATAAAATACAATGGAAAGTTAAATAGCTTAGTGGGCTTGACTTTGACTAAGGGGGTCATGTGCTTAACAAGTGCAGTGGGGGGAAAAAGTAAGTAAAACATGAGTAAGGAGCAATTTGCGACTATTTGTAACATTCTGCGCTTGTTTCCCCTGATTTGCGCCTCTTCCGTTTATTTTTATTTAGCGCGCATTTTTCCGGTTGCGCTAATAAATTGCGATTATATTTGCGCCACGCTAAAGAGCTTTGCGAATATTTTGTGAAAAATAATTCTTATTTGCGTGTGAAAATTACACCAGCTTTTAGCGAGTGCTATCAAGAGAGGTAGAAAAAATATTCGCACAATTGTCTGTTTTTATTCGCAATTTGCACGTATGTACTATTGGAGTGTTAAATGTTTAGTAAATTGCAATAGATTTGCACATAAAATATATTTGCATTTTTTTAGTACATGCCCCTCTAGAGTGGGTATGAAATGTCCCCAGCAGGACAGGATAAGAGCAAAGTATCAGCGGTGGAACAAGACTATTGAATGTAGTGAATAAAAAAAAAAATGATATATACATTATGTTATTTTATGCATTTTCATGGAATTCTGCTAAGAGAAATATATGTTTTAAATGTGTCTGTGTCGTCCCCTGCTTATGACATCACCCAGTGGCTTGATATGCAAATGACACATTTCCCACTGCAAATTAATTTGCATATCAAGCCACAGGTGATGTCATACTCCACAGACACATTTAAAACATAATTTTTTTTATAAGTTGAATATTAATAAATCCAATATATTAGGGATAAATATAAGTCAAGTAGACAAGAGACGAATAAGAGCCAAATATGGCTTCAATTGGGCAATAGGAAAACTAGAGTACCTGGGAATATGGATAACAGATAATTCCTATAAGACCCGGGAATTAAACTATAAATCCCTTCTTGCCAGAACCCATAAGTACTGTACTGAGTGGGCCCCACTAGAAATATCATGGTGGGGACGAATTTACAATCTTATATTTTACCCATATGGCTATATTTATTTAGATCTGTACCGATACCACTAAAACAGGAATGGATAAAAGAGATACAAAGATCTTTTGATCAGTTTATATGGGGTAAGAAAACTCCTAGAATATCTAGAGGACTGATTACAAAGAAGATCAATAAGGGAGGCATGGGATCAGTAGATATTGGAAAATATTATGATGCATATATGATCTTGCATATAAATAAATGGCAGACCCCAGAAAATAAGAAAGAACCATGGTTCTATATAGAAACTGACGCTCTCATGGGTGAAGACCCAGAAAAGGTTATGTAGATAGACCCAGGCTCATATAAAAAGATTATTAATAAAAGCAAGGTAGCAAAATACAGTAGTACAGAATCTGATTAATTAAATTAAAGAATAAAATAAATATAAGTAAACTCATACCCCAAGAATTCCCAATAGGCATATTGGAGATAATAGGAGAAGACCTTAACTTGAGACAATGGAAGAGCAAAGGAATAATGAAATTGAGAGATATCCTGGTTTCTGATAAGATGAGAGACTTTCCAGATCTAGTGAGGGACTTGCAACTTACACCCAGAGATTTATTTACGTATATATTAGAGTTAAAAGCCTGAGCGAGACCAAGATTATGAGTGACAGTACATATAAGAATTTAAATTTAGAAGTGCTGTTCAAGCCAGAGATTAACATAAGTAAAATACTCCAAATGGGCCTGCTGGATCCACAGCAAGATATACCTAATATGACAAATATAAACAAATGGCAAAGAGATCTGGGGACCCAAATCGAATATACAAAATGGATACGAATTTTGCAGGACACCAAAAGATACATTCACTGCTTAAACTTATTAGAACTCCAATATAAAGTTATTCAGAGATGGTACAGAGTTCCGGAGTGGATCTCTAAGATATATACAATGATATCCCCAAACTGTTGGAGATGCCAAACAGAAGTGGGTTCCTATCTACATACATGGTGGGGTTGTAGAAGGATACAGACATACTGGATAATGGCTTTTGATCTTTTAGAAGCTCTGGGGGTTAGAGGATTACCCAGAAATGCACTAGCTACTCTTCTCCACTTAGATCTATCAAGGTTGAAGCAAGTAGACAAGTGTCTGGCAATCCATATATTCTTAGCCGTTAAACTATTAATTGCCAGAAGATGGAAGTCACAGGATATCCCGAACTGGCAAACTCTAAAAACACAAATTGATTACCAGATCGAAATGGAGAAAAATACTAACATAACCTCAAGTCAGGCGAGAGAAAGATGGATAGAATATATAGCAGGAAGCTAGACCCTCTTAACAGTTAGTTATTTTTAAGGGGAAAACTGAGAGTGAGCGGAGGACGAGCTGCATACAAGTATGTTAAATTTGTATTGTGATGTATATTGTTTAATTGTTTCTGTGATCCATATAATTGGATTATATTCTTGGAGGGAGTCCTGTGGGATGAGGACATTCCTCTATAAGATGTTGTCTGTGTTTTCTATTTAAAAGTATAATTAATAAAAAGAACCATTCGGTCTTAAAAAAGCAAACAAAAGAAAACAAACATATTTTTCTTTCATTTTGTGCATTTGTCTGCAATTTTTTTTCATAATTTTTTTCATAATACTTTTTTATTCTGTAATTTCATCGTACAAGCTATACTTGGGCTGGTGCATAAAATAATTCTAACCAAAGCCCAGGCCAATATGACTGAGTGGGGCTGTTATGGACCCTCTTAAATTAACAGGCCCGGATAATACTTTCCGATTATTCCACCCTAGGCATGCATCCTAATAAGTACATGCCAATTTGTACTCATACTAAGGCCTCTGTATTTCTCACCTGTCCATCTAATATAGACACACAGATGGATAAAAACATTGCAGTGGCTCTTTAAATTCCCCTGTAATAAATAATAATTGTGCCAAGTTCACTAAAAACAAACATTTGGTCCTCTATGTGGTTTGCGCAGTTATCTTGGCATAAAAATCTGTAGGATGCATGCTGATAGACTCCACGGTATTCTGTAATACCGCACATTACTGATTTAATATACAATAGCATAAACAGTTTCAAATAAAGCAGATTAGAGCGCTGGAAGATAAAAGAAAAGTATGTCTAATGATATGTTTCCAGGTATCAGGACTTATTTATATTTTAACTAATCTCTTAAGCCGTGTATGCTTTATACTTTGAAGACGGGTCAACATCCCAGTAATCCCACAGGACTTCCAGTGTTAGCTATATTTAGCACACTCAAAAATCAGGGATTATCTCAGACTAGTGACAAATAAATGTGCTGTGTATTTTGTTTTATTGTTGTTTGATTTTTTTCCCCATCTTCTCACCACAGAGGTAGACGCTTAACTCCAAGGGAAACGTATAATATCGCCTGCTGGATATTGAATGGTAATCCTTTCCAAGAATCCTTGAAGAGGAACTGTTTATAACAGTGTTTGGGGGGGGGGGGGGGGGGTCGCAACAGGAAGAGGAGGGGGAGATTTCTGAACGACTGACCGGCCAATGTTTCAATTTTTAATCCTTCAGTCTTCTCTAAGAGCTCTCAGTCTATACACATGGAGAGGAAGCAGGGAAGAGAGATCTGTACCATGGAAGGCACAGATCTCCTGCTACCTTACACTACATACCTGATAACATTTGTTCTGGCTTGATCAGGATACCAACAATCATGGAAGCCCATGTGGTGCCATCACAACCTCTTCTTCTCTCCCCATCATGTGTAGTGCCTCCAGTAGTGTATCTTCCACAAGGCAAACAAGGCACTCGCCTAGGGTGGAACTTTGCCAGAAGGCGGCACTTTGCCAGAGGGTGTTAAAGCACACTTCACATGCTTAAAACCTTTTTGCTCCTTCCCCCACCGTTCAGCAAGCTTTAGCATCTTCCAATTAATTAATTAAGCTGGGGATATGTAATGAGGGTGATGATGGCATGTAATGGGGTTATTGGGCATTTAATGTGTGTGCAATGTGGGTGATGTGGCATTTAATGGGGTGATGGGGCATATCGTGGGTGTGCAACGTGGGTCATGGGACATGTCTTAGATGTGCAACGTGGGGGGGGGGGGGGGGGAGTGCCCCAATTTTGTCTGACTAGGTCAGCACAAGACCAAGATACACCACTGAGTGCCTCCTAATGGTGAAACTGGAATCGTTCATGCAAGTACGTGGTCTTCCGCTCCTTGGCTGCGTTACAACTGTTCCTTAACGCTTTCCAGTAATGCGACTTACAGCTGAGCGATTACAAATCACAACGCACCGACTTACTTCAAAAGGTGGCATCCTATCACAGTGCCAGGCTTGAATCCACTGAGCTCTTCAAAATGACCCATTTAGTTACACAAATGTTTGTAAGTGCCGACTGCATGGCTAGGGGCTTGATATAATACACCTGTGGCAATGGGTCTGATTGTAACACCTGAATTCAATAATTACTTTACAGAATATATTATAAGGCCAGGAAATAATGAAAAACATTCAGAACATTGGGCAGACTAGATGGTCCTTATCTGCCGACACATTCTATGTTTCTCTATTTCTATCTAGGCCACTGAAATGGCCTTATCATGATAAGTATATCACAAAATATGTTATCCCTGGGATTTGAATAACGCATGGTAATTCTGCAGAACCAGAGACTCACTCGCCAAGTTATATTATTTATGCAAAAGGTAACAACATAATGTAACCATTTGAAACTGTGGGAAACAGACAGCAGATTAGCAATGGATTTCAGCACTGAGTGTATGTACAAGACACCGAAAATGACAGATAAAAGTGTCTAAATCACAAACAAATAGAGAACAATCAAAGTCAGTGCAAAACATGACACAACACAGAATGTTTAAACTGATGCACATCCTGAGCCAATGGGCTCTATTAACTAAACAGGGCATTGTACTGGCCTGCAAAAAAAACAACCTGTCATGTCTCCTTCTTGATTAATGCAGACATATGTTTTACAAAAATATGTTTACATACAATTTTGTTCATACGATATCTGTTATTTTTAGTACACAGATCATAAGATTTAGCATTAAGTACATAACTTATTTAATTAAATCAAAGTTATTTCTGAAAAAATATATCCGATGTTCCTTTTCCACGATCCAGCAAATCGAATAAATATCACAAGCCACCCGGCATTCGTATACTGTACATGTTGTTCCTTTTTTTTGTATCAATAATGATTTACCCTGTATGTTCTCCTTCCAACTTGTTTAATATATGTATGTATGTATGTATGTATTTTTAATCCACTGATAAATGTGTAACTCTGTGTAACTCCATTCTGGACTGGGTCCCCAGGACATACTTGAAAACCAGAGAAATCTCAATGTATTCGTCCTGGTAAAACACTTTCTAAATAAATAAATAAATAAATCCACGTCTGGTGAGCTCTCTACTATCTGCACCAAATCTATCGATCCCAATCCTAGTAATTGTGCGCATAAGATTTAGAGAAACCCTACATACAAAAAACATTCTCCTTATCTACCACCCATAGTCCTAGCTACAATAAAGTACAAGACCAAGACCATGCTACCTGTTTAAAATAAAACAATCATACCAGTCCAAACCTCTGACAAAGCACTCAGGCGAAACGCGTCTGGCACCTAGATAGCACTGTGCCCTGTGATTTTCTAAGACTTTTATGAACTTTTATGATAAAGGCTATGTATTTTTTTTAATGATCTTCTATTCAATCTGTATTTTTTATATAAAGACAGTATTGCTTTCCCTATGTAAGCGCACATACTATAGAATAACAAAATGGATGAAAATGATCTATACATCTTGTCTTGTAAATGCTGAAATTCAGAGGAAAATTTGTCTGTGGGGGTCTCCTGTTTTAGCTATTGATGCCTGATTTCTGCAGCTGTCACTTTGTAATTAGACCTCATCCAGCATGTGTCACGGAGATCCCACAGGGGAAAGCACTGTGCGCAGGCCACATAGACCACTGTCTGACGCCATTCCGTGTCTACTAGGTGGTAATACCCGTAATCTCCAGCTATGCTATTCTGGACTACAACTCTCATTATCCTCACGCTGTTTCACGCTGCCAAAAGCAATGCAACTCAAGTGATGATATTCAAATTCTTGCGGAAATTAGAGTGCTATGCAAGCACCTTTAAGTACAGCCTGATCCAGAGACATGATGGTCCCAGGGAAGCCGATGGCAATCTGTCTGTGTGTTGGATTATCTGGAGGTCGCAGGAGAAGCTGCAATGTTTGTTTTGGCCATGAGGTCTTGCCAGCTGTCACTCTTTCCTGTACTCATTATCTAGTCGTCTCCAAAAATAGATTTTGTATTCTGCAGGAAGATTGAGAGCGGACCTCCATCCAAACCACCTCTCTCCCCACCTCCCTTCCGAGCTGCCAGTTTTCATTTTCAGCACTGGGCTGATTAACTCAATTAAAAGCTTGTACTAATAACAATCGGGACTTTAAGGTTCAACCCTGTGTTGTGCCAAGAAAGGTCTGGAAGTGGCTGACCGAACTTTTAGGCAATATGTTTCATTAGAAATAAACTTAAATTCATGAATTGAACTGATATGGAAGCAAAAAGGGATTTAGGAGTAATTGTTTTAGGGCTAGGTAGATGATGTAATAGAGCAGCAGGAAAAGCTAGCAGAATGCTTGGTTGTATAGGGAGAGGCATTAGCAGAATCCTTGTTTGTATAGGGAGAGGCATTAGCAGAATCCTTGTTTGTATAGGGAGAGGTATTAGCAGAATGCTTGGTTGTATAGGGAGAGGTATTAGCAGAATGCTTGGTTGTTTAGGGAGAGGTATTAGCAGAATGCTTGGTTGCATAGGGAGAGGTATTAGCAGAATGCTTGGTTGTTTAGGGAGAGGTATTAGCAGAATGCTTGGTTGCATAGGGAGAGGTATTAGCAGAATTCTTCGATGCATAGGGAGAGGTATTAGCAAAATGCTTGGTTGTATAGGGAGAGGTATTAGCAGAATGCTTGGTTGTATAGGGAGAGGCATTAGCAGAATGCTTGGTTGTATAGGGAGAGGTATTAGTAGAATGCTTGGTTGCATAGGGAGAGGTATTAGCAGAATGCTTGGTTGTTTAGGGAGAGGTATTAGCAGAATGCTTGGTTGCATAGGGAGAGGTATTAGCAGAATTCTTCGATGCATAGGGAGAGGTATTAGCAAAATGCTTGGTTGTATAGGGAGAGGTATTAGCAGAATGCTTGGTTGTATAGGGAGAGGTATTAGCAGAATGCTTGGTTGTATAGGGAGAGGTATTAGCAGAATGCTTGGTTGTATAGGGAGAGGTATTAGCAGAATGCTTGGTTGTATAGGGAGAGGTATTAGCAGAATTCTTGGATGCATAGGGAGAGGTATTAGCAGAATTCTTGGTTGGCTAGGGAGAGATATTAGCAGAATTCTTGGATGCATAGGGAGAGGTATTAGCAGAATGCTTGGTTGGCTAGGGAGAGGTATTAGCAGAATGCGTGGTTGTATAGGGAGAGGTATTAGCAGAATGCGTGGTTGTATAGGGAGAGGTATTAGCAGAATTCTTGGATGCATAGGGAGAGGTATTAGCAGAATGCTTGGTTGGCTAGGGAGAGGTATTAGCAGAATGCGTGGTTGTATAGGGAGAGGTATTAGCAGAATGCGTGGTTGTATAGGGAGAGGTATTAGCAGAATTCTTGGATGCATAGGGAGAGGTATTAGCAGAATTCTTGGATGCATTTAATTCCCTTCATCCATCTTTTGTTGGTGTTCAGAATGTTTGAATGATGTACGACTACAGCACCATACTTGGCAACATCCCCAATGAAAAACACATGTGTTCAACACTCAACAGAACGATAATGCAAAGCCCGGCTGTACTTTGCATGGTCTTTCTGCAGCATGTGGAACACATATGTGTCCCTGGAAAAATGGTTGTGTTGGTAACTATGACCTAGGCCCTGATGGACAAAATGTGACATCCTATTAGTTGCACTGGGTTTCTAAACACACCTCATATGTTGCTGAAGCTTCCAAACCTACAACATTAACTCGTTAAACCTTATATAACATGATTTCAGATGGAAGAAATGTGGAGATCTTTATTATTATTATTATTTTTATTATTATTTTTATTGGACCGCCATTAATACATGTTTTGCGCTGTGGAAAGTTTCTTACCTGTTTTTCTCCCTACTCCGGTTAATGCCAAAAAGTAAACAAACGTTTTTTTAAACTAACAGATTTCTGCACCAATCAGCCATAACATTATGCCTGCCTAATATTGTGTAGCTCCCCTTGATGCCAAAACAGCCCTGACTCGTCGAGGCATGGACTCCACTAGACCTCTGAAGGTGTGCTGGGGTATCTGGCAAAAAGACGTTAGCAGCAGATCCTTTAAGTCCTGTAAGTTGTGAGGTGGGGCCTCCATGGATCGGACTTGTTTGTCCATCACATCCCACAGATGCTCGATTGGATTGAGATCTGGGGAATTTGGAGGCCAAGTCAACACCTTGAACTCGCTGTTGTGTTCCTCAAACCATTCCTGAACCATTTCTGCTCTGTGGTAGGGAGAATTATCCTGCTGAAACAGGCAAATGCCATCAGAGAATACCGTTTCCATGAAAGGGTGTACATGGTCTGTAACAATGCTTAAGTAGGTGGTGCGTGTCAAAGTAACATCCACATGAATGGCAGGACACAAGGTTTTCCCAGCTGAACATTGCCCAAAGCATCACACTCCCTCCGCCGGCTTGCCACCTGTCAGTGGTCATAATGTTATGGCTGATCGGTGTATATTTGAAACAGTAACATCCCATTATCACAGCAAAAGCAAGGATCTATGACTCTACACCATGATGTCTGAAAGGGTTGGAGTTGGCACTGAAGGTGGGGGCAACTAAAGGGTCAACACCGCATAGCCAGGGGGACTGACATACGCTGCCAGTTAACCTGACATTCCCCAGAACCAAGACACACTAGTCTTGTTAAGCAGAGACCCACAGTTCAACTGATATAGCACCGTGAACTTCTTTCTGGTCTTCGGGGAAATCAAGTTGGTCAGGGCTCCGAGGCAATGTCAAACTAGCTTGCCACAGTATGAATGGAATGTCAGTTTGATATACCGCGTTTCCAGCCCTGATTGGCAGAGCCGCAGATCTCTCAGTAAGGAGACTAGCGCGGACTGCTCAATTTCATGTAATTAGAGAAAAAAATCATTGTCGTTGGGGGCAAGAGGGAGGGGAGGGGAGGGAGGCATTGATTTTGAGCAAATGAACTGATGGCTTCCTGTCCGACACGCACTCTCCTGCAGATTATTTTATTTATCTGTGTGTCTGTCCGTTTAACCACTTATAATTGTATACTTAAGACAGTCAATCAAATGTAACAAGCCTTATGGGGTTATTGCCTTATCTGTCTACCCGGTACTGTTATATTTATCAAAAATATTTAGATAAGTTTCTTATCAGCGCCTTCTGATCTCCTACAAAACTGCAATGGGTAAAATTAATTACAGCCACAGTCCTGCCTATCTGTCCACACCCCTCCTTATTGCATGGCTTGGAATATAGAAGCCCTGCAAATTGTTTGAAAGTAAAAAAAAAAATGGTGAATACATTTCTAAAATTTGTAAAACTTGCATATTAAGTGTTAAGACGATGACACCTTTAAAACACCTTTTTCTCTTGATCTATGCATTTTCCTGCAAGCACAATTTATACATTGTTTTGTTTTTTTTCTCTTTACATTCATACTACACTGTGTAGCTGAATCTCTTTCCTTTAACTTCTTCGCCAAGGTTTTTTTATCCATTTTTGGCATCATGAGAATCTCTGAATCCCGCGTAATCGTTCCTCTAAGCATATGCTGCTTGTAAGACGGTAAAAAAAATAAAAAAACCCAAAAAAACACATTGTAAGGTAACATTTCCAAAGATCTCGACTTCACCTACATTATCATCCCAGATAGACAATGAGGGTAATCTCGGGAAGATGGTACAGCTTGCTCTTACGGCCCCAGGCGACATTCACAGCTCAGCGACAGTTCTGACAAGCCCCGGAGCACTGACTAAAATTAATACTTTGCTTTCAAAAAAAGAAAAGATTAAGGATTATACATATTTGAAGCCTCCACTTATCTGACACAGAAACCATTTAAGAAAAAAAAAAAAGTTGCTGGGCTTTGGAAATACTGAGCGACAGGAGCAGAGGGGAGATGTTCCCAGATCAAAGTCTTTAAAATGAGACAGTCCTCGGTGACGGTGACGGTGACTATGACTGGAGTAGGGGGCACCTTCATTCGATGGGAATAATTTAAGGAGGGTACGTGGATGGATAAAGTATTCCTTCATGTCTGCTAGGGACTTGTAATACATCTGCTTACAGGAACACTAATTTTATTAATATATATATATATATATATATATATATATCTTTTCAGTTACCCAAGAATATAACCCTGTATTAAACAACATATAAAAGTAAGAATTATAATGATAATGCAAAAGAGCAAAGTTAGAGGTAATTATACCTCCCACCAGTTCAATTTGCCACAGGGGGACACTGTCAGCAAAAAAAAAAAAAATGTTATGTTTAATTGAAAGTGTAGGCATTTTGCCTAGACATGCTTTAATGAAAGAATACAAACAAAGTACCTTGTAGAGCTCTTTGTTTGTATAGCACTATCAGGGGGCTGACATCTTGGAAAATCTGACCCAAGGTTCTAAAAGGTTCCTCCCCCTGATAGAGCTATACAAGCTATGAGGGCTAAATAAGGTACTTTATTCGTATTATTTCATTAAAGCATTTCTATTTAAAATTACTACAATCTTTCAATTAAATATTACTTCTTTTTTTTTGCTGACTATCGTCCTTTAAAGGTTTCGTTGTGCTCGGTTAAGATGGAGTTCTGCAACATTCTGTAAAAGGACATCAATAAGACGAGGTCTGTGAAGGTCCATAGAGCATCATTAAACTGCCCATCACAAAATCCCGTAAGTGTTCACTATGAATAATATTGATGCCTCCCCCTCTTCATACACACCAAACATGCTGATATCGTTAACACTACTAACCCAGTGGCACCAGCAAATGAAACAGCGCATTTCGCTTTCACGGAGGCAGCTCAGTTGGACTGACGCATTTTGAGTTGTTTGAAAATGAAAAAGGATTAGTCCATTTCAAGGATACTGTTGGGCTTTTTTTTACCCAACCCAAAGATAACTTGCTGGCAGCTCCACGATGCATAAAATATAAACAAGATCAATAATTAATTTCTCAGAAAATGTAGTTATCATTAGAGCAATTTAGCAAAATAACCAGAAAGTGTCAACGTTCTTTTGATCTCCGTTTTTTATTCCATTACCCAGAATCCTTTGGATTTAGACTTCTTGAGCGATTTTGGTAGCACATATAACTTTACTGGACTTGGGGGGGGGGAATACATAACATACATAATCCCTACATATATAAAAAATGTAAATCAATAACGCTAGTAGTGCTGTCTTAGTGACTACAGTGGATAAACTCAGAAATGCATTTTGGACTTACGTGGTGACATATCATATTCATTTTTCTCCCCTAAAATGAATCAATGTTAGTTTTCTGTAACTCTGCATCTTAGTTACCATGTGGCGGTGGGTAGAGAAATGGAAAGGTACCGTTATTTTGGCGTGGGAGAGAGATTTCAAAGAGAAAGTATGTGTTGTTAGGAAATAGTTTGTAATCAAGAAATTGAATCATAAAACTGAGTGTTGTTTTGTGTTGCTTGTGTTTGGATAATAGGGCCCTAAACTTTTTTTTATTGATCGACAAAATTCCTATAATGCACAGTCACCCATAGACTGACCTGCCACATAACAGCTAGGCATATAGTTACTTAGACAGATGCTCTTTATAGTTCCTATGAATATATAGTTAGACACACATAAATGGTGATACAGTGCAGCTGCCATCAACATATAGTTAGCCAGACAGACAATCTTTATAGTTCCTATCAATGTATAGCTGGACACACATAAATAGTGATACAGTGGAGCTTCCATCAACATATAGTTAGCCAGACAAAAATGTGGAACAGTATAGCTCCCATCAGGATACACAGAAGGAATGATAGGTAGAAAGGTTTGAACTTGATGGACTGAGGTCTTTTTTTTTTTTTCAACCTAAATTATTATGTTACTGTATTAATATAGACACCCTATACAGTATATGCATAGCCTTTCTATAATGATAATCCAACAACATAGGGAACTTTTGACAGGCTGAGCTTCATCTGCTGTTGACTATAGGATAGGAAAAACACACCATTGGCACGTATCTTTTCTGGAACGAATGTGTGTTTTGATTGGCTCAGAAAAAAACGGCCATTTGTAGATGAGTTAGAAAAAGCTATTAATGCCTGGTTCGTGCAGTTCACTTGTCAGTTCAGTTGTAGTTAATAGTTATCACAGACCACACTAATGAACAATATATGTAAAGTAAACATACAACCTCAACCGCGTGATAACACGCAGACGTGCAGGAATAGCCATGGCTGAGCTCCGAGTAATTAGAAGGCAATAAACGAATCTTCTAGTGATAAATGACTGTATCACATCGACGGGGGAACATTTATAAACCAAGATTTTCATATCCAAAACGATGCTATAATACAGACAAATCAAATTATTAGCACTGGCTGGTCTATTTCAGGATCAGCTGGAGCCCCTTCGAACGTTGTTAGGGAGAGATTAAAAATGTAAATTTTGAATAATTGGTGAACTGACCTTGTTAATTTTACAAGCTGCTAACCCAAAGGTCCATTTACGGAGTAAGTTAGAGTAAAAATGTCAACCTTGCAGTATATGGAGGATGTGGGTTTGACAGGATTGGCGTACTGAGGCTCAGTTTAGGAATTAGGGCAAAGACAATTTGAAGCAAAACTATCCCAAAGTTTAATTTAAAGGTTCAGTAAAGCACTTTTTTTTAAAAATGTTGTTATACACCGATCAGTTTGGTGCCTGGAGTGTCCCTTTTTAAGAAAGTTGGAAAAAACAACCCGATTTCTGGAGCTCAAACATGTTAAAAAGATTAATTAAGATTGGTAGGAAATAGATCAATCTCCAATATAAACGTCTGCAACAAGAGATACTCTAATTTTTACACCAGCAGAGTGAACCTTAATTAATGTCAGTGGGTGCCAGCCTTACAACAGGCTCTGCCTCAGCTCTGAGGCAGAGCTGAGTGTAAACTTCTTCTAAGGAAGCAAGTGTTAAAAGAAAATGTAGTACTCTGTCTGCCTGAGCCTTGTTTGCACTGTGAATGTAGAGAATACCAAATAATGGAAAATAATCTGTATATCGTGTGATCAGTTTAAGTGTCTCCAGCTGATGACATCACCTCATACCGCCCTATTTTTGCGGAGTTTATCTGTCTTCCTGAGCATGCGCGGTAGCCAGTCTTCGGTGTCCCAGAAACCCCCCGGATAATTTAATTTTTACTTCAAGATCAACATATCTTTTTGCAATCCTGCTAACACAATTGGGTTTATTCTCTAAAATACAACTTTGGAGGTCGCACCTGAGAACCCCCCTCCCCCCCCCCCCCCCCCCAGGTTTCAATCTTCCCTATTGAAAGTAATGGGAGGCGAAATGATTTAAGCTATGTTTGAGACTAAGGGGGTCATGTACTAAACAAGTGCAGTGGGGGGAAAAGTAGGTAAAACATGAGTAAGGAGCAATTTGCGACTATTTGTAACATTTTGCGCTTGTTTCCCCTGATTCGGGCCTCTTCCGTTTCTTTTTATTTAGCGTGCATTTTTCCGCTAACAAATCGCGATTATATTTGCGCCACGCTAGAGAGATTTGCGCATATTTTGTGAAAAATTATTCGTATTTTGCGTGTGAAAATGACACCAGCTTTTAGCGAGCGCTATCAAAAGAGGTAGGAAAAATATTCGCAAACTTGCCTGTTTTTATTCGCAATTTGCTCGTATGGACTATTGGAGGGTTACATGCTTAGTACATTGCAAGAGGAGCAAAGCGCAGAAATAGATTTGCACATAAAATATATTTGCGTTTTTTTTAGTACACGCCCCTGTAAGTCAAACTCAGGTACCGAATTTAACTTGAAGTCTAAGTCGTCTTAAGTCTAAAAAATAGCTTCAATCAGATTGTGAAATGGTAAACTGATGTCTGAACGCTGTAGCATAAGGTCTGTTGTAGTAGGAAATGACTTTTCTTCATCCCTGGGGAACCATCCATTCTGCATGCAGTTGTATTGGACTATTTGTGTTTTTCCCATTAGACAATTGCTTTGCAATTCTTCCCTTCATTCCATGACTCTAATTGCATAATTGAACAGCTAAAATCTCATTTTTCTGGGGAAGCGCTCAGCATTAGCATCTTAATGAAATCCTTAATGAGCCTCCTTGTGTGCATTCTAATCATGGGTATCATTACAGCCCATGGTCAGGGACAAGCCTCCTGTGGCCAAAGTTGCATTTTGTCTGTTTCTAACCCTGAGATGTCCAGCTAATCCAGGTTGATTAGACGGGGAGTTTCAACAACTAAGTATCATACTCTGCTTTCAATAGAGACGGGGCACCAGTGTGTTGGACTTCAAAATGAACCATTATTGGCTGCATGAGAAAAGGAAAGAGAAAACCATGGGAAGAGCAAGGAGAAAGACAGACAGGGGGAGGGGAGAGAGACAACAGACATGGAGGTTGAGAGGAGAGAAGCAGCAGACATGGGGGAGAGGAAAAGACAGACATGGGGAGAGGAAAAGACAGACATGGGGAGAGGAAATGGGACAGAGAGAGAGAGAGAGAGAGATGAAGGGGGATAGAGACAGACATGGAAGGAGAGAGAGAGAGAGAGAGAGAGAGAGAGAGAGAGAGAGAGATCACACTGAGAGATAGAGACATGGGGAGAGTAAAATGGGACATTGGGGGAGAGTAAGAGACAAGAAAGGGTAAGATAAATGGGGACATGGGGTAGAGAAGAAAGATAAAAGGGGGGAGACAGGCATGAATGGCATGAAGAGAGAAAAAGAGACATGAAGAGGGATAGATCAAACATGGAAGGAGAGAGAGAGAGATCACACTGAAAGATAGAGACATGGGGAGACACACAGACATGGATTGCATGGGGAGAGAGAGACAAACATTGATGGCATGGAGAGATAGAGAGAGAGAGAGAGAGAGAGACAGTTTAGTAGCTCACTTAAGGGTTGGGGACCCAGAAAATGTGTTCTGTAAGGGCCATCGAAATCTCTAATGGTTTGCCCTGCAGAAATCATGGCGGATACCCACATATCTCTTTTTCTGTCTGTCGTGGTTCATTTAGTGGGACAGTGAGGCAAGAAGAGTAATTCTATAACTCAAGTCAATTATAGGAACAGAAATGGACCTAATTAAGAGATTAAATTGTAAGGGGGAAAAAAAATCTATACAAATCCCCGTGGAGACCTAATGCAAACTGTGAAATGTTTATCTATAGATTAAAATAAAGAGACAAACGGATCCAGTTTAAAGCATAGAAATACAATTAGGGCCATTCAGCCTGTAATGTGTGCATTCAAGTACACTAGTTAGCATTACACAATCTCATACAAGGCCATGGAGCCTCTATATGGCATTAAATCCAGAGCCAGGTAAATACATAATACCTTTCCCTTTCTATGTCTTTACCTTGTCTGACATCAGGGGAAAACAGACACTGACTACGGAGATTAATAAAAATGGTCAAAAGGAATGAAAACAAGCGATAAACATAATGGTTTTAACAGAAACAATACATACAATCTAATCATTTTAAAGGAAAAGATACAACAAAACAATAGACCAGAGTTTATTTGGAAAATCTGTAATACAGTCCTCTAAAATCTGTTATTATTTGGGTTAAGGTATAGATATGTAGGTTGACAAATATTCCCAGATCCACCTTTCTGTCCTTGATGCATATACGTTTTACTTGCTCCTTGTTTTACTTGTTTCAAGTGTTTGATACACGCCAAGTGTCCTGTTTTATGCCAGGCAGTCCTGAATCGGGATCATTATCCAATAAACACACACCAGCATTGTTTGTGGTGGATACTTACTATTTTGCCAATATTTTTTCTATCTCTTTTGAAAGCGCTCACCAAAAGCTGGTGTCATTTTCACACGCAAATAACAATTCTTTTTTGCAAAATATTTTTCAAAGCTCTTTAGCGCGCGCAAATATAATCGCAATTTATTAGCGCAAACGGAAAAATGCACGCCAAATAAAAATAAACGGAAGAGGAGCAAACCGGGGGAAAAAAAACGCAAAATGTTACAAATAGCCGCAAATTGCCCCTTACTCGTGTTTTACCGACTTTTTTTTCCCCCGCTGCACTTGTACAGTACAGTTCATGACCCCCTTAGAATTCTTCTACTTACACCATGAGTGACAGTATTTTGGGGGGCAGTAGTTTGTATGTATAGATTTATTTCAACTTACCAATGAGCTGCTCTATCATTGTGTGGCTTTCACACTGCATGGTAACGCGGTGTATATAAAATACAAATTGTGAAGGATGCAGCTCTGTAGACTCGTCGCACGGTGATAAATCTAGGTGGTAGCTTGTCACCTTTAGTGTCTGGTGTAGCAGTGGCCCTTAATACTCTACTGGTATTTGTCATTCTTAATATATGAGGTAATAAGAGATCCTAGGCTGTTACCGATTCACCTTGAGTGCAGGGCTGGCTTTGTCGTAGATTAATGCAGGGTTGTTTATGATTATTGTCTGTTACTTGTGATGTGTTGACATAGATACCCCATCTCTCCTGTCAATATCTCAAACCTGATCTCTTCCTTTCCTTCAGTATGGGGTGGGGGGGGAGGTAATCAGGAAGCCATTATTACACTGATGGACACGATGAAGAACCAGGCTTTAGGATTACTGGCAGAACTCCCAGCGCATTACAGCGCTGGCTGCCGGAACCATAGTACAAAGAAAACATGGGGGGTGGGTGGGCAGTGGTGTATCTTGATTTTGTGCTGCCCTAGGCAGACAAAATCCGGGCACCCCCCTACCCAAGCTGCACACCCACGTTACACACCTAAGACATGCCCCATCATTCAGACTCACATCAAGCTTACACTCCCATCACACTCAGTCACACACTCCTACTCCCATCACACTCAGTCACACACTCCTACTCCCATCACGCACACTGATTCCCATCACACTCAGTCACACACACTGTCTCCCATCACACACACTCTGACTCCCATCACACTCAGTCACACACACTGTCTCCCATCACACACAGGTCACACACACTGTCTCCCATCACACACACTCTGACTCCCATCACACTCAGTCACACACAGTCTCCCATCACGCTCAGTCACACACACTGTTTCCCATCACACACACTCTGACTCAGGGGCGTTGCTAGGTCTCCAAAACATGCGGGGCTGGAGCCCATGATAGATTTTATAGAAGTAGAGTAAATAAAATCACATGGTTAGGCAGCATACAGACTGATATAATTGATGCCAATGAACAATAGGTATATATGGGTATATATCGGGGCTCAACAAATCCCAGGCACCAGGAAATTATACCTGGCGCCCAGTTATTGTTGTCCCTGCATGGTGCCCTCGCCGCTGGGATCATTTTATTTATCCAGCGGAGCGCGGGGGAGTAGTGTGTGCACCGGCTGCACAGTCTTCCTGCTCCATCCCCACATGCACCGTACTATAGTGTCCGAGCGCTGAGTGTGCTCAGCAGGGCTAGAAACAACAGCAGGGCACAGACCAGGCTAGAATGAGGTATAGCAGCCAAGAGGGGGACATATTGATAGATGCATTTTTTTTTTTTTATCATAAACAACAACAAAATTGCTGACTTGTGCGTAAGTGTATGTGACAGAGTGTGTGTTTGTGTGTATGACTGACTGCATGTGTGTGTGTGACTGTGTGTTTATGTGACCCACTGTATGTGTGTGTGACTGTATGTCTGACTGTGACAGAATGTATATGTGTGTGTCTGTGACTGACTGTGTGTGTGTCTGTCTGTGACTGACTGTGTGTGTGTCTGTCTGTGACTGTATGAGTGTGTTTGTGTCTGTCTGTTACTGACTATATGCGTGTGTGTGACTGACAATAAGACTCGCAGCACACAAAAAACTCACATTACTCAGTTACACTTATACACAAAAATACACAGCCACAAATACACACACATACACATGCAGCCACACATACACACACATTCACACTTGCACAGTCACACATGCACAGTCACACATACATACACACACCCTTACACACAGAGACACACAATCCCACTTACACACACCAACTTACATCACACACACACACTTGTATGTGAGCAAATTCCCATGATTTAAAAATAACTGAGCATATAAAAATGACTCAACCCTGACCCCCCCCCCCCCACATAGATACCCTTACATAGACAACCTTACACTCACACACACATCCAGACAACCTTACACACAGACACCCTTATACACACAGATGGCCTTTCCCACACATTCTGCCACGCAGACTCGTGTGTAAACCTGCAACTCTCACACTCACATCACAAATATTTTTAATTTTTTAATAAAAAGGGGTAAAAAACTTGGGGAGAATAGGCTGAGGTATGAAGGTATGCTCCTTCTACCAACCTAATAAAAGATAGAAGTGCAGGGAATTGAGATGGGAATTCAACTGAATGCGAGAATTTTTCCAGCTCTGCTACTTTAGCCTTAATTTTGAAATTCCCATCTCACTTCCCTGCAATTCTCTCTTTCATGAGTAAAGCCTATAATATAATGAGCAGCTCATACACTCATAATGTATGGGTTTAATAGTATAACGAGGTCCATCTGATGTTTAATGCCATGTGTATGGACTCATTGCCATCAACATAAAGACTATATATAAAGATGAATCACTATTATTCATATTGAATGTGATAATCAGGTGTGAAAATAAAAATGGTATGAGCACTGTTTCACACTTGATTATCACATTCAATATGATTAATAGTAATTAATCACATTTTCTCCTAGTAATCTCACTGCCACTGACACACACTCCTAACTCTGCCACTTATGCTTTCACTCTCGGACACTTACACTCAGCCACACACTCATAACTCTGCTGCTCACGTTTACACTCACACACACACACTCATATCTCTGCTGCTCACACTTATACACTCCAAAACTCTGCCACTCACCCACACTTACACTCTGCCACACACATACACGCACACTCATAACTCACACTCTTCCAAACACTCACACTCTGCACACTCTCATACAATCACACTCTGCCACTTACACACACTTACATTCTGCCACTCACACACATACACACTCATAACTCTTCCACTCATGCTTACACTCACACACACTCTCTTCCAATCACACTCTGCCACACTCACACACATACACTTACTTACACTCTGCCACTCACATACATACACATGCACACTCATAACTCTGCCACTCACACCCACTTACTCTCTGCAAATTACATTCTGCCACTCACATACATACACATGCACACTCATAACTCTGCCACTCACACCCACTTATACTCTGCAAATTACATTCTGCCACTCACATACATACACATGCACACTCATAACTCTGCCACTCACACCCACTTATACTCTGCAAATTACATTCTGCCACTCACATACATACACATGCACACTCATAACTCTGCCACTCACACCCACTTACACTCTGCCACTTACCTCACATACATACACATGCACACTCATAACTCTGCCACTCACACCCACTTACACTCTGCCACTTACCTCACATACATACACCTGCACACTAATAACTCTGCCACTCACACTCTGCCAAACACTCACCTGCAAAACTTGAGGGGGCGGAGCTAAACACGAGGGGCGGAGCCTATCGTGAGGAGATGGAGTCTGCTGCTGTTCAGCATACAGCATGCAGGAGGCGGGATCGAGCGTGAGGGGGGCGGAGCCGAGCGCGAGGGGGCGTGGTCAGGGTCTCCATTCGGGGCTATGGAGGGGAGATCCGGGGCTTCAGCCCCAGTAGCCACCCCCTAGCGACGCCTCTGCTCTGACTCCCATCACACTCAGTCACACACACTGTCTCCCATCACACACACTCTGACTCCCATCACACTCATTCACACACACTGTCTCCAATCACACACACTCTGATTCACACACACTGTCTCCAATCACACACACTCTGACTCCCATCACACTCAGTCACACACACTGTCTCCCATCACACACACTCTGACTCCCATCACACTCAGTCACACACACTGTCTCCCATCACACACAGTCACACACACACACACACACACACACACATCCCATCAGCACTTACCTTTCCCTGGCAGGCAGGCAGCATGGTCCCTCCATGCTGCCTGTTCGGCTTCCCGGCGATTGTGCCGACAGGTCACGTGACCGGGCGTGCGTACGACGTCAGCGCGCCCCCGTCACGTGACCTGTCGGCACTTCCGTGTCGGCACACTGCACGGGGAGCCGAACAGGCAGCACGGAGGTTTCTCTGTGCTGCCTGTTCGGCTCCCCGTGCAGCCTGGCAGGCAGAGCGTTGGTGAGGGGGGATCTTGCGATCCCCTCTCACCTCCGTCTCTGCCTGCAAGCGCGGTGGGGGTTTTTTTTTTTTAAAGGGCCAGATTTTTTTTTTTTATTTTTTTTTTTCCAGTGCTGGGGGGCGCTGCCGCCCCCCAAAATTTGCCGCCATAGGCATCCGCCTAGGATGCCTCGCGGTAAATACAGCACTGGGGGTGGGGAGGGGGTCATGTACTAAACAAGTGCAGTGGGGGAAAAATGTAGGTAAACCATGAGTAAGGAGCAATTGGCGACTATTTGTAATATTCTGCGCTTTTTTCCCCCCCTGATTTGCGCCTCTTCCGTTTATTTTTATTTAGCGTGCACGTTACCGGTTGCGCTAATAAATTGCGATTATATTTGCTCGCTCTAAAGAGTTTTTGCGAATATGTCGTGAAAAATAATTCTTATTTGCGGGTGAAAATGACACCAGCTTTTAGCGAACGCCATTAAAAGAGGTAGGAAAAATATTCGCAAAATTGCCCCGTTTTTATTCGCAATGTGCGCGTTGGTACTACTTTGTCACAGACCGTTTAATGGTGGGCTATGGACCTTCACAGAACTGTGCCTATCATGGCTCATATAGCTGCCAACTTTCCCGAATTTTCCAGGGACAGTCCTGTGTTTTTGGGGTACAGTAAAATTCGGGTCTTTTCCGGCATTACACTGCCCATTTTTTTTAGTTCCGGGGCTCCCAGAGCCAAACTTGACAATTATATGCACACTGAGTGCAGGTAAAATTATTATCATTTCTTTTATATTTCCCGACCTGAGAGGAATAGGAATTAGGGGGGTTGGTGCCAGCCTGACAACAGCCCTTCCCCAAATGTGGGTGGGGCTAACGGTTAGTGAGCGGTGCATTGGAGGAACCTCTGCAGTCCACAGTCGGCAGTCCCCCAAGGAGCCGTGTGTGTTAATCCCAGGCTCACTCAACACTGAGATTTACCTGTATATATTGTCTCTATTTCCAGATTAAGAGACAGAGTCTGCCACCAGCACTACATGGCTATAAAAATATTACTTTAATGTCCTGTATTGTTTTTTCGTTGTTCGATGTAATAAATGATTGTTCCTTTTCGTGATGCTGTTTGTTTTATGCTTCTGGTTACTGATGCTCAATTATTTTACAATTCAGCTTATTGTAAAAATCAATGAACGCATGAAATGGAGGGAAAAAAATTACTATAAACTGTACACAACGTGAAAAAACCGCCCTGGTGTTGGTACTAAACATCTTTTCTAAACATTTCTGCCATTTTTCAAACAGATCTGTCTGGTAATTGTAAACATGATAGCCTTTCTATTTCCTATAGCCTTTCATATCTTGGTTTTGACAGCTGCAATTAAACTCAGCCTACCATTATGTGTGCTACTCAAACTTACCAACGCTGAGAAAGCAGGTCCCACGGCGTGATGGGATGAAGTCAAATGGGGTGGGGTGATGACACAGTAGTAGATGTTTTTTGCAAGTAATCTGGGACAAACCTGACTCCAAAAACTAAGGACTGACCAGGGGCGTATCATTCCCCCCCCCCCCCCACCAGTCAGGAGCACATCTGTCTCTCACGATGGATCTCGTGTATTTCTGGGGGCTTGTTTGCTGCAAACAGCCATATAAATATGCAATATACATCCGGGGGGGCCGACGGCAGGTGCGAATTCATACTTTCGTGCTTGTCGAATTGGCAGCAGAGTGAGTGACTCAGTTGCCGAATTCACAGCCGCCGTCTATCTCCCCCGGATGTATTTCCGTGGGGTTTTGTGCTCTCCGTTCGGAGGATACAAACTCCGAAAATAGACAGCGCAGCTGCGTGCGACGCACACTTAGCACATATTGAGCATCCGCGCCTGGGACGGTCATCAATTATGCAAGCACAGTTATATGCCACTGCAGTGTATCCGTAATGCCAGGCATTGCCCCCCCCCCCTTAAAAACATTATCCCCAGCATCCCGATTAATCAGACATAAATGTTGGAAAGCATGCTGGAGCAATCAATGGCATTGTGCAAGACAGGAATAGATAAACACAGTAAATTCTGCTAGCATGACATACAGGCGAGCTCTTGTTTTATGCAACAGGGTTTGCTTTAAGTCCAGATGTCGTATGGCTACACATCACGCACACATTACAATCCATGTTAGCACTGCCGGTCCCTGTGGAGCAAATCCAAGGCAAGGTTCAATATAGCTCGGATGCTTGTGGACCCATCAGTCACAGAAATCCTGGGCTAAATGCAGATGCCTTTGGCATTGCGGGGCATACGTTCTCACGAGCTGTACATCTGTTATTTAAAATGAGTAAATGGCTTCTTGTAAACATTTTTCCTAAGTTCAGTTTTACTCTGATGGTTTATTGGATCCTCATAGAAGTCAATTCCTGAAACTCTATTTACTGAAAATAATGCTTCTACTATATTTGATTTCTGGGGTAGTTTGATGTTCTTGCAGACGAAAATGGGAGCAAAAGTAAAAAGATTGAAAAAAATAAATAAAGAGATGCAGTAAAAAGACAACATAATACAATAACTTTAAGTGTATACATATAGAATATAGATATATTGTTTGTTTGCTTGTTTGTTTTTCCTTTGTTTTGTTTTTTTAGTTATAAGTTGACATTTTTTAAACTCACAGAGCACAGAATAAAATATGAGAAATGTATTACAATAAGAAAGGTAAAATATACTTAGTATCAAAAAACGAAGGCGTGGGATCCCTCTCAGTGAGAGCAGGCAAAAGCTGAAATAGCCGGCCCTATTGGATGTTACCTACCGCGGAGAGGAATCACTGATTTTTGCTCGCTTGTACCATTACAGAGGAAACCTCTCCATTAGCATATCAGACTGGTCCCACCCATCAGGGCAGTCCAGATCCAAAAAGTCTGGCAGGTCTCGCACAGCAACCACAGGCGTACGTTTCAGCCTTCAGTGGCCTCGTCAGTGTGGTACGGCTGGTATCCCTCTTGGTCCAGCTAGCTAGGGACCCATGTCTGGGCATATCCCAATAACTCGTTGAGACAAAAAGAAAAAAGGTGTGGGGGATCCCTCTCAGTGAGTATCATATTGGTAATTCAGGAATGTAGCTTAGCAATCAGGTCAGGGTGTTTATGGTCCACCCAGGGAATCTCAGAAAGATGTCTTTCCTAATTCTGCGATACCTTCACATTGCATGGAATACTCATCTCAACTCAATTTGAGTGATCCCTTTCCAAACTGAGGAAAGGGATTTAGGAGTAATAATTTCAGAGGACTTGAAGGTAGGTAGGCAATGCTATAGAGCAGCAGGAAATGCTAGCAGAATACTTGGTTGCATAGGGAGAGGTATTAGCAGTAGGAAGAGGGAAGTGCTCATGCCATTGTACAGAGCACTGGTGAGACCTCACTTGGAGTATTGTACAGAGCACTGGTGAGACCTCACTTGGAGTATTGTACGCAGTACTGGAGTCCATATCTCCAGAAGGATATTGATACTTTGGAGAGAGTTCAGAGAAGGGCTACTAAACTGGTTCATGGGTTGAAGGATAAAACTTACCAGGAAAGGTTAAAGCATCTTAACATGTATAGCTTGGAGGAAAGACGTAACAGGGGGGATATGATAGAAACATTTAAATACATAAAGGGAATCAACACAGTAAAGGAAGAGAGTATATTTAAAAGAAGAAAAACTACCACAACTAGAGAACATAGTCTTAAATTAGAGGGGCAACGATTTAAAAGTAATATCAGGAAGTATTACTTTACTGAGAGGGTAGTGGATGTATGGAATAGCCTTCCAGCAGAAGTGGTAGAGGTAAACACAGTCAAGGATTTTAAGCATGCGTGGGATAGACACAAGGCTATCCTAGCTATAAGACCGGGAACGGGGGACTAATAAAAGTACTCAAAAAAATAAATTGGGCAGACTAGATGGGCTGAATGGTTCTTATCTGCCAACACATTCTATGTTTCTATGTGATGAGCCTCCAATTTCTCGCCAGCATCACGAAAAAGTAAAGCTATAAAAAGCGGGGTGATACAGCTGGTATTCCAGCGATCTCATCAAGTGTAGGCCTTTTAAATAGAAATAATATAAATAAAGTATTCTACTGAGCTTCTTTGCTTGTGTAGTTCTATCAGGGGGCGGACATCTGTGGGTCAGATGCTTCTAATCTTCCTTCATCTGACCCAAGATTCTAAACAACATGTCTGCCCCCTGATATGGTTATACAGAGCAAAGAAGCTCAGTAAGGTACTTTATTTGTATTTGTCACGAGACAGATTTGGAGATCCACTGTGAAAGTGGTTCTTGGAGGGCCCTGGGGGCCAGAAGACTCCTGTGGACTATGGACCCTGTCTGTTGATTTATTTGTTTGGGGGTACACACTTTGAGGGCACCAGTGGAACCCTGTTTTCAACTGGACTTTAAACACAGGCACTCAGGATGTCAGCCAAGATGTGTACCCTTGGGTCCAAAACTTTGTCCCATTCACTGTGTTTCCTTCCAGGGTAAGATTGTACCCTGGGGGGAAGGACTTTCACAGACCTCGCCACTGACATCATAAGATTGTATCCTATCCTGTAATCCCTGTAATTATGTCACCTTAGCCATTGTCTTCATGTAAGTCATTTAGTTTTCTGTTGTACAGTGATGTCCCTCAATTAACAAGTAACTTGAGTGTACTCTTTATGTATCTGAACTTGACACCTCTGTATCCTGAAAGGTGTGAGGCAGGATTTCCCTTTGTCTGTCCTTATGTTAAACTTTAATCCTGTTATAGTTCCTTTGTCTAATCTGTTTTGTCAAGATGTTCAACTGTATATATTCTCTGTTTCTGCATCAATAAACAGTTCTTCTTGTTTTACCCAACACGACCAGTGTCTTGTCTGCTTTGTTGGGTAATTTCTTTCAGGGAAGCAGTGATCATAGCCCCGTTTGGCTATTGGATATTTACCGGACCTTGTGGAACTGATTCCGGTACTAGCTACCCATCTAGTAGCCCTCCTTGATACAGTATTTAATTTAAACAGAAATCATTATTTTCTGCCAGCTGTTGTCCTTTAAGTGCTTTGCAGGAAGTAAGAGGATGGTCCGTAATAGGAGCAACAACTGTCTCTACCATTTTTGGCCCTCTGGGAGCAATCTATTCTATTTACTTGAAATGATATGGAGATTGGAGACACTGAGAATAGGAAACCA
This sequence comes from Pelodytes ibericus, assembly GCA_036172795.1. Taxonomy (NCBI): domain Eukaryota; kingdom Metazoa; phylum Chordata; class Amphibia; order Anura; family Pelodytidae; genus Pelodytes; species Pelodytes ibericus. The sequence continues at coordinate 13,749,842 of CM069858.1, read as the reverse complement.
TTCAGCATGGACTTTAGTGGATGTATACCATCAGGACTGGATCCTTTCTTTGCTTCCTGAAAACTTAGCATCTTACAGATGTGGAGTAGATAACCACATATGTATATATATATATATATGAGTTGCCTATGTATAAGCTCTTTTTGACTGATGTCATTTTTTTCATATCCCCAAATACTTTTTTAACTAAAAAAAAAGTTGAATTTTACAAAATCTGTCACATAAAACAATGTATATTTATAACCAGATTTACAATTAGATAGAATGAACTTGACAATGTCAGATTCAAACTACAAAGTTGCAACTTTTTTTTTTAAATCAATTATACTCAACTAAACTTTTTTTAATTTTGTAAAAAAAATTTTATATACTTTGTTTATTGCAAAGGACCAAGGTCATAATGTGTTTTATTATAACATTGAATACAGCACATGGCAGCTTCGAAGCAGGGACTAATATAATAAACTGACCTCAGTTAGTCGAATATTATATTACAGGCAAATTGTATTATCAGGGATTTTATACACCATCAACAGGAAATAAGGGGGAAGAAGCAACCTGCTCTAAGAGGGTCACAGGTAATCCGCAATTAACCCCTTCACACTTGGAGGACGTTCTGTGCAGTCCGAAATCACAGGCGCCATAGAACGTCCCGGCCTAAACAGTATTTCGAGGCGCTCCCGCGATGGGCTGAGCTGCGGGTTCTGCTCAGTGATGTTGAACGGACTTTCACAGACCTCGCCACTGACATCATAAGGAAGATGTTGTACACAGACATAGCGCTTAATAATGGAGTCCAAGCTCTTCGCGCACCAATGTATAATAACTATAGCATGTATAATAAAATGGTGCAATCGGCGTTATACAAAAGATCACAGCAACTTTTTTTTATAATAGATATAAAATATATATTCTGTACTTTGCATTGAAATTCCTCTAAACTATGCTTAACTACGGGAGATTTAAGTACTCCGCCGTACTTTGCCGCAGGTGACGTCCACTCATGATGAAAAAGTTTCGTTGCGTAGTCGTTGCTATTTATGAGTGGTATCTCCGCAGTCAAATTATTCTTCCCATTTGAATCATGATCTCTTTATTGCTGTAATGTTCCAAAACATCTCATTTATTCGACAGGCAAAAAAACAGATGTTTTGTTTTGTTTTTTCATGCGAGACATTCCCCTGATGGGTCTCTGTTTATTGAACATATCAAAAGGGAATATGCCCTACACTACTTGTGTAGACAGTACAGTCTGACCTTGGGGGGGAAAAAAAGATTTTTAATTTTTTTTGTAAAGCAGGTATATCAAAAACAAAGCTTAGTTCCTGGTTGATAATTAGTAGCTGGGAATGTAAACAGCATTAACCATTTCCCATAAATATTATCCATGTCTCCCCACCCAGGGGGATGCAGAAAAAAACAAATTGGTTCGCTGAGATCGACTGTTGTGTGGATGCACTAGGTACTGTGGCAGCCAAGTAAGCATGAGCTACTCACTAGCTGTCAAGAACGGTGTCCTGGATGGAATGGAGACCTTGCTCACCCAGATTCCAATGTGCGGGATGTGGAGACACAGGGCCTGGTGCAGGGTAACCGCACTCCCCTGGTGGTTTGAGGCCCAGGTTGGTTCGGCCACATTCCAAGGCCCTGTGATAACAACTGCTTTATACAGTTACAGGCAAAGTGGGAAAAGGAGGAACCCTGCAGACATCCTGGAGCAGGTATAGAACATAATCTTGATAGAACAGCGGGGCGTCTGCAGGCTATAGCAAACAAATTAAGCATGACATGGTATAAAACAAACAGAGCAGAAACAAAATTAATAAAATGCAGAGTGCAGGGCTGCAGGACAAACGTAGGAGAAAAGAGAGAACTAAAGTATACATGAGGAGGGTAAACCATAAGATAACTACAGAACTAAGGAGACATACAGAAGTAAAAATATAATACCGGACAACAGGGTAAGGGCTAAAGGAACACAAGAGACAGCGTGAAGAGCTGAGATCATTGGATGCTTCATAAGGGGAACCAAGCTGGACATGGGGATAGGAGAGAGTAGCCGAGATCCTCAGGTGCTTCAGGAAACATACAAACAAACATAAATACAGGAACTATCTCAACAGTAGAGATGGCAAATGGTGAGGATTTAGTTTGCAGGTACAAGTGCAGGGATACATGGAACAGGGCAGGATCAAGATTATAGCTAAGCATGGGCATGTGCCAGACATTAACCAGACTCAGGCAGGTACAGGTTCATGCCTAGGCTTGGGCAGGTAGCAGACTATCTAGATTTAAGCAGGTGCTGGTCTGTGGTTAGACTTGGCAGGTTCTGGTCTATTACTAGGTTTGTGTACGTGCTGGACTAGAGCCGGACCTAGGCAGGTGCTGTCTTATAGCTAGGCTTAGGCAGGTGCCAGACAGTAGCTAAGCTAGGGCAGGTGGCATTCTGGACCAAACAAGGGAAGGGTACCACTCTGTGGCTGAACAAGTAAAAGGTAGGGCGCCAGTCTGTGACTCTGTGGTAGAACAATTCTCTGGCCGAGCAAGGGAAGGATAGGGCGCCACACTGTAGCCCAGCAAGGAAGGGCACCACTCTGTGGCCTTGCAAGGGAAGGATACGGCGCTACGCTGTGGCCGAGCAAGGAAAGGCGCAAGGTACAAGGATGTAAAATAGAGGCAGGAGTGAGTCTAAGTAGTAAACAAGAAAGGAAAAAAGTATACGAAAATAACTGGTAACAGTCTGAACACGGGTTGGGGTCTGACACTAGGGCAGTGAAAGGCCATCATGGGGGAACTACGGGGGAAATTGTGGCCTTTGGAGATAAAATGCTTATGCCCTAGTACTAAAATGCTTAGTTAGGTTGCTATAGCCTGCAGATGTCCCACTGTTCCATCAAGGTTATGTCCTATACCTGCTCCAGGATGTCTGCAGGGTTCCTCCTTTTCCCACTTTGCCTGTAACTGGATAAAGCAGCTGCTATCACAGGGCCTTGGAATGTGGCCGCACCAACCTGGGCCTCAAACCACCAGGGGAGTGCGATTACCCTGGACTCCTACGTCCAGGCGAGCAAGGTCTCCATTCCATCCAGGACACCATTAGTGACAGCTAGTGAGTTAGGGGTTATTTTTTATGGTTAGGAGTTAGTTTATGGTAAATACTAATACTAGGGCTAGTGTTAGATTTAGAGTTAGTATTAGAGGTTAGTTTTAGGGTTAGGAGGTTACTTTACTAGGGGGCGGGATACTAGGGTTAACAGTTCAGTGCCACTCTGAACTGTCAGCGATGTAACTGCCACAGCGAAGAGCAGTTATGGACCCCCAATTAATTTCCATTTTCACTTAGTGTTAAAGGGACGTTATCACCCAAACATTGTTTTTATTGTGAATATAGAGAATGAAAAAAAAATATTGAAATTAATCTGCAAAACTGCAAGAAAACATGTTAATTTAGAGAAAAACGTATTTTCAGTGTGTCTGTGGAGTCTCCTGCTTATGACATCATCTGCGGCTTTCTATGCAAATGTTCTGCCAAATCAGTGGTAGGTTTGTCATTTGCATACCGTGCCAAAGGGTGATGTCATCAACAGGAGACTCCACAGGCACCTTTAAAACACATTGTTCTCCTGATCTAGGCGTTTACTTGCAAATCTGCTGACACAATGTATAGATCATTTTCAATCATATTTATTCTCTACATTTACATTATAAGCTATGTTGGTTAGGTGATTCAGTCTCTTTAATGGGATTATATGTATTTATTGTTCTATTCCTTGCCTGGCACCGGGATGAGATTATACGAGAGAGAACACAAGAAAGGTAGATCCAGTCATTTTCATTGCTATTTTATTATACAGGGTGTTCCACAATTACATTTATTTCAAGTATGTGCTTTTTAGAATTCAAGTCCAACGCTCAGAGATGTGTTCGATTTCGGAACATTATTGCTAAGCCTTTAGTGCAATTGACTCCATGACCACCGGTGGTCCTGGAGATAAGGCAGATACTGCAATCAATAGCTCAGTTCTCACTCTCAATACCTCCTTGCTGCTTCTATGCATCCTTGTGCTGGGCGCTCCAGGGCAGACTACCAAGTTCGATTGTAGGACTTCACAAGGTTGTGAGATGTTTGTTAAAATTACAATCTTCTTAACCAGTTCAGGACAATATTAACCAGTTCTCCCTGACACTGGATAGAAACATAGAAACATAGAATGTGTCGGCAGATAAGAACCATTCGGTCCATCTAGTCTGCCCAATGTTCTAAATTCTTTTATTAGTCCCCCGTTCCCGGTCTTATAGCTAGGATAGCCTTGTGCCTATCCCACGCATGCTTAAACTTCTTCACTGTATTAACCTCTACCACTTCTACTGGAAGGCTATTCCATGCATCCACTACCCTCTCAGTAAAGTAATACTTCCTGATATTACTTTTAAATCGTTGCCCCTCTAATTTAAGACTATGTCCTCTAGTTGTGGTAGTTTTTCTCTCTTCCATTACCGTGTTGATTCCCTTTATGTATATAAAGGTTTCTATCATATCCCCCCTGTTACGTCTTTCCTGCAAGCTATACATGTGATGGATGACTAAGGAACATGGTTCTAAAGCTAGATCTTTTCTGTAAAGCTGATCTCATGAAGACGGACAAAGGTTTCTTAACATATATCTCTACGAGCAGTGTTTTATTTAGAAAACAGGATGCTAGCTCTGACCGATGGCCAACGGCGATTTTTGATATCTGAAGGTGACGAAAGTATTTTGGATTAAACTGCAGTTTTGTTTTTCTTTTATCCATGTAGTTCCAGGATGTCTTACTAATCCTTTGCCCTGGCCTGGAGGGGTTTTCTAGAGCAGCACTTCTCAAACCCAAAAACAGACCAGGGGTTACACATATGCTCAAGAAAAATAGACTGTGCGAAAGTGATAGATATAAAAAATTGCAATAATGAACTTATCTTGCAGATCTGCAGAGCTCCGGAATGACTTTCTAGCCCATCATCTTCTCAAAGATTAAATAAGAGGATTGGTAAAACATGGATCTCAAGCTGTGAGGGGCGACAACATGCATAAACCACTGGCAGTCAAACAAACACAGCATGTGGCAGGCAAACGGCTATGAGGAAGAGAGATGAGATCAATTTACAACCTCAGGGCGGATGGAGTATGTCGCAGAATCCAATAGTATAACCTGTGCTATGTAACTGGCAAAACAGATAAGCGGTTCTATGACTCATGGACTGAAATAGAAAAATTTGAGTTAAAAAACAATAATTACTGATGTTTTGTTTCATTGACGTAGAAAGGTTTTATTCCATTGAGAGGTCTTGATATAATCTCTGCAGGAAGCACATTGTCCAAATGGAATACCATAGTTAGAAGATAATTGCAACAATAAAATAATAGCTCTGGAACAGTAAATCATAGAAATTAAGATGTATTACACAGTGGCAATCCGTTTACAAAAAAATCCATTTTACTCCAACTTTAAAACGTTAATCAATGTAAAGAAGGCACAACTCCTGAGAACTCCCATCACAACCTGGCAAGATACATTTAATTGTGCTTTTACTTGAAGGTGAAGTCACAAATACACATAGGTGAGTTGAGGACAGTGACACAAGGTGACATGCAGCATCTATCAACTCTCTTTTTTTTTACTTATCAGTGAACCAAATTAAGACCTAATTCATTGGCCAAGCTTTTTGAGTTGTTAGCAGATTCTCCATGATAGTGGGTGTAACATATATTGAATTGATGACAAACAGGCTCAATGCATGAACCCAGGATATCAGGCAGAACTAAGTAAGTAAGCATTCCTCTGGGAAAAGAGATCTATGCCGAAGGTGACACACACATCGGGGCACCTCAACAGCCAAGTCCTAGTGCACTCAGTCCCCAATTGAACGTCTGTGTTTGCAATTCCATACCTTTCAGGAACCTAGTAGCACCCCTGAATTAATGCATTAATATAGCACAGGCCTTATATGAAAAATTCCTACATGTGATACAGCCTGAAGGTACAGAAGCCCAGAGAGACCATGTATTTGTAATATTTATCTGACTTGTTTTCTTGAGAAAACAACTTGTTACCTTGAGAAAACAAGTCCGAAAAATCTGAAAAATACATGGCTCTCTTGACTTCCGTAGGAATGCGTTACCTCAATTAATAATCGGCTACAGGAAGTTGCATATCGATCCAACCACTATGATCAGTGATGATCTTTCCCTTTTCTCATTGTGGTAAATGCATTTGCAGTTGAGACCATTAAAATTAAACTACGGAACAAGCTGATGCTAAAGGGACATTGTTTAAGCTGTAAATACAGAGTAGAATTTTGTTTTTTTCTGTTCATTTACGCATTTCCATGCAGTTCTTCTAATACAATGTATAGATTATTTTTGAGATTTTTTTTCTCTACATTATTATGTTTAGGTGATGCCGTACCTTTAAGCACCCAAGATAAAACAAACAATCGACAAGTAAAAAAAAAAAAAATTTCAAGTGCTTCTACGCCAAGGTAATGGCAGAACAAAAATATGAAATCAAGAATTTTACAATATCAGTATAAATAATGGGGGTTATTTATTAAATGGGCTGCAGAAGAATTTGTCAGGAAGGCAACAAAAAGGTGTAATCTCCATTTCTTTTGGATAGCAGCCAGTGCAACTTTTATATACATCCCGCAACTTTTGTCTACGGGGGTTATAGAGCTCCCGTCTTTTTAGGTCATGGGGTGAGCTGGCGCTAGCTGATTTAATCAGGGGCTACACACACAATTTACGAATGTTTGCGCTTTTTTTCCCCCGATTTGCGCCTCTTCTGTTTATTTTTATGTAGCGGGCATTTTTTCAGGTTGCGCTAATATATTGCAAACGCTAAAGACTTTTGCGAATATTTTGTGAAAAATAATTCTTAGTTTGCGTGTGAAAGTTGCACCAGCTTTTAGCAGGGGCTAGTAAAAAAGGTAAAAAAAAAAATATTCTCAAACTTGCCTGTTTTTTATTCAATTTGTTCGTATTTACTATTTTAGTGTTAAATGTTTAGTACACTGAAAATAGTTTTGCGCATAAAATATGTTAGCATTTTTTTTTTTATAGTACACGCCCCTCTATGCCCCATTTGAGCACCAGAGATGGACTGACATCTGTCTGGCGCTGGAAGGGAAGCCGCCAGCGTGTCACTGCGCAGCTCGCTGTGTGTCTCCGTATCTTTTACCGAGCTCCTTCTCCCTGTACTTTTTCTCCTTGGCAATATATTACACAGTAATTGTCATTTTGTCTCCTGCTGTTTGCTTTTCTCTTTGATTTCTCGGAAGATGCCAATTGAAATGTAATCTAATCTGTGCTCGCACTGAAAGCATTGTTTACTGCGCCATGCTGATTGAGAGACGGGAACGTAAGTCCACTTCTTTATCTGCTTATCCCCGCTCTTGTCTCAACAACGCTGGGCCGCATCCATAACTCAACCCAATGGCTGCCAAGGTGGCTAGCATGACGTCACAATATCCCCTATTCGAGCACCTAGCAGCCGCAATCTATTACTAGTGATCCGGTTATCCAGACAACAGCCCGGAGTGCTGTTTTTTTTCGGGGGGGCTATGGGAAATAAAAGGGGTGTGGACAAATGATAGTTCCACCCACTTTTCCTCCAACCCTCCCACTTGTGTCCTATGTTTTAGAAAATACTCCACCCACTTTTTACTTGTGTTCTACCCACGATGGAATTCAATTCATATTTGTGGTTGGAGCATATGTCAAGACAGAATGTGTACGTAGGGACTCTGGCCCTGTTCGTTGAACTCCTCACTGTGCTCAACGATGTATTATATTTAATTAAAGGACAACTGTAGAAAAAAAATTGTTCTGTTAAATTGAAAGATGCCATCAAGTGTAGGCATTTTACATAGAAATGCTTTAATGAAAGAATACAAATAAAGTACCTTATTGAGTCATCTTTACTCCATATAGCTCCACCAGGAGGCAGACATTTTGTTTAGAATCTTGGGTCAGATCTTTGTTCATCAGAACCAAGGTGAGTGACGATCTGACCTAAGATTCTAAACAAGATGTCTGCCTCCTGAGAGAACTATATGGAGTAAAGATTCTAAACAACATGTCTGCCCCCCTGAGAGAACTATATGGAGTAAAGATTCTAACCAACATGTCTGCCCCCTGAGAGAACTATATGGAGTAAAGATCCTAAACAACATGTCTGCCCCCAGAGAGAATTATATGGAGCAAAGATTCTAACCAAAATGTCCACACCCTGAGAGAACTATATGGAGTAAAGATTCTAAACAACATGTCTGCCCCCCTGAGAGAACTATATGGAGTAAAGATTCTAACCAACATGTCTGCCCCCTGAGAGAACTATATGGAGTAAAGATTCTAAACAACATGTCTGCCCCCAGAGAGAATTATATGGAGCAAAGATTCTAACAAAAATGTCCGCACCCTGAGAGAACTATATGGAGTAAAGATTCTAACCAACATGTCTGCCCCCTGAGAGAACTATATGGAGTAAAGTTTCTAAACAAAATGTCTGCCTCCTGGTGGAGCTGTATGGAGTAAAGAAGGCTCAATAAGGTACTTAATTTGTATTCTTTCATTAATTAATTTCTTTATAAATCATCTACACTTGATACAATCTTTCAATTAAACATAAGTTAATTTTTTGCTACAGTGGTCCTTTAAGTAGCCAAGTAACTGTGATACAGCAAGTAAAATAGGAGAAATGAAGCCTGGTTACTGATTCACTGGATGCATGGTAGGTACAAATGCTTCTGGGTTATACCGTGTGTTCTCTCTTTGGGGACAAAAACTGAACTGACAAGTGAACTGCAAATACAGGCATTAATAGTTGAGTTGGGATCTCGCTAGCATTCTGTAACATCCTTGGTATCTGACACAAGCATCTACTCACAGGGAACTGAGAGGGGAAGCTGAAACTTTAAGGCCAAAGTAGCCGAGTTGGAAAAAGTCTCCCATTCAGCTGCATTGGAGAATTTTTCAAACTCGGCTACTTTGGCCTAACTTTTCCCATCTCAATTCACTGCAGTTCTCTCTTTATTGAATAGGCCCTACACTCTGCAAGGGAGTAAAAAAAATAAAAAAAACTTTTATAATATTTTCTGTTTTCTTTTCAAACCACATTAAGTAAGAATAATACGTAACTATGTATTTAGCTGCTATTTAACCCCCTTCCCTTTAAGAGATAAAAATCCAAATCTATCAGGGAGGACAGAATAAACAATACATGATTCAACAAAACTGCTGGACTGTCAGTAAATACCGACATAATAATAATATTCACCTCTATGAGATATCGACACTTAACGCAATAAAACCATTGTAAATAAGGTCTAATATCACTAAAGGAGACGATTTAAATGTTCTCCGAGATCCCGTTATTCTGGCTTTATTCAGATATGTCATTATGGGAAAGCCAGGGGCGTGAAAATGATGGAGAGAAAGAAATAGAGAGCAAACTGTTTATCATGATCCAGGGACGGCTGAAATGCAGAATGTCTGTGATGGTTATTTTATTTTTATATACCGCACATTGCTGTGGAGTCTGTGATCCACTCACACACTGCACATTATTGGGAGTTTTATTGCTGTGGAGTCTGTGATCCACTCACACACCGCACATTACTGGGAGTTTTATTGCTGTGGAGTCTGTGATCCACTCGCACACTGCACATTATTGGGAGTTTTATTGCTGTGGAGTCTGTGATCCACTCACACACCGCACATTACTGTGAGTTTTATTGCTGTGGAGTCTGTGATACACTCACACACTGCACATTACTGGGAGTTTTATTGCTGTGGAGCTCTGTGATACACTCACACACTGCACATTACCGTGAGTTTTATTGCTCTGGAGTCTGTGATACACTCACACACTGCACATTACTGGGAGTTTTATTGCTGTGGAGCTCTGTGATACACTCACACACTGCACATTACTGGGAGTTTTATTGCTCTGGAGTCTGTGATACACTCACACACCACACATAACTGTGAGTTTTATTGCTGTGGAGTCTGTGATACTCTCACACACTACACATTACTGTGAGTTTTATTGCTGTGGAGTCTGTGATACACTCACACACTGCACATTACTGTGTTTTATTGCTGTGGAGTCTGTGATGCACTCATACACACTGCACATTACTGTGACTTTTATTGCGGTGGAGTCTGTGATGATACACTAATACTCACACACTGCACATTTCTGTGTTTTATTGCTGTTGAGTCTGTGATATGCTCACACGCTGCACATTACTGTGAGTTTTATTGCTGTGGAGCTCTGTGATACACTCACACACTGCACATTACTGTGAGTTTTATAGCTGTGGAGTCTGCGATCCACTCACACACTGCACATTACTGTGAGTTTTATTGCTGTGTAGTCTGTGATACATTCAAACACTGCACATTACTGTGAGTTTTATTGCTGTGGAGCTCTGTGATACACTCACACGCTGCACATTACTGTGAGTTTTATTGCTGTGGAGCTCTGTGATACACTCACACACTGCACATTACTGTGAGTTTTATAGCTGTGGAGTCTGTGATACACTCACACACACTGCACATCACTGTGAGTTTTATTGCTGTGGAGTTTGTGATACACTCACACACACTGCACATCACTGTGAGTTTTATTGCTGTGGAGTTTGTGATACACTCACACACTGCACATTACTGTGAGTTTTATTGCTGTGGAGTCTGTCATACACTGACACACTGTATATTACTGTGAGTTTTATTGCTGTGGAGTCTGTGATACACTCACACTGCACATTACTGTGAGTTTTATTGCTGTGGAGTCTGTGATACACTCACACACTGCACATTACTGTGAGTTTTATTGCTGTTGAGTCTGTGATATGCTCACACGCTGCACATTACTGTGAGTTTTATTGCTGTGGAGCTCTGTGATACACTCACACACTGCACATTACTGTGAGTTTTATAGCTGTGGAGTCTGCGATCCACTCACACACTGCACATTACTGTGAGTTTTATTGCTGTGTAGTCTGTGATACACTCAAACACTGCACATTACTGTGAGTTTTATTGCTGTGGAGCTCTGTGATACACTCACACGCTGCACATTACTGTGAGTTTTATAGCTGTGGAGTCTGTGATACACTCACACACTGCACATTACTGTGAGTTTTATTGCTGTGTAGTCTGTGATACACTCACACACACTGCACATCACTGTGAGTTTTATTGCTGTGGAGTTTGTGATACACTCACACACTGCACATTACTGTGAGTTTTATTGCTGTGGAGTCTGTCATACACTCACACTGCACATTACTGTGAGTTTTATTGCTGTGGAGTCTGTGATACACTCACACACTGCACATTACTGTGAGTTTTATTGCTGTGGAGTCTGTGATACACTCACACACTGCACATTACTGTGAGTTTTATAGCTGTGGAGTCTGTGATCCACTCGCACACTGCACATTACTGTGTTTTATTGCTGTGGAGTCTGTGATACACTCACACACTGCACATTACTGTGAGTTTTATTGCTGTGGAGCTCTGTGATACACTCACACACTGCACATTACTGTGAGTTTTATTGCTGTGGAGCTTTGTGATACACTCACACACTGCACATTACTGTGAGTTTTATTGCTGTGGAGCTCTGTGATACACTCACACACTGCACATTACTGTGAGTTTTATTGCTGTGGAGCTTTGTGATACACTCACACACTGCACATTACTGTGAGTTTTATTGCTGTGGAGCTCTGTGACACATTTGCACATTACAAATCCGAATACCTAGAAAAGTCACAAAAGTGAGATTAAAAGAACTGAGTCCAAAAAAGAATGCACTGTCCATCGCCAGTCAGAAGGGACTCTTGGGCTGATCCGAACGGGCCATGCAGTTTTCTTTACCTGGTGACTATCGTGGGGCAGTACTTATGAGATGCTGTATGGTGAATTAGCCTGGTGATTAATGTGGGGCAGTTCTTACGTGATGCTGAGTTGTGAATTAGCCTGGTGATTAATGTGGGGCAGTTCTTACGAGATGCTGAGTGGTGAATTAGCCTGGTGATTAATGTGGGGCAGTTCTTACGTGATGCTGAGTTGTGAATTAGCCTGGTGATTAATGTGGGGCAGTTCTTACGTGATGCTGAGTTGTGAATTAGCCTGGTGATTAATGTGGGGAAGTTCTTACGTGATGCTGAGTTGTGAATTAGCCTGGTGATTAATGTGGGGCAGTTCTTACGTGATGCTGAGTTGTGAATTAGCCTGGTGATTAATGTGGGGCAGTTCTTACGTGATGCTGAGTTGTGAATTAGCCTGGTGATTAATGTGGGGCAGTTCTTACGAGATGCTGAGTGGTGAATTAGCCTGGTGATTAATGTGGGGCAGTTCTTACGAGATGCGGAGTGGTGAATTAGCCTGGTGATTAATGTGGGGCAGTTCTTACGTGATGCTGAGTTGTGAATTAGCCTGGTGATTAATGTGGGGCAGTTCTTACGAGATGCTGAGTGGTGAATTAGCCTGGTGATTAATGTGGGGCAGTTTTTATGAGATGCTGAGTTGTGAATTAGCCTGGTGATTAATGTGGGGAAGTTCTTACGAGATGCTGAGTGGTGCATTAGCCTGGTGATTAATGTGGGACAGTTTTTATGAGATTCTGAGTGGTGAATTACCCTGGTGATTAATGTGGGGCAGTTCTTACGAGATGCTGAGTGGTGCATTAGCTATTTAATAAGGACCTGGTGTCATCCCACAAAGTCACATATTAAAATGTATGTTAAAAGATAGTAACCCCCCTACTCTCTCACAGCTCCTCCTCATGTTCTATTCTCTGCACTGAGCACATACTGATCTCATTCACACAGTGCTCATACGGCTGCTGAGTTATAGCCTGACAAGTCATTGTTCCAGCAGCTAACCTTGAGCTTTGTAAACCACACATAGCATAATGTACTAACTGTACTGATGTGTTCAACACCCCACAACCAGGACTCATAACACTCTCTCTCTCTCTCTCTAGTGACAGCTCAGGCACATCCTCTCCTCCCCAAGACACAATCTTCTACAGCCCTTGTAATAAAATCCTTGGAGAAAGGTTTAATAAGAGCTGGGTACGCTCAAAAATAAACCTAATTTAGAAAAGGCTCTCAAAAGATAATAAAAGTAGCATCAGGAAGTATTACTTTACAGGTAGTGGATGCATGGAATAGCCTTCCAGCGGAAGTGGTAGAGGTTAATACAGTGAAGGAGTTTAAGCATGCGTGGGATAGGTATAAAGCTATCCTAGATATAAGATAAGGCCAGGGACTAATGATAGTATTACTTTACTGAGAGGGTAGTGGATGTATGGAATAGCCTTCCAGTAGAAGTGGTAGAGGTTAATACAGTGAAGGAGTTTAAGCATGCATGGGATAGGTATAAGGCTATCCTAGATATAAGATAAGGCCAGGGACTAATGAAAGTATTACTTTACTGAGAGGGTAGTGGATGCATGGGATAGTCTTCCAGTAGAAGTGATAGAGGTTAATACAGTGAAGGTGTTTAAGCATGCATGGGATAGGTATAAGGCTATCCTAGATATAAGATAAGGCCAGGGACTAATGAAAGTATTACTTTACTGAGAGGGTAGTGGATGTATGGAATAGTCTTCCAGTAGAAGTGGTAGAGGTTAATACAGTGAAGGAGTTTAAGCATGCATGGGATAGGTATAAGGCTATCCTAGATATAAGATAAGGCCAGGGACTAATGAAAGTATTACTTTACTGAGAGGGTAGTGGATGCATGGAATAGCCTCCCAGCGGAAGTGGCAGAGGTAAACCCAGTGAAGGAGTTTAAGCATGAATGGGATAGGCTTAAGGCTATCGTTGATATAAGATAAGGCCAGGGACTAATGAAAGGATTACTTTACTGAGAGGTTAGTGGATGTATGGAATAGTCTTCCAGTAGAAGTGGTAGAGGTAAACACAGTGAAGGAGTTTAAGCATGAATGGGATAGGCTTAAGGCTATCGTTGATATAAGATAAGGCCAGGGACTAATGAAAGGATTACTTTACTGAGAGGTTAGTGGATGCATGGAATAGTCTTCCAGTAGTAGTGGTAGAGGTTAATACAGTGAGGAAGTTTAAACATACGTGGGACTAATGCAAATATAGAGAGAAGTGGGCAGACTAGATGCGCTATGGAGAGCTATGACTGTAAATGGCATCTGTAACAGGTGCTCTGATGAAGTATGTTTGTGACCTTCCGATCTGTGTGTATCTAAACCAGGGGGGTCAAACGGTGTCCCCCAAGCTGTTCATTGCTCTACCACTCCCATAATACTCTTTAGACTGAGAGGCATGCATGGGAGTATGGGAAATGTAGTCTTTCAACAAAGAGAGGGCTGCAGTCTGACACCCCTGGTCCAGATGACGGAGCTTGAAGTTTAGCAGCTGCTGGAGGGCTGCACATTACCCACATCTGATCTGTTCAATGCAATAGTGTAGTTAGCCTCACGCTTGTATAGACTTCTATGGGGAGGACTAAGGCTACCATTATGGATGAACCTCCGGCTGAAGTACTGAATTTTGATACATGGAGAGATCAGTGAGACAGCAGCAACAGTGTTGATTAACTCTGTCATAAATAATGCTCTGCAAGCATTAAAATGAAAATCAGCAATAAAAGTTTAATGTCTCAGCACTCATAAATTACGGAAACAAAGGCATTTTATTCAATAAAATAAACTTCTATTTTAAAAAGAATTATCTGATAAATAATATCACCGAAAAAAATGACCTGTGGCAATATCGGGAGTTAAGTTGGGCAGGAGAATGAGAATCGGGACAATCAAAGAGAGAATAATAATGGAAATAGTTGCGGGACAAGGCTTGCACTAAATGTTGCGACTGCCAAGAGCCCCAAGAGACCGTTTTATTCAATGTGTATTCCAAAAGGTGAGAAATGTGTCATGCGAATTTAATAACAGTCTGTTATAACCCAATGTGATTTCTGACCGGTGTTTCAAGGCCACAAGCTCCCAGCTCATTATCACGCAAGATGATCTTGATTCCCCATCGACATCCATTGACGGAAGGAATTTGCCGGTGTCCATTCATCAATTATCGGAGACGTACGCCGGCGAGGGAAACGCATATCTTTGTCTGTGATCTGCACTGTGTCTCTGCCTGCCCTTGGCAGCTGGAGTCTGTCAGAGCTATCCGTTGTACTCCTAGAGGACAGACCTTGGGCTTGGGTGACACATGTAAGATGTATGTTATTGGCTATGTTGACATCCAAGTGTACAAAATCAGCAATGAATCGACACGTAAGAGGGTGATTTGTACCTGCAGATCCACGCTTATAATGATTTCAGAAGGGCTACGGGGGAAATGCATTTATAATTAATCACTATCACTATTCATTTGTATTGCCTGGATGGTTAATACCAACCAAGGAAATATAACAACAAGTGGGGGGGAAATGAGGAATGTCTGCTAAACTGTAGTTATAACGAATACACTAAACTTACACCAAAAGATCGGGATGGGAGGTGAATACATGAGTCAAAAAGTACTGGATGCCAGGTCAAAAGATGTCTAGGCTGGCATAGTTCATTCAGTACCCCAAGATAGTGCAAGATAGTACAAGATACTGCATGATAGTGCAAGAAAGTGCAATATACTGCAAGACAGTGCAACATATCACATGATAAAGCAAGATACCACATGATAGTGCAAGATAGCACACGATACCCCATGATAGTACAAGACAGCGCAGGATAGTGCAAGATACCGCTTGATAGTGCAGGATAGTGCAAGGTAGTGCAAGATACCGCAAGATAGTGCAATATTCCACAAGATAGTGCAAGATACCCCATGATAGTACAAGACAGCGCAGGATAGTGCAAGATACCGCTTGATAGTGCAAGGTAGTGCAAGATACCGCAAGATAGTGCAATATTCCACAAGATAGTGCAAGATACCCCATGATAGTACAAGACAGCGCAGGATAGTGCAAGGTACCGCTTGATAGTGCAGGATAGTGCAAGGTAGTGCAAGATACCGCAAGATAGTGCAAGATTCCACATTATAGTGCAAGATAGCAAAAGATACCCCATGATAGTACAAGACAGCGCAGGATAGTGCAAGATACCGCTTGATAGTGCAGGATAGTGCAAGGTAGTTCAAGATACCGCAAGATACCACAAGATAGTGCAAGAGAACGCAAGATAATGCAAGATCACGCAAAATAGTGCAAGATCACGCAAGATAACACAACATTGTGCAAGATAACGCAAGATGGTGAAAGACAGTTCAAGATTCCACAAGATGGTGTAAGATAACGCAAGATAGTGCAATATTATGTTCTAACATTAATTTAACTTGTAAGGGCACTCTGGAGATTTTTTTTTGGGGGGGGGGGGGTGAGAACTATTTTCCATGCTCAAAAAGGTTTATTGATGCAACAATGGAGGAGAGAAATAATGGAGAGATTATAGAATATATCGGGGGTTATAGTTCGAAAAGTGGAGCAATTCCCATGGAAACCGATTGCCTGTTCCTGCTGCTTGCTCCATATTTAGAACTTTGCCCAAAAATGACTCTTTATTAATTTATTATTAGCTCACAAGATACACGGAGAAGTGATATTCTCTTTGTGTACTGCACTGTTTGGTGTAATCTTTACGCCGAGCCATTCGAGTAGCTTGTATAACCCTTGTGGGACTTTAATTTATTCAGCTACTTTGGGTTCTGGGGAGTTATAATCCATATAATCCATAGCTTTCGTTACACTACTTTCTGTGAATAAACCAGGCGTATTCTTGTAAAGTGCGTATTCTTAGCGTTTCTATGTTGAGAAAACAAAATACAGAATGTAAAATATTGTCCGAAATTGTTCCTCGCCGTAAGCGTTAAGACGTTCAAATCGTAGCAATTCTCCTGAGCCCAATTGATTCCTGACGGGTCTAGATTTTCTCTTAACTACAGAACATTTACTAACCATTTTGGACCACTTTCTTTATTACTTTTCTGTGTGGCTCCCTTATCCTTTCCTCTGTCATGCCCTGTCTCGGAGAAAGCATCATGGCTGCCGGACTAAGTATAAACTGGCATATACCGTAAAGAACTTTTCATAAAAAGAGTTTTTCACATGTCCGTATAGTTTAGTGGCTCTTTAACTCTCCAACCGCTCAAAACATCTCTGCCCGAACTCCTCTTTATAGGCTAGTCAATGGACCAACTAGCCAGCTCCCGTTTACTCCCTTCTACACGTAACTTTGGCACGCCAGATGTCCGGGAACTACCTATACCATGATGCTCACTGGCGTATCTAGGTTTTTGTGCTGCCCTAGGTACCGGAGTTTGACTTAGTCACAAAAACAGGGAAGATCGGAAACTGAGGTTTTTTGTTTTTTCCCCAAGTCAAACTCAGGGTGCCCAATGTCTCAAAAATGAAAATTGAGACCAAAAAATCTAAATTTTAGTGAATAGACCCATAAGAGCAGCTAGCTCTGTATAGAAATGTATGTTAATGTAAAAAATGTAAGGTTATCCATTTGGCATATTTCAGTGTTTCAGACACAGCTCCTCCACGTGTGGCTGATCTGCTTGGATTAAAGCCCTTGTACGTTTGATATATATGTTCTATCAGGCTGAATGGCATAGACTGGTAAACATGGCTGTCACGTATGCTTCAAGTTTCAATCACTCCCCTTTGCACTGTCCATAGGTTCTAAGTTGAAAAACCAGCTCCCCCTGCTGTTCTTTTCCCAGAACTACAGTAGCTTCAATGCTCTTCCCTGCATATAATTATAACTCATGCACCGGAAAACTCTTTTTATAAAGAGCAAACTAGTAACAAAACAGTAGCTCTGCACTCTAAGGGATCTATTCACTAAAAGGTTGAGTTGAGCACTTAATCTCACCAATTTAGCTCTGCATTGTGCAGGGATGCTACCTTAATCTATAACAGAGGTGTAAAACTGATCCCCTCATCTCCCAGAATACCTTTCTAGTTAACGGGATTATGGGAGATGTAGTCCCCAAACATGTACAAATACATCCAGTGTAGGGAAGGGGCAGCCAGTTCATCACGCAAGAGGGCATCGTGGGACAGTTCATCACAGGATCGCGTACACGGCGAGTAATTTTAGGGGTTAGTGTTAGGGTTTGGGGGTTAGTGTTAGTATTAGGTTTTGGGGGGTAGTTTTACTATTAGGGTTCGAGGGGGTTAGTGTTAGTATTAGGGTTCAGGGGGGTAGTGTTAGGGTTTGGGGGGTAAGTATTAGTGTTCAGGGAGGGTTACTGTTAGTATTATGGTTCGGGGGGTTAGTGTTATTATTAGGGTTTGGGGGTTAGTGTTAGGTTTTGGGGGGTAAGTATTAGTGTTCAGGGAGGGTTAGTGTTAGTATTAGGGTTCAGGGGTTAGTGTTAGTATTAGGGTTCAGGGGGTAGTGTTAGTATTAGGGTTCAGGGGGGTTAGAATTAGTATTTGGGTGGTTAGTATTAGGGTTTGGGGGGTTAGTGTTAGGTTTTGGGGGGTAAGTATTAGGGTTCAGGGGGTAGTGTTAGTATTAGGGTTCAGGGGGTTAGAATTAGTATTTGGGTGGTTAGTATTAGGGTTCGGGGATTAGTGTTAGTATTAGGGTCCAGAGGGGTTAGTATTAGTGTTTGGGTGGTATTAGGGTTCAGGGGTTAGTGTTAGGCGTTTTAGTGTTTGGGATCAGGGGGTTAGTATTTGGGGGATGGGACTCTTCATCGCGGCTGCTTCCGCGCAGCCACTTCACCGCCGACTCTACACAGCAAGACAGATCGTCGCTGGAGATTTTTAGTATTAGGGCTCGGGGGTTTAGTATTAGGGGTCGGGGGTTAGTATTAGGGTTTAGGGGGTTAATTTTTGTATTGGGGTTATTTTTAGTGTTAGTATTGGGGTTTAGTGTTAGTATTGGGGTTTGGGAATCATTTATTAGGGGGGTTATTTTCGTTTTACTTTTACATTTGTAAGAGCTGACAGTTCAGCGCTGAACTGTCAGCTCTTACATAGCCGCAGCCGTTATTCTTCATTGCTGACAGTTCAGCGTTCTAACTGCCGCGCTGAACTGTCAGCGATGAAGATGCGGCGCGGAAGTGTCCTAGACCCTAGTATTTGGGTTTGGGGGGGTTAGTATGGGGGTTCGGGGTAACTTTGGAGGGGGGGTTAATTTATTACGGGGGGGTGTTTGCTGACAGTTCAGCGATTAACGGTTAGCGCTTACACTGACGCAGTGCTTTTCACCACTGTCAGGTCAAACTGCCTTTGTCCTAGACGCCCCAGCGCAAGCTATTTTTAGGTGACTGGGTTCCTTTAACTTAACCAGTATATTGACAGTGGCCCTGTTGTTGATTTATGGTATCGCAGAGAGAGTACAGTCAGTCCCAAAGTTAAATCAGGTTAGGTTGCTGCAAAAGAGGTGTAGGTTACAGTGATGGAAGGTGGTGGAAGGCAGAACCTCAGAGAAGTTCTTCATGATGTTGATGCATAAAAAAAACCCCCACAAAACAAGATTTTTAGAATAATTGAAAATATTACAAATTAATTTATTCATAACAAGAAGACATTTCAGACAAGGAGTTATGGTCTGACTCCAGCTGTTCCTGAACTTCATGTCCCATAATGCTATGGGACATAAAAGGGCAGGTTTGGACTCATAGGACATGTAGATCAGCGACAGATGCAGGGTCCTATTGCCCAGCACGGAGTGGGATATTGATGGTCCGGTTAGGATTCCTGGGCGTGTAGCAGCTCACAAGCTGTGAACTATGGTACGGTTTCGAAGTTGCTGAACATATTCCTGGGCTTGTTCGAAGCCGGTTACCGGCTGTTCCATTGGCGGGGGCGGTCCCTCGACTAATTGGACGTAATAATGGCAGTACACCTTGTCCATAATCCCAAACATGCCTCTCCCATGGTAACGGATTCTTTTCAGGTACTTGCCTTTGTTTGAGAATGATTGTGCTAAA
Source organism: Pelodytes ibericus (assembly GCA_036172795.1). NCBI lineage: Eukaryota > Metazoa > Chordata > Amphibia > Anura > Pelodytidae > Pelodytes > Pelodytes ibericus. The sequence goes on along the minus strand of CM069858.1, from coordinate 13,729,844 downwards.
AATAGAGGGGGGGGGGGATAAATACACAGCAGAAGAGAAATGTGTGTGTGAGAGTGAGAGAGATATTTTATATATATATATATATATATATATATATATATATATATAAAAATATAAGAGAAAAAAAAAACCACAAAAAGCCAGGATAGATAACTATAGGCAAAAAAATAATTTATGTTTAACTTGAAAGATTGCATTAAGTGATGATCTTTTGGCTAGAAGGGTTTTAATGTAAGAATACAAAATAATCTATCCTATCTTCCGTCATCTGACCCAAGATTTTATACAACATGTCTGCCCCCTGATAGCTCTATATTCTTTTATTAATGGACAGCAAAGCCTTTTATTTCACTCTTGCTGCTAATATAGAAGCAGTAATAAAAAAAGCAGTCTTCATCGTTTAAGGATTAACTGGCGTGTACTTTTGATAGTTCCTGCCAGGTTAGCCTCTGACCCTGGGAAGCAGACAGCGCCGTATGGTCGGCGACCGTTTCTCTCTTCTAAGGAGAGATCTCCGATCAATTCAGACCCCGTCCTGCTCTGATTGGCTGTGCACATTCTGACATTGTCAGCAAGAGCCGGCTTCAGAGGAGTTCTGCCTCAGCTGAGAGCCAGAGCTCTGACGAATCCCACATGTATAACATTGGGTTAACTATGGAGAAGGGGGGAGAATTTTTCTTAACCATTTTTTTTTCCAAGGAAGGAGGGGTTAAAAAAGAAATGTAATAATCCTTTAAAGTATTTATAATATATACTTTTAATGCAATCTTTCAATGAAACATAACTTACATTTTGGCCAAGAGTTGTCCTTTATTAAGACACACCCGCTTTTCCAAGAAATGTAATATTCCTTTCCCAAAACGACCAAGGTTTTAACAATCTTCGATTAGCGTGATTTAGAAGTTAGCCCACCAGTAAACTCACCCACGTAAAGGTTGGATTTATATTCCACATTATGATTCCTCACTGCCAGATCCTGAGCTTCTAACAGGACCTAAACCGGGGAGACAAATGGTTAACTCTGTATCCAAAACCAGCAATCAAAACACTGCGCAGGTTTAATAGTACAGCGACTTATACTAAAGACTGGAGAAAAGTTTTCCATGGCCCCAAGAACCTATGTGCCGTCTGCTTCCTCCGCCCCTCATTGTATCAGAATTATAACCTTTACGACCTCATGACTCATCAAGCGAGGGTTAACCTGCGCATTGGAGATGTTTAGTAACTATATATCCCATGATAATCGGTCAGCTTTGTTTACCAGTCCAGGAGATACGATGAATTACACGGCACTCGATAAAGTGGGGAGTTTAATATCACCCAAGGCAACGTTTCAACCCCGTTTCTTTGGACCCTGTCACTCTTGTCACTTTGGTGATAATAAAGAAACACCCCACGTTATCAGTGATTCACCGTATTCCTGGAGTTATTATATAGGAGCCGATGGAGTTCTACACTCAGCACTCTTGGAAGAGCGAGTGCCGATAGACATTATTTGCTTTCATAAGCTTTGTTGTCAAATAAGCTGACACTGTCAGACAGCACAAGCCTCCCCCGCCAGCTCTGCCTCAACTCTGAGGCAGAACCAAGAGTGAATCTGGTTTACATGGGACTATTATTTTTTTCTGATTAAGAAGCAAGGGGTTTAAAAACAAATAACTTTAGTTGGCCTATAAAGAGACTCTGTCGTCCTAAATATTGCTTATACTTTCAATGAAGACAAAAAAAAAAAAATGAAATATTATGAAAAAATATATATACATTGTGTTGGCAATATTGCATGCAAATGCATAAACAAAGATAAATACTTGTTTTAGAAGTGTCTGTGGAGTCTCCTGCTTATGACATCATCTTGTGACCTGATAATAAATTACACATATCCCACTGAAAAGTAGTATTGATTTGCTTATCAAGTCATAAGGTGATGCCATTTGCCAACACAATGTATAGATCATTTTGTACCACACAAGATAAAAAAAATATTATACACGCAAGAGACAAAACATGAATATATAGTGCTGGTGTGGCCAGTGTAAATGCAGAATTCCATTCATATTTTGGATTAAATGCATTATAATTTAATAAACCTTTGCCCTAGAACGTTCTGGCCTTTCTCCGAGTCACTCACCTCCTTCATGATCTTAGCCCCCTTCTTGTCATTAAACTCCAGCTGAGCGATGGCTTGGTCTATAGACATCCCCCGTATCTATAGAGACAGAGATTGGGTTAATGCAGATGAGGTCACATGAGAAATATGATTCCGCTCCTGTGGAATAAGCCCCCTCGCTCCCCCCCCCCCCCCCCCCGGCACCTCAGATAATAAAAGGCATTCTGTGAATAGCAGAGCATTTGCATATCTCCAACAACGATCTAGATTAATTAATAACTTTGTTAATTTTCTCTTTGATGATCGCCCAACTCATTTCTCGCAACCATGCTCGTTTGTTCTAGTCAATGTTATGTATACAGCTTTAGAAATCAAGTCACGGGACTCCGACGATGGCCCAATTCAAAAACTTTAAATAACCTTGTCATGGTCTGTCTGTAACGGATTACAAAAAAGCTAACACCATGGTGTATAAACAGAGCTAGCAGGTATCTGGTTCAGGGCCTAACAAATCCTGGCTCCTACATTTTTGGGATTGTCTTACATGGAACTCTATGGAGGGCCCATTTCCCTGGCTCCCTGGTATAACTAGACTGGTTGCTGCAGGGGTCTGTCTAATATCTAAAGTCTATGAATATCTCTCAAGCCCTGATCTAGGTGTCCAAACTATTTTGATACATTTATATAGTAAAACCGTGTGCCATCAGATGTCATAACACGTCATTAGAATGAGATCTTGCTTTAAAGGGGCTTCATCGCCTAAATATTGTGTTTACTGTGAATGTACAGAAAATAATCTATGCATTGTGGCAGCAGACTTGCAGGCACGTGCATAAATAATGAGTCTCCAGTTTATGACATCACACGTGGCTTGATATGCAAATTACTCATCTCCCATTGAAAAGTTGTTTCTAAGTAGATCAAGCCCCAGGTGATGTCATAAACATGAGACTCCACAAACAACATAGAGGAGTCACGAAATTAGTTCTGACAGCCTGCCTGACTGGGGTTCTTGGAGGGGCCTGAGGGCCAAACACCTCCCTGTAGATTATGGGCCCTGGGTTATGTACCATAACTCTATACGTTCATATTGTTAGTATATTGGTTTATGTTTAATTCTGTGAGTAGACCACTCTGGAGGGTTATAATGTGTCAGTGACTCCCACATCCATTGTTCTGGATTAACTGGTAAACTGATTATGTTGTGTACATTATGTTTCTTACTGTGTGTCTACGCACTGTATTTTAATTCCTATTTGGTTTGCAGTCTGAAAGTCTAATGTATTCCTAGCCCCAGTTAGTTAAAGAACTATGTTTAGTTCCATCCCCCCCCATTGTATACTAATGTCTGTGATGACTGTGATGTCATGTTTATGTCTTTTTGTTGTTACACAAATACAGGAGTTGTTCATTCTTGCTGTACCTAACTGCTAGTGGTCTCCTGTCTGCTATTTGGGTACAAAGAGCAAGGGTCCAGGGAAGACTTGCTGGGTGAATGCTGAGCTGTAATCGGGGGCTAAGGAGGCGATTTCACATAACGGACAGAGGGTCTACTACGTCTCGTAGACGGTCCGTTACAATAGGTTTCTCTTTTATACAGTCACAGAATAAACAATGTTGAGGTAACAGATTCCCCTTAATAGAATCATCCAGCAGGCATCATGATTAATGCTACATCTGCATATTTAACCTGTTCATTATAAACTAGAATCAAAGTTACTATGCCATAATTGCCAACATTGGCTATTTTTCTAGGAACGCATATTTGTTCCACATGCTGCAGAAAGAGCATTCAAAGTGCAAGCCAGTAGTATGTAAGATATCCACCCTGATTAATTAATTGGATTGTGTCTGTGCGTATATCAGTCCTACATACTGCCGGGCTGCACTTTGCATGCTCTTTCTGCAGCATGTGGTACAAATATGTGTCCCTGGAAAAATGGCCGATGTTGGCAGCTATGCTATGCTACTTTTGCAAATGGCAGGGGGGAACCAGTGGATCCTTCTCAGGACCAGCCCCAAACATTGCCCAGTGAAAGAAGCATCCTGTCTGCTTACCAATTTGGCCAAATACCACATCTTGTCCTTGCTGTATTTGATCTGTTTCCGACAATGGTAGATTTCCTTGGGGGGGGGGGAGAAAAAAAAAGGACAAAAATAATGATTTTGGATTATTATCTACACATTATTATCTAGCAAAATGATGCTGAATATATAGGCGTTGCTATCTGGCTGCTTTTCAGATTGTAACACACTGCAGATATTAATAGAAGGGTATTTGGCTGGAAACCTATAATACGTTAGATGCGGGGGGGGGGGGGGGCTGCAAAGGCTCTGCAAACAGCTATTTATTAGGAAGATCTCATGTCATACAGAATGAGAAGGAAGATCGAATGACAAAATATACTGAATGTGTCGAACGGAATGGCCAAGTCATTGGTACCCTGTCTGTCTAGTGTCCAGGGCGCAGCTTCCACAAAGAGTCAGGGACTAGTGTTAGCAAATACCCCTTGATTCTAGTGTTACTTAGTTATTTTAATGGAGGGGGGTCCGATTTAAACCCAAGATGCATCTTGAAGGAGGCAATGATTTCATGCAGCTCTCTCCGTCATTGGTGTGTATATGTGTCAGTTGTGATGCCCACGGCCAATAACAGATGAGGATTTCCTCTCCTACTGGAGTCGTGTTTGGCATGTTAGACCAGGATCCCTGGCTCCTAAAGTCTCTGCTGCTGGCCCCTAACCTTTTGACTGTTTTACATATAACTCTATTAACTTGGCTCATAGAAAGAACAAAGAGTATTAATTAAAAGTCCTTTAAATCAGGCAGAAGGGCCTTTCTGTCTAATTAGCAGTCACATAGGACAGATCAGTCGCTCTTCAAAGAAATAAACATAATCAGGTTACCCTAGACTTACCCCCTATCCGAAAGTAACAACAACAAAAAAAATGTAATCCTTTTCTAGACCCCCGTTAGCGGATTGATACTAAACCTCACCCAGCGCAGCACTTACCGCCGGTCGTCTCGGTTCATCTGGAAGTTGAGGGGGATACACAGTCTTATTCTTCATCTCCCAGTGTCGACTCTGTTCCATCACAGAACTTGTGTGGATACAAGCCCGGGACAGTGCACTGCCGGAGGCAAGGAACCTACACAGTACCACAAATACATGGGTATGCATCCTCCCCCCCATTACAAAAGTTTTTTTTGCACCTGCCATAAAACCTGTACACAAGCTCAAACTTGAGGAACCTATTTCATTTGCTTCCGGTGATATTTTGTGGACAATGTTACAGAGTAGAGCAAGGATAGCCAACCTTGGCAATACAGATGTTTTTGAGAACTATGTAGGATATGTAGTTCCCAAACATCTGCTTGTTCCGCGGTTAGTCATCCCTGGAGCAGAGCGCTCCGAAACTGTACGGCTGGAGCACGTAAAATGTGACAGAGATGGGGGCAGTGTAAAAATGCTATTAGCTGCTCCACTGCAGTTGGGTTATTACTGAGATTTGATGCTGGATTTCATTATGTCTCCAAAGCAGAAACGTGAATATCTTATCCCATTAAATTGAATTATGCTGCTCTATTTAGCAAATCTAAACAGATAATTAATCATCGGTTTATAAAGTAAATGAGCTGGAAAGATTTCATTATAAAAACCGATTCATAAGTGTGGATCGAAGTAGGGAAAAAAAAAGAACCAACTACAATTATTTTCCAATTCATAGTGCAAAACAGGTTAAAAGGGACAAAAACCCTGCATATTATTATTATTTTTTATTTGAAAAGTCCTGTTTTATAGTTATTTATCATAGGTTTGTCATATTGTTTTTCAATGTTATTTATGTGTCTCATCAGCTCGCAAAATGATTTCTTCCAAGTGATTGTTTTATGAAACTATAGCTTTATTCCTTCTTTAAAAAGATATCAAGTTACCCCTAATGGGTTAGCGTGGATTTTAATGCAGTATTGCTGTTTACCTTTTCCTTGACCCGCTCCCCACAGGGGCCATCGGGTGACCCTGTATTATTGTTTGTTATAATGTCTATTGTGCTAGATCTGTGTTTTCCTTGCTGCATCACTGTATTACCCATTTCTGTTGGCCCCTCCTTAATTCTATATTTCGACCCTGTATTATGGCATTACATTTTTAATGTTAAGTTGAATAGCTTTTGCTTACCCTCTCTGGATACGGAGTAATGTCCCCCACATGGCTGTAAAAGAAAGAAATTGCGCTGTCAGAGTGCTACTGAGAAATGGCACTGTCACAGAGTGGTACTAAGAAATTGCGCTGTCAGTGCTATTGAGAATTGGCATTGTCACAGAATGGTACTAAGAAATGGCTCTGTCAGAGTGCTACTGAGAATTGGCACTTTCACAGAGTGGTACTAAGAAATGGCTCTGTCAGAGTGCTACTGAGAAATGGCACTGTCACAGAGTGGTACTAAGAAATGGCTCTGTCAGAGTGCTACTGAGAATTGGCACTGTCACAGAGTGGTACTAAGAAATGGCTCTGTCAGAGTGCGACTGAGAATTGGCACTGTCACAGAGTGGTACTAAGAAATGGCTCTGTCACTGAGTGATATTGAAAAATGGAGCAGTCAGAGTGATATTGAGAAATGGAGCTGTCACAGAGATATATTGAGATATGGCGCCGTCACAGAGATATATTGAGAAATGAAGCTGTCACAGAGATATATTGAGAAATGGAGCTGTCACTGAGATTTATTGAGAAATGGTGCCGTCACAGAGTGATATTGAGAAATGGTGCCGTCACAGAGTGACATTGAGAAATGGCGCCGTCACAGAGTGACAATGAGAAATGGCGCCGTCACAGAGTGACATTGAGAAATGGAGCCGTCACAGATTGATATTGAGAAATTGCACTGTCACTGAGATAAATTGAGAAATGGCTAAAAAACATGTCCTTCTGCAAAGTAAACCCGATGGGCGTCTTTACAGACACATAGGTTTACTCTGTCACAGAGTGGCGCACGATGACAATGTCAGCATATGCTCTGCCAATCAGAGAAGGAGCTTGCCCCGCACGTCTGATTGGGGTCTCTCTCTGCACTAGCAGAGACAGACAGTCGCCGCCCAGACCGGTCTGCCTGCTTCCTATGGAAGCATGGCAGCTGGCGGTCAGAGGATAAACTGGCGGCGGGTACTATCAAAAGTACTATCACAAGTACACACCAGTTTATCCTCATACTAGGGACAAAGTGAAATAATAAAATGTTTAGCTGTGCTTTAATGTAACTGTTGGCGTAGTGACAAAAATATCTATCATGTATTGTTTAGAAGATATCACGAGTCTGGAGTCGGTCACATGGGGTGTGGCTGGTCACAACAGATAAGCCCCCCTCTCCCACTGGTTTGAACAGGATTGTGTCCTAGTGCTTGCTTTCTCTCCCCCCACAATATTAGTGATACAATCTGTTTTGCATGTCCAGCTTTATACACCCAGAGCAAAAATCCAACTACACGAATCAGCTGGTTAGACCTAGAAACAGCATTACTTTTTATATATCCTCCCTCCCTCCTCCCCACAAGGACATTATATATTTTCTGGCTATACACCATGACAGCAGGGCAGGCAGTGCGGTATTTACCGCGAGGCATCCTAGGCCGGCAAATTTCGGGGGGCGGCCCCCAACAGTGGGGGGGGGGGGGGGGGAAATTAAGAAAAAAACGCACGGGCAACCTGATCACGACGATCGGACCGCCCATGCGTTTTTTTCCTTAGGGGGGGCAGAGTATACATTTATAGTTGTGCTGGATTTCAGAATTTGGGGAGATTGTCATGTCCATTTAATATTGTTTTGTCCTGATTTGTTTCATTTACTATATATGCTTTTATTCAGACTCAAATCATTTCACTGTCTCCAGATTATTAAGCTTTATGCACAGAATAATAAATTATCATCTTGTGGCAAATTAAACATTAAGCATTAAAAAAAAATAGCATTTAATTTACATATCAAGCCACAAGGTGATGTCATAAGCAGGAGCCACCACAGACACCTTAAAACATATATGTATCGTATATTATGCTGCTAACACAATGTATGTGTTTGTGTGTATATATATATATATATATATATATATATATATATATATATATATATATTATAATCTATGTTCGTTCAAAGATATGACAGTGCGTGCTCAGCAACCCCTATCACCCTCAGTCCCAGCACTGACAGGTATTCACCGGTCTGTAGGCCCTGCTGCACACAGAGTCCTGACACTGTCGCCCTCCCCAAGCTACTCACACGCAGCCATGGACGCCGCCATCTTGAAAGCGCTGCCTGCTTTACGGCCGTGCTTGGTGTCGTCACTCACGTGGGAGCCGGCTATTTGCGACAGTCTGAGACAGGCAGCGTGTGGAGAGAGAGAGAGAGCGGTGGACTGAACCCAAGCAGGTAAGACAGGAGCATTTTAACTGATTAGAGGGTCAGCTCTGAATAATAATAATAATAACAAGGTGCTGTGTGTGTGGATAGGAGCAGTCAGCCTTCCTCTAAAGTACATTATATTTTTATTTACTTGCATAAGTGCTGGTTTTGCTTAGGCTTCTCTCTGTTCAATGCCCAACATCTATATTACCTTTCACACAGTGCCTCAGCTGCCCTCCAAAATGCAGACAGACCCCTGACTGGCACCCCTCTGCAGGCATGTGTTAGACTAGTGCCCCCTCTGCAGGCATGACTTAGACTAGTGCCCCCTCTGCAGGCATGACTTAGACTAGTGCCCCCTCTGCAGGCATGACTTAGACTAGTGCCCCCTCTGCAGGCATGTGTTAGACTAGTGCCCCCTCTGCAGGCATGACTTAGACTAGTGCCCCCTCTGCAGGCATGACTTAGACTAGTGCCCCCTCTGCAGGCATGTGTTAGACTAGTGCCCCCTCTGCAGGCATGACTTAGACTAGTGCCCCCCTCTGCAGGCATGACTTAGACTAGTGCCCCCTCTGCAGGCATGTGTTAGACTAGTGCCCCCTCTGCAGGCATGCATTAGACTGGCGCCCCCTCTGCAGGCACGCGTCAGGCTGGCGCCCCCTCTGCAGGCACGCGTCAGGCTGGCGCCCCCTCTGCAGGCACGCGTCAGGCTGGCGCCCCCTCTGCAGGCACGCGTCAGGCTGGCGCCCCCTCTGCAGGCACGCGTCAGACTGGCGCCCCCTCAGCAGGCATTACATTACACTGGCATCCCCTCTGGTGCAGACAATTTCCCCCATTACGTTTAAAAGTTGCATTTTATACCAGGTAATGAGAAGATTCAGTTTGAATGCATATTGTATTGTAACTCTCCCCAGGTGACAAAACGATGGGTGATCCACATCGGATGCTGAGTGCATCCCCAAACTGGTATTGTAGTCGCTGTAGTGATGCTGCCGGTGGACTCTTTGGATTTGGTGCTCGAAACTCTATTCATTTGATGCGCATTACCCCCGAGGAGCCTGGATTTTATGGTATGTCCTAGAATAAAATGTAAAAGAGGGAGTAAACCCTAAATATAAAAGGCTTCCCTTAATCATTACCCTTTATCCTGGTCTAATGTGCTGGAACAAACAACTTCCCTATAAATACTCAACATGTACTCCTTCATATACTACAGTGCCGACATCTTGCGTCTGTCTCACTCTTTGCCTGCTCCCTCCTGCTACAGTGCCGTCCTTCTTAGTTGTCTATATGAGCATGCACATTCACTGTCATCCCTCCGCATTGTTCCCATTCGCATTCACATACACGTTTGCATTTTCATTCATATTCCCATCCACACCTACATTCCTCCATCCCATCTAACATGTCTGACACCACTAGAAGTGACCAGTGAATGGCAGACCAAATCAGGCAGTAGCGTCAAGAAATGATTCCTCCAAACTCCTTGTTTTTTCCATGGTAAGGTTATGGGCTGTCATTTGAATGATACTTTGTAGAAGTGGCATTAAAAAATTATATAAAACAGGCTGAAATGGCCTTTCATATATTAACCATACTTATTTTTTTTTTTTTTTTTTAAACAAGCCAGAAGATGTAATTTATTGCAATAGGTCCCTTTTCAATTGGGTATTTGCACTAAGGTTTTGATGGCTAACCTTTGGAAACCATGCCATTGATATACCAGGAGCCATTGCATGCACTACCAGGATAGTTAAGAGAAAAAAATAATCCACTCAATTAGTCAGTGGCATCTTTTATTTTGTTAGTAGTAAAAAAGCAGTTTCAGGCAATATTCAGAGACACATCCAAACCACAATCCTTTCCATACATCAAAATAACTAACGTGTATATATTTCAAGGTGGTATACAACATTTAAAAAAGTAAAATATATTGCAATAGGGAATAATAATTAGAACCTTTAGATCACTTCCTTTCACACGCCCGTAATACTTTTAGATCACTTCCTTTCACACGCCCGTTATACTTTTAGATCACTTACTTTCGTACGCCCGTTATACTTTTAGATCACTTCCTTTCGGATGCCCGTAATACTTTTAGATCACTTCCTTTCACACGCCCGTTATACTTTTAGATCACTTCCTTTCACACGCCCGTTATACTTTTAGATCACTTACTTTCGTACGCCCGTTATACTTTTAGATCACTTCCTTTCGGATGCCCGTTATACTTTTAGATCTTTTCCTTTCACACGCCCGTTATACTTTTAGATCACTTCCTTTCGTACGCCCGTTATACTTTTAGATCACTTCCTTTCACACGCCCGTTATACTTTTACATCACTTCCTTTCGTACGCTCGTTATACTTTTAGATCACTGCCTTTCGTACGCCCGTTATACTTTTAGATCACTGCCTTTCGTACGCCCGTTATACTTTTAGATCACTGCCTTTCGTACGCCCATTATACTTTTAGATCACTTTCCTTCACATGCCCGTTATACTTTTAGATCACTGCCTTTCGTACGCTCGTTATACTTTTAGATCACTGCCTTTCGTACGCCCGTTATACTTTTAGATCACTTCCTTTCACACGCCCGTTATACTTTTAGATCACTTCCTTTCACACGCCCGTTATACTTTTAGATCTTTTCCTTTCACACGCCCGTTATACTTTTAGATCACTTCCTTTCGTACGCCCGTTATACTTTTAGATCACTTCCTTTCGCACGCCCGTTATACTTTTAGATCACTTCCTTTTGCACGCCCGTTATACTTTTTGCCTCTTTCTGTTTTGATTCTCAGGGGAGCTGGTTGGACACACAGACAGAGTCTCTGGATTTGCCTTTTCGCACTGTTCGGGTCAGTCTCACCTCTGTGGCAGTAGCTCTGATGATGGTACTGTGAAGGTTTGGGACACCCAAGCTAAGAGCCTAGTAACAGAGCACAAGCTTCACAGGGTATGTATTGGATGACATTTATTAATGAATTTATTTTTTTTGCATGTGTTGGTATCATCTAGAATATAAAAATGATTTAAAATTATCTATACATTATGTCAGCAGAATTGCAAGAAAATGTGGCGAAAAATGTGTTTTAAATATGTCTGTGGAGTCTCCTACTAATGACATCACCCGTGGCACGGTATGCAAATTACACATTTCTCATTGAAAACCAGTCCATTTGCATACCGTGCCACGGGTGATGTCATAAGCAGGGGACTCCACAGACACATTTAAAACACATTTTCTCCTAATTTAGGCATTTGCTTGCAGTTTGGTTAACACAACATATAGATCATTTTCAATATTTTGCTTTATTTTCTACGAGCACAAATCAATATTCCAGTGATACAGACCCTTCAAGTTCTAAATGTTTATTTTTTTGGTTCAGAGCACAATCTCTGCCCTGCATTGGTCACCGCTGGTTAAAGACTTGCTGGTTACAGGAGACGAGAAGGGGATCGTTATCTGCTTTTGGTCTAATCGGAATGAGGGTCAGCAGTTCTTCCCGGAGCCAAGAACCATTTTTTGCCTCTCCTGCTCGCCCCACCAGGAGGATATTGTGGCTGTAGGGTAAGCTTAACCCCTTAGTGACAAGACATTTTCACCTTGACTTTCCCTTGGTGACAATGGCTGTTTTGACATTTCTAGGGTGTTTGTGTTTAGCTGTAATTTTTTTCTTTCTCACATACAGTACCCACACAAATTATATGTTTTTATCGTCATAAGAAGGGCTTTCATTAGATACCATTATGTTCATCATGCATGTTTCCATATTTTTCAGTATTTTTTTTGCGAGTTATGGGGCAAAAACCAAAAAGTGTTTTTTGGTTTTTTCCTATATTGACCTTTTGACCCGAACCCAAAATTTAACCCTAACACTACATTTAACCCCAACTCTAATCCTTATTATATCCCTTAATATTTTTTAATTTAATTTTAACCCTATACCTTATGCTAAAAAATATTTAATTTTAACCCTTATATGCTAATATAGCTATATAACCTGTTTTTAATTATTTAAATATGTATTTTAAATAGTTTCCATTGCAGTGCTACTTAACTACCACTAGGGGCAGTCAAGTAGCATATTCAGAGCGACGGAAGTGAAGTTACTTTCACTTCCGAAGCTCAGACAGGCAGAGGGCTTAGCCATATTGATGGAGCAGCATGCTCCGTCAATATGGCTCCCCACGATCGCTCCGTGGGGCGATCGTGGGTGCCCCAAAATAGAAATTATGGTGCTGGCTATTGCCTCGACATCGAGGCAATAGACCAGCACCGTTAAAGCGGTTTTCGCGATCGTTAAGGGAGTTTCTCCCAGGACGTGCCTGACACGTCCTTTGTCGCGAAGGTGTTAATTAGCCATTACTTTTATAAAACATCTTAGACTCTGAATGTCCTACGCACACAACACGTGTTTTTCACCTCGCCTCCTTAGTGCATCTACAGCAAAATCCCACAGTAAACTGTGCAACAGGGAAATGCAAAAGCTTAAAGAAACAATGTGTAGGGGAGAGGGGTATTTATAAAGAAATTCACGTGAACTCTTTTTGGAGCAATGGTCCAGCTCAGTGGAGTTGGTCATTCTCTTTGGCCAGTTGAGAATCTACCAGTCAGCCCAAGTTGGACTCGAAGGACCAATCTGAATGGCAAATAACCTACTTTTTGTTTCCATTTGTTCAACGTTAAATTTACTCACCCATTAGGCTTGCAACATGCAACACACCCACGAGGCTCTCTAGCATGTGCCTGGTCCCTGGGAGGAAAAAAAAAAGCAAAACATTTTATATATATATAATAAAGTATCCCAAATAATAAACAACCGGAACAAGGAGCAGCTAGAGGTAGCTTTCTAAAGGGACACATAGAACATTCCCATATCCTGCTGAATGTACAATGCATGTGTTCAAGGGGGGGGGGGGGGGAGGGGATTAATGAAGGAGTGGGTCCTCTAGGAACAACTGTAGGGGGAAAAAAGAGTTATGTTTAATTGAAAGAATGCATCGAATGTAGGTGTTTTAAATCAACGTGATTTACTGGAAGGATACAAGTAGTACAGCAGCCCTCTTTGTGCCACTCTTCTCTATTAGGGGGCGGACAATTTAGAAATGTTGGTTCAGATCTTCATTAACCTTGGATGAGATAAAGGAAGATCGGACACAAGATTCTAAACATGGCCGCCTCCTGATAGCGCTAAATGGAGCAAGAAATGCTCAATAAGGTACTTTATGTGTATCCTGTCATTAAATAATTTATATATAAACAATGTACACATGATGCAGTCTTTGAATTAAACATAAGTACATGTTTTGCTACAGTTTTAATATTGCAGAAAATTAAAATTGGAGAACTCCTATGCATTGGGCTCTGTGCTGAGAACTTGTGAATTTCGCGCAGGTATAAGGATGGAATGATCGTACTGATCGACATCAGCCGTAGAGGGGAGGTTGTGCACCGCTTGCGGGGGCACGATGATGAAATACACTGCCTGGCATGGTGCCCTCAGCCACGGGAGGAGGAACTGCAGCTGAAGTTGGAGGAGGTATCTGGTACGAGAGTGACAACCTTCAGTTACCTACCTAGTGTGCCCAAAGAGCACACGTTAACTCAAATGTTATATTTTTACATTTATTATTGGTCTTTTTTTTTTTTTTTTTTTTTATTACTTGAAAAATAATCTATACATTGTGTTGGCAAAATGCATAAAATAAGAGAAATTCATGTTTTTCGAAGTGTTTGTGGTGTCGCCTGATTATGACATCACCTTGTGGCTTGATATGCCATGATTGATATGCCATTATCAAGCCACAGATGTCAAACAGGACACCACAGACACTTCTAACACACATTTTTTCCCTCTTATTTTAATACATTTGCTTGCAATTCTGATTATTTGTATAGATCATTTTATTTGTATTTTCTATATTCACAATTCTAGCAATGTATAGTCTGACAGGCCCTTTAAACAGGAAACACATTCAAGATACACTTTTCTCTTAATTTAGGCATTTGCTTGCAATTCTGATCAAACGTATAGATTGTTTGTTTGTTTTGTTTTTATCATCTACTGTTTTAGTATAATCTGTGATTAGGTCGTAGAGTCCTTTTTAAAGAGAATTGTTTCTTCGTGTAAAGTTGCTGTGCATTTTTTTGGTGGCTAATGATAAGGTTTTTAAGAATTAATGGGGTCAATTTATATCAAAACTTTGCTTTTTCAGTTAATTGCGATTTTTTTTGTTTGTTTTTGTTTTATCTCATTTTGAACCTGTTTTAGAATTAAAGTAAGCCTCCCCCTCCTGAGGTTTGTGCTGCACCTCCGAGCCCACGCCTTTACAAATATCGAGTCTGAACTCTCCTCTGTTCTTTTTGTTTTTCAGCAGGAGAAGAGTCGAACGCGGCCAACGGAGACCTACTCCTGGAAAACGAGAACAAGGTTTGCTATCTGGCCTCGGGCAGCAAAGATCAAACTCTCCGCATCTGGAACTCCTCCTCAGGCAAAGGTGAGCGCACAGCAGGCATGATGAAGGTTCTACTCATCATCTCATGCTTCTCTTACAGCGGGTACCAGTCACAAGTTTGAGTACATGCTTATCTATGCTGTTTGCTCGCCTAGGCCGTTGTATAGAAGCGATCAATATTTAATCATATGACTGCATACTTATATAAACTGGTAATCCTAGGGGGCTGCATTAAAAAAAAAAAAAAAAAACTTTTTTATTAAAAATAAACTGATCTTCTAAATCCCCAGTCAATTAAAAGTATCTGAAGACCTGTTGGGTGATTTCTTGCTGAAAGAGGGAGCAAGGGCAATTTTTTAAAAACATTTTTAATCAGATGGCCCTGTTGCCTTGATTTATTGCCTTATTATGTTTCTATCATGTTTGGTTTAGAATATGTCACTGGTTATGTTACAAAGTGTCTGTTTGTGGGAGTGGTCTGTCAGATTGACACTCTGCCAGACCAATAAAGAGTGACGGACCACAGGCCATTGCGTGACAGGCCATGCCCATTTGAAGGATCCAGGAAGCAAATAGCGAGCAGTAGGACATATGCTTCTGGATTCTTCAAAGGGGCGTGGTCTGTCACTGAACGGCCTGTGGACCGTCTCTTTTTTATTGGTCCGGCAGAGTGTCAATCTGAGAGACCACTCCCACAAACAGACACTGGAGTGGGATATCAATTATATCCTCTAACCCCAAAAAATGAATAGGCTAATTGGTTCTGTAACCGTACTAATGTCCTGTAGGAGTGATGACCTTGAAGATGCCTTACCTAAAGCGACGTGGAGGTGGCGTTGATCCAGCCATGAAGGAGCGCCTGTGGCTGACACTTCACTGGCCACACGGCCGTCCCACGCAAATATTGTCCAGCTGTTTTGGGTCAGTATTTAGCTGTAGTTTCTACAGAAGGTATCCTTTGGTGCCGTTGCTGGGCATAGCAGTGATACCGAGTCTTGCTAAGCAGTAGAAGGGACAAGGTTTGGGGATTTTCAGGTAGTTGAATGTCCCCTGGATTATTGCTTTGGTGATTCATCGCAAGTTGTGTAATCACACAATGGCTGGTACTTAAAGGCACACTATCACCTAAACAGTGTCTGTACAGTAAACAAACAGTATGAAATATGATAAACTAGGACCTGCCCCCTTTTGTATTGGCAGAATTGCAGGCAAACACATAACTGGAAACAAAATGTATCTTACGTGTCTTTTTGGTGATTCCTGTTTATGACATCACCTGTGTCTTAAAATCCAAATTAAATGTCATCTGCAAATGGGTCCCATCACCTTGTGGTCCACAAGGTGATGTCAGAAAACAGGGGACACAAAAGACATAAATAAAAAAACTTTTTAATCTCTTATTTTATGTGTTTGCTTACATGTTTTATTTTCTACGTTCATGGTGTTCAACCACCTTTAAGAGAAATCATGGGGGATTAATCTTCAGCAGGGAAGAACTATCCAAGCAGAGAAAACGATTACCAGCTCCCAAAACTCCCCATCCGTGCAAACAGATATCTGAAATAACAGTGCAGCATCTAGTGCTGTAATTTGACTAAAAAAAAAAACCACCTACCTCGACAAGGTGGCTTCCGAGTTCGGAGGGGGGTGAAACACGCACTGGTACATACCTTTGCTAGAAATCCAGCCTAAATGAATATGTTCCTGTGAGAAGGGTGCAGGCCTGTTATACTTCACCCCAGTAACCATTTACTAGCTCATATCTATGTTTAGCTGGGCTGATCAGAGTATTGAGCTCTGTGCTATGAAAGATTCTAATGAAAGATTTTTTTTTTTGTAATGGATCCACTTTCGCTGCATTTTTCTCTTTTTAGTGGGGAGCTTCTCCTCTGGGATCTAACCAAGTCTGGAAAACAGAGATGGGCGATCCTGGGTGCTTCCGAATCGCAGAACCACAATCGAATCGTGTTCAACCTGTGTTCCCTTGTAACAGAGGAAGGAAGAGAGCTCCTGCTATCTACATCCATGGACCGGGAGGTGAGGGCCAGCCCTACCCTTCTACTAGATTCATTACGGAGGGTGTGATCAGAACAGAGAAAATAATAATACAAAATATCCCCAAATCTGCTAGATGAGCCTCGTCCAGACTACATGATAAAAATAAACATCTCGGTGCAGCTAATCTAGAAATCATTTATTCCACTATGTCACCTAAACGTCGTCCATACTGTGACCGTAAATAATAAAACAAAATGATCAATATGTTGGCAAAATTGCATGCGGAAAAAAAAGAGCCGTCTATGGCATCGCCTAATATGCAAATTACGCGTTTCTGGTTCAATGGCGTTCATTAGCATATCAAAGCCAAAATATGATGTCATAAACCTTAAGACGGCACAGACACCGTTAATGCTCATGTGACAACATCTTTTATGTTCTATATTCATAGAACCAGGAATATTTAGGTGATGGAGTTCCTTTAGGTAAAGATTAAAGGGACAGTATCGCCTAAACATTGTTTTTTATTTTGACTGCAAATCCAGATTATAAAATATTATTGGAAATGATGTATACGTTGTATTAGTGATGATGCAAGCAAACACAATGTGTTTTAAATGTGTCTGTGGTCACCTTTTTGAGTCATTTGTAATCTGCATATCAAGCCACAGGTGATGTCATAAGCAGGGGACTGCCACAGACACATTTAAAACACATTTTTCTCCTAATTTAGGCATTTTCTTGCAGTTTTGCTGACACAATGAATAGATTATTTTCAAACTTTTTTTATTCTCTACATTCACAGTAAAACCAATGTTTAGGTGATACAGTCCCTTTGTCGTTGATGTGCAGTTTGACTGGGTAGAAACCTTTTTGTTTGTCCTGTATTATTAGGTGAGGTGCTGGGATCTAGGTTCTCTCTCTTGCTGCTGGTCTCTCACATCCCTCGGTGGGTTTGTGTACACCATTGCGTTCTCCCCTGTGGCGGCTGGATGTCTGGCTGTTGGGGTGGGAGACAGTATGATCCGTGTATGGAACACCCTCTCTCTTGTCAACGCTTACGACGTGAAGACCCTATGGCAGGGCATTCGCTGCAAAGTCACGGCGGTAAGAAATCTTTCATTAATGTCTGCCATTGCTGCAGCTCTCTGTCCCTGGTTTGTTTGTTTTTTTTTATGTGCCCAAATCTTATTGTATGCTTGATTTTGTCATGATCTGTTGTTAGTGCACTTTTTTGGGGGGGATTTACGTGATTTTTTATTTTTTTCCCACGTCAGTAAAATCTTTTACATGCCTCTAAACATTAAAAAAAATGCTTTTTTGCGGAAGTTGCAAGCTGCTGCCAGGAGCGTTCCCAGAAGTCTACTACAGTGCAATAATTCCTTGTTTGTTTATGTGAGCATTCCTTCTTGCAGCACCATCATCCTTCCAAAGTCTTAGCATTAGCATAGATCAGTGACGGCTGACCTATTGCACATGGGTGTAATCTAGGTGCTCTGGCGAGATATGTGGGTGCAATTTTAGTTGATGGGCAAGTCCTGAGGTGATCTGGAGGTGCAATCTTAGTGCTGGGCAAGAGCTGTGGGTCCCTGGCAAGACCTGTGTACAGTGCACCCGCATACACACACATGAAAATATGTGTATGCACACGCATTATGGACAATCAAGTCCAGAAACGTTACTCATCACTAGCATAGACTTTCCAATTTTTCATTCACACGGTTTCCTCCCTCCCAGCTGTACATGACTGACACAAAGACACACCACTAGGAGCATCTGATGGTCGACTTGTCATTGAGGCAGCAACTTCACAAAATGCTTTCTCCCTTTTTTTTATTACCTAGAAAATGAGAGAGCTTTTGAAAGTTGCTTAGCAGAACTGCCATTCATATAGGAGTTTAGTCATTCCTCCCAGGAATCCTATACATGGTTCCGGTTATATGTGAGTTGCCTTTTGTCTGTATTTTCTTGACTCCTGTGTAATTCTCCTTGCAGTTATCGTGGCATCCGTCCAAGGAAGGCAGTTTGGCTTTTGGTACAGATGATGGCAAGGTTGGGATTTATGAAGTCTTCTCCAGCAAGTAAGTCGTTTTTTTCTTTTCTTTTTGTGTGTGTTTATAACACTTCTCCTTCTCTCAAGTGATCTTATCGGGGGCTGACATCTAGAGTCAGAAGAAGGAATATATGACCCAAGATTCTAAACATGTCTGCCACCCTGATACCTCTTTATTTAGATATATTCATTAAAGCATTTCTATTTCAAATGCCTACACTTAACTTAGTTTTTTTCCTGCCAACTGTGCTTCAAGTTTGATAATTAATTTACTTCTTGTGCCGCAGTAAAGATTCTGTACATTTCGCTTAAAATGTCGAGATACCTCTTCCTTTTGTCTCCCTAGACCTCCTCAGGTTTCCAGTACGTACCACAAGAAAACAGTCTATTCTTTATCTTGGGGTCCGCCACTGCCCCCTGTTTCACTTGGTGAGTTTGCTGTTATTTTTTTTTTACATTTTGTGATATGTATAATTGGTCGTTTATCTACTTTTGCTCCATCCAGATCCCCTATTGTCACTTTAGGCCATGTGTCTACAGATCTGGTTACCTGCAGCAACAATTTCACTACCATTTAGTCACCATGACCAACTTCTCCACTACATAATCTGTGGACAATGTATTGAACCTGCCTAGACATCACAGACTGGTCAGCAGACCTGTTTTGGTTAATCCACATTGTGCAGTGCGATGATTACCGCAAAGTGTTCTGGGTACGGATATGCAAAACTGACCAGAAATAGTTGCCAAGATCCATTTTACAACTATTACTTGTCTTCTTCATTGCACATCCGTACCCAGAATCCTTTGCAGTGGTGATAGCACTGTAGGCTGCTGATGTGTAGGTATGGTCTGCGTAATAAGATTAGATAGCATTGTTTTTATTTGAGCTCTGATTATGTTATTTATCTGGTTAGTTTAATAAATGAGGGTTCTTATACATCTTGCACGTGGTCCATTTCCTACAGGAGCAGAGGGGGAGAAACCAACATGTAGCCTGTACAGCTGCGGTGGTGAAGGGATTATCTACCAGCACAATCCTTGGAAACTGAACTCGGAGGCCCACGATATTAACAAACTGATCCGGGATAATAATGACATCAAAGTAAGTCTAGAAAGCCACAAATTCCACCTGTTTATATATATATATATATATATATATATATATATATATATATATATATATATATTCCACTGGGTTGTTTTTTTTTATACGGTTGAATTAATTGCATATAAAAGTAAAAAATTAAATTGTCCAAAATCTTCCAGCCAGTCTCACTTTACAACTGGCTCCTGTGTATCATAGTGGACAGGACAAGGTGGCTGTGAACAACACAGAGAGGAGATGTACCTGATCAAACAGGATCATAACTCCGCCCCCTTGTGATGTAATAGTTACATTACCCTCCCATTCAATGCAAGTCTATGGTCAGAATTCTGACTTACAGACTGCATCCTGTGTCCCCAACCCCAAAGTGAGATACTAGTGCTGTAAAGTCACTGGGGGATGGCACCCAATCACTATTTCCCAAAATGGCGGCGCCCAGTCACACTTGTTTAGTTACATATTTTATTAAATACATTCACATACTAAAAACAAAAGACATATCTGAAATAAACAATACAAAATTTTTTGGTGGGAATGTCCCTTTAAAAATAAGACTGCTTTGCTTAAATGCCATGCAATATGTCCTTGATTGCCCTTTAAAATAAACACTTACTTTGTCACATCATGTACCGCTACTGGGCACAAACTGAAAGCAAACGATCATCTTTATACTGCTACAGCCCAGCACAGAGACTGTCTGGAGTGTTATCTGACAGGAGCCATGTCGTGCTGTTTGTCTACGTCTATTGGAAATCGTGACTGAATATTTGAATGCATTTTATTTGTATTGATTAACCTCTTTTTTTTCTTTCTAATTCTTGTCTAGCACAAGTTACCCATACACACCGAACTGAGCTGGAGATTGGATGGGCTGCATTTGGCTATTGGCAACGAGGATGGGTAAGTGGTCTTTGAGATATAGCTATATGTGATTGGGCGTTACTTGGTGCCCTTTAATCTGCCCCTGCTGCTCTTTCTGCTTCATTGGGGGTTGTGTCCAAATAATGGTGCTAGTATGTCTCTAATCCTGTTTCTTTTAAGCAGGATTTTGCTACAGCACATGGTATAACACTGTCAGAATAAGGAAAAGGGGGCAAAACTGAAATATATATATATATATATATATATATATATATATATATATATATATATATATATATATATATATATATATATATATATTGTGACAAACCTGCTCCTGTTGGCATAGGTTTATCTGGGATCTTTGATACCGCACAGTCTTTCTCAGGAATCCAAAGCAATCTCCAGAAGCAATGATACGTTTTTCAAATGCACAGCTCTGTTTATTTAAGGTTGCATCAAGTCAGCAAGCACAACATTCTTCAGAATAAACACTGTACAACACTTGTCAACCTCTCCTTACCGTTTTTTTTAAACCCACTAGGCCCAGACCATAATTTTCCTGTCTGGTCAATAGCTCCCTCTAATAGACACAGGTGAGCTTAAGCAGCTAGATCTAACACAAAACCCGGCCTGGACTTTGTATAGTCACTCACCCTGAAAATGGGATGGAGAACCGGCCCACCCTGCTCTTCCGGATACTCCACCCCAGGGACCCAAAACACACATTTTACCATTAAAAGGTGCAAGAACCTTATATCTATTTCCCTGGGGCTGTGTTTTCCCACTCTGAAGGGTAAAAACAACGCAATATTCTTGGTGCTAAATACACACTTTTTTTTTCCGCACCATACCTTGCACTCTGTCACAATATGCACATTGCATGGGATAAAATCTCTAAAAGGGACTGTATCACACAAACGTTGTTTTTACTGTGCATGCAGAACTTTAAACAAGTCCTGAAAATGATCTATACATTATATTAGCAAAACTGCAAGCAAATGCCTAAATTAGGAGAAAAATGTGTTTTAACTGTGTCTGTGGCACAGTCTCCTGCTTATGACATCACCTGTGGCCAGCTTTTCAATGGGTAATGTGTAATATGCAAATCAAGCCACAGGTGATGTCATAAGCAGGAGACTCGACAGACACATTTAAAACACATTTGTCTCCATTTGCTTGCAGTTTTGGTAACACAATGTATAGACCATGTTCAGTCTGTGCATGTAGGGTGATACAGAGCCTTTTAATAATTAGATCACTTTTTTGGGGCCCAAATTACACAGTGACTTTTTTTTTTTTTCCTGCCGTAAATAATTGTATATGTGGGGTAGATATTAAATATGGAGCAAGTGCGCTACACCTTTTGTACACAACCCCCGACGCTGTGCCCCACTGCCCGATTGTGTGCCCCTGGTGCTGTGCCTCTTATGTTGTTGATTGCATCTCCTTGTGCCAACCATGCAGGACCATTGAGGTGTTCCGTGCCCCCCGCCTTCAGCTCGTCTGTACAATCCAGCAGCACCACAAGCTGGTGAATGCCGTGCGCTGGCACCATGGCCACAGCGAGGATCCTGTGCTCAACTTCCTTCTGGCCTCGGGGTCCAACAATGCCACAGTCTACATTCACAGCCTGAAAGGAGTGCTGGGTGAGAGCCGCTGGTTGGATTACCGCTTTCCTAGTCCCGACGCAGACTGCAGGCACAGTCCCGGGCGCCCCAATTATAGCGCCCTGTGGAGGCAGGGATGGCTAACCTGGGCACTGCAGGTGTTTGAGAGCTACATATCCCATGATTCTCTGTGAACCTTCAGACTGATGGAGAATCGTAAGATATATATATCTCCCAAACATTTGCAGTGCCAAGGTTAGCCATCACTACTGTGCAGTTTGGACTGAAGACTTTTGTATCTAAAACCTTTTTTTTTTTTTCTTTTTTTTAAAGTAACTGTGTTAGTGCAGTATGGTTATAATAATGAAAAATGTAATACAACAGTCAACTTGATTTTACTTTAAGAATAAAAATATTTGTTGTAATAACTTATTACATAATACAAACGCCATAATTAATCAGTAATGCGTTGGGAGGGGGGGCTGAACTTCTTGTGAACACATAGAATTGCAGCCATCTAGCCCTCGCAGACTTCCGGCTGGCAGAGGATGATGGGAGCTGTAGTCCCTAGTGTATCAGTCTCCATATACATTCATGGTATTTTAGTATCTCCTCTCACTAAATGCACAGGAGATCTATCGTCTATATGACCAAAGCTTCTCCTCTTTAAAAAACAGAGAGCTCTTCCGATGCCCCCGTCGCTGTCACCGAGCCCTTCCGTTCATTGTCTGGACATACTGCCAGGGTCACAAGCCTCTCTTGGAGCCCTCACCACGAGGCCAGGCTGGTATCTGCCAGCTACGATGGAACATCTCAGGTAAAACCTATATAAAAGAATAAGTCCGTGGAATATATTCGTGTCCCCTGTTTCCAGCCTCCAGTTCACATTAGCTCCTCCTAGAACCATTTTCCATTGCGGGAGATAGTGGCGAGTACTCTCTACCCCTGCTCCCCTGCCATCCATGCTCTGGATGAGAATGTGTTCTGTATCAGCTCCCCTATTCTGTACTATGCAAGAACAACTCTGTGTACATTGGATGAGTAACTCTCTCTATGGAGTCTGTGCAATATGGTCAATATTCCCCTATCAAAATTCCTGCGTAGGCTTCTGTCCATCTCTTGTCACAAAACCCACGCAGCTAGTAGGCCACTCGATACCAGCAGACAGAGTATCTCTAGCTTGTTCTAGCCAGTGCCAAGTGTGTCTTTTCTATGTCAGGTCTGGGACGTGCTGCAAGAAGAACCGCTCAGTAATTACCGAGGACACAAGGGGAGGCTCCTCTGTGTTCAGTGGTCTCCCATGGAGCCGGAACACGTGTGGACCGGAGCAGACGACTTCTGCCTTCACAACTGGATCATATCCAAGCAGGAGCACAGCCGGCCTCCTCGAGGTAAGCTGGAAACCCTGGAGAAAGTATCAAAGAAAAGACCTAGCATGGATAAGAAGGAAATGCCCTTCTCTGTCTTACAGATAAAAATAACTGTTATTAAAGGACATCTGGCAGCAAAGTGTAGGCATTATAAATAGAAATGCCTTAATGTACCTTGTTGAGCCTTCTTTGATCCAAATAGCTCTGTCAGGAGGCTGACATGTTGTTTAGAATCTTGTGTGAGTCGATGGAAGATCTGACCCAAGATGTCCGTTGGTAATGCTATACAGAGCAAAGAGGACTCAATAAGGTACTTTATCTGTATTCTTTCATGTAAGCATTTCTATTTAAAAAGCCCACTTTTTATGTAAACTTTCGATTAAACATTGTTTATTTTTATCTGCAAGACTGAGAAGTCCATTTTTAATTGCACTGGCGCTAAGATCAGGATTACATTTTTATTTATCAGTGTGCATCTTGTTCTGGTGTATATCCACGTGGCATCAGTTTTACCACATGGTACAGTCCTAACCTCAACATCTGAGGAAAGGGATTTAGGAGTAATAATTTCAGAGGACTTGAAGGTAGGTAGGCAATGCAATAGAGCAGCAGGAAATGCTAGCAGAATGCTTGGTTGCATAGGGAGAGGTATTAGCAGTAGGAAGAGGGAAGTGCTCATGCCATTGTACAGAGCACTGGTGAGACCTCACTTGGAGTATTGTACGCAGTACTGGAGACTTTATCTCCAGAAGGATATTGATACTTTGGAGAGAGTTCAGAGAAGGGCTACTAAACTGGTTCATGGGTTGAAGGATAAAACTTACCAGGAAAGGTTAAAGCATCTTAACATGTATAGCTTGGAGGAAAGACGTAACAGGGGGGATATGATAGAAACATTTATATACATAAAGGGAATCAACACAGTAAAGGAAGAGAGTATATTTAAAAGAAGAAAAACTACCACAACTAGAGGACATAGTCTTAAATTAGAGGGGCAACGATTTAAAAGTAATATCAGGAAGTATTACTTTACTGAGAGGGTAGTGGAATAGCCTGCCAGCAGAAGTGGTATAGGTAAACACAGTCAAGGATTTTAAGTATGCGTGGGATAGACACAAAGCTATCCTAGCTATAAGACCGGGAACGGGGGACTAATAAAAGTATTTCGAAAAATTTGGCAGACTAGATCGACCGAATGGTTTTTATCGGCTGACACATTCTATGTTAATACAATGGCACAGCAGTGAGGCCCATTATCCTGTACTCCATGCTCATTTAAAGGGCAACTGTCCCATTTAATGTAATATTAACAGTTTAAAAAAAATCCCAATGTTTGTGGAAACCAAACATGTTTTGTGGACCATGTTGTAGTGTGCGGCTGAATCTGTTCCCACCTTATAAATCATGTCATGACAGTGGGAGAAGAGATAGATGTGGGATTCCCTGAAGCTCCTTTGGCAGCTAAAGTTTTTTTACCTTTCAGGTGATTTTTTTTTTTATTTTTTTTTTCTAGGCAAAAAATCTGTTGATTTGGAAAAGAAACGCACTGTGCAGTCCAAACCAAAGCCCAAGAAGAAGAAGAAACCAGACAGCCCTAAACCAGAGACCGGGGGAGAAACAGAGGGCGTCTCTGTCCAGAATGGAACATCTGACCAGGAGGAGGACCTCGTTACAGCCAATCAGGACACTCCCGAAAATTTTCCCCAGCAAGGTACTGTGTGTGTATGTGTATGTATATGTGTGTATGTGTATGTATATGTGTGTATATAAAAAAAAAATATATATATATATATATATATATATATATATACACACATACATACATTATGAATGGTTCTTAGTAATGTATTAAGGTTTTGTGCTGCCCTAGACCTATCTAAACTCACTTCCCTACATCCCTTTCCACTCCACCGTATTGGCCCCTTTTGATATAGTGGGGTGTCGGGCAGCACAAGCCAGTGAGGAGAAAATGTAGCACCAAATAATGGTAGCACTGACTCTACAGCAGCCTCTTCAGTCTGACTCCCTAGGCATAAGTGGCAGAAAAATACAACACTGATGTTATCGATCGGCAAACCCCCCTTATGTTAAACTACAGCTCACGTAGCTGGCCTGAGGCCACGCCCAAGAGGATTCCAGAGATCACGCCCAAGAGGATTCCAATCAGTCTCCTGAAGTCACTGAATTTAGAGGCCCCTGTTAAGAATATTAACAACGGAAAAGTACAGGAGAACTGTTATATTGTTTAAAAGGTAAAAATAAGGTGGGACAGTCAGCTACAGAGGCTAGCAGACGTGTCTTCATGAAGCTCCGCGTACAGACAGAATATATCATAATAACATCTACCCCTCATAATCGCACCATAAACTGCAAGCCTGGTACCCTTGATATTATGGGCAAAAAGGGAAAGATGGGTGAAAAGCCACTGCAGCCATGGAAAGTTGGCATTGGGACTCCCCGCGGCAGCCCCTGCCATGCAAGCGAAGGATTCAGGAGGAATCCTATGTGACCCGATGGAGAGTTCATCTACGCTCCAGATGGTGCCTTGGCGACGAAATGAGATCTGAAATGGCTGCTGCGGGAATTGCCAGAAGACAGTGGAAGGCCGACGTGAAGGCTACCCGCATGAATGTCCCAACCTTACAATAAAAGGAGTCTGCCCTGGAAAAATGGTGCTGAAGCTACTGAAAGCGTACATCGCTTAGTCCATCGACCTGCAATAGCGCGTGTCTTTACTTGACACCAAACGTAGGCATACCAATGTCAAAATGTGTGTAGAGCACCACCTCTGGCAATACCGGATAAAAAAATTGACATCACTACAACCTGAAGCAGGACCATCGGACCAAATCCTAGCCAATTTTTTTTAAGGGGTAAGCACAGAGAGCCCCTGCATGTCACCCCTCCGGACATTATCGCCAGATTCTACACATCTGCAGAGAAATCAGCATTACCATGCTCCTCTAACTACGCACCTTTGCTTGTTAGGAATGAAGTATGGGTGGGGGTCGCCTCAGTTTTTGACAATAACTCGAGATGGTAAATCTCCCTGTAAATGATTCATTCCTAGCCCTTGGTATATTTGGCCTTCCTGGGATTTTTTTTCCTGTGTCATCAAGGGTGGCTAGATTGTAAGCTCCCTGGGGCGGGATGTCACCTTTTTCACTTCTTGTGTTGTACTGTTTTATGTTGTTTGATTGCCACATTACATCTCCCCTGTGGTTTTTAATCTTGCAGTGTGCTCTGGGCACATCATAAATAGAAATAATGCATTATTTAATGAAGAACAGCCGCCAATTAGCCGTCACAGGGCAAAGCATATTGATGTAGTCTTGTCAATGTTTAATTGTGAACACATAGCAATCCTGTAACTGTGAAGTTAATACTCTGGTTTGGGGATCCTGGCTACTAACTGTTCTATGATGATAAACCTGAAACCCCACTATCCACATAACAAGGAACTGGAAAGATCTTCTTCACCATGTCGCTTGTAGTAAATGTGGTTCCTCTGGCTCATCTTTCTCCTCTGCAGTCTATTCAAAATACAGCTGCCAGGCTCATCTTTCTCCTCTGCAGTCTATTCAAAATACAGCTGCCAGGCTCATCTTTCTCCTCTGCGGTCTCTTCAAAATACAGCTGCCAGGCTCATCTTTTTCGCTCGTTGCTATTGCTCCTCTCTGCAATGCCCTTCAGTAGTTTCCCCGTCTGCTCCTGGATACAATTTTAAATTCTACTGTTAACCTCCAAAGCCCTCCTCTCCTCTGCCCCTTCCTACCTTGCACCATCAGAAATAGGATGTTTACAACTCATCCAACTAATGGCCCTGAACCCATCTAGCGCCAAACATCCCTGATACTGTGACCACCACTGCCTTCCCTTTCACCTTGTCACTTCCTTATATGTCTCTCACCCCCACCTCCCTCTAGATTGTAAGCTCTGTGAGCTGGGCTCTCTACCTCATGTGTCAGTCTGTTCTTGTTTGTCTAACTTGGTACGTTGTCCCTATCTGTGCTCTGTACCTAGCACCAGGTTAAATGTTGGCGCTATATAAAAAATTGTTACTATAATAAGTGATTTGGGGGGAACTAGAGACTTTTATTAGGGGCATCAAACTGCAGCCCTCCAGCTGGCAAAGCATTTAGGGAATTATATACTAGACATGTGCATTCGTTTTCGGACTAATGCATTTTCGTCCGAAAATAGCATTTTCGTCCATTCGTCTGAAAAACGAATAACGAAAATGCTAAACTAACGAAAGCCGAATGAACGAATGGTTAATAAACGAAAATCATTAGTTCATTCGTCCATTCGTAGTACTATTGCATTCTATAAGCCGAAATAGAGTTGGTTTATAGAATACAATAGCATTACACATACATAGTACATTCCATAAACCGACATAATGAACGACTTTCGGTTTATGGAATGCATGTAAGTATATTGGCATTCTATAAACTGAACGTTCGGTTTATAGAATAGCAGTAGGATTACATGTATTACATAAGCCGAAAGTCTATAAACCGAACGTTCGGTTTATAGGCTGTCGGCATTTCACTACACGGAGACAAAGTCTCCATTCATAAATTTATGAATGGAGACTCTGTCTCCGTGTAGTGAAATGCCGACAGCCTATAAACCGAACGTTCGGTTTATAGACTTTCGGCTTATTGAAAACATGTAGTACTATTGGCTTTCTATGAACCGAACGAGAGCCCCATTCATAAGAATTTCTTATGAATGGGGCTCTCGTTCGGTTTATAGAAAGCCAATAGTATTACACGTATTCTATAAAACGAACGAAACAAAAATAATGAATGAATTTCGTCTGAAACGAATGCAGTAATGAACGAAATTCGTTTTAGACTAAATAACATTTTCGTCCGAATGGACGAAAACGAAACGAAAATTTTAGTTTTGCACATATTATATACCAACAGACTGACAGGGGAGTATGGGAGAAGTAGTTTTCCAACAGCTGGAGGAGCCTCCGTTTGACATCCCTGATCAAGATGAAAAGGCTGAAACGAACATTTTTTAATACTGTTTTCTGTATATTTTCCAGCTACTTGAGTAGTACAATATATAGAAAATATT
The DNA here is from genome assembly GCA_036172795.1 of Pelodytes ibericus. Classification (NCBI taxonomy): domain Eukaryota; kingdom Metazoa; phylum Chordata; class Amphibia; order Anura; family Pelodytidae; genus Pelodytes; species Pelodytes ibericus. The sequence continues at coordinate 13,700,783 of CM069858.1, read as the reverse complement.
AGTTATAAAGAGTAAAAGTATTATAGTGATATTCATGGTAACATGTTTTATTTTTTACATTTTATATCTATTTATTTTTTTAGGGGATTTTTTTCTCCATTTGTTCCTCATTTAATTTTGTTTTTTTTACAGCTGCCTCAGACAATCAGGTTGAACCCACGCTTCCATCCCCTGCTGTGGAGATACCGCGTCTGAGCCCCTCCCCTAAGAACATACCTATTAGGAAAGAGCAGTCCAAGGAGCGGACAGGTAAGAGCTCCCACCTCTCCTTGGCCTGCCCGCATGTCTTTCTGATTATACATACCTATGCATTGTGATATCGCAGCCGCTGCTCTATAGAGTGCACACAAGGCATTTTATGCGTGCCAAATTATTAATTCCCCCCCTAGACTTCAATAAGTTGTAAATTTGAAATTTGTTTCAGACTTTCCAAATACAGAGTTCTTATGACAAACTCCCAAGATGAGATAGGAAGCCAGTGTATTCCCCTTGTGTTTGTGCATCTCCGCTAGGGAGATCCCGCTAGGGAGATCCCTTTCTGTCCCACTACGGTTTATTGTTGACTGAATACGTTAAGTTCCCACAATGCATCAGCCTACGCTACAGAAGGTTCCCCTGTGATCAAGCCCGCCGTTCCCTCTCTGACAGAACTCCACAGCAAGAAGAAAAAGTCTCGCTCCTTGCTACCGCTCAGCACCAGCAAGGATCATCGCTCCAAGGAAGCACAGCACCGGGATTGTGTGAAACTGGCAACTGCCATGTGTGCCAAAGGTAGGAAAGTCCCCTTATGTTTCAACAAACACTGGTGCAATGCTGTGCATGCAATGCTGTGCACACAATGTATAGATCATTTTTTTTTTTTTTATTCTCTACACTCACAGTTTAAACTAGTTCTGCTGACTAGCATAAATGTGCTAGGAAGACATACAACATGACATGAAATGACCAATTACAGTGTGAAGATAGAGGTTAATTAATGGGGAACCAGCATCTTTTATACTGCCATGAATCTGGGGATTTGCATAAGGTGACTGATTATCTGTCCATTACACCTCCCCAACCGAATAAGTGTACAGTGTAAAGACCAAGAAAGAATATAATTAAACCCTTCCAAAGTGGAAAACAAATGCAGCCTCCTACAGGACTCTCCCAAACACTATATATTTATATTTATATACAGGTAGGTTCAGAAAAAAAAACAACATAGTGTAATACATCTAAAACCTGTATATGTGCATGAATTTTATACATATATATATATATTACACTCACAAACCACAATGAAAACAAATGTGGTTCTCAAATACATTTAATAAAGTTTGGAGTTTTATCATATATTCTTTAATATTCTGGATAAAATGGCTAAAACAGACTATTGTGCAGCCGAAAGCAATGGGACGGCTACAGCCCAACACAAAATGGAGCAACTTGCAAGTCTCTGTAGTTCTCTATAAACGCAAGCGACGAGTGCAAAATGCGGTGGACAAACCGGTGGTAGATTTCAGAGCATCTCAGTGCGTTTCGCTGGGTCAAACCATCCTCGGGAGAAATCCGCTTACCAATATGGGGATTTCAAGAAAGCAACTGATTTTTTTTTTTTTTTGTTTGTTCTCTGTCTGTTATCAGAGTCGAAGGAGGGGTCTCCTGCCCTGCTGGAGGACACTGTGCATCTGGGTCTTTACAGTGACCGGGCCTCCTTGTACCGGCTGATGGAAGAGGAAGGTTAGTTTGAATCCAACTTCTTACATCAATCAGGTAGTTAGACTATGTAACCTCATCCTCCCCCCAAGTCTGACTTAAATGTCTATATATTCATTATGCACAGTATCTCCAATTGGCCAGCTAGACCGTACACTAGGCCCTATGAGGGTCATGTACTTAACAAGTGCGGTGGAAAAAAAGTAGATAAAACATAAGTAAGGAGCAATTTGCGACTATTTGTAACATTTTGCTGTTTTTTTGTTTGTTTTTTAACCCTATTTGCTCTTCTTTCCATTTATTTTTATGTAGTGTGCATTTTCTTTCGGTTGCGCTAATATATTGCGATTATATTTGCTCACGCTTAACACTTTTGCGAATATTTTGTGAAAAATAATTCTTAATTTTGCGTGAGAAAATGACACCAGCATTTAGCGAGGGCTGATAATAAAAGCTGAAAGAATATTCACAACCTTTCCGGGTTTTTATTCACAATTTGCTCGAATTTACTATTTGTGTGTTAAATGTTTGAGCACTTTGCAAAAGGAGCAAAGAGCAGAAATAGTTTTGCACATAAAATATATTTGCGTTTTTTTTTTTTTAGTACGTGACCCTCTAAGAAACAGAACCTACAGGCTGTAGAGTTCCCAGCAGCAACGATTATACGAGCTCCGGGGAGTAAAGAGCTTGTATTTTGTAAATATTTTATAGGAGAAGCCTGTGGTGTTACTGCTGTTTCTGTTTTTTAGTCCAGCCCAGTATTTAAATCCTAGCTACCTGGCTTCCAATCTGCTGTGCTCCTCACATAACATGACTGTCGCTCTCTCTGGTCGGATCTCACGCAGGTAGAGCTCACCTGGAGAGCGGACACCCAGAACTTCAGCATCAGATCATGCTGTGGAAGGGAGATTTAAAGGGGACTTTGCAGCTGGCGGCGGAGAGGGGGGAACTGACTGACCAACTGGTGGCTTTGGCTCCGATGGGTAGGTGAACAGGCGGTCATGGAAGCAGGCGTCTGATGTGGCTGAGCTATACATTGCAAACTCACGAGACTGTATTGAGCTGAATGGCTGGATTGGATTATAAGCCTGGCACGTGTTAGGGTTTGTGAAAAAGGCCTTTATCCTGTGCTTACAGAGGGGCTAAACCCTCCATTCCAACATTCAAACCACTGTGACATCACTCAGTGAACTAATTAATGCACCAAAGGTACAATATGTTCAGTCCTCGGAGTTGCAGAGGCACCTGAGCCTTTCATCCCTCTAAAGTCGATAAAATGAGTACCATTAGGGTGGGTGGCATTCCTAGGATGCACCTGAGATACAGAGAATATACACACATATCCCTCCAGTTTAAAGCGGCAGTGAAGGTTTCTTAGAACTTCTCACTAATAGAAGCACAAGCTAGTACGTTTGCTACCTGCCTTGAGTAACATAGAATGTGTCTGCAGATCAGAACCAGTCAGAACAAACTACATTTAATAAAATCTGAATACTTTCACTAGTCCCTGGCCTTATCTTATATCTAGGATAGCCTTGTGCCTATCGCACGCATGCTTAAACTCCTTCACTGTATTAACCTCTACCACTTCTGCTGGAAGACTATTCCATGCATCCACTACCCTCTCAGTAAAGTAATACTTTCATTAGTCCCTGGCCTTATCTTATATCTAGGATAGCCTTGTGCCTATCGCACGCATGCTTAAACTCCTTCACTGTGTTAAACTCTGCCACTTCTACTGGAAGACTGTTCCATGCATCCACTACCCTCTCAGTAAAGTAATACTTTCATTAGTCCCTGGCCTTATCTTATATCTAGGATAGCCTTGTGTCTATCCCACGCATGCTTAAACTCCTTCACTGTATTAACCTCTACCACTTCCACTGGAAGGCTATTCCATGCATCCACTACCCTCTCAGTAAAGTAATGCTTTCATTAGTCCCTGGCCTTATTTTACATCTAGGATAGCCTTATACCTCTCCCACGCATGCTTAAAGTCCTTCTCTGTATTAACCTCTACCACTTCTACTGGAAGACTATTCCATACATCCACTACCCTCTCAGTAAAGTAATACTTCTGATATTACCTTTAAATCTTTGCCCCTGTAATTTCAGACTTTGTCCTCTAGTTGTGGTAGTTTTTCTTCCTTTACTCTCTTCCCGTCTCATATTTCCTCCAAGCTATACATGTTCAGATAATCGCGGGTTTACTCTGAGCTCTCAGCTAGTGTAGAGGCACGAGACCTCTATTTGGTGGAATGTGAAAACAAAGGTCACTAACTGCTCTAGCAGTCGAGAGACTGTTGGCAACAGCCGAAGTGGTGACACTTCCTAAGGAAGTCATCCAAGCGGTATGACCGTAACTCATTACCCCTGCTCATTGTGTCTCCCTCACCCCTCTCTAGCGGGATACAAGGTCTGGCTGTGGACCGTCGAGGCCTTTGTGAAGCAGCTCTGTTTCCAGGAGCAATACGTGAAGGCCGCATCCCACCTGCTTTCCATAAACAAAGTGTACGAAGCCGTGCAGCTCCTGAGAGGAAACCATCTCTTCAGGTGGGTGAACACGGAGGCCGCACAGACGCTGTGCCGTCATACTGGACAAATAGAACTCTATGGCAGCCATCTTGTATTGAGGCCGTTTAACCTCCCCCACGTCACTGAAAAGTGATCTGACAAACCGCAAAAACCTACATTAATAGCCAAGTTGGAGAGCCCATCTTTCCAGCTTGGCTATTAAATTTAGAGCTCACCTTTTATAACGATTCTCATTCGGACGGTTCATGTACAACACGTGTGTTACTATGAAGGATACGTACTAAAAGAGCCTCGGTACATCTCAAGGGGCGAGCTCCCTCTCTGATTGACTGACAGTGTCTGCCCCCGCGGAGTGTAAACATGATGTGTATCTATAAAGATAAACACTGGGTGTACAATGGAGATGGGGGGCATCAGCTACACTTTAAAGGTGACCATTAAAATGTCTAAATATTATGGGGAGGGGAACGAACCAGATGCCCAGCACTTTGTGTTTATTCTGGTTCAACCCTGGAAGGTTTATTTAGAAGCATTGTAAACATCCCGTCCGTGGCTGAAGCATTGTCTGTGAGGGAATAAACACAATTAACATAGCATGCTGGGAGTTTTTGTCATGTATTTAGAGGACCAGGGTGAGATTCTGTCTGCTGCACCCTTCATATATTGAGTGCGATTCCACATATTGCTTTCCTGACTATCATGCGGGTGATTTGTAAACATGGCGGACACACAGGTAACGTCCAATACTGGTGCTTTGTGCGCCTGCGTACAACGCAGACGCCCATCCGATGACGGGAGTCTGCGCCGCCATTACCCAATTCAGAGCCACAGTTTTATATATTTTTTTATAGATTACTCCCTATGTGTTTAAATTGTTAGCTATAAACAGCATTTCATAGCAAACCAGATACGCACTTTATTAGCCACACCTTCTATCGTCTCACTCCGCCTCCTGAAGCTGCTAGGACAAATTGGCTTCCACCAAAGGGGTGTGATAATGCAAATCATTCTTTGATGGTAGCCCCCAGTGATCCTTTTTTAAAACTTTTTTTTTTTATAGATTGAATTTTCTTGGGGAATTATAACTGAAAAGCACAACATTTTGTTAATTTTTTTTTAAACCTGTTTCAGGGAAGCTATTGCTGTGGCTAAATCTCGCCTCCTGCCGGATGACCCTGTCCTGCGGGAGCTGTACACCGCCTGGGCTGCAGTGTTAGAGCAAGATGGACACTACTCCATGGCTGCTAAATGGTAACCTTCCTGTGCCTCGTCGCATGCTTGTTTCTCGGTGTCGGGTCATGAGCTTGGTTACCTTCCTGTGTCTCGTCGCATGCTTGTTTCTCAGTGTCGGGTCACATGCTTGGTTACCTTCCTGTGTCTCGTCGCATGCTTGTTTCTCAGTGTCGGGTCACGAGCTTGGTTACCTTCCTGTGCCTCGTCGCATGCTTGTTTCTCGGTGTCGGGTCACGAGCTTGGTTACCTTCCTGTGCCTCGTCGCATGCTTGTTTCTCAGTGTCGGGTCACATGCTAGGTTACCTTCCTGTGCCTCGTCGCATGCTTGTTTCTCAGTGTCGGGTCACATGCTTGGTTACCTTCCTGTGCCTCGTCGCATGCTTGTTTCTCAGTGTCAGGTCACATGCTTGGTTACCTTCCTGTGCCTTGTCGCATGCGTGTTTCTCAGTGTCGGGTCACATGCTAGGTTACCTTCCTGTGCCTCGTCGCATGCTTGTTTCTCAGTGTGGGGTCACATGCTAGGTTACCTTCCTGTGCCTCGTCGCATGCTTGTTTCTCAGTGTCAGGTCACATGCTTGGTTACCTTCCTGTGCCTCGTCGCATGCTTGTTTCTCAGTGTCGGGTCACATGCTTGGTTACCTTCCTGTGCCTCGTCGCATGCGTGTTTCTCAGTGTCGGGTCACATGCTTGGTTACCTTCCTGTGCCTCGTCGCATGCTTGTTTCTCAGTGTGGGGTCACATGCTTGGTTACCTTCCTGTGCCTCGTCGCATGCTTGTTTCTCAGTGTGGGGTCACGAGCTTGGTTACCTTCCTGTGTCTCGTCGCATGCTTGTTTCTCAGTGTCGGGTCACGAGCTTGGTTACCTTCCTGTGTCTCGTTGCATGCTTGTTTCTCAGTGTCGGGTCACATGCTAGGTTACCTTCCTGTGCCTCGTCGCATGCTTGTTTCTCAGTGTCCGGTCACGAGCTTGGTTACCTTCCTGTGCCTCGTCTCATCAGTGTTTCTCAGTGTCGGGTCACATGCTTGGTTACCTTCCTGTGCCTCGTCGCATGCTTGTTTCTCAGTGTCGGGTCACGAGCTTGGTTACCTTCCTGTGCCTCGTCGCATACTTGTTTCTCAGTGTCGGGTCACGAGCTTGGTTACCTTCCTGTGTCTCGTCGCATGCTTGTTTCTCAGTGTCGGGTCACATGCTTGGTTACCTTCCTGTGCCTCGTCGCATGCTTGTTTCTCAGTGTCGGGTCACATGCTTGGTTACCTTCCTGTGCCTCGTCGCATGCTTGTTTCTCAGTGTCGGGTCACGAGCTTGGTTACCTTCTTGTGCCTCGTCGCATGCTTGTTTCTCAGTGTCGGGTCACGAGCTTGGTTACCTTCCTGTGCCTCGTCGCATGCTTGTTTCTCAGTGTCGGGTCACGAGCTTGGTTACCTTCCTGTGCCTCGTCGCATGCTTGTTTCTCAGTGTCGGGTCACGAGCTTGGTTACCTTCCTGTGCCTCGTCGCATGCTTGTTTCTCAGTGTCGGGTCACATTCTTTCTTTCCTGTGCTTAGTTCATCACTTTGTTTGTTTGCTTTCAGCTACTTGGGCTCATCGGCCCCATATGATGCAGCCAAAGTACTTGCCAAGAAGGGAGACCTGCTGTCTCTAAGCACGGCGGCTGAGCTTGCCTTAATTGCGGGTGAAACGGACCTGGCGGCATCTTTTGCGCTGCGTTGTGCACAGGAACTCATATCTACAAAGAACTGGGTGGGAGCCCAGCAGTCTCTGCAACAGCATCCAGGACTACTGGTAAGGTGCTCGAGCTGGGAGAATTGGACTCTTAAAGGAGAGACTATCAGAAAAAAGGAAGTTATGTGTAATTGAAAGATTATATGAAGTATAGCCATTTTAATTAGTAATGCTATAATGAAAGAATACAGCTTAATGAGCCCTCTGGCTGCTCAGTAATGTTCTACATTGAAGATGGCATGCTGGGAAATATGTTCTAAGCACTCTAATCATTTTAGCATTGTGATACAGTTAGCAAAGTGTATTTTAAATGATGGTTTCAAACTGCAGACCCCCAGCTGCTCATGTCTTAGATCTCCCATAATGCTTTGTTGGGCAAGAGCTTGACCGGGGGACCATGGGAGATGTAGTTCTCCAACAGCTGTAGGGCCCCAGTTTGACAGTGCAAAAGCTCTTACTTTTAAACTTCATAACATACAAAGCAATAAAACTAAACCTGATTCCCGTGATGGCTGCCATGTTCCTTGTTTGCATTTCCCAGGGTCAGCGGATGGTTTTCTGTACGAGTGAGCTGCTGTATAATCTTTTGGAGGAGAAGAGCCCTGTAGACTGGAAGACACAGAGCTCTCCATGTTTTCACGAATGGGGGCCGCACGTGACGGGAGGACCGCTCGTTACTAAACTAACCGAGCTCTGGCACACGGAGTTCGGCCTAAGCACTGTCGATCAATACACGGACGCGTATAATCAATTGTCTATCTCCGAAATCCCTTCGACTACAGCCAACACCAACCCTAAGCTGGTAATAGCCTGTGTCCTACGTGCCTTCCCCCTCGGTGTGTAAGAACAAAAGTCCCCAATTCATCTTTAATAGCTTTGGGTCTCTTGGGTCATGAAGTGGCAGACAAATTCACCAGTCCCGAGCATCTGTGTATCATCCTGAGATGTTCATTCGTTTTGATAGGGCTCAATAATATAGAAACATAAAATGTTTCTGCTGATGAGAACCATTCAGTCCCTCTAGTCTGCCCAATTTTCTGCCTAATTTAAAATAAATATCTGAATACTTTCATTTGTTCCTTCACTGTATTAACCTCTGCCACTTCTGCTGGAAGGCCATTCCATGTATCCACCACCCTTTCAGTAATTTAATACTTCCTAATATTACTTTTAAACCTTTATCCCTCTAATTCAAGAGTGTGTCTGTTTGTTGTGGTAGGTTTTTGTCTTTGAAATATACTCTCCTCCTTTACTGCTCCCCCCACCCCACCCCCCAAACAAAGAGTGAGAATATAACGGTTGCCGGGCACAGAGGATGCCATCCATCAGTATGATCCCTTTCATTCCTCTATGGCTGTTTGATGTGTGTCGATCTGTTCCCAAATCTGCAGCTACTCCTCCAGCTTTCCCACGAGGTGACCCTGTCCTCCTTGTGCCACCTCACCAAGAAATGGGACGCGGCCAGTCCCCCATTACTGCGCGCCATCACTCGTTGTCACCAAGCCGGCCATTTCACCTTAATGCAAGAGCTTTCCAGGATGCTGCTTCCCAACGGTAAGCTCCTCTGCTCTCATTCGTGCGCTTCTCCCGCTCCGGTGACGAATAACTGGGACTTTATCCAATGGGCAGTGTGGCAATCCGCCCAGGGAGGGCCCACCGCTAAAAGGGGCCCATAGCCAGGTGCAAGTTTTATCCCAATTGGAGAAACTAAATGGACAGAAAAGGTTGGGACCAGGGGCGTGATCGTGGCCTTAAGTGACAGGGTCTCTCGTGGCCTTAAGTGACACCTGTCTCTCGAAGGCACAATGTATCTCGTGTATTTCCACGGGGTTTGAGTACTGCAAACAGCCAGAACAAACAAAAAAAACGGAAATACACAAGTTACATCCGAAGGGCCGGTAGCAGCTACCAATTCGGCAACAGAAAATTCATACACTTTTAGTGCTTTTCACTCTGTTGCCGAATTCGTAGCTGCCGTCTGTCTCCTCGATGTATTTCCGGGGTTTGTGTCCTATCTCTGTTCGGAGCGCACAAACCGAAAAATAGAGGCCTTGCAAATAAAAGCCCTGTAATGCTGTTTCCTCTGCTCTTTTCAGGTTGTAATGATCTGCGAGCTAATGTGTGTCCAGACGACAAACAGTGCCTGGCTGCGTGTGACAGTCTGCAGGCCTTCCTCGCATACATAAAGCTGTATGAAGTCTGGTGGGATCAGCATGAAAGACTCCCCACCGACACGCCCGCAGACATGAAGATGGACGTCTGTCCAGGAGCAGCCGAAGATCGGCCGTCACTGGCAGAAGAGGGGACGCTGGGAAGCGAGCTGGGCCTTGATGTCCTCTTATCGGAGCTTCACGCGGCGTTTCAGAAAGCGCAGAGGGAGATTGCCGAGGTTCAGAGAGCGCTTCGCGATATGATCCAGCAGCACCAGAGGCTCAGACAAACGCAGGACACCTCTCTGGAGCTGGAGCAAGAAACGGACGCCAGAACATTGTCTCCAGATCAGTCTTCAGACCAGCAAGACCCAATGTAAGAAGAGTTATCCAGGCACGTGGGACTCTCCCGCTGACGCCTAACTGGGTCAGGGTTTCACCCCAGGTAGCCTCAGGTTCACAGGACTTGGGGCCCCTGCGGACACCACAGACGGGAAGATAACCCACTGTCCCATTATGTGCTTCTCAAAATAATCTGCCACAGTGAATATCCCTGCTGGAATTCCAGTAATGGAATTAAAGGGACGACATAAGCGAAACTGTTATACTATGATCCTAGAGCAATAAAACATGATCTCTGCATTGTGTTCGCAGCATTGCTGGTAAATGCCTAGACTAAGAGAAAAGACATGCGTTTACCTGCAATTCTGCCAACACGGTGTATAAATCATTCAGAGCACAAACTATGTATAGGTCATAGTATGGAATCTACGTTAAGAAGATGTAGGGTTTCCACAGAGAGGAATATTAGAAACATAGATATATGTGTCGGCAGATAAAAACCATTCGGTCCATCTAGTCTGCCCAATGTTCTAAATACTTTTATTAGTCTCCAGTTCCCGGTCTTATATCTAGGATAGCCTGGTGCCTATCCCACGCATGCTTAAACTCCTTCACTGTGTTTACCTCTACCACTTCCACTGGAAGGCTATTCCATACATCCACTACTCTCTCAGTAAAGTAATACTTCCTGATATTACTTTTAAATCGTTGCCCCTCTACTTTAAGACTATGTCCTCTAGTTGTGGTAGTTTTTCACCTTTAAATATACTCTCCTCCGTTACTGTGTTGATTCCCTTTATGTATTTAAATGTTTCTATCATATCCCCCCTGTTACGTCTTTCCTCCAAGCTATACATGTTAAGACCCTTTAACCTTTCCTGGTAAACCCTTTGGCTCCCATGGTTGGCAAGCTGTGGACTATTAAAGGTTTTATGAAGGGGCACAGTGACTTTGTTTCCAAAGCTCCCAGAAAGCCCCAGTGACTGTATTATATGATGTCTTTGTTTAATAGTTTTCTCTTCCATACTGTATTTTTTTCCCGCAGCACGACTGGTCCCAGTCCGGTATCTCTGGCCGAGCTGATGAAAAAGCTTTCCACAGCAAACCACAAACTCGCAGAGTTTCCTGAATATTTAAAGGTAAAAAAACAAATAAACAGAAACTAGAGGAATTGCTCTTTGACCCCATATTAACTGGGACGTTTAACTCAAACCCAGAAATGCTGCACTTGATGATGCTCAAAGCATCTGAGATATGTCTAGAAGTCCATGATTGCCTCTCTATCGATGCTGGTTATTAAATTCTGGTTTCTTTGCCTGTTTATCCAGATATTGCCTTTTCCAGAGGTCCTGGAGAGCTGCCTGGTGCTTCTTCATCTCCCACCTGCTCATCTTTCTCCTAAGCTAAGGGCGCAGGCTATGGCTATGCTACAGAGCCATAGCGCCGGGTCCTTTGACCACCAGAAAGCTGCCAAGAAGTTCCTCTGCTCACCAAAATGATACTATCCACCTTTTATCCCTCAAGACTTTCCTTTTGAAGGACCCCTGATCACCGCTTCCAGATCTGCAATAACCATTGCACTAGTGCCTGCTACCATATCATCGGGGGGAAGGGGCGATGGTAGAGATTGAATCCGCTCCATGTATTGTCATCTCCTGTTCTACTCCATCACTAGATGGACCCATAGCCTGCCTGATACAGACACTCGTCCCCATGCTCTAAGAGCGTTACTCAAACATGAGTCTAAATTCAAACTGGGCTAATTACCATTGCAATAGAGTATATGTCCAACCTACGTGTGCTAAATAATATCTGAACAATAAGACATTTAAATCGGTGAGGAAACTTTTTGTTTGTTTGTTTATAAATCCGAGCAACATAATGAAGGAATTAATGAGGTGATCTGGAAGTAAGGAGAGGAAAGCCCACCAGATGACTGGGTAAAGTGACTGTATCACCTGAATATTGGTTTTTACTGTGAATGTAGAGATTAAAAAATTATTGGGGAAAAAAAAAAAAATCTATACTTTGTATTGGCAGAATTGCAAGCAAATGCCTAAATTAGGAGAAAAATGTGTTTTAAATGCGTCTGTGGCAGTCTCCTGCTTATGACATCACCTGTGGCACGGTATGCAAATGCACTGCTTTTCAATGGGACATGTGTAATTTGCATACCGTGCCACAGGTGATGTCATAGCAGGAGACTGCCACAGACGCATTTAAAACACATTTTTCTCCTAATTTAGGCATTTGCTTGCAGTTTTACCAGCACAATCATCTGTTATGCTCTACATGCACAGTAAAATCAATTTGCAGGTGATACCGTCCTTTTCATGGTTGATTATCTGCTTGGGGAACTTCGTAGAGATAAAACATGGAAGAGGAGAAATGGCACAGATCTGGTCATTGGCAAGCATGTCACATGCAGTACAGAGAGGGTAATGCTGCACAGGTTCGTATTTCTATAGTTGTGTACATTAGGCTCAGTTACGTTCTTTCCAAGTCATGGGAAAGCCCTGTTTTTGTTACTTCTCTTCTACATGGCGTTTTGGCCACATCGGAAGTGGAGAGGAACTCCGACTGAAGCACGCTGCCCCCACGCGCCCTGCCTTCCTGCATCATAACGTCTAATAATGCTGAGGTTTGGGCATGTGAACCTCTGAAGAACAATCAATACTCCTATGCTGTCATGCTTCTGGTCGTGGGGCAGGGTAAAATATCCAACACGGTGCCTGCAAATCTAGTTCCATCCTGATGCGAAACGAGTAGGACATTCTATTTCCTAGTGCTGCTTAAAAACATGATTGTTGCCATGGGATAGACAGTCGTGCAGCCTTTGCAGCTTAAACAGCACGTTTGAGAGCATACTTTAGATTACAAAGAGGATAATTGTACATATGGTGTAATATGCACATGTGATTGAAACATGACCAAGTAGAAGGCTATGATGCACTATTGTATATATCTTCATATATGGCTATTTGAAAGCTTTATTACAGTTTTCTAGGTTTGTTTTTGTGTGTATGTATACTATATACTGTGTGGTATATATAATATATACACATCATTTCCACGGTGAGTTGTGTTCTAATGCATTGCCTGACCACTTATTTTTATACTTAACAATGTGTCCTGCTGGCTAACCTTGGCACTGTGAGCATCATAGAATATATATATATATATATATATATATATATATATATATATATGCAGTTCCCAAACTTCTAGTGTCGTGTGTTAGCTACAGATAGTGAACCTTGGCACTGTAGATGTTTGGGAACTATAAATGTATATAAATATCCCATGTTCAGTTTAAGCAGCATGGGATATGTAGTTCCCAAACATCTACAATGCCAAGGTTGAGCATCACCGATCTATATCGTCTCACCAGTCATGTCCATTAATCACCCATTTCCAGTATTAGAGAATGACACTGTGATCACCCAAGCTATACTGCAAGTAATGCAGACTGTAATGCCAAGGAATTCTTTTTTTTTTTTTTTTTGAATAAATATTTCAGACTGCATTTCGGCTGTGCTGGCGTTTTTTTTTTTTTTTTTTTTTTTTTTTTTGGTGGAGGTTCCTGTGGGAGGAGACGGTGTGAGTTAACCTGTTGTTAATTAACTTTAGCACTTCAGATGTTTGGGAACTATATATCTATGGTACTCAGGTCATGTCACAAGGCTGATTTAGCATCATTTGATAGGTAGTTCCCAAACACCTGCAGTGCGAAGGTTAGCTGTCACTGACCTTAGACATATAGACCTTTATGTGTGCACCACTAATTGGGTTGTTCAGCTACAACCAGTGTTTTCTTTGGCTTTATTATTGTTTTAGAAAACTATTCCCTTTAGGTATGTTAATTGGCCCCAGAGAACAACCAATCATTACCTTGTCAGTACAGTAATACTTTCTTACTTTTCAACCTCTGACCTTTTTATTTATGATTACGGTGTTTATAGTGGCAATCGCAGACAATGGTGTCTAATAGTGGTGCATGAGTTCACACACACACACACCCCATGGCTTGACACATATTGATGGGCTTTAGGAGTCAGACCAGTTATAGAAAAACCATTCCCCTGGCTCCTAAAATAGAGTCCGATGTAAAACAAACAAACATGGTGGGAGCCAGCAGTAGAGATCGTAGGGGCCGTGGCTCCCTGGTTTGTGAGATTTGTTAAATATACTCTCCTCTTTACGTCTATAATATCCCCTCTTGTTTTGAGAGTTCATTAGAAAGGTGAGTTATGATAAACAGCCAATGTTTTGTAAAAGGGATTACCAACTTGACAGACATCCTTTCAAATATCAAGGGTGACAGTGGTGAGTTTAATAAGAGTATAGTGATTCCTACTGTACAAAGGCCTCTATTTATTCTATAGTAGAATCTCAGAGCACAGTAAGATCCAGAAGTCACACAAAGCTGAGGTGCACCTCATATATTTAGCATGCACCCCAAAGATCTGGGAGAGATATCTTCAATGCAAGAACATTTAAACAGGAGAGATGAAGAGATTAAACCTTAAAAAAATGCCATATTAAAGACTACCTCGGGGCTTGAAAAATATACATGGTAGAAAAGTCAACGCTCCAATACAATTTACAAAATCAAAGTGATTTATTGTGTCAAAAAAAATCATGGGTGGATGATGACGCGTTTCAACAATCTTGCTTTTGAACCTGTCTGTGCAAAAATGCGTTGTGTTCTTTGTTCCAATCTTGCCATTTGTTTTTTTTTATGATCTGCGGAACAAATAAATTTGATCCTGTGTTATACAGGATGGATTAATACTTCTGTATCCCGGAGGACTAGCTGGCCTTCTGTGTGTTTGGTTCTTATAAGAGTTGACTTTCTATGCTACAATATCCAGACACTGCCGCAGGGCAGAGGTTTAACCGGCATCAAAGTGTATGTCAGTTTCTCATACCAGGGACAAGCAACTTTTCACATGTGCTGCTATGTTAGAAGTTAAGTTTAGTGACCCTTTAATATTTTAAATGGTACCAGAGTCTTTGGCCATATATCAAATACTTGGAAGAAATGATTGTTAAACTGCAGACGGTTTAGCTCCAGTTGGTGTACTGATCATAGAAGCTGGAGACAAGTATCCAGTAATAAGACAAGAAAACCCCCATTTGTCTCCACTAGGTTTTCATACAGAGGAGGAGATCTAGCTTAAAGCTCTACTCCAGACACAGATCCTTTCCAGAGGCCTGTGTGATTATGAAATGTGAGCTGTATTATTACACTAACAGTCGTTACACACTAAAAGCCACAAAGAACAATAAGAAAACTGACCAATGTGTTAATTAGGGTAGGTTACCCCCTTTAAAATTACTCAAATACCAGTTAATGTGAACAATGTCCTGTACAAGGAGCAGAATACAGGAGACCTGGTTAAGAGAGGGGCAGAAAACGCATGCAAGAATTAGTGGAGTCATTCTTGTACATGTACCAGTGAGCAGCTAAAAGACCTCAATTAGACTAGTATATAATGTGCCAAGTGTCTGTCGTCACAGGCCAGTGTCTTAATTCTCTGAGACACCAAATTACTCAAGTCATCAGTCCAGTAAAGATGAATAAAGTGACAAGTATTTAAAAGGGACTGTATCACCTAAACATTGTGTTTACTGTAACTAGAGAATTTTTAAAAAGTTTTAAATGATCGTGTTGGCAACGTTTAAAATAAATGCCTAAATTAGATTGTTTTTTTTTATCTGTGGAGTCTCCCAATTATTCTCAATGGGCTTGATTTGCAAAGGACACATTTCCCATAGCAAGCCACAGGTGAGGTCATCAACAGGAGAAAACACAAAAGCGTTGTCATTTACTTGAAGGTTTTGCCAACACAACATATAGATCATTTTCAAATAATTAGCTACATGCACAGTAAAAATAATTTACTTTAAAAAAAAAAAAAAAGGGAGTCACCAAAAGAAATGTATGTTAGTTTACACCAAAGGTTTTGTAGAATTCGGGGGGGCTGAACTTGTTTAACCATTGCTTCATTCACTGAACCCCAAAAAAATTATAACCAAACGTGCATCTTTCAAAAATGATTTTTGCGATAGACCGCACACAGACTAGTTTTTACATCTCATCACTAAAGCAAGCCAAGTTAGGGTCCCTCTATCTATAGCTAGCTATACAAAAAAAATAAAAAATTTAAAAATGTCATTTGAAACACAGCAACACAATTCTGTTTGATAAAAAAAAAAAAAACACATCTTTATTTTACAAGTTTAAAAACATAAATAATATTTACACGCGTTTCAAAATCCATCTTATATCAATGACACATGGATTACAAAATATGCCGGGTAAAACTGCAAGACTTTAAGTCAAACGTTTCTCTTTCCAATGCTTTCAGCTCGATTTATTTTATTTTTAATAGATTGGATTTTGGTTTTTTTGTTTTTTTTACAAGGCAGCAGCTTGCATGGGGTATTCATTCAGCATCACTGGAGGCAGTAAAACAAAATATAAAAAAAAAATATATAATCTCAACTTACAATCAGGATAAAAAAAAAACTTGAAAGCTTGTTTTTTTTTTGGACTTAAAATAGGCAGTGGGGGTTTGCCAAACAAGATGCAGTTCCTGACAATTTCATAAAAAACAGGCTACACTTATAGAAACAAATATTTACTGTTGCTTATTAGATATGTATATATTTTTTTTCCCCCGTGTATTCAAGCCAAGTAAGCAGAAGAGGGGGTGGGAGGAAGGATTGGTAGCTTTTTTTTTAGTCCAAAAACAGGGAATTTTTTCAGAATTGTTTTTTTTTTACATCAGAAAAAAAGGGGGAAAATATATGTAGTGTTAAACTACACATTTCACTTTTTTTTAACCAAACAGATCAGGCACAGTACTAGGATCAGTCTTCATTTCATTAATGACTTGTCCTGTCTTGTATGGGCTGAGAAAACAAAAACAAAAAAGTCAGTGAAAAATCAATTATCACAATAAAATGGCCATCTCACGGAACATGTGCTTCAAACCTTTCTTTAAGCTTGTATTAAACTTCAGGCTTTTAAAATAAAACCATCTCTCTTTGTACAGCCCTGTCACAGACGGGTCAATGTTTTAATCTTCTGGGGTTAGTATGCAACCTGTAGCTCTCCTGCTCTTGTTAGACTAGAACAGTCATTAAGCATGGTATGCGTCTGGCAGAGCATGATGGGGAATGTAGTCAAGTAATAGCGGAAAATGCAAAGGGTGAGCCAGAGTCTGCAATTTAAGCATTATCAGGAGGGATTAATAGTCTATCACATCAGAATACTTAGTCGCCTTTACAGATTAATTCCACAATGCTTTTAGGGCCGATGGTCACAATTGTCATAGATTTTGATCTTATTGAAAAGGGGTGCGAGAAAATGGAATTTAAAGCACAGGCACCTCCCCAAAAAAAGAAGAAGATAAGATTCTGCTTGTGAAATAGAGCGCACAGAATTTAAAAATGCTCAGCTTGGTAGAAACTGAACAGTTACGGAGAAAAAAAAAAAAATAAGAATATTCATTGAATGCCTCCCATTAATTAGATACAGGCCTTTGGTAGATGTAAGGAACGCAGATTGATAAAATCCTAACATTTTCAGAAGGAAAAAAAAAAAAATAGCTGAATTGACAAGGCAGTATATACATTCCAAATACTTTTCTCTTCTTATTCTTTGTGCCGCTGGTTTCAAGAACGATTTGAGGGCAATAATATGAGGATTAACTCTGTTGCTGACATTGTGCTGCTGAGATTAAAACGAAGTCCCGGTATAAGACATTGGGCGGGGGAAGAAAAAATAAAAATAAAGAATTCATGGTCTGGTGACGAGAGTAAAAGATAAAAGGAAGGTTTTATTTCATTGCTGTCCATTGTTGATAAGAGACATTATGTTGATTTTCTCTTCTGCCTCCTCACTAGATTTTGGAGCCACCCCTGTTCCCAGTCCGTACAGACGCCCACAGTACTTTGCATCGTCAATGTGGTCCTCAAAAAATAACTAGAGGACAAGAGAAAATATATAAAGTCACATATTGTGTAAACAGAAGTCTGAAATAGGTGAGTGAAGAGGAACCACAAGCTGCATGGCTATAACAACTGAGAAATCCCTTTATACAGAGTAACAGGGCCACCAAGTACCCAAAGCAAATGGTCAGCACAGACCCAATAGCACAAACTGTGCATAAAATGCAGTCTAGCACTTTGGTCTGCATAGGATAATGTGCAGATTGGTTAAAATGAGCACACCAAGGGATACATAACTTTTAAATGGGAAGTTCAGAGGGAAGTCAATTAATCAAAGAAGTTCCATTGGGACCCCCCTCCTGGTTTAAATAGATTCCCCTCTGAACATGCATTCTACATGTAATAAAGTAGTGTCCTTCAAAAGATGGGCTGATCAGGCATCGCCAACAATGTATGTATACACACACACACACACTAAGTGTTCACTAAACATTACTAGGTTTGCCGGGTCGAGTGATCCCTCCCACTCAGCTTTGTGGCCAGCGGCTGGGAGGAAAACGGTAGTCAATAACTAAAAATTACAGCATTTTCTAATGTTGTTACATTTCCCCACCATCATCGACATTTCAATACATTTCACACATCCCTGGCTCTTTAAACTAAATTCACAGCACTCAGCAAACAAAGGTTTCAACACAAAGTTTGTTCTACAGTAAATGTAGTTCCAACAATGACTGGTGTATAAATGCAGAAATGCACCAGAGAGGCGCACTCACCTCTTTCATGCGGAAGAAAGCCATTCCCGTCAGCAAAGAGTCTGAACCAGCTTGATGTTGTCTACCAATCCTTTGTAAGTCCAATTGATCAGCCACTTCCTGCAGACCGCCCTGTAAAGGAGACAGACCAGAGGACATAAGAACAGCAAGTCTGATAAAGAAAGAGCCACACAGGATAAAAAAAAAAAAACAGAACACTGGTTACGGCAAAGGGACCAAAAAGGTGTAGGATTCCCTTTGTACCTCTCCAGTGATGCAGTAAGCTAGGAAAAAACTAAACATAATGCATATTTACATACTAGTATGATACAGAGGGGAACAAGGAGCAGAAAGATGGGGGGGGGGGGGGGCGGGCTTTATACCTTTTAAACCAAACTAGAGGAGGGGATACCTTCAAATCAGTATGGTCACAAAAACAGGGTTTATAAAAAAAAAAACATATATTTTAAAAAAATAAAAATTTTACAAGCCCTATTCACACTGTTTTTATTTTGCAAATCCTACCTTAAGGTTTTTGCAGCTCTTCATTAGGTACTTCACATCATAAATTGATGGGAAAAATAGATTCAAGATGTGGAAGAATTCATGCTCCTCCTCTGGTAGTCGGGAGTCTGTCAGGAGTTTCACCATGTAGCCAAAATCATAGCCACTGTAGGACAGAAAGTCAGAGATCAGGCAGTGTCAAGTAAAAAAAAATAAAAAGAAAAAAGAAAAGATGCCCCTTTTCAAAGGATTAAAATAGACTATACAAACCTGTCATGCAGCTTTGTTTTACACTTTGCATATGTTAAAAAATTGAGCTACCTACAGAAAGATTGCAGATTTTGTCTTGTAGGACGGTATCGGCAGAAGAATGCCTCCTTGGTATTATAAAAAAATGCAAGGGGGTAAAACAAGTTCTGGGTGACAATCTGCTCTGTGTTTTAGTAAACAATGCTCCTCAATGACTGAACAGAATCCACTTACAAGACCAGGTATTTTATTCTCCTGCTACATACAGACTTTTCATGAAGGTGAGGGAGCTTGAGCAAAAAAAAAAAAAACTTTAAAAAGGAAATCTTAATGAGTCTGCATAAATTTCAATGCAAAAAAAATAATAATTGAAAGTTTATAAAACTGCTGATCCACTACCAGTCACATTAAAATTAATCTGGTGTCTGGAGTGCACTTTTCAATGATTTTTCTTGTTAAATTATGCAGTTTGTTACGTTACACCTGATTTCACTTTACCTGGGCAGGAAAACAAATCAATTATGAGAGAAGCTCCCTCCATGGACACCATGTGAGCTGAATATTCAGCAGGATTATTCCACACAGTAGAACTTGCATTTTTGTATGTTGTACTATTTCCCTGCCTTGCACACGTGGCAAATTAATTGTAAGACAGTACACGATTGCCCTTACCTGTGAAAGGAAAGCCACTTCACATTATCACAAAGAACCACCCCGGAAGTCATGAGCAGCTCAGCAAACGTCAGCGTGTCTATGCCTTCCTCCTCATGCTTCTGGAACTGTAAGCCTGAGTTGGCCAACAGATCAATTGAATCCTGGGAATACATATCCTCTCTGCAAAACAAGAAGAGGAATTCAGTCACATTTGGTATACGAATCCCAGAGGGGTGCAAACACAAGGTACTGTTAAGCTAAAAACCCAAACTCCTAACAAGATGCTGGCAGCCACAAAAAGGATGTGCGATTAAAGAGGAGAAACAGGAGAGGAAAAGTGTTAACTAATTATAAAACATAATGCAAAACATATGCAGACTCAAGTAATGGTAAGAAATCAAAATTAAAAAAACAAAATCAATCCTTGCTTAACCCCTTCGTGACGCATGGTGCTTGCGTCCCAAACGACGCAAGCACCAAAACATCACAATTTGTTCCTGGCCACCGATCACAAGGTGATCGGTAGCCAGGAACACTCTGGCAGAGACACGATCAGGGTCTTAATAGACCCTGTGGGTCCCTGCCAAAAAAAAAAAAATCGCAAGACCTCCGGACATCACGTGTGACGTCACGGAGGCGTGCCCGAACCCGGAAGTTCGGGCACAGCGCGATTTAGAGAAATGTAGCTGGTGTTCGCTTTGAGCACCGGATACATTTTCCCTGTCAGACTGAGGCCACTCAAAGTGGCCTCATCCGACAGGTGGGATCCCGCTGTAAGTGCCTGCAGCGGGATCCGAAAACGGCTCATAGCGGGGAGCCGCGATGAGCCGTTTAGTACAGGACGTACTATGCCGTCCTAACGACTTTAAGGCACTTAGTCAGGACGGCATAGTACGTCCTAACGTCGGGAAGGGGTTAAATCAAGCGGGAGGAATTCAGCTTGTGAAATATTTCCCCTCCCAAGATATATTATTTCAAAAGAACATACGTCAGGTTAAATTTGAAGTTGAACTGCCAAGTGTTGGTCCCAGAAGGGTATTCCCCCTTCTCATTCATAAACGTAAGTCCCAGCTGAATGATCTTAAGCAAGTCCACGTTACAACGTAACAGCTGGTACTGATAGTCTATAGTGCTCCGAAATTCTCCAATGGGCCTTACGACAACCCCAGGAAACTCTGTGTCCTATACAAACAAAAAGAAAAATGGGAAGGTTATATCCTTGGAATGTATTCCTACTGCAGGGAGATTTGGAAAAATCACAGATATAATGCGTTCGGCGTAGGCTTATGTGCCAAAAATAAATATGCCAAAGATTGGGCAGACTAGATGGACCGAATGGTTCTTGTCTGCCGACAAATTCCAAGCTCATACAAAAGAAAAAAACAAAAATGCCCTAAACCTACAGCAGGTTTAAGAAAATTAATTATGAACTTCAACTAGCAACCTGAGATGGAAAAAATTCTCAACACACCTGGAAGGTAATGCATTTACCCAACTTTCAGTTTGGTTTTTTAAACATTCCTAGTCAATGTTTCTGTAATCCCATTTTTACCATGTTTATTGCATTCTAGATTGTAAGATCTAAGAGTAGGGCTCTCTACCTAATGTAAATAAAGGAATCACTATTGCAGCAGATTGTATTGTTTATTATTGATGTTTTTTCTTACATGGGTTCAGGAGTGGATACAAAGATAAAAAAACAAGACATTAACATGCAAAAGGAGAATTGGTTTGCATTTGGAGTCACAAGGCAGTCAAACTGACACCACGAGCAATCTTAAAATCAATGATCTTATTCTACACCAAGACGTCACAAATATTTGTACACTATGAGACAAACAGACCAAGAGAGGAGTCAGCCTAGTTATTATTAGGTACTTCCAATGGGTTCTACACAAAAAGATCTCAAAATTTAGGAGCCAGTAGTATGAATTTTAGGAGTCAATGCTCCCTGGCTCGTGGGATTTGTCAAGCTCCGTTTGATAGAATTTCAGTTTTATTAATACAATGTGTAAATCTTTATACTCTCCATTCCCACCAAAAAGCCGGTCAGCAGACAATCCCTTTAAAAAGACCAGAAAAGATGTGCTTACCGGTCTCAATTTACTTCTTACATCTTGCCATAAATGTATACTGGGTTGCAGAGTGTGGCTTGCTTCATGAGGTCTACATGCTAAATGTTTATGTAATCTAATGTGGGGACTGTGTGTGTGTTTTAATGGACTACACTTTATTTAAACCCTTGCTTCCTCGAAGCTGGTTCGGATGGATAGATACACGCAGGTTTACTCTGCACACAGCAGGTCTGGAGGCTGGCATGCCGACTGGGTCAGTGTGTGCACAGACAGAGCGAGGGTTCATCCCCACTTTTCTGATTGGGGTCAACAGAGCACAGGGGTCTCTGTTAGTGAAGAGTCTCTTCGTTTTTTTCAAGGGCTTAGCAGAGAGGACCTGTTTAAAAGCCCCATGCAAAAATTAGGGTCGGCTCCGCATGGAAGCTGAAGGATAAACTGGCATCATGTGCTATGAAAGCTACCAGTTTGTCCTCACACTAGGGACAACTAACTTTCCAAGTGTTATTCTATTTTAGAAGCACAAGTGAAAAATAAAGATTGGAGGCCCTCCAACAATTTACAACATTGACATCCCGCGTAGCACACTCACCATTGCAATATAGCCGTATGTACGGACAAGCTCTCTGATCTTGCGCATTTCCTCCTCCAGGTTGTTGGCCCATACTTCACAGATCACTTGGCTGTTGTCCACCACAGCGGCAGGCATGGTGTACAGTACGAAGGCAACAGGTGGAGGAAATGGATGGTGAGGCTCGTTCCAGACACAGGTGTTATATCGGACCTGAAGGATTGGTTTACAAAGAAAAATGGGTTATTTTTTTTAGAAGGTGCATAGTCCACAGGAGTACAGACAAATCCCCTTTCACTAAGCAGTTTTCTACAACAGAAATTACATAAAATTCATATTAGAGATAGAGAGAGATATAGATCTCCACAATCAGCAAGCAAAACTCACATATATCAAACATTTAGGTAAACTTAACAATAGGAGCACTGCCAATACAGTCTTGCAGTCTAAAGGGAGTAAGGCAGGATCTTGGCACTGAAGATGTTTGGGAAATAAATATCCCATTATCAGGGGAACACCCAAACATCTGAACCATGTGATAGTTCACATGCATCAACAGTGACAAGGTTATCACTGGTCTTTAGGATGGCAATGGGATTATACAGGGACCTTTACTCACACTTCCAATTTGATGGAGCTACAGGTCCACTTTACATCCTCTTCTGGAGGATAGTATCTCTTTGAAACCCAAAATCCTACTCTGCTGCTAGGGGTCTTTTCTAGAAGTTCAGGATGCTTGGCGATGTAGAGTATCAGTGGCCCACAGTAATGACACCCGAGAAGGTGTTTAAATGGCATCACATTTATTTGTTAAGTGGTTTATGTAAATTAAGTACTTGTTCTTATGTTAAATGACCCACTCCAGTACATACACAGCTACTCAAGGATTAGGCAGCCACTGCAAAAGAGAAATCTTTGCTGAACCTTCCTCTTTTCCCACCCATAGCCACTCCTCGGTCTAAACAAAAGTGACCCTATTAAGCCACCGTGCTCACTGGGGAGGGGGTGGTGTACAGTTAAAAAAAAATACTCCAAAAAAAAAATTGTTCTTAACCAGTGATAACCAGTAAAAGCCAGACAGCCATGCTTACACAAAAATGCATCAGTCTGACAAAGGTCTACTTCTTTCAATGAACCACCAACAGCCTTAAATCAATAATTGGTCAACTGGAAACCTAGATTATTTCACAGCCAGGATCCATTGGGTCTGCTTTAATTAGATACATCATACCTTTAAAAAAATATACAATGAGATTTATTTATACCTGTGTTTCTCAGCAATACAGACCCCCCCCCCCCCCACCTTACAGTATTAAGACTTTACTCCCAATGATGATATTTGTATACAACCAGACTGGGGAAACAAGCAGCCCTTCCAACAGTCGTTTTTTGGCTGCCTTAGCGTAATAGGAGTTGCAGTCCAGCCGTGTTCCATCAGATACCACCAAAACCCTTGAGTGAAATAGGAAGTGAAGAACAACCTGCAGCTTCCCAACTACCCCAGAGAGGGGTACAAATGAAACACGGGATGAGGAAGCGATTCAAACAAGGCACTAGCCCCCCCTTAAGGGGAAAATACTGCTATCCCTAGTCATAGGGGGCTTGCAGTCCAAACCAAACCGAGCACCCCCCATTCCCATATACCATGGTGCCTGCTCGGTATCTGCTCTCCCTGTGATAAAGTGCCTGTGCGCGTCTCTGGACGTTACATTACCTGCCCCTCGCCAGGTCTGCTTTAATTAAATACCCTCCGCCCCCTCCAAAAAAAAAACCACCACCCCCTTCCCGCGCGTGCCCCCCTTCCGGTAACTCACCTCCCGGGCTCCGTGCTAGAGGCGCCGGGGCTGCAGGCCGCTCACAGCGTCACTGTGGTAATGGCGGCGACGTACGAGGTTCTCTATGGTAACGCGAGGAGGGGAGGACTGTCCTCCTGGCGCTCCTTCCCTCCGTCTCTATGGTGAATGGCGTGAATAAGCGGGTGCAGTTTACGGCGGTGGGCGGGGCTCGCTGCTTGATAGGACGTGGTAGTGCTGCGGGGAAGCTCCCTGCTGTGCACGTGTAGAGCTGCCCAAGCCTCAGTGTAGTGTGTTTAAACGGGACAGGGTTAGGCCCCCTCGAGCTGTTTCTGGACCACGACTACTATAGTGCTCTGCTATTGTGAAAGGCTTTTGGGGAATTATGGGATTTGTAGTTCATTGGCTTTGAATGGTGTTTAAGGTAGCCTCCATAGAGCTGCAGCGATTTATCAACTGCATTTTTTGATAATATAAAAAAAAAAAAAAAAAAATCATTAAATAAAATGATCAGTATGTTTTGTAAATGCTATCTGGCAGCACTGTCTACATGGGGGGGAGCCGCCATTTTAATATAGAATACTGCGCATGCATGGTGCTGCCAGCTTCAGTGACCTGGATCTCATAGGACCTGCCATGATTAATTAATTGGTTTGTGTCTGTGCGTATATCCATCCTACATACTGCCGGGCTGCACTGTGCATGCTCTTTCTGCAGCACGTGGAACAAATGTGTCCCTGGAAACATGGCTGATGTTGGCAACTATGTGTTGGAAAGTTGTGTGTAGCGCTCTAAGCGCATGCATGGTTAACCCCTTAGTGACAGCGTTCTATGCTGCATTTGAAATGCCTTGAACCAGAATTCCATTATTTTTGTCGCACGTTTGCATCACTGTGATTTCTTTCTTTGTGTGCAGTACACCCACACAAATTATATATAATTTTTTAAAGGACAGATGGGGCTTTCTTTTGATACCCTAAATCTACCAGCACCCCTTAAGCTAACCCTTGTACTAACCCACCTGTGCCTCTAAGCCTAGATCTACGGTACACTTTATCCTTTCATTTTTTTTTTTATTTTTTTTCTAACTGTAATGTTGATGACTGCCTCTAGGGGTCACTCTCCCCTGGTCATGCCACACTGGAGGAGCATCATTGCAACACCTTTAACACATAGGCAGTGAAAGCTGGTCAGGAAAATTACCTTGGTTATGGGGACTGAACCACTGATAGACCGCTGACACCGCAAGCCTCTCCTCTATCCTGTTCTGACTCTGATTAACTTTTTTTTTTTACCAGGTTTATTTTTATATGTAAGATTTATGTGTTTCTTTTACTTTTCAAAGCTCCATTAAGGCTCTTTGGGTGCTATTCACAAAAAGGAGTCTTGCAGGGAAGTTGCTTTACAATCTAGTGTTACACTGTGGAGGGTCAAACCATTGTGAGTTCACAATGTGCAGCTGTAGTGGTCCGATGGAATGTTAAGTTCACCTTTTAGTGAATATCCCCCTCTGTCTTTGCACTTACCAGTTGGTAATATATTGAAACTTTGTTTTTGTTTGAGAATCTGTTGATTGGATGTAGGGCCACAGTTTATCTTGGGCAGATAGCTGATCTTGCAGAGCGTACACTTTCTATTTTATCTACTGTACATATTAGGAGACTGTTGTGCAATAATTGATTTATTATATTCCAAAAGATCCTCTTTCCATGGACTTTCGTCAAGGCCATTCAACTTTGCCCCTGGCTGTCTTAAAATATTACTGCAAACTTTTTCTAGTCCATTCAGATGTTTGTTTGTTTGTTTGTTTTCTTCATTACATAATAGAGCATTCTCTAGATTTGGGATAATTGAGCATGCAAGAAAATAGAAGGCTTCACCCCAGGCTCACTTTGTCAGACTTTAAGCATGTAGCTAGGAGTTTATTTGTGAAAAAGAGGGAACTACTGGGAAATTAAGGCCAAAATATTAAGAGTTTGAGGTATAGCTGAATGAGAGAATTTTTCCAGAGCCTTAAGATGCTAGCTCTGTAGTAGAGGAATGAGCACAGAACTTTCCCTTTTCATTTGAAACTCTCCTTGAGACTTCTAGGTGCCATGACCAGACAGGGCTGATTGGTGTATAGTGCCTGCAAAGACAGGTGTGTGTTTGGTGTCACAAAGATCATCTGCCGTGTTACTCTCTTTCAAATTGATTTATTTTAACAAGTCTCCTGGGGATGTCGAAGCCTGCTCTGTAGAATAATACAATTGTAAAGAATTTTCGTGAGGTTTATTTATCCAACAAATTTGGCTGGCACTGACCTGTTAGCTGTTTCCTCCATAGTCCACATTTTCAGTCTTGCCCTCTGTCTTTCCACCAGTGTTGAAGTGGTTACTGGGGTATTAAATCATGTTCCTCAGATGAGATTTTTTTTAATATATATATTTATTTTTTTTATGTCAAGGATTTTGTGGCATTAAAGAATCTATCGTCCATGAGAGGGAGCATTGTTTTGGACGATTCTACAGTGCAGATTGATTTGTTCTCATGGAGAGAAAGAGGAATGTCTTAAGTAGCTAGTCGAATTCACTGACCTTTTACCCATATTTACTGGACTCCTCCGAAGGCCAGCGTGGATGGGGAGGAATGAGAAGGAGGGGTAATGTTGGCAGCAAGGACCAGCTGTGATACAAAATCGTATAATAACGACAATAACTAAGTGTATTAAAACAAATAATAAAGGGAACTATTCCTGAAAGGTGGGATGAGGGCCACCATATCCAATGGGCAGTTTGGACATTTGTCCACGGTCCAACGTTGAAGCCAAGCTCAGTTTTTCCTTAATGGGGAAAAAAAGACTGGATGAGCAAAGCATGGGGGAAAAAAATGCTACAGAAGAGGTAAATATTTCTTAATGGGGCCCCCTTGCCACCTATAGCACGCAGGCATAAAGAGAATTATTGTGCATGGTTTAGAAGGTAATGGTGGAAAAGGAGCCAAATCACCAAATGTATGGTGAGGAGGACCGAAGGCCAACACAAATCTGATATGAGATAGACATTCCATCGCACCAATGGAGAAAGGTATAGAGTGTCTCCTACTACAAAGAGTCAATGGCACAATATACAACCAATAGCTACGGAGAAGAGAAGCACCTGGCTGATGCCGAATAACAGTCCATTATGTCACTGACCTGTAGCTTCTGGGTTGGGAAGGTGGAATCGGTATTTACTTTAAACAAATATTACTTGGGGAAATAAAGAGAAGTTACATAACGGTAACCCTAACATTTTGGTGCCAGACACCACAGCACACCTTCAGGGATCTAGTGGAGTCCATGGCTTGACGGGTCAGGGCTGTCTTGGTAGTAAAAGGTGAGCAACGCCATAGCTACACCGATAAGCCTTAACACTATGCCTAATACTGTGTAGCTCCTGTTTTGCTGCCAAAACAGCCCTGACCCGTCGAGGTATGGACTAGACCTCTGAAGGTGTGCCGGGGTATCTGGCACCAAGACGTTAGCAGCAGATCCTTTAAGTCCTGTAAGTTGCGAGGTGGGGCCTCCATGGATCGGACTTGTTTGCCCAGCACGTCCCACAGATGCTCGATTGGATTGAGATCTGGGGAATTTGGAGGCCAAGTCAACACCTTGAACTCGTTGTGTTCCTCAAACCATTCCTGAACCATTATCCTGCTGATAGAGGCCAATGCCATCAGGGAATACCATTTCCATGAAATGGTGTACATGGTCTGTAACAATGCTTAGGTGGTACGTGTCAAAGTAACATCCACATGAATGGCAGGAGCCAAGGTTTCCCAGCAGAACATTGCCCAAAGCATCACACTGCCTCCACCAGCTTGCCACCTGTCAGTGGTCATAATGTTATGGCTAAATCTATCTAATGCATTACATATATGTGCCTGGTGATCATTAGAAGTGCTGCCACTTTGTATTGATCCATGCACTTGCTTGCCATTCTGCGTATATATAATGTAAGAATACTTTCACTCTTTTACATTCTCGCTCTAGACGCAGTTGATACAGATCTAATAACTGGTTTAATCCTTCTAAGAATGCAAAGTCCTGCATGTTACACATTGCTGCCTGTGCGGCCATGTAAAGATTAATACAGCTGGTTTCTTTGGAAAGGAAAACATGCTCTATTAAATGGAGTCTCCTACTGGTGAAGACCCCAATCACTGGCCCAGCCCCTTATTTCCTAGGACAGTGAGTAAGCCTGGAACAAACTGGGTCCCCATTAAATGCGGTGGTGTATCTTGGTTTTGTGCTGCCCTATGCAGACAAAATTTGGGCACCCACGTTGCACACCTACGACATGTCCCATCACCCACGATGCGCACCCACGACATGCCCTATCACCCCATTACATGCCCACATTGCCTACACACTTAATGCCCCATCACCCTCATTACATGCCTTAAGCTAGTGAGGGAGACAAAATGTTTGAAGCACCAGAAGTGTACTTTAACACACTCTGGCAAAGTGCCGCCCTAGGCGAGTGCCTTGTGGAAGATACACTACTGATTAAATGGGTGTCCTCAGCATTACATCATTGGCTCACTGCAAGAGGTGTGTCTTTAAGAGGAGTTGGTGTTTCAGAAACTAGAATGGCATGCACTTTGGGTTAGTATTACAGGGGAGGTGGAGCCTCATTCAGACTGGAGTGATAACAATAAAGAGATGGGAATCAGCTTGCTGCCAGCCACAGGGAAAACAGGACAGGCAGAAACAAGCAGCTGGACAGGAGACAGGGGTAAGTAAGGGGTTCTGGGATAATCAGAGCTTCTCACTACTCCAGAGAGAGCTGAGACCTTTATTATAAGAAATATAGAAACAATTACAGAGCAATGTTCTAGGTGACAACCTGGCAATGAGGATTTGTAGCAATGTTGGCCAATGTGTATACATACTAAAGCTTGGTGCAAAGGGATGGAGCAACAAGATCCAATTAATGGTATAAAGTGAAAGAACTGATCAGTTTTTTGGGGGGGCTGGACACACACCCTTAAAGATAACTTAAACATGGTTTATAGTGTGCATGTAGTGATTAAAAGATTGTGAAAAATGATCTATGTGTTGTGTTAGCAGAATTGCAAGCAAAAGCATAAAACTGTGTTTTAAATGTGTTTCCTGTTCATGACATCACCTTGTGACTTGTTTATGCAAATTTCCATTGACAGGTAGTTGTAGTTGACAGGTGATGTCAACATACAAGACCCCCACAGATCTGTTTAAAACATATTTTTCTCTTAATGTATGCATTTGCTTGCAAAACTAACTAGAGTCCCTTTAAGGGCCCAATCTGGCCCCCAGACCTAGAGTGTGACACCAGGAGGTATTAAATGGAAGGTAGAAGGGTTGTCATAAGAGACAGGATTATGTGTGATGTTGGAATATATAGCATGTTATTCCCCTGCTAGACTGTGTCCTTTTATATTATAATGTTGGACTAATAGATACATTGTATAAGGGGGAGTATTCATTAAAACTGAATTGACAGGTGAACTGCACAAATCAGGCATAAATAGCTGAAATGGATTTGGATTTGCCTATCTTTCCAACTCCGCTAGTAATGCCTGTATGTAGTTTAATATTGGATGCTCCAAGTCTTTAGCTACTGGTCCTTAAAAACAAAAAAATGTGTAATTTGAATATCAATTCCCAAGGTGATGTCATGAACAAGAGACACCTTTTATTAAAAAGAAAAAACTTTTGTTCCCATTTAATTTAGGCATTTCCTTTCAATTACAATGTATACATTTTTTTTATTATTATTCCCTTTTTAAGGCATTTTCGTTAAAAAGTAATTACAAACTGCCCCCGTGACTGTCTCTCAGTTGACTCAGTAAAAAAAAAAAAAAACCCAGAGAAAATCTGTGTATTTTGTTTCCTGTCCAGAATGCAATACAATGGATTAATTTGAAACAAGCAACCTCTCTACCTGTGTAATATTGCAGCTTAATAATTAGACCAGAATTCTGATCAAACTCTGCTTCCCACTGAGTTAATCTCTTTTGCTGGTACTGGCACAGGATAAACAAAATCTCACTTTTTATGGATGGTGAGTGACTGTTTTATATTTCACATGAAAAGCAGACTGACAAAGAGGCTCATTGACTGTGACTGTGTGAATCTGACTGTGACTGTGTGAATCTGATTGTGACTGTGACTGTGTGAATCTGACTGTGACTGTGTGACGGTGCTCTGTTGATGAAGTTGGGCAGTTCTGACATCACTCCCAGAATGCTATTTGCACAAACTCCTGAAGATTATCGATGATAAATGTGGTAGAGGGCTAGAATATTGGGTAAAATGGCACTTTGAGATTATTAAAATATATATATATATATATATATATATATATATATATATATATATATATATATATATATATATATTTCTGTGGAATAATGGGCACTTGTGATAAAAAAAAAATATATCTTCATCATCACTGGCCTAGTATGTGATCATGGGTGTAAACTATGTTTAAATATTCCAGAAGAGACCAGTCAAATGTCCAATCATGAAACGTCACGCTGCCACGCCCACTTTAGGCTCCACCTCCCACTACATTCCAGACACCCGTTGCAGGATGTTGTCTGGCATGCTCACACAAATTCAGATGTGCACAGTTTTTCGCAGTGTATAAACAAGATTTTCTTTTTTACAAACCCCGGCTCTCCAGCTGCTGATGGCCTACAATTCCCATAATCCTCAGTTAAGAGGCTGTAGTCCTTCATGTTGCCTTCTATTGCCCGGAGGGTCTCAGTTTGACACAGAATATTTGTAAAATTACATATTTACTTAAAGAGGGGTTAAACTCTAAAAAAAAAAAATATTTTCCATATAAAAAGGCTTCTCCTGATATTTACCTTTTATCCTAGTCTTGTGCTGGAACAAAAAAAACATACCTATAAATCGTCTGCATGTTCTGTGCTCCTTCTTATACTACAGTGTCAGCATCTTGTGTCTGTCTCACAGTCAACATTCTCCCTCCCACTACATTGTCATATTTCCTAACTGTTCACACAAACATTCACATACACTTTGTAAAATAAATGGGGTTTAGTCCCTGCTTAAATCAGCGAAATACATTTCCCAAATTATTAGGAGAAATTTGGAGATGGCCAATGTGCTACATTTGCAACAAACAAATATTCCACAGAGACAATTTCGAAGGAGTTTTTGGAGTGGAGCATGATCGATCTGTAGGTTACTGTTTGTGTCTTTCTCGACCCACTTCCAAAACAATGGTTAATTGTCCTCTGTTAACATAATATTTTATGACAGTAGTAACCTGAGTGCTTCAAATATTCATGTGCACATTGTACTTGTACTTGTTTGTTCAAATGGCTCCTGATAAGATTACAGATTTGTTTCCCCCTGGGTAAATAGATGTCACATAGAAACCTTTTTTAATAGCCTATTCAAGGAGGCTGCTGTCTGTATTTGGGAGTTTATTAAATTATCTTGGTCTTAGATTTGGAAGTATTTCTATATATATATATATATATATATATATAGAATTAATGAAAGGGCCACTCCAGGCATCAAAATTAACTTTGATGCATCTGGTAGTGTTTAATTTGTACATTGTACAGTTTTTTTTTTTGTAATGCAAGAAAATCTTTTGGAACTCACCAGGGGTCTAAGATTTAGATTTTTGTTTTCTTTACCTAAGCTATTACTAAGCTCCCTCTGCGTTATTTTATATATATATATATATATATATATATATATATATATAATCTTTTTTTTTTCTTTATTTATTTTTTCCTTAGCACTCAGTCTTGTATATATTTAATCTTTTTCTTTATTATAAACAATAATTATGACCAAAACTATATTTTGTCTCTATCCAGCAGAATCCATATATTACCCTATTAGATTTATTTATGAAGATTTACTGCACAACCCAAACAAGAAATTGTTTGAAAAGTGTTGGTTGATTGAGAATCTTAAATTCCACCACACAAATAACATTAGTTCAAGAGGAAATAGAGCCTTCAAGGACATGTATATGAATATTACTTTTCACCATTAATTGGTTTAATGCTGCAGAAATCCTGCAAAAGATACATTGTTACGTTAAATAGCAACAATTTTTATTTTTAAAAATGTCAGTTTTATTAATCACGGTTGTTATTTTAGGCAGGAATAGACCTTGTAATAGCTAAATAATTAAGTAAAGGGAATATCGTTTTATTTTCTTTATCATTTAAAAGATTGTCTGGCATTCTACAATTTATTAAATCTATCTTTCCCATGGGAAGGCAGTGTTTATGACCCACAGAGAGTGTGTATTGTAATTCTAAGGCCAGCATGCCAACCATGCCTCAGACAGGTATATTATCTCCATAAAGGCTTTTTAATTCTTTCTACATGTTCATATTATATTTATATCAGAGATGATCTAATCATGCTCTGCATTGGGTAGAAACCTGTGCAAAACTCAGCTGTAAATATATTGGATCAGCAAGTCTTCTCCCCTTACTGATTCTTTTGCTTGAGTTATATGCTAGGTAGAGACTAATGGGCTTAGTTACACTTCTAAAAAATATATGGAAACTAATTCCAATGAATGGTGGCTGTGGCATAGTAAACAGTGGGTGGAGTGTGCTAAGTTGGGAATAAAAATAGGTGAAGTTTAGAGAAAAGTGTCTGCCCTTTGTAGGTGGA
This sequence comes from Pelodytes ibericus, assembly GCA_036172795.1. Classification (NCBI taxonomy): domain Eukaryota; kingdom Metazoa; phylum Chordata; class Amphibia; order Anura; family Pelodytidae; genus Pelodytes; species Pelodytes ibericus. The sequence continues at coordinate 13,667,859 of CM069858.1, read as the reverse complement.
TTGAGAACTTCATCACTAGGACCCAGCCTACTCCCTGCTAGAGAGAGACACACTGGGACACTCCAGGCATCACACATATTTTGCATCAGGTTTTTTTCCCCTCTTCTTTCTTTTGTAAAAGTGTATACAGGGAGTCCTTGGGAACAGCTTTCAAAGTTCTTCTTCATTTATGTGTAATAACCTCTTCTTTCGGGGTAACTGTTTTTTACATCAGTGGTTAGGGAGCAGACTCGATGTGTGATGTCACTGCTGACCTCACTGACATCCTGCACAAATGAAATGGGCAACCCAATAATGAATGGCTAATGAGGGGGGGAAAACAGATTTTTAAGCTTTTTTAATTTTTATTTTTGTTAGATCTGTCTTGCACTCAACAATCTATTGCTCAGAGAGAAAGTTAGCATTCGTCTGATGAAGATAACCCATGTAACTAGTGTCCCCAGTGAAGTTACTAAGTGAAATGTGATTGCAAAAACTGCCAGATAAACAAAGCAATAGGGTGAAGGTACCATCACTGGTTGTACTATATGTCATTGAATACTGCTCTCCAGTGTGATCTGAAGTGAAGGTATTCACCTGTCTCCAGTGTGATCTGAAGTGAAGGTATTCACCTTTTTCTTTACAAGGTTGAAAAAACATTCCCAAACTGCTTCCGAGAACACGGTCGGTATGGGATCAGATGCGTAGGTTTTCTAAAAGCTCGGATTGGCAAATTGCAAAACCATGCGTAAGAATGGTCAACCTCCGCTCAACCCCTTAATTAACCCAATAAACCAAAGGAAACAAGGATCCTCCGCACTTCTTCATCAACATTCTATTCCACACAGTGACAACGTTTCAACCCTAGGGTCTTTCTCAAGTATAGCTGATCATGATCTTAACTCTTACTTTCTTCTTCAGAAAGATCTTTAGGTTGAAACTCTATTACTTCATTTGAATTTTGGTCCAACTACTCTACTATAAAGAGTTGCAAGGAGGATATCTGGACTCTTTTTGTTCCTATGGACCCGTAGGAGCTGGTAGTCTGTTCCAGAGAAAGAACGCATCAATTTGTACCATGAATAAGGGATTAATTGGTTCTTCAGGCAGTAATTTCTATTTATTTACAGATGGGGAAAAGAGAGACTAATGAAGTATCAGAGCGGCGTGATCAGGTATAGTGAGTTTCACTCTAATTTCCACTTTTGTATAATTCGGATTCTTTTTATGAACATTTAGAGAATTGTTTTACACAAACCTATACCTGTCAGTAACTGATTGACATTTTAGCAGTGATTTTGGAGAACCAGGCCCCAAGAACCATTGTTGGTTGAGAAGGTTTTTGATCTAGGTATGAGGGTATACACTGATCAGCCATAACATTAGGACCACCAGCCTAATATTGTGTAGCTCCCCTTTTGATGACAAAACAGCCCTGACCCGTCGAGGCATGGACTCCACTAGACCTCTGAAGGTGTGCTGGGGTAACTGGCACCAAGACGTTAGCAGCAGATCCTTTAAGTCCTGTAAGTTGCAAGGTGGGGCCTCCATGGATCGGACTTGTTTGTCCAGCACATCCCACAGATGGTTGATTGGATTTGGATCTGGGGAATTTGGAGGCCAAGTCAACACCTTGAACTCGTTGTTGTGTTCCTCAAACCATTCCTGAACCATTTTTGCTTTGTGGCAGGGATTATCCTGCTGAAAGAGGCCAATGTCATCAGGGAATACCGTTTCCATGAAAGGGTGTACATGGTCTGTAACAATGCTTAAGTGAGGGGGTACGTGTCAAAGTAACATCCACATGAATGGCAGGACCCAAGGTTTCCCAGCAGAACATTGCCCAAAGTATCACACTGCCTCCACCGGCTTGACACCTGTCAGTGGTCATAATGTTATGGCTGATCAGTGTGTATGTATATAAATATATAATAATGTTATGGCTGATCAGTGTGTATGTATATAAATATATAATAATGTTATGGCTGATCAGTGTATATGCTTTGTTTGTATTCTGGAAAATGTTGTTTATAGAAATATAGAAGCAGAGGGTGTAGTGGCAGAGAACAAATTGGTCCCTCTGCTGGTTCAAATATTTTACTTATGTTTAAAGACATTTGATTTTATACTTCCCCAGAAATAGGGAGTGATGCCCTAACACACTGTAAAAGACCATAATAACTATAATATGATGGTGGTAATGGTAAGTTAAAGGGTAATATGGAGATGTAGAATTTATGTGATGCAGTAGGGATGGCTAAAAAAAAGGGGGGAATTAAGTTAAATTATCCAGACTTGTAAAAGCTAGAATAATGATGGCTAACCTTGGCACTGCAGATGTTTAGGAACTACATATCCCATTATTCTTGGGCTGACTGAGAATCCTTGGCAGTGTCAAGGTTAACCATCACTGACCTAGAGATAAAATACTATCTATCTGTGTCTACTTCAGTTGATTTTCTGAACTCCCACTGCATTATATACAAGCTCCTCCCTTTCTAATGAGAATCCATCTTGGAACGCTAAATATGAAGTTACTTTAAACATTCAATATTACCTGGTCGGCAACTTACTGCCGGGGTGTGCTCAATGTCATGATAATGGGGAAAGCTTGTATATTGTAGGTTTATATATATTGTTTCTATATATTCTGTGAATTCTCCTAATATTTATTTGAAGATTTGTTTCCTTAAAGAATTACTGTCTCTAACGCGTTTTGAGATTTTCCACCTTGACTAGACTTCCTGCTCTGATGTCCACAGGACGGCCAAGTATGGGACTCTGTGAAGAAGACGGCCTTTGTGTTGGGCACTGGGCTCCTGACCTTTGCTGCATTTAGGAACACGCTGACCTGGTGAGTGAACATAAATACTAATAGGGCGACATGGAGTCAGGTGTGAAGTTTGCAATGTCTGTCACTGGGTTAAGTCACCAAAAGTACTGGTGTCTGTTTCAGTGGTGTATTTGGGTTTTATGCTGCCTTAGGAATGACTATATTCTGGCACTTCCACCTACATTGCACACCAAGGACATAGCCCAGCACGTGCCCAATTGCCTGCATAGCAGACCCAGGAAATACCCCAGCACCCACATTGCAGACCCAGGACATGCCCCAGCACCCACATTGCAGACCCAGGACATACTCCAGCACCCACATTGCACACGAAGGACATGCCCCAACACCCACATTGCAGACCCAGGACATGCTCCAGCACCCACATTGCACACGAAGGACATGCCCCAACACCCACATTGCAGACCCAGGACATGCTCCAGCACCCACATTGCAGACCCAGAACAAGCTCCAGCACCCACATTGCAGACCCAGGACATGCTCCAGCACCCACATTGCACACCCAGGACATGCCCCAGCACCCACATTGCACACCCAGGACATAACCCAGCACATGCTTTAGCACCCACATTGCAGACCCAGGACATGCCCCAGCACCAACATTGCACACCCAGGACTTAACCCAGCACATGCCCCAGCACCCACATTGCAGACCTAGGGCATGCGTTATTACCCATATTGCAGACCCATGACATGCCCCTGCATTCACATTGTAGAACCAGGACTTAACCCAGCACTTGCCCCAGCACCCACATTGCAGACCTAGGGCATGCCTTATTACCCATATTGCAAACCCAGCACATGCCCCGTCACACACACTGCAGACCCAGGAAATGCTCAATCAGCCGTATTGCGCTTACCCCAGCACCCAATGACATACCCCATCACCCACATTGCAGACCCAGGACTTACTCCAGGAGCCACATTGCAGACCCAGCACTTACGCCAGCACCCACAGCTCCCCTGTGTCTAGTGGCAGGCAGCTGGGTGTTTATGCGCTGCCTCAGAGCACGAGCACCAGCTGCCTGCCCGCTGAGGCCTGGTGAGGGGAGATCTTTTGAGCTAGCCTGTTATATGACTGAACGTCCCATCTAAGGAGAATCATCACACTACAGCTAGAAAATGAAGCGCTTAAGGCCTTTATCAAGAAGGTTGGTAATAACATCACAGGAGGAATATGTATCAAAGTCGATTCTCAGGAAAACTTGTCTTGAAATCTAATGATTGTTCAGCTGCCCATAATGACTACCAATGGTTTATCTATTGCAGTGCCCTCTGCTGGTTAAACCTTGCCATCAAACTTTTCTTGGCCTATGATAACCACATAGCAATGCGACATTGATACAGGCTACAATTCCACAGTCTGATATATATTGTGTTAATAGGTTCACATAGGTGGGAAGGGCCGTCCTATGTTACTAGGAGTTCTCTGTGATAATGCACTTGGTTTAGTCTGACAATATAATGTGGCTTTTCTGGGAACTTGTGATCAGTCTGCCTTGTGATGTTTATTACCATAGGGAAGAGCGTGGTTATATCTTAGTTACTCAGCAGTGCAGCATGGTGGCCTGAGGTTCTCATTATACCATTGTGACGGACCCCCTGGTTCCCCGACTGGGTACCTCCGTCGGAACTCTAGTGGGTGTATGGCAGGGCTCGACAAACCCCGGGCGCCAGGTCGCCATGGCGACCAGGAAATCAGACCTGGCGCCCGGGTATCGCCAGCCCTGCGTGGTGTCCTCGGCAATGCAGTGGCGTAGCGTGGGGGGTGCAGGGGGGGCCGGCCGCACCGGGCGCAATATCTGGGGGGGCGCACTAGCCCTATGCGGCCGCCAGGGCCGTCTTTAACGCGGGGCAAACGGGGCAGCTGCCCTGGGCCCATTTACTCCTGGGGGGCCCCAAGGCAGCTGTCCCGTGGGCCCCCAGCCCCTGCTGCCGCGTTCACAGCGCATTGCGCTTGTGAGCGCTTTTTTCCGGCAAGCCGCATCCGATGGATGCGACGGCCGGAAAAAAAAAAAAAACTGCCGCCGGATGTGACGTCGCGTCACATCCGGTTTCTGTTTCCCTCCTCCGTGCAAGAGGCAAGACTGCACGGAGGAGACATCCGGCGGGGGACACGGAGCAGGTTCATGTAAGTACGGGGGGGGGGGGCTGGCTGGCACAATATTCCTGGTATCTGACTGGCACTATATTACTTGGCATCTGATTGGCACTATATTACTGGGCATCTGATTGGCACTATATTACTGGGTATCTGATTGGCACTATATTACTTGGCATCTGATTGGCACTATATTACTGGGCATCTGACTGGCACTATATTACTGGGCATCTGGCTGGCACTATATTACTGGGTATCTGATTGGCACTATATTACTGGGTATCTGATTGGCACTATATTACTTGGCATCTGATTGGCACTATATTACTGGGCATCTGATTGGCACTATATTACTGGGTATCTGACTGGCACTATATTACTTGGCATCTGACTGGCACTATATTACTGGGCATCTGATTGGCACTATATTACTGGGTATCTGATTGGCACTATATTACTTGGCATCTGATTGGCACTATATTACTGGGCATCTGATTGGCACTATATTACTGGGTATCTGATTGGCACTATATTACTTGGCATCTGATTGGCACTATATTACTGGGCATCTGACTGGCACTATATTACTGGGCATCTGGCTGGCACAATAATACTGGGCATCTGACTGGCACAATAATACTGGGCATCTGACTGGCACTATATTACTGGGCATCTGGCTGGCACAATAATACTGGGCATCTGACTGGCACAATAATACTGGGCATCTGACTGGCACTATATTACTGGGCATCTGGCTGGCACAATAATACTGGGCATCTGGCTGGCATAATATTACAGGCATCTGGCTGGCACTATATTACTGGGCTCTGACTGGCACAATATTACAGGCATCTGACTGGCATAATATTACAGGCATCTGACTGGCACAATATTACAGGCATCTGACTGGCACAATATTACAGGCCTCTGACTGGCACAATATTCCTGGCCTCTGACTGGCACACTATTACAAGCATCTGACTGGCATAATATTACAGGCATCTGACTGGCACAATATTACAGGCATCTGACTGGCACAATATTACAGGCATCTGACTGGCACAATATTCCTGGCCTCTGACTGCACACTATTACAGGCATCTGACTGGCATAATATTACAGGCATCTGACAGGCACAATATTCCTGGTATCTGACAGGCACAATATTCCTGGTATCTGACTGGCACAATATTCCTGGGCTCTGACAGGCACAATATTCCTGGGCTCTGACAGGCACAATATTCCTGGTATCTGATTGGCACAATATTATTATTACTTATACTTATTATAAGTATTTTCATAACAAACAATACATGTGCTTGGGGGGTAAGGGTTTCTTTAACTAATCTAGTAGAAGAGACTCGAGTGCTAAAATCCACGGGTTAGGGGGCGCAAATTACTTGCCTTGCCCCGGGTGCTGACAACCCACGCTACGCCACTGCGGCAATGGGATCGTTTTTTCTTGTCTTGATTCCAGCAGCGGTGCGCGAGGGAGCAGAGTGAGTGCACCGGCTGCACAGACTTCCTGCTCCGCCCCCTCGCGCACCGATATAGTCCTGATCACCTGGGAGGATATCAGGGAAGCTGCTCTGTGCCACCGGGCTGCAATCTCCCCCCCCTTTCCCAGCATTGAGGTGTAACAGCAAAAAAAACCAAAACCTGCTGTCTTGTGTATGTGTCTTCCTGGATGTGTTTGTGTTTATGAATAAGTGTGCCTGGATGTGTGTGTGTATATATATGTGTCTGACTGGATGTGTCTGCCTGGATGTGTGTGTGTATATATGTGTCTGCCTGGATGTGTGTGTGTATATATGTGTCTGCCTGGATGTGTGTGTGTATATATGTGTCTGCCTGGATGTGTGTGTGTATATATGTGTCTGACTGGATGTGTGTGTGTATATATATGTGTCTGACTGGATGTGTTTTGTGTGTAAATATGTGTCTGCCTGGATGTGTTTTGTGTGTATATATGTGTCTGACTGGATGTGTTTTGTGTGTATATATGTGTCTGACTGGATGTGTGTGTATATATGTGTCTGACTGGATGTGTGTGTATATATGTGTCTGACTGGATGTGTGTGTATATATGTGTCTGCCTGGATGTGTGTGTGTATATATGTGTCTGACTGGATGTGTGTGTATATATGTGTCTGCCTGGATGTGTTTTGTGTGTATATATGTGTCTGACTGGATGTGTTTTGTGTGTATATATGTGTCTGACTGGATGTGTGTGTATATATGTGTCTGACTGGATGTGTGTGTATATATGTGTCTGACTGGATGTGTGTGTATATATGTGTCTGACTGGATGTGTGTGTATATATGTGTCTGACTGGATGTGTGTGTATATATGTGTCTGCCTGGATGTGTTTTGTGTGTAAATATGTGTCTGACTGGATGTGTTTTGTGTGTATATATGTGTCTGCCTGGATGTGTTTTGTGTGTATATATGTGTCTGACTGGATGTGTGTGTATATATGTGTCTGACTGGATGTGTGTGTATATATGTGTCTGACTGGATGTGTGTGTATATATGTGTCTGACTGGATGTGTGTGTATATATGTGTCTGACTGGATGTGTGTGTATATATGTGTCTGACTGGATGTGTGTGTATATATGTGTCTGCCTGGATGTGTTTTGTGTGTAAATATGTGTCTGACTGGATGTGTTTTGTGTGTATATATGTGTCTGCCTGGATGTGTTTTGTGTGTAAATATGTGTCTGACTGGATGTGTTTTGTGTGTATATATGTGTCTGACTGGATGTGTTTTGTGTGTATATATGTGTCTGACTGGATGTGTGTGTATATATGTGACTGACTGGATGTGTGTGTGTATATATATGACTGACTGGATGTGTATATATATATATATATATATATATATATATATATATAATATATAATGTGTGTGTGTGTGTATATGTAGAAAAACAAGGTGTAACAGGTTTCGCTCTCAGAAGTGGAGGGTGCATGGAGAGGACTTTCACTCTAGTCCTTCAAATCAGAATAAAGGATCCTTTATTCTGTATGTATATGTGACAGGCTATGTGTCTGTGTGTGTTTGAGTTTATGTGCCGTTTTCTGGCTCCTAGATGTTTTAGCTGGCTCCTAAAACTCAGATCAATTTGTCAAGCCCTGGTGCATGGAATAGTCTTCCAGTAGAAGTGGTAGAGGTTAATACAGTGAAGGTGTTTAAGCATGCATGGGATAGGTATAAGGCTATCCTAGATATAAGATAAGGCCAGGGACTAATGATAGTATTACTTTACTGAGAGGGTAGTGGATGTATGGAATAGTCTTACAGTAGAAGTGGTAGAGATTAATACAGTGAAGGAGTTTAAGCATGCATGGGATAGGCACAAGGCTATCCTAGATATAAGATAAGGCCAGGGACTAATGAAAGTATTACTTTACTGAGAGGGTAGTGGATGTATGGAATAGCCTTCCAGCGGAAGTGGTAGAGGTTAATACAGTGAAGGAGTTTAAGCATGCATGGGATAGGCATAAGGCTATCCTAGGTATAAGACCAGGAACTGGGGACTAATAAAAGTATTTAGAAAATTGGACAGACTAGATGGACCGAATGGTTGGTGTTTGTTTGACAATAACGTGGTTGGTGTTTGTTTTTTCTTTTAGATTAAAAGGTAACCCTAACTTCATAGTGCTCCCCTCTAAAACTCCATCTCTAAAAATGAAACCGTTATCTTTGTATTAGTGACTGATTTTTTACTGGACCTTCGTTATGTATAACGTACATTTCCCTTTAAAACCTTTTGTAATAACTTTATTTAACACTTCTGTACGACACTGGCAAGCCCTTACTATCATACTGTCCTTGTTCAGGCACTTACAAAGGTTCTGGGGAGCATCAGGCGACTTCTGGCAGGCGCAGTGGGGGAAGCTGCACAGCTCCTATGGGGGTAACGAGCTGGCTTTGTTCTGTTTAGGTAAGTAGCCTTGAAATAAACCCCCTTGTGTGTCGTGATGGTCTGGAATAACAGGAGATTTTATTATCTCGAGAAAACAACAAGTCAGTTAAATATTAAAAAAGAATATGGGATGTCTTGGCTTCCATGGGACATTGTCACATCTATATTATACTTTAATGTTGTAACAATGTAATTCAGTGTAACCCGTCTTATCCTGTAGGCACCATGGTGATACCGAGCCTGTCATTCTGGATGTATAATGCCCTCTTGATGTTCATGGATTTGACTGGAAAGCCGAGTCTATTCACCCGATACAGAGTCCAGATTGGAAAGAATGATCCAGTATGTAAAAAAAATTCTCCAACATCGCTTTTTTGGGTCTAATTGCTGCTATTCCCTTGTCAGTTCACCACCATTCACTGTTTAATGAACATACCTCTCTTGTCTGATGACGTTTGACCAGGGGAGGAATGGCAAGAGGGGAATGGGGGGGGGGGGGCTCTCTTTCCTTACTCAATGGGGGTTATTCACCAAAAAGGTTAGTTGAGGGGAGATGAACATTGCATCTCACTACTTTAACTATACATTGTGCAGAGACAAACATGACGAGTTTCACTTTCCAAGCAAATTTACCAGGATTGTACCTGCACAATGTACAGCTAAATTGGTGAGATGAAATGTTTGATCTAACCTCAACTCACCGTTTAGTGAATAGACCCCAGTACGCTGTGCACCACTTTTCACTTTTCTATGCCCCTGTGTGTAGGCTAGGCAGCCATCTTGCTCAAGTGAGGCTCTGGCTGTGAAAAATAGGTTAGGATAGAAAGCCACCAAGATCAGGTACACTCCATATTTTGGCCTTCTACGCAGACCCCATATGAGAGGAGAGACCCTCACTGTCTCCACCTTTACAGGCTCAGTGAAAAACCAGGTAAGAATGCATTTTGGGTCCAAATTCTTGTTTATGTATCTTAAAAAAGTGTTAGGATCTGCACACTATAATAATTAATAATAATAATAATATATAATGATAACAGGGTCGGCTCTGGTGAGGTTGCACTATGGGCCACTGAATGGTAAAAGTCACCAGCCTTTCAAGAGTTCGGAAGAAAAGATGGGATGGGAGTGAAGGCGTGCAGACTAGTGTTGAGTGAACCAGAACCGCACTGTTCGGGTTCGTACCGAACATTACGGTTTTTGTACCCCGGACCCGAACACGGACATTTCACTGTATGTTCGGGTTGGAGTTCGGGGTTCGCCAATTACATTGTATATAATGCTATGGGCTTTCTAGAAACCGAAATAGAGTCCCCATTCATAAGAATAAGGACTCTATTTCGGTTTATAGAATAGCAACAGCATTACATGTATTCCATAAACCGAAAGTCTATAAACCGAATGTCTTTCGGTTTATGGAATACATGTAATGCTATTGGCTTTCTATAAACCGAAATAGAGTCCCCATTCATACGAATAGGTCAATTGACCTATTCGTATGAATGGGGACACTCTTACCCACATTTTACTTAATTTTGCAGCCCTCTAGCCTAGAGGCATTTTAGTGGCCAAAAGTTCGTGTCCCCATTGACTTCAATGGGGTTCGGGGTCAAGTTAGAGCACGGACCCGGACATTTTTTCGAAGTTCGGCCAAATCTGCCGAACCCGAACATCCAGTTGTCCGCTCAACTCTAGACTACTGTCAGAACATTGGCTCCTGATCACACAAACCCAGCAGTTTACATCCATTACAGGATACCCGCCATGCACAAACATAAAAAAACATAATAATGTAGGTTATATTCTCAGGTGGACGCAGGTAAACTCCGACATGCTGTGATCACTGTGCTCTGCAACCAGATCTTCATCTCCTTCCCCATGGTTCTTCTCATGTATCCATTGATGAGATTGCGTGGAAACCCCTGCGGAATGGAGTTACCCACCTTCCACTGGGTGCTTCTGGAGTTATCCATCTTTACACTAGTGGAGGAAATCCTCTTCTACTACTCACACAGGTGAGTTACATTAGTTAGAGGGGAGCACAGCTACATTTAAAGAGGGATTAAAGGGACAGTATCACCTAAAAATAGCTTTTACTGGGCATGTAGAGAATAAAAAATGATTGAAAATGATCTATACATTGCGTTAGCAAAATTGCAAGCAAATGCCTAAATTAGGAGAACAATGGGTTTTACATGTGTCTGTGGAGTCTCCTGCTTATGACATCACAGTATAAGAAATGTTTAGGTCAGGGGTAGGCAACCTAGAGCTCTCCAGATGTTGCAGTACTTCATTTCCCATATTGTTCTGCCAGCTTCTTGGCTGAAAGAGCATTATGGGAGATGTAGTTCATCAACAGCTGGCAGGCTGCAGGTTGTCTTACCCCCTGGTTTAGGTGAGACAGTCCCTTTAAGTCTACATTTAATATGAATATTTTGGTGCAATATGCTGGAATAAACACCACACCCACGATTCTTCAACATGTTTTGTGCTCCTTTGTCTACTCCAGCACTGGCATCTTGCGTAACTACTCTGATGTTCTGGCTCCCCCATCTTCTCACTATCTTTCTTCCTCAGTGTTCACAATTAATATACTTTCCTCCCCCCCCCCCCCCCCCCCCCAGCTTACATGATCCACTTAGACACCCCAAGGGCACAAGCAATGGTGGTCTTAACTAGCTTAGTGACACAGCAGCTTCATGAAATCATTCCTTCCATGCGTTTTAACTGAGCAAAGATTATGGGATATCTTTTGAATAGTAGTTCATAGATGTTCTATTCACAACTAGAGTGCACTATTTAAGAGTTATTAAGGTTTAACCCGAAACATTCATTTTTGGGCTTACTCCCTCGTTCAGTGAAGTTCATAGTTATGCTGGGTCAAGATGACGTATTATAAACACAACTTAACCTGTTTATCCCCTGTTACAGGCTCTTCCACCACCCCAGTATATACAAACACGTCCACAAGCAGCACCATGAATGGACGGCCCCGGTTGGTGTAGTGTCGCTTTACGCTCATCCATTGGAACACATTGTAAGTTGACGGACGCAAATGTCTTATCCGTCCCAATGCTGCACACGCTGTAGAGCAATGTTTCTCAAATGGGGAGTCACGTAACCTCCTGGCGTTCCGTCTCAGAAGTTCCGTCGAAAGTGTCGGGCAGCATCGGAGGATGTCTGTGCGCAGCGTTGAGTGGCGTATTTAGGTTTTGTTGAAGGCGTGAATACACTCATGCCCCCAACCCTCATTTGTCGCACCCCTCCCTCTCAATAGCGTGCAAGGTACATGAAGGGCCCTCGAACATCTTTAATGTGACAGTCACAAAATCTATTAAATGTCCCCCATGAACAACACTGGTGCTTACCCCTGGCCCCAAATCGCTTTCCACAGTGCCATGTTTAGCCCCAAATCGCTTTCCACAGTGCCATGTTTGGCCCCAAATTTCTTTCCACAGTGCCATGTTTGGCCCTTAAATCACTTTCCACAGTGCCATGTTTAGCCCCAAATAGTTTTCCACAGTGCTATGTTTGAGCCCTGCTGCACCTCATCCTGCTGCCCAAAGATGAGGCCTAGTCGGCCTAGTCATAAATAGGTGGCTTCTTGTACTTCTTATGGGACAACACATCTTTCTAACCCTTCTACCATCTGTTCTAGCTTTCCAACATGCTGCCTTCCATGGTTGGTCCAATGATGATGGGATCACATGTTGCCACTATTATGCTGTGGTTCACTCTTGCCCTGGCTGTCACCACAATCTCACACTGTGGCTACCACTTGCCCTTCCTGCCCTCCCCAGAATTCCACGACTTCCATCATCTCAAGTAAGTGATTTATCAAATACATAACCAGGCGTGATGTTACAATCCATACTGTACGCAGGGACAGTAAAATAAAAGAGAACAATACAACACCGTAAAGGGACTGTATCACCTAAACATTGCTTTACTGGAAATGTAGAGAATAAAAAATGATTGAAAATGATCTATACGCTGTGTTAGCAAAACTGCAAGCAAAGGCCTGAATTAGGAGGAAAAAATGCGTCTGGGGAGTCTCCTGCTTATGACATCACCTGTGGCCTGATATGCAAATTACACATTTCCCATTGAAAACCATTTCATTTGCGTATTAAGCCACAGGGGACGTCATAAGCAGGGGACACATTAAAAACCACAATTGTTCTCCTAATTTAGGCATTTGTTTGCAATTCTGCCAACACAATGTATAGATACCACTGTATTGTCCCACTTCCCCCATAGAACTTGCCTGTATCACACAGGAGGACTCCAGGAAGGAGGATTTGCGCTATAAGTGCTGAGCAGATCCTCCACTTATACGCAGGATGGGGGCAGGGTCATATGACTCACATGCTCGTGCTGTGTGGCCCACTATGTTAATTTCCTCCTCCGGTTGAAGCCTGAGGAGATACTGACGTTCCAGGCGGACCACCTCTCTGAGCCCTCCTGCCACTTAATGCTGCGTAATAAACTACAGCCCCAATTTAAGAGTTGCAGTGAACAATTTGGTATATATTGGTAACCTATATATCATCTCACCGTTTAGTGAAAAAAAATATATATATATATACATAAAAAATTAAAAAAACGAAAAGAGCTGCTGAGGAGGAAGGGTGGGGTTCACCTTTTTATCTAGTTCCTGTCCTACCTCTCCTTGTGCCACATGTAATGGCAAGGAATGTACGTTTCCTACAAGATTTCTCCCCCTTTTTATCAATATCCACAATGGCGAGTGATTTATCAATGCTCATGTTGGAAGATCCCAGAGAAGAACTGAAATAAGAGAGTTCAATACATTAAAGGGAACTGATGGCTAAGGAATTACATATTCCATGATGCTCAGTCAACCTTACAAATATCTGCAGTGCCAAGGTTAGCCATCACTATCTTAGGTATTTTCCATGGCATCAGATAAAAAAAAAAATATATATATACGGGGTTGGGGGGGCCTTTGGCCTTTTTTTAATTGGGGTTTCCAATCGGGTCCCAACAATATTATAAGGGGAGGCCAAGGCTCTTAATTTTAATTAGGGTCATCCACCCCAGGGAGTTTATTTTCAAGTCTTCTCAGAATATAACTGAAATGCGGCTATCATGCCTAAATCGGAAACTCATTCGAGAAGGGGGGATAGTCGCAAGTTGGAAGCTGTAATTGCTTTTAATGGTGAACTTATCAAGAACCAAAGTCCTCAGATTCTTTGGTTTCTGAATGTTCCAAACAGCCAATTGAGAACCGAATTCATAGTTACTGATTAGCCGGAATTTTGGGGGATTCGTTCTACTCTGCCCAATCCAATTCGGGGATCGATCGCTGCACAGTAGACCCTTAAAATGTACGTGTATTGACATGGGAAGATACTGCTCTGTGTTCCAGGTTTAACCAGTGCTATGGTGTTTTGGGAGTTCTTGATCGACTTCATGGGACAGACTTGGTGTTCAAGCAAACCAAGGCCTACGAGAGACACATCTTACTACTTGGCCTTACTCCGCTCCATCAAAGCATGCCCGAAACCACCAGAAAATCTCAATAAGTGGGGAAGAACATCACACCGGAAGGACTTGCATGATTGTTCTTGTACGATACAATGATCCCTGGGCCTATCCTGCTCCCTGATGGTGTGACTATACTTAAATTTTAAAAAAAGGGTCCAAGACCCAAGGGGCCAGTGGCAGTTCTACCCGGCTTCTGGAGAAGATCACATAGTATTCCTGAATATAAAAAAAAGTGTTAATTTTGGACGAGTTTAATAATTCATCCATTTTCCAGAGCACTGAGCACCAACTAAGGCAGGACCAGTGATGGTGTTTGACTTCTCTTTGATTATCAAAAATGATTTGTCGAAGACCAATGAAATTCTAACTCCACATTACAAGCTGGCCCTCGGTAACCCTACACTGGAATTAAATGGCCTATTTACGTACAACGTCCAAAAGGACCAGATCGTTCTGATGGCCGTCTCCAGTTTCAATCTACAGAGTTTAATGGGGCTTACCCCTTTCAGCACGGTACAGAAGACCCAGCTTCATCGCCACATGGTCCAGATAGAACCTAAAGTACTTGCCGAAATCAAGGTGGGGAGGGGAGTTTGCAAATGGTTGTCCTTCCACACTACTCAACGATTGTGATGCCTTTCAGTAGAGATGTTTAATCCTATGTGTACAAGTTATCCGCACATTGTTCTCATGTGCTTAGCTGTAAGGAATAGGTTGTAAAATTTGAGTTAATAATCTGGTTTCTTGTAAAAAAAAAAAAAAAAAAATGTCTTAAAATATAAAGTGCCAATTTATATAATGTATACGAGAATCGGACATTAAATTTGACAAATGGCTGCACTTATTTTCTGCTCGGTATCTGAATAACTCTTTTTTTCTTTGGTGCACTATTACTAGGCCTAAACCTGCCCGATTACAGACTCAGCTTTCCTCTTTCTTATACATGTAAAGAGGAAGTAATTCCATCATTTTATAAATATTTATAGACTGGACATGCTAAAAGGGTGGGCAGAACATGTACAAAAAGACAGGCATGAGAAATACTAGCAAAAGGGATGTAGGAGAATTATTTCAGAGGACTTTATGGTAAGGCAGGCAAGGGAATGGAGCAGCAGGACATGAAGGGTAAAAAAACTTACCAGGAAAGGTGAAAGGGTCTTAAAGGGACTGCCTGGCACCCAAAATGCATCTTCCAAGTATTAATGTGCTTTCCAAGTACTTTAAAATGCATGTTTTACATTTTGCATTGCTAGATGAAATTGTGAAATTACAGCAGTTTGCAAGAAACCAGGACTACTCACACTAGCTGAGAACAAGTTACTTTCCTTTTTTTTTTTTTGGCTGCAATAACCAATGAGAATAATGCCATTTTAAATTAATGGAATTGCCTCTCTCTAGTGATGTCATCAGACAATATGTTGCACTGTTTGTACTAGAGCAAATGTATCACAGTCCACAAAATGTATTCTATTCCAGCAGCACAGGAAGTGACTAAATGAAACCAAACTTTATATGCTCGGTGTCTATATAATGAGGGCTGCTGCACCTGCAGTAAACATGCGGAGTAATCACTGGGGGAGGGCTCGAGTCAAATATAAAAAAATGGGATTTATGCAGAATGCCTGCATCAAATCACACAGGGATAAAAGCCTGTGCATTATATAAGTGGTAATCTTCACCTTGCACCAAAGTGAGTTTGGGGACTAGACTGTGCCTTTAACATGTATAGCTTGGAGGAAAGACGAGACATGGGGGATATGATAGCAACAATTAAATACATTAAGGGAATCAACATGGTAAAGGAGGAGAGTATATTTAAAAGGAAGAAAGACTGCCACAACTAGAAGACAGTCTTAGATTGGAGGGGCAAAGGTTTAAAGGTAATATCAGGAAGTATTACTTTACTGAGAGGGTAGTGGATGCATGGAATAGCCTTCCAGCAGAAGTGGTAGAGGTAAACACAGTGAAGGAGTTTAAGCATGCACGGGATAGGCACAAGGCTATAATAGATATAAGATAAGGAAATGGGGACTAATAAAAGTATTTAGAAAATTGGGCAGACTAGATGGACCGAATGGTTCTTATCTGCCGACACATTCTATGTTTCAATACAGGAACAGTACAAGAAAAAAAGAAACAATCGATCATGTTATTACAACTTACTTTGTATAAATCTTTCACTAAATAGCATGCTCTCGTGGCTTTCATTCAGCAGAGGTTTTAAAACAAATACCAGTGAATCAGAGGTTGAGAGACTTATTCGCAGTAGTTAACCTGGCAGAGTGCAAGAGATGGATAGATCTAATATAAAATCAGATCCATGGAAATGTTAAAATCTAAAAGTGTTCACAAGAGAATAGATGTGATTTATTTAAAGGGCCACTTCATCGTAGCCAAATAAAAATAATAAATGCATGTATAATTTCTGCTAAAATCACCTTACTTTGCAGCATTTCCCCCAGGCTCCTCCATCTGTGGCTGGGATCTTGTGGGAACCAGAGTGCACCCATCCAGAGGAATAGAAATACCCAAATCAAATATGCACAAAGTCCCATTGCTAGGCAGTCTGGCATGCCAATTGATTTCTCCTGTTAACCTTCAATGGGCAAGTACAGTGCAGAGTACATGTACAGTGCAGAGTTCATGTACAGTGCAGAGTACATGTACAGTGCAGAGTACATGTACAGTGCAGAGTTCATGTATAGTGCAGAGTTCATGTACATGCTTTATCCAGGGGGAGGGGGAGATATGGAATTTAGATTAGACAAACATTTCTGCATGTAAAAGAGCCCAGAATACAGGGGGGCGGGGGTTAACCCGAAATTAGTCAAATCACTTTCAAAGTGGCAAAAATGATTTTACTGGGCTGTATTATTTTTATTCAGTTAGTTTTTACAATAATCAAAAAAGTAGTTTTTTTTTTTTATTTACATGGGTTTTTGCTGCTCTTGCAAATGATTCGACATTTTGGCCCATATTTATCAAACCAAAACTGGTGCCATTTCAGGAAGAAGTACTAAAATAGTAGTAATAACCAGGGAAACCAATGGAATATTATGGTGGTTTGCTCCAAATCTAGCAATCTTTTTTTGTTTAGTTTTTTTGAAATAGCACCATTTTGGCCTGGATAAAACTGGACCTTAAAGGGGTAGACTATTTGTCCACGAACCCTTTTACTGCTCTTGGTCCAAGGGGGTGAGGCTTGCCACCGACACCACCTTATGGGTATGTGACCGACAGGGAAGGGAGCACCAACCCATGAGCTCTGGACATAATGTGTCACAGTCCTTCCTGAAATAGATCTGTGCTAATCTTCTAAAGGGAGCATGGCTAGAAGTACAGGGTCCTGGTCAAAAGAGGGTGGGATCAATCAAAACCAGAGATAGGAAAAATACCAAGGGCAAAGTGTCTATGGCAAGATCTCTAAAGGTCCACAGAACATCATTAAGTTGTCCATCTAACTCTAGTAAACATCCACCCTTAATAACAGTGCCTATCCCCTAATAATAGCAATGTGGAGGGGACTGTGCTGGATGCCGATGAGATAGCTCCGTTGGTAGATGTCCTGAATACAAAGCCTGTTAATACCGAAGCCCTTCATCCTTCCGAGATCGATAAATGATTGGCATCAATTAATCATAAAATCAGCCGCCAGATAATTACAAGAATTAGTGCAAAAAAAAAAAAAAAAAAAACAGAGTCCCAGTGGGAACACAGCGCTATATCAATATTAGTTATTATATGAACTAGGGCAGCCCTGACCACAATTTAAACAACATGTACTATAATATCTTTCTCTCGGAAATTAACAAAAATATAAAAAACAAACACAAAACAACAAATCTCACTCCCGTAATTGAAAACGCAACACCCCTCCTTCAATAAATTTACGAGAGAACACGTGGTCTTTTAAAGTTTTTATTTTTATACATTTTTTTTGTATTAAAAAGAAAAAAGTATAATTACCACAAATTACCAAGAAATGACTAAAGCACAGCTAGAAGCAAATCAAAACGCAGTAAGAATGGATACTCTGAATAATATTAATGTTATAATACAAGCGCTCATTCAAGTATTTTACATTTTTATTTAATTTTTTTTAAATATTTGTGTTTTTTTTCATTTTTTTTTTTTTTTGTACTCATTCCGTCCTTTTATGATTGGAGCATAACGGGCAAGATTACGAATATTTGTAGCATTCTATAGTGAGGGGCAGCAGCTCTCGCACCAACAAAAAAAAAAGGTCAAATCAGTGACCTTTGCAGGGAGTACGAAAATTGGAGAGTTGGCAAACCAATAAAATAAAATGCTTAGAAGAAAAAGGTCAAAGCTGGTTAAGATCTTCACCCCCCCCCCCCCCCCCCCCCAAAAAAAAAAAAACAAGGCTTTGGTTTATTTAACATGATGTTTCTGTGGCAGTTCAAAAGGCAAAATCTTTAATGGGTCATTAATACACATGTGCACCTTCAGTTGACTAGGGGGACAAGGGACCTGACCACCACCGGAATTCCGATATCAGCTTTTTAGTTTTTTTTCTACATCAAAACAGGAAAAAGGAAATTATGCAAGAAATGTGTAATTCCAGGTTTCATCGAACCAAAAAAAAAATGACAGATTGAGAGTCATTCGTACTGGCTATATCAAGTCATTATGATCGTACGGTACAACAGATCAATGTTCCCACCTACTCATCCAAGGCCAATAATATAAGGGATGGGGGTAGATAACCCCTGGGACACACTGCTCATCTTTGATATACCGATAATTTTTTTTAAAAAACCCAGTAAATATGTCAGCAGCTAATTCAGGACCATATATATCTCTATACATATGTGAATATATACCTTCTGTAGCACAAACCAAAACTAAAATAAAAATATTTGGGATCAGTTTACTCCTTCCACGGTATAAAAACACGACAGGGAAGGGGTTAGTGTGATCGAAGAGATGGTCTCCGAGCACCTTTCATGATGTCCTCCAAAAATTCGGGGACTTTTAGGGACTCGCTTGCTAGGACTCACCCACCACCGTTTGAGAAGGGGCCACATTCCTCAAACAGGGAGAAATGGCGTGGACTCACCAGCAATGGTGAGCATGTAAAAAAAACTACTGGAAATCAAGATAGAGCCAATAACTTGCTTTTGGAGATTATGAAATGTTTCCTTCAGGATCCAGCCCTAAATCATTGTTTAACGTAATTTAGTGGAACGTTGGTGAACAGAAAGGTACCAGACCACCGGATACCAAGCCCCTCTTGATTGCAGGGGTTTCCAAGCATGAAAAAACACCCTTAAACACATGTATAGGTGCGATTCCCACAATCTTAAGGTCAACTGTTTTTTTATGTGTCTTGTTTTTAAAGCACCTACACTTTCATCATAGGTATTGCAAATTGAAAACCGTCAACTCCCCCCCACCACAGAAAAATTACCCTGATAACTAGGTAAGACCTCTATCTGTCTGTTGCCCCCTTTCTGCCCAATGAGACACAATGGAAGATTTCACCATATCCCAATGTCAGTACACCTTGGTAGTAGTGTTCCAAAGATGGGCGCACCATCTCAAACCGCAGCCCTTCGAAAAGGAAGTGGGAGGTGAAAATGGCTTTTTCAAGGGCCGCCATTTTGCCGGAGACCAGCGGGGATTTTGATTTCTTTGATTAGAATAGCCTGCATTAAAAAAAAAAAAAGCCCAGCAGACCACAACTGTGGCAGTGATATGGTAAGAGTGACCATGGAGTTGTTCATTGTTGGGTCACCAAGCCTCTCCTTTTGTCCATTCAATAAGTTCAAGGCTACCACAGGGCCCTTGGGTGCAAATGAAGCCCGACAACATGTCTTAAAAGGTCGACAAAGCAATGCAACAACCCTTGGCTAAATATATAAACCTTGATCTTTTCAAAAGCAATCCCATCTTTGCTGCTGCCCGCTCTCTTCTCCCCACAAACAAATCCTTATCAACACCCCCTGTCCCGCCCCACCCTCCATTTTTTTTTCCTCTTTTGCGAGTCACAGAGTCCAATAGAACCTTGGTAATTATTCCGTGGGTTCACAAATTCCACAGCAGTCTCCTCCCCCCAGAAAAAGTGAACGCCTCCTACTAGGACGCTAGACGAGCCTATGGATTTCTTTATAGTCCGTAGTTCCCATCTTTGATTGGTTGCCGCTGTCAAAATGGCTGCTCTCTGCAAGTTAAGGTATCAATAAGGCAACTTTTCTTTTTTTTTTTTTGTAAATTTTGTTTGCTCATCTCTTAATATAATTTTCAAAGGGGTTTAAGGGAAAGTAAAGGCAGTCTCTTTTTTTTTTTTAAAGTTTTTTTTTTTATATATAGTCCTTTGCTATTTAGTTTTTTTTTTTTGTAGTTTTTCTCTTTCACAGTCTGAAGTAACAATAAAACAAAAAAAATTAAAAACAAAAATAAAATATATATATATATATATATGTATATATATCTTTTAAAAGGAAATAAAATGAACGCAGGGCTTTTCTTGAAGCAGTGAGCTGTGTGCCAAGGAGAAAATGAACAGATATATACTCGAGGGAAGCAAGAGGAATTGGCACCACCGAGTGGATAAGTTTGTCATGTATCCAAAAAAAGGGAAATCGCTCACTCCGAGGTCAGATTTCCCTTCGATGCCAAAACCCAATCTGAAATCCAATGTCTTCAGAACAATGGGGGTTTCTTTTTTTGCCCAACAATTGATTAAATGGGCCCTTTTTTCCTTCTTCCCAAATCTGTAACAGCAAAGCCCTGCTCCCGGCCCCCCCCCCCTCCCCCTTTGCCCAGCAATCTTAAGAGCAGACATGAGTTGCACACTCATTTTGCCCTCTCAGACAGGGGGCAAAGATTCAATAATTTAAAAAAAAAAAAAAGGAAAGAAAAAAAAAAATAAAAAAATAAAAATGACTCCCCTCCCAAATCAGTGAGCCTTTTCCTCCTGGTTTTCCACAAAGGAAAAAAAAAATATTTCAATACCCCTAAAATCAAACTAAGATTATCTTCCTTTTTAGGGCAAGCAGCTGCCACCCTTAGCGGGAAATAAATGGGAACAGTCAAATCCTTCTCTCCAGCACATGGAGTCTCTGGTTTTTTTTGTTTGTTTTTTCAGAATTATTTCTTAAGGCAGGGGGAATCCAAACCCACCGTGAACCCAAAACTTCCCCAATCCAGGTATTCCCTTCCCCAAGCCTCTCTCCGTCGTTCTTTCCGGGTTTGTGGCGCCCTACTTCCCTCCACCCTGTGTTTGGAAATCCAATGTGGCAGTGGAGGGATGACTTGGGGCTCTGGCGTCCTCTCTCGATGCATTGTGGGATGAACTCTGGGACGGGTGGCCAGATCCTCTGCTGGAAGACTGGGATGGGTACCGCCGCCTTCCTTCCCCCGTCGACAGTGAATGGCGCCGCCTTGAACCTCCGTCATCTCCCATCGGTGGCTGAAAAGGGAGAAGAACAAAAAAAAAAATGCTTTACCACAACTGAGCAGGGAGCTTTTTTTTTTTTTTTTTTTTAACTAGATCTGAACCAACCGTATCAATCTTTTTTAGCCTCCGAATAAATCATATCTTTTTATTTTTTTCATTGATCATATTTTGCTTGTGAACCAATGAAGTTTCCTCACCAAACCCAGACCAGTGCACAAATGAGGGCTAAGGCACATCTGGATTGTATTACATTTTCAGGGACAAAGCAAAGTTAAAATGATACCATTTATTGGCTAAAGAGTGACGGCCAAGTTGCTGGGTCCCTTCCTCCGGCATTAAGGGACCTTGCAAACTGGTCTTGGAAGCTTGCAATCAAATTCTTAGTTAGCCAATAAATTCTATCCTTTTTAACTCAGTTTCCTGCTTTTTTCATGGCTAACAAGGTACTACCCTTTTAACAGACATGAGAACTGTTTTTATTGTAAGGTGGGACCTGCCTGGAAGCAGTAAGGAGCCATGACATCATTACAATCCTGCCCCATCACTGTCCCTCATGTCACATGTTTCAAATATCAACCAAAAAAAAACCTTTTTAAAGTAGCTAAAATCCAAACTGGAAATGTCAGAAGGTACATGTAAAAACAGGGATTATCTTTGGATGTGCACCCCAAACTGAACAAGTCTTATTGGCACATGGTGTACTCACATCCACTCTGAAGTCCTCCAGCCTGCGGAACTTGCCAAGGTATTCTTGCAACTTGGGGTCAATGTCCAGGGTTTTGGCTTTGGAATATTTCAAGAATGCCCAAAATTTCTCAAGCCCATACAGTTGACCTTTAAAACCCAAAAAAATACATCTTTCTCAATAAGGAAGTGATGTCAATGATAGACAAACAAAACCACACACATTCAATAGAAGACTAGAAGTATAGTGTAAGAAACAGACAGATACACAGCCACAAAGGACTTTAAAAAAAGGCACAGAGTTTTTCCATTTATTTTTTTAATGGTTCTTCACATTACATTAATAAACTGAAACAGCTTAGCTGAAGCCCCTCTTTCTTGCCAACTCACATCTGGAAAGGTTCTAAGCTAGTTGGGGTCATAACCAGAACTTCTCACCAGTAAAGTGGGCCTATAAAATAGCCTTGGGGTGTAATGTCAGAAAAAGAGACTAGCATGTCCCAAAATCATTGAAATGTGACTGTTTAGGAGACTGTGTCCTCTTTACCATGAGCCTCTTTGGTCAGAGACCCTCCCCTATTGTACGTTTGTATTGTTTATAACAAGTTACATTGTTTTATTATATTGGGGATTTCTAAATAAAATCTTTTGTGTGATTTTCTAGGAGGAGGAGCAGGAAATCCAGACTCACCGGTCTCGTAATCCCGCCTGGTCTCTTCCTGGAAGTCTCGGAATATGTCCACCCGGAATTTCCTCTCTAGACCGTAGCTGTAGTATCGGAAAAGGCACTCCAACCCGTACCTGCAGGGAAGGACGGCATGGTTATAACGATTGGGCAGAGATGCCCTGGTAAACCAGTCACAACCACCGGTGCCAGATGTTTAATAATAATAATAATAATAATTTTAAAAAAATGTTTAAAAGTCAACTGTCAAAAAAATAATAATAATAATAATAATAAAAAGTTCTGTTTAATTGAAAGATTCCATCGAATTTAGGCATTTTAAATAGAAATGGTTTAATGAAAGAAAACAAATAAAGCATCTTATTGAACCCTCTTAGCTTTTATAGTTCTATCAGGGGGCAGCCATGTTGTTTAGAATCTTGGGTCAGATTGAATAAGATCTGACTCAAGATGTCTGCCTCCTGACAGAGCTATACAGAGCTTATTTATATTATTTCATTAAAACATAATAATTTATAAACCCAATATTAGATGTAATCTTTCAATTAAACATTACTTTATTTTTTTCTTGACAGTTGCCCTTTAACCAGGAAGGGTATTTTCAGATATTCTCAGGCTTTCAAATACATCCTGTGTATAACATATAACGCAGGAGGCTTCCATCCCATACATAGAGTAAGTGACCCTCTTGGTCCCTGGGTGCTGTAGAACGCTTGGTAGCCCCGATCCAAAGTCTACAACATGTATATATGATCACCCAAAATAGCGCTAGCCAACACCAGGGAGTCCAAGTCATAAAACCAAAATCTTTCATTGAAGCTCCTCTAAGAGGAGGACAAAAGAGCACAAACGCTGGGCAAATGCCCAACGCGTTTCGCACTTAAATGTCCTTAACCGTAAGCAGCCACTTTTCCTCAACATCCAGGGGATTTCACTCAATGCACCAATATTGTCCCTTCCAAACCCAGCAGGAACCCAGGATTAATTAGTCCCAAGTCATGCTGCCATGCAGCCCTGAAGATTACCACGTTTGGAGCCGTAACTAACCTGTAGCCCTCTTTGCCATCTTCCACTGCTAGCTGCTTGAACTCCTCATACATCTTCTTGTTGAAATGATCTCTTAAAAAGAACGACCAAAACCGGAAGAGGGTGTTCATTTCCTGGGACTGGCCGATGCCTAGCCGTTTTCGCTCTGGGGGGGGGGTAAGAGGGTGCAAAGTGAGAAAACGGCAATAGAAACTCAGATCAAGTCACCCACGGGGCGATATGCGATATGAAGAACTTTACTGGTGGCAACGGAAGGAAAAACAGACCTCGGAATTCTGAAATGATCTCGCAGCGCATTGGCTGTCCTAGGTACCAGATATGGCGGGTCTAGGTTACGATAGGGGGTCTTACCATTAAGGCAACGTCGGCGATATTTGTGGTAAACATGCTGTGTAAATCCGTTCTCTTTCAGTAGCTCGTGAGAAGGATGCTGGAACTTTGGCAGAGACTGAGGGGTACATCCAAAACTGCTCAAGGATGGAGCTCCCTCTGATGGGCTGGCATTTGAGCTGCAAAAGGAGGAAAATATTTTGCTCATTATCGACCCTTTTTTTTTGCGCCCCCCTCACTTCCCCTTAATGTGTTGGAAACCATTTATATTTGTCGTAATTCGAGTACCAGGCCAGGTTCCAAAGCTCCCTAGAGCTTCAGCATCTGTCAACCAATGGAACGCTAACCACGGAACTTAGAATGTTTGGAAAAACCGGAAGTGAAGGGGCCATCTTTTTTTATTAACCAGTGGTGGGTGTCGTACCTGACTGAGGCAGTACGAGGTCTGTGCTCCCTGGAGTCCATCACCCAACCAACATGGCATTCCATGGGAGGGTTGGAGCTGTGACGGGTCTTTCGTTTCCTCGGCGTCTGCAATACAAAAGAGTGGTTTAAATACTAAAAAAAAAAAAAAAAAGGGGGGGGGGGGGTGTCAAACTGGGGGCCTCCAGCTGCCGGAGAACTACATGTCCCATAATACGGACGTAAAGATCAGCAAGTTACGGGGATCTAATAGTTAGCTTTGGTTGCCAACACCAGAACAGGTAGATGCAAATCCATTCCTTTACCTTGGCATCGATGGTTCGGCCCTCCTTAACCACTGGGTAAAACCGGGGCGTCAGAGTTGGATCCTTTAACCTGGGTGTGCGAGGGGTGCGCGGCGTGCGAGCATTGCGGTAATTCGGAGATTCAGGAACGGTCGTTGGAAGGGAGCGAGCCATAGTGGAAGGTTCAGGGACCCCAAACAGCTTGTTTGCCAGGGCGTCCGTGGGAACTGCGGGAGGCACGGTAATTAATGCGATGTATGTAGACATTACAAAATCTATTAATGTGCGGCAGTATGATGAACGATACTACTGCAACCATTAAACATTAAAAGGGCAACAGGTAGCAAAAATAAGCGGTATTTAATTGAAGGTAGACATTTTAAAATTGAAGAAAAATATAAATAAAACACCTTATT
Organism: Pelodytes ibericus; assembly: GCA_036172795.1. Lineage (NCBI taxonomy): Eukaryota > Metazoa > Chordata > Amphibia > Anura > Pelodytidae > Pelodytes > Pelodytes ibericus. The sequence continues at coordinate 13,642,194 of CM069858.1, read as the reverse complement.
GAGCCCTCTCTGCTTGTATAGCTCTATCAGGGGGCAGACATTTTGTTTAGAATGTTGTGTCAGATAAAAGATGATCTGATCCAAGATGTCTGCCTCCTGATAGCGCTGTACAAACAGAGTGGGCTCAATAAGGTGCTTTATTTATATTCTTTCATTGAAGCGTTTCTATTTAAAATGCCTGCACGTGATGCAATCTTTTCTAACAGTTGTCCTTTAATAACGGCGACCTGTACAATTTAAATTTTGTAAAAAAGCATTTCTATTTTTGTACAGACTCCTTCAGTCTGTACAAAAATAGAACTATAAAAGGGGAGCAGAAAGGATCCAGCCTTTTGATTGGCTGCATTTTATTCCTGACACCCAGTGGGCACAGATGGAACTGCAGTCAATAGAAAATGGTTTTGGTGTACCCCAGGAATGGCACAGTGAAGACCAGTGGGGAGTTTGTATCATCTCCAGATTGGCTGAAGATTCCACAGGTGTCAATATATTTTAGAGGTCTGAAAGATTCAAGCTCCATTGTATTAAAAGAATCAGCGGGCCTGTGCAGAATACCAAGCAATTTGGGGTCAATGCACATGCCGTTTAATGCCGTGAGAGAGTCACTAGCCCACCCTCTGGATTTAAGGCAGTGTACAATAAGTGCTGGTAGACAGACTAAGCTAAATCACGCATCTTCTTTAAAGGGCAACTGTAGCAAAAAATTAAGTTCACTTGAAAGATGGCATCAAGTGTAGGCTTTTTATATAGAAATAATTTAATAAAAGAATACAAATAAAGTACCAGTACATTATTGAGCCATCTTTACTCCATATAGCTCTTCCAGGAGGCAGACATTTTGTTTAGAATCTTTGGTCAGATCTTTGTTCATCTGAACCAAGGTGAGTGAAGATCTGACCCAAGATTCTAAAGAAGATGTCCGCCCCCTGAGAGAACTATATGGAGTAAAGAAGGCTCAATAAGGTATGTTATTTGTATTCTTTGATTAAATAATTCCTTTATAAATCTACACTTGATACAATCTTTCAATTAAACATAAGTTACCTTGTTGCTACAGATGTCCTTTAAAAATGACTTGACCTTGTACTGATCTAATTCTGCTCCTAATACAATTGACTAAAAGATTCCGAACCCATAACCATGCTTCCGTGTCATTCCACTCTGGGCACAGGGGGCATATTGCATCATTCCTCCTCTTACAAAATGAAGGCTGCATTCAATGGAGGAAAGTCACAGGTCTGTGGACTAGGTGCTGGGCAGCAGTTATATATATTTTATTTTTTATTTTTTTAAATCAATACCTTTCTCTCTCAGGAGGATTCAAAAACAGTGAGGCAATCTCCAAGCTCGTGAAAGCAGTGCTAGTTGAGGGCAATGTTATCTTATACAGATGGGTGTCATTTTCAGGTGATAGGTTTGGCTTAAGATTAGAGTGTGGCTACCCAACGGGGGTCGTGGAGGGTGTTCAAAATGGAAGCCTTGCACTCTACATACATATTAGGAATCTGCCAGAATGTGGACAAAATGACAGACCGCACCAAAGACATCTAGAGGTGCAATCACTATGGAAACCAATGGAATGTTCCTGCCGATTACATCACTTCCCCTCAGGATGCCATTTTATAAAATCAGCCCCAACGTGCTTAAACGCTGTGACAGACGCAGACAGGTACGCAAACACTTACCCTGCTGAAACCTTGGGGGTCCTGGTGGGACCTCTTGATTGGGATCCACGGGAGGTTCTGGGGTTAAAGTGTCAAACTCCTCGCGACTGATCATGTTAACCTTTTTAAAGTTCTCCACCTCTTGCTGAAAGATAAAGAGAGCAACAATAGAGTAAGTCATCCAACAGACCAATCTTTATGTGGCTGGGTGGTGAGGTCAACTGCGAGCACAATGTCTAGTAAATGTAAGTCTCCTTTATGTAAGTTGGACAGGTTTCTCATGATCTCTTCTAGTTATAGGAGAACTCATTATGGCAAACTAAACTGTTCAAAATGGGCACAGGGGGCAGGAAGTAAGGGATAGGCATTGTGGTAGGTGGGGAGGGTGTGTTTGGAGCAAGCTTGAGCTGGCTGGGGAAGGGGTAATAGCCAATTTTGGGGTGGTTAAAGAGGGGGCTTAGGAACAAACTTGAGGTAGGTAGGAGCGTGGAGACAGGAGCTGGTTTCGTTTAGGCGGGTCAACCAACCGACTCAAGTCAACAAAAACCAGTAGATGACTACATTGCTTGCAGAACGCGGAGCTCCAAACACCAAGCCCCAAAATACTTGAATCTTTTTGGCTCCTATTGAAGAGGCGAATTAGCTTTGTTTAAAATGAATTCCTTTTGTTTTATTAATGGAACTAATTGCAATACAGCATATATAAAGTCCACAATGAACTGCTAATGTCATTCCCCTGAAGTTCTATCCAGACGAAACGCGTTGGGCTTGGAGCGTGCGACATCACGGTTGGCGGAAGCCGATGCGCACACTGCTCTGCATCAGTAGAGATTTCCTCTATTTCAGGCTGTATGGCAGTGATACTGTCAATAAGGCTTTGGTATTTAATCGCACTGCATTTTCTCGTTTGGGGGAATAATGAGAGTCCTGGAGTTGGATTCCTCGTGTGGCCACTGTGCTTCTCCCTTGCTGATGAGGGGCAGCCTATCAATAAGCTATTTGCTGGATATTATAGGACATATTCACAGTGGTTTTTTACACACTATTCTGTTTATTATTTCGATGTGTCTGTACAGTGTGCGCTTTTGAGAGTTTGTTTGTCAACATTGGTTTAGGTCCAAGCCAGGGTAACGAACCAGTTTAGGATTCGGACTTACAGTGGGATCCCACTTGTCAGATGAGGTCACCGAGTGACTCAAAGCGAGCACTGGGTACATTTTACTTAAAATCGCGCCGGGCAGAACTTCTGAGTTCGGGCACCCCTCCGTGATGTCACAAGTGACGTTGGGGGGTCTCTAATTTTTTTGGGCAGACACCCACAGGTGTGTTTATCAGATCATCTATTAAGACCCTGATCAAGTCTCCACAACAAAAAAATGGCGTTTTGGTTTGCATCTACTGGAACACAAGCACCATGTGTCACAAAAGAGTTAAATCTTTTATCCTTATTAAATCTTAAATTTTAGGAGCTAGCTTGGTTTGGGTGGGAAGCAGGGGTTAGGAGCCAGTATGGGGGGGGGGGGGGGGTGTTATGAGCTAGCTTGGTTTGGGTGGGAAGCAGGGGTTCAGGATTGTAGGATGGGGGGAGGAAGGGTTATGAGCTAGCTTGGTTTGGGTGGGAAGCAGGGGTTCATGATTGTAGGATGGGGGGAGGAAGGGTTATGAGCTAGCTTGGTTTGGGTGGGAAGCAGGGGTTCAGGATTGTAGGATGGTGGGGGGGAGGAAGGTTTATGAGCTAGCTTGGTTTGGGTGGGAGGCAGGGGTTCATGATTGTAGGATGGGGGGAGGGAGGGTTATGAGCTAGCTTGGTTTGGGTGGGAAGCAGGGGTTCATGATTGTAGGATGGGGGGAGGAAGGGTTATGAGCTAGCTTGGTTTGGGTGGGAAGCAGGGGTTCAGGATTGTAGGATGGGGGGGAGGAAGGTTTATGAGCTAGCTTGGTTTGGGTGGGAAGCAGGTGTTCAGGATTGTAGGATGGGGGGAGGAAGGGTTATGAGCTAGCTTGGTTTGGGTGGGAAGCAGGGGTTCAGGATTGTAGGATGGGGGGGAGGAAGGTTTATGAGCTAGCTTGGTTTGGGTGGGAAGCAGGGGTTCAGGATTGTAGGATGGGGGGGAGGAAGGGTTATGAGCTAGCTTGGTTTGGGTGGGAAGCAGGGGTTCAGGATTGTAGGATGGGTGGGGAGGAAGGTTTATTAGCTAGCTTGGTTTGGGTGGGAAGCAGGGGTTCAGGATTGTAGGATGGGGGGGAGGAAGGGTTATGAGCTAGCTTGGTTTGGGTGGGAAGCAGGGGTTCAGGATTGTAGGATGGGGGGAGGAAGGTTTATGAGCTAGCTTGGTTTGGGTGGGAAGCAGGAGTTAGGAGGCAGCCTTGGGTGAGTGGGACAGGAGCAAAAAAACTAAAAAAAACCCCCACCTTATTCAGAGACAAGAAGTAAAATACCACAAAAAAATGTAATGCTTTGAGTGTTTAGGAGTCATTGATACCTGGCTCCTGTCTAGCTTTGCAAATAGATATTAGATTTATTTGTTTTGAAGTGCGGCTGGCTATCCCCTGCCTGGCATGTGTCTACCCGCTAAACTTCGGTCCGTCTCTCCAGCTCACGCTGCTGAATGAATAGAGAGGATACATGATCCGGGATAGAACGGATACAGAAACTCATATGGATCAATGCTTCACGCTTTATAAAAAAACAGCAGGTAATTACATGGCTTTAATACACTTAACAGCAATGGGAAACAAGTGTTTGTTAAAGGATACATGACCTGCGCTGTGACTATAGAGAATAAAAAAATAAAAAAAATGATAAATATGTTGTGAATTTCATAGATTGAGATAAAAAAAAATGAGAATGAATGTGTCTTTACGACATCAGTTGTGACTAAACACTTAAGTAACATTTTCCACTGAAGTGATTTATTTGCATACCAAGGCACAAGGTGATGTCACAAGCCAGAGACCGCGCAGATACACTTCCTTGCAATATTATTAACACATTTTATAATTAATAGTTTTATTCTCTGGATTAGAACTAAAAAAATAAATTAAAAAAAAAAACATGTTTGGGTGATGGCATCCCAAAAATTTTACTTAAAGCAAATAAAAATGCATAAAAAAGTCCCTTGTGAGTACTCAAAAAATATATATACAAGCAACAAAAGGTTACGCACACCTGCCTCTTTAAAAGAAATCTCTATCAAAAACGAGGACAAAAGGGAAAAGAAAAAGGATCCCAACAGGGATTTCAGAAATCGTGTCAGGCTTTCATTGGTGACCGGATTGGCCTATGCCTACCCAGAATCCCTTGCAGTGCACGGTAAATGTGGTAGCGCAGTTTCACATAGACAGAAGGAGGCAGGGAAGTAGTTCCTGAGCTTGCCCTTATACCCAGCAACAAGCATCAGATGAGAGGAGGAGGATGATGGGAGTTGGAGCAAAATTAAAAGTGACGCCAACACAATACTTCAATAAGAGAGAGGAGTGTAATAAAGCCTAGGAGATATTATATTACATTACATGTGTATTCTTCGCAGTCCTGAGGAAGTGGGGTCTGGCACGGGGGTGGGGGTCAATAGGACAACTTAATCATGTTTTGTGGTCCTGGCCACGAACACCTTCTTCCAAAAAAAAAAAAAAAAAAATGTCCTATATTCCAGCCTCTCAGCGATAAGATCAAATCACACTGCCAGGTACAACTACCATTGTCTACAGAAACAAGGTATAGAAATATAAAAGAAAACTTAACTTCCCCTCTTCCAAAGTAACATAATACGTAGCTCTCCAGTTCTTACCTGAACTGTAGTCTCCTTGCAGCACCAAGAGGAACTATCGACTGCTAAAATATTCTGATTAAAAATTCACATCCGTCCCCGAAAATTAGAGGAAGAAATGGAAAACTGCGGCAGACTAACTCGTGAGAGTAACAGCGTGTCTACAAAAGGAACCTAACACACAGACCAGGCTCTACGCAGGGGATGGGTCCAGTCCAAGAACCCATTCCATAGGTAAGAAGGAAGAAGAGGGAAGGAGGGAACCTCTACTGCCATTAATAGTCATCACCTCTGTGGGTCTGAAGGATACAAGCTGTGACTCCATCTAAAACTATTGAACTAAAGCATATATCCCCCTGCAGGTCTTCAAAAGAGGTCCAGAATGTGCCACGGACAGAAATCCCGGTGCTAAAATTATCTATTGCAGGGAGGCAAGCCCCAGAACCTGCTGAAAGACAAAGATGGGCCGGAGCCTAGAACTCGTCATAGCAGCTGACCCAACTTCACACAGAGCACAGGCCGGGGCCGTGCATGCTCAAATAAAACCAAAGCCACCACAATTGTATAGCACCTTCTCAAACCAGCACAGTGGAAATGCAAAACAAACAAACAAAAAAAAAAAAGAGATAGCTCAGTGACGGCTGACCTTGGTACTGCAGCTGTCTGGAAACTACACATCCCATGATGCTCTGTCATAAAGCTGACTAAGCATCATGGGATATGTATTTCCCAACCACTTGCAGTGCCACAGTTAGTCAGCATTAAAAAAAAAAATAAAAAAAATAATCCACAATTGGATTTCCAGCCATGGTTTCATACCCTGTAAAACCGAACTCCAGAAGATAATTAAGTGAGGTTTTGGCTCACCTTTATCTGAGAATATTCCGGCTCAAACTGCTCTGTCCACAGGTCCTGCTCGTAGTAGTACAGGCCGTCGTTGATCACTTTTGCAAATTCAGAGCTCATCTTGGCACGGGAGGTGTGGTTGCCGGTGCGGTCGCCCCCAGGGTGTTTGCGCAGCGAGGGCGGGGTCTGCGTGACAATAAGGATCTTGTTCACGTCCCGGTCGTCAATCTCGTAGTCAGAGTCCTCGTCCGACCAGTCGGTGAAGGTATTCTTCCGACCGTCCATCTGCTCCATTTCCTCGTCGAACATGAAGTCTAGCTCCTCTGGCTCGTCCTGCTCCTTTGGCGGCTTGGGAGGAGTCACGGGAAGGGGCGTGGCTGGCTGCGGGGACTTCACCTCCTCCGGCTTCTAAGTCAACGGAAAATAGGCATTACTATTACTGATCCAAGATGTACAGTCATTGGGATATGGTGGTGGGGGCTCAAAGTCAACTGTGGTGCAAAGTTCTAGCCAATGGAATGTTCCTGGTGATTACATCACTTTTAGAACTTTGCCCCAGAAATGAACTTTAAGCATAAAGCCAATGGTGTAGGGGATTAGCTGCTTCGCCTTGGAAAGGAACTGCATACCTGCCAACATCCTGGCATTTAGTCGCAGGATGAAGCAACTGCAGAGCCAAAGTGGAGAAATTGATTTATACTTCAAAAAAATAAATAAAAAGATACTGCAGACTGCCCAGTTACCAGGTGTCTGGAGTTCAAATTGTTTCACATTTAGACTCTTCTGGTCTTCAAGAGAACAGCAGCTTAAATACAATGTTCCCTGTGCTTATGCAGCAGGCAAGTCAGGAACAAGGACTGCCCCAGCAAATCTGGGACTGTTGGAAACTATGGAACTGGTCAAGCACAAATTATGGGAGAAAAAAAAGAAATTACCTTAGTTCTGGCTGGAGAGGGCCGGGGCCTTTTTTTAACTTCTATCCAAGTTTCGGAGTCCAAATCGGGAAGGCTGGCCGACAGTCCCTTGGGCATAGTCTTTAAGTTGCTGACTTCCTCCGATTTTGTCGTCAGGTTTGGACTGGATGTACGTGGTGACCCAGGAGCCGATTCTGAGAATATAGATTAAGCATGTTACAGTAAAATCGTTTACTCCCTGCCGCCCGATACTTCTCTCCCCTGTGTCTACTTCCTCTGGCTCATGTGTTCTCTGTATTGTACAGAGAAGCGCCCATGGACGTACCTGGCTTCTAAAATAACCCTGAGGGGCACACAGAAACTTTGTTTTTCTAAACTCCACTATTCTTCCAAGTTCAGCCGTTGTAGCACAGCGGGAACACATTGCGCTCACCTGTTTCTTTCTGGAATCCTTGCCTGGGCACAAACTCCGGACAATTTATAAGTTGCGAGAAGTCTGTTTGAGCGCCATCTGCCGAGGATGGGCCCGGTAACGGCCAAGCATCAGGCTGTTCCTTCCGCCTGATCTTCTCATCGATTATCTCCACTACTTTGCTGTCCTTCAGAGCCTGAACAGAAATAACAAAGGGGTTTAGGCGGGCGCCATTTTGTAGGTGAAGGGCACATATCGAAGAGCACGACAAAGAATCGGGTTAAAAGGCCTAGTGTAACACAAAGCACGTTTTCTGTTGCTGGACCCGACAATTCCCAGGATTCATCGAGATATTATTTGTGCAATATTTATTGTATGTGCATATTATAGTTGGTCTTTTAAAATATTAAAATGTATATTTCATTAATATTTGCATTTGTGTGAGTGCTTATATATTTGTTATTATCTTGGATTCCTTACTATAATTTACTTTGCGCTGTCTATTCAGATATTAACCTCTCTGGTGATGTCTCCATGTGGCATACAAGCTTGGATTCCACTCTGAGTAAAACTAGATCAAACGTTCATCATTATAAGTGGAACACAATCCAGGGAGACTGATGTGTGCATTATTAATAAACATGGAACTTCCTCGCCAACAATCTACAGCTAGCAAACATCAAGCGTGTAATGTAATGCAGGGAAAAGAAAAATGTTAGTGCGCTTAGCTAGTCACAGGCTCAAATAATATAAATGTATAAAATGATACTTACCAAACAGGTGTGAGCATGCAGCAAATACAGTGTGATTGGGTGTACAATGTATACAAAAACTGTCTGAGCTTCTCAACCTAATAAAGTTGGCAACAAATATATAAACATAATATAAATGAGAGGTTTTGGTTCTATGAATTGGCCAAAGCAGAATTATGCTCACCCCTGCCACGTCAAGGCACACTCTCAATAGGGTGAGAACCTAACCTCACCTACTATCTAGTGGGTACACAAAGCAGTTTATACTGCTACAAAAACCTCTTTAATGTGTTGGAAAGGAGGTTTAATTGCACCTCCTCCAACACATTAAAAAGGTTTTGGTAGCAGTATAAACTGCTTTGTGTGCCCACTAGATAGTAGGCGAGGTTAGGTTCTCACCCTATTGAGAGTGTGCCTTGACGTGGCGGGTGAGCTTAATTATGCTCTGGCCAATCCATTTAACCAAAACCTCTCATTTATATTATGTTTATATATTTGTTGCCAACTTTATTAGGGTGGGAAGCGCAGACAGTTTTTGTTTTATGTAGAGTAATGCGATCTGTTTGAAGTTTAGGCTCCATACATGAGAAAAATACTTTTTACACTTCAGGAGCCACTCAAGGTGAAACACCAATGCACGTCCAAATACCTGTCCCCGTGAGGAATATAGATCATCTGGAGGTGCTCCAGAGATATGCAGGCAATATCTGGGTCTTATCTATAGATAATGGGCATCGTGGTAATGATAAACGAATGGGCATCGTGAGGATATATTGCCGACTCACCTTGACAATCAGTCCGACGTCTGTGGTTAGAGCTTGTACTCTATGGAAACTGGCTATCAAACCAATCGGCAGGAATCCCTCCGAGTCCATCTTCCGGCGCAGGAAGAAGTCCCTTTGTAGGTTGTCCACGCTGAAGTAATATTCTCTGCAGAAGAATCAAGAAACAGGGGTTTTCTTATTTTCATCCAGCCCTTTTAACATAAGGTAAGCCACCATTAAAATGTGTGGTGTATCCTGCCAGTGCGTTAAAAATCAGAACCGAAACACAGAGCACCGAGCCAATTTCTAATAGATTTGCAAATTTTATGCCATTATTTACCCAGGAAGTACTTTACAGGCCGCAGCCATCTCTACCACTACTTACCCAGGAAGTACTTTACAGGCCGCAGCCATCTCTGCCATTATTTACCCAGGAAGTACTTTACAGGCCGCAGCCATCTCTGCCATTATTTACCCAGGAAGTACTTTATGGGCCGCAGCCATCTCTGCCATTATTTACCCAGGAAGTACTTTATGGGCCGCGGCCATCTCTGCCATTATTTACCCAGGAAGTACTTTATGGGCGCAGCCATCTCTGCCATTATTTACCCAGGAAGTACTTTATGGGCGCAGCCATCTCTGCCATTATTTACCCAGGAAGTACTTTATGGGCCGCGGCCATGTCTGCCATTATTTACCCAGGAAGTACTTTATGGGCCGCGGCCATGTCTGCCATTATTTACCCAGGAAGTACTTCATGGGCCGCAGCCATCTTTGCCATTATTTACCCAGGAAGTACTTCATGGGCTGCGGCCATCTTTGCCATTATTTACCCAGGAAGTACTTCATGGGCCGCGGCCATCTCTGCCATTATTTACCCAGGAAGTACTTTATGGGCCGCGGCCATGTCTGCCATTATTTACCCAGGAAGTACTTCATGGGCCGCAGCCATCTTTGCCATTATTTACCCAGGAAGTACTTCATGGGCTGCGGCCATCTTTGCCATTATTTACCCAGGAAGTACTTCATGGGCCGCGGCCATCTCTGCCATTATTTACCCAGGAAGTACTTCATGGGCCGCGGCCATCTCTGCCATTATTTTAAAAGAACCAAGATTCTAAAGACCACTTTGCAAGTAATTCATCTTTTTTTGCTCTCCACACATTAAATCACCTTCATTCTGTCACATTAGCTACAATGAACGATCTTGCACCATATTAGTAGATCTTGTAAAGATTCCCTAGTGTGGAAAGGATCGATTTCAAGATAGGCCACCTTAAATAGAAGCATTTATGATTTTAATTTTTTTTTAAAAACACTTAACAAGCATTTTCATTATCAATTTCAATTGAACTATGTAGTGGTGGCAAACCTCTGTTCTGATTGGCTAAGCGTGCGCTGACCATGGCCAGCATCTAAATCCGCTCGGCCACCGCTGAGAGTATCTTTAAAGATACAGGAGGGTTTACTCCATCCAAGTGGCAATATCTTTAACTGTTCCTTCTATTAACAAAACTTTAAACACTAACAAGCAAAAAAAAAAAAAATACTTCCTGGATGACTTACATCTGACGTTTGATGTAATCTTTTAGCAGTTCCTGGTCCACACTGTACAGCTCAGAGCTGCTCATGTTGTCATAATAGTATGTGATGTTACTGGGGTATTTCGGCCCCCTGGAACCATCTGTACCATCAAATTTCCTGTACCCATACGGATAGTCAAAATGAGCTGCAAGGGACAGAAAGAAAATAAAAATGTAGATAAATAGCAATAAATGTATTTCTGCCAAGTGTGATGATATTGACACAGCGGCAGGTTACAAATCCAATAGATATCCCCGTCTTGAACAAGTATCAACGAACAATGGGGGTTCTAATTAAAGAAAAAAAACTGGGGCATAAGTGGAACAATTAGCAGAAACATTGTATTGTGGTCAGACACACGCGATCTAATAGCGGTATACATATAATACACTGGAGACAAACACTCGATACTGGCCCAGTTTGCAAATATTGTGTCTCCTCTACGAATTGACGAAAATCAGAAATGAGAACTAGTTCCTGCAGAACCACTGATGAAGCAGAGATGGAGAGTACAGGTAAAGAAGTGGGGAGTGGATTAAGCTAGCGGGCCAGAGAGCAGACCTATGCACTTTAAAATGGCCGCCATCACCTACAAATGCTGCGCATGCAGAAAATAAAAATGTATCTATACATATTGAGTGTTAAGTATAAAAACTCCAGCACCGCAAATTGTCGGGAGTTTAAAAAAAAAAAAAAAACACACAAAAAAAACCGCACAATCGCCGTTTGTTATGTTTATAACAGTAATTGCTCATTTTTATAACTCGACACTTTGCAGAGCGGGAGAGGGACCTCCGCCAAGCATTTTTCACAGGTTCCCCGATCCATATCAGGTGCCTGGGTTTTTATTTTATTTTTATAGATAGGCTGTACCAGCACAACCATAATCTACGCATTTGGCGTAAATAGGGCACACTCCCTAAATTTGTCAGAAGTCTGCTTTATCCATCATCACGCACAGCGGTTGTGCCAGTATTTGGTGCTATCTGAACGGGCGCCATGTTTATAGTTGCCCCCCCCCCCCCCCCCATTGTGCACAAATGGCATAAAATAAAGAGAAAAACATGGTTTCAAATATGTCCGCTGTGTTTCCAGCTGAGGACATCACCTACGGCTCTATATTCGCATGAACTAATCTTCAAAGAGAAATGCATCATTTGCATATCAAGCCACAAGGTGATGTCATAAGCAGGCGCCTCCAGACATTTAAAACACTATCTTACTTAATGCAATCTTGTCAACAATGTATAGATCATTATTCATATATTTTTTTTATTCTCTAAAAGCATAGTATAAGCAATGTTTAGGTTGACAGAGTGCCTTTAACTGAAAAAAACGGGAATATTTGCATTAATTAAACACAACGTGAAACATTTCAACAGACCATTAAAAAAAAAAAAAAAGAAGAAGTAGTGTCGGAAAACTGATCTCAATGCAAGTTTTAAAAAGAGCTTTGCTTTATCTACACGTAACCAAACAACCAGCGGCTGAGCAGAGATTGTGATAAAGTTGTCTGAAGTGTGCAAAATTCAGATCTAATCTCTAGGTTCCATCTGGTGGGGTGGGGACCACAGGTCATGGAACAGTGGGAGGGTAGCAGGTTATGACAGCCCACTATTGGGACGGCATGCCATATTAAATGCCACTGTGCTGGATGTTTAAAGGAAATTAGAAATATGCTACAAACCAAAATTAAATAAAAAATAAAAAAAATACAGAGTTGCTTGAAAAGAGCCAATGTCTTATCCATGACAAGTGCTCTGAACTAGCAGAACCAGGCAGGGAGATAAAAAGCCCATGGGGGGGGGGGGGGGGGGGGGTATGTATAAATTTCAGCATAAGATAATAGCAGTGCCAATATATAAAGCTTTTGCGAGTAAACAACATGTGCGCCAGGCCTACATTCGTAGGTTGCTCCGGAGCAATATGTATATATAAAAAAAACAAAAAAAATCAGACATAAGCCCTCATAAATAAGAATTTTAAAGAAATAAGATCTAAAATGTGATGTGCCAATAATAAGCTTCCAGCTCACTATTTATTTCACATGGTGTATTTGCAGAGGCCTTTTGTGCTTCGTTCCAAAAAAAAAAAAAAGATTTATTTTGTTTAGATTAAAAAGGTCAGGTGGAGATTTAATCTGCCAAGTAGCATTAACCTTCATTTGTATTTGCTGAAAAAAAAAAAGCACCAGCCTGAGCCCAGAGTAAACACCTTGAATATACTATTCACAGGAAACGCTTGGGAAGCTCTAAGAGGTTTATTGATATATGCCGATGGTTGGAGCAAAATGTGGAGGGGTCACCATGGGAACCAGTGGAATGTTCCTGCCGATGACATAATCTATACAACTTTGCGCCCCAAACTTTCTTATACTAATATATGCAGCGTACATGGGTTTCAGTGATGCGTGAAGCCTAAAAATGACAAACTATGGTCTGTGATCAGGGAGAGATCTTACAGCGAGAACCGAAGTCTCTGGCAAAGTGTTCATGATGAGATGTTTAACACACAGGCTGATATGACAGATGTGACAGAGCGAGGACGCGTCTCTGAAAAATGAATCCCATTTTCCCATTTATCTGTACGTTTGGAAGCATTCTGAACAAAGAGCACTTTGAACCAAACATATAACTTCTATATTTGACAGACCAGAGATCTGAATAGAGGCGTCTGGTTGAGAGCAGGCAAAGAATGTACTTTACATAACATATCAGATCCTACAAATTAGCACTAGCCCGGTAACTGTTGTCAAACTGATGCTGGATTATTACATCCCCCACACTGCCTTGCCAGACTCTCGTCCAACAGAGTATTCTGGGATATGTAGTCCATCAGCAGTACAGGGACCACAGTTTGAGGTCACCGAGTGGCAACGCATTTCGCAATATTCAGTAAGCAATAAGATGATTGCTTAGTTCATAGAAACAAAATGAGTGAGTATTAAGCCTTATGGTTCCTTTCCAGCTCCTTTGGTCACAATTACTTACATCGAGAGCCACCTCGTCCGCGGCCTCTTCCTCTCCCTCGGCCGCGGCCTCTGCCCCTGAATCCTCCGCGTACCGCGCCTTCACTTTTCACGCTGGAGGTGTCGTCGTAATCTTGCCACTCTCGCTCGTGCTTGTTATCAGGATACCAGGCTGTTTACAATGAAAAGAACAAAATCGTTGTAAAAAAAATAATAAATATAAAAGTATTTTGTCCACAGCCGTAAAATCCCGACTGCGGGAGTCTAACTTTTTTGGGGGAATGGAAGTTCTATGGACGTTCCATTTCCCTGGCTCCTAGAAATAAGCAGGCTGGCTCCTGAATTGGTCAACGGAAAACGTGTCAAGTCCTGTGTTAGGAATACATTGAAAGTGGTGTGTTAGGGCTTAACATACCTTTAGGGTCGCTGCGGTTTAAAGCATGGCGCTGCTGCTCGTTCTGACGGTTGTTTCGAGAAGCTGTTTTGTCCCTTGGTCCCTCTGGCTTCATCTCAATCTGAAGGGGGAGCCACTTGTGTTTATTTCCTGTGAAAGAAGACGATGATATTGGTTTTAGCAGCAGACGAAGAGCTCCACAACCTCATGCCCCATAAAGTCTAGTCTCCAAACTCACTTTGGTGCTGGGTGAAGATCACCGCTTGTATAGTGTACAGGCTTTTATCCCTGTGTGATTTGATGCAGGCATTCTGCATAAATCACAGTTTTAATATTTGACTCAAGCCCTCCCCCAGTGATTACTCTGCATGTTTACTGCAGGTGCGTCAGCACTGATTATATAGACACTGAGCATATAGAAACATAGAATGTGTTGGCAGATAAGAACCATTCGGTCCATCTAGTCTGCCCAAGTCCATCTAGTCTGCCCAATATAAAGTCTTGTTTCATTTAGTCACTACCTGTTCTGCTGGAATATAATACATTGTGTGTACTATAATAGAATTGCTCTTGTACACAGTAGGCTATCTTAACAGTGCAACACATTGTCTGATGGCATCACTGGACTTTTTACTCAGCTTGTGTGGGTAGTTTCTGCAATTTCAGTTTCATCTAGCTGTATTTTAAGCAATTAATCTGCATTAACATTTGGAAGATGCGTTTTGGGCACTAGACAGTCCATGTAACCCTTTTCCCACTCGAGGACGAACAATGCCGACCTGATTTAGGCACTAGGGACGCCACAGAACATCCAGCGTTAAACAGCTCATCGCGGCTCCCCGTGATGAGCTGTGCTCGGATCCCGCTGCAGGGACTTGCACTTTGAGCGGCCTCAGTCTGACAGGGAAAAAATGTAGCCAGTGCTCAAAGCGTGCACCGGCTACCTGTCATTGAAATCGCGCCGTGCCCGAACTTCCGCTTACGGGCATGCCTCTTTGACGCCACACGTGACGTCCAGAGGTCTCGTAATCTTTTGCCAGGGACCAACAGGGTCTTTTCAAGACCCTGATCGGGTTTCTGCCATAGTGATCCTGGCTACCGATAACCTTGTGATCAGTGTGCAGGAACAAAAAGTGACGTTTTGGTGCTTGCGTCATCTGGGACGCTAGCGCCATGCGTCACAAAGGGGTTAATCTGTTATCCACAAGTCGGGTCTGGTTTGGTGATGATGCACATAATACCGCTGGGTGCACAATAACATACTTTGTGTCAAAGGAGACTAATATCTACAGTATACAAGTCTCAATCCTGCAGACAGTTATAATAAGCAATAAAACTATGGAAGCCTGTGATTGTACCCTTCTTTTTATGAGACGATCTCTGTCCGTCGTCATCCCCGTTCTTCTCCTCGCTGGACTCGTCCGATTTCACCCTCTGGTTCTCTTTTCCGTCAGCGCTCTCTTCTTTCATGTCTTTCTTGCTCAAAGATCTGCGGGTTGACACTATTTTGGAAGGTGGCTGGTGATGGAAAGGGGAAAAAAAAATATATATATATATAAAATGGATTGCGATTTATGCTCTTCGTCGGCTTTGATTACATTTATACAGAGATCTAAACACAGTGGATGCTACGTACAAAGCTTTGGAGGGTGAGAGCATTAAAATGTAGCTTGTGCTGTAAATATAGAGAATTCAAAAAAACAAAAAATGACAAATATAAAGGAGGGTATTTAGAAAATACCATTCTTTTATAAACTAACCCCCACTGCCTCGGCAGCATGCAAAACACATCTATGTATGAATAGAAATAAAGAGTGTGTGGTCTCTACTGACAAAAGTGTAATAAGTTTCTCAACCATGGGTGTGATGTGATAAGCAAGAGATGCACATCTGCCAAGCACAGTGTACAGATAATTGTGTTCTTATTCTGGATATTCATAGTAAAAATTAAAAAAAAAAAATCCCATTCAAGAAGAAAGTTTTCCAGTGAGTAAATGCAGCACATGGGTTAAATATTCTTTTTTTTTTTTAAATCTCATCTTTACATTCAGGTATTTCACGCTAGGATACCTTCAGGAAGGGTAACCATTATAAGGAGTCTGTTCCGGTCTATCACTATTGTGACAAACTGCCCTTCATCCATCCTCCTCCTTTATAATCCTAAACCAAGGATAAGCAACTATTGGCTATTCAGCTCCCGGAGACTACAATTCCCACCATGCTGTGTAAGCGTGTTGACATAGCATTTAGCAGTCTGCCGTGGGGGGGGGGTTTAGTGCTAGACATCCCCTGCTGCCTTGTCTGACCTCTGATTTCTATGGTAGTGTAACACACTTGGTTTAACCACTAATAGCCCGCAACGGACCTATTTCCACACGTGACGACAATTTAACATAATCGAAGCGTCAAGGCCCGATCCAGACACAAGGAGACACAAGACACTCTGGCTCCTGCGATGTGGCAAGTCCTGCTCCAAAGGCAGGTTCCAAACAACCTCAGCTACTGGTGACTACCGTGGAAAACCCAAAAAGCAGTTGGATCACTGTGTTGCTTACATTGCCCCGCTAGCATGGACTACTATATGTATGCATACGCAACCTGGGTGCTATACAAAAAGGTTGCACTTTGCAAGACAAATCCTGCTGCCAGGAATACTCTACTGTGCAAATCTAAACAATGTGACGTATTTGCAATTAAAGCCCTGTGCTAAAGTATATTAAATGTTGTCCTGGGAGTTCTACACGCAGGGATGGTCAAAGGGAAGATGAATGCATTGCTGAACGCCAAAACGCCTCAATGAGATTTCAAGAGTCCGCGTACCAACAAAAATAAATAGATGCAAACTACAATTGGCGCAACAAAGGGGCCACTATGCACTTTAGTTCTGTTATGGTTACGCCAAGGCTCCATGCACTAAGCTGCCGTCAGGGTTAGCACGTCTCAAGGTGTCACCGGTGAGACACTCATTGTCACGTTCATTAGCAATGAGATGTGTTTTGCACACCAATGGCAACACAAACACAGCATGCAAGCAGAGACGAATGTGTCAGATCAACAGAATGTCTATAGGACTGACGGGGATGGGAAAAGCAATTATCTACCCAGCACACGGCGACAGCCTTCTCCTTGCGTTCAATTAAAATCAGTAAATCATGCCTGTCCGAAATGACCCAAAACGTGCGGCCAAATAAAAACCACCAACCGGCCTACAAAAGAGGCACGCACGCGACATTCCTAAATAATCGTACTTATTCACACGATCAACAAACTCCAGGAGACGGCTGGCTCCTAACTTTTTTTTTTTTTTTTACCTTTCCCCTGGTTTCTAAAAAAATGAGGCTGGCTCCTAAAGTATATAAACTTGTGTGAAGCTAGGTTTATGTATTAAAAAAGCAGTCACAAATTTGAAACCCTTCTGACATTCCAAACTAATTTATAACTTTTAAAGTACAAATAAGGGAAGGACAGGATTCTAGTGCTATAATGTAACGCAGTTGATTGTTTGCACTTTTTAATAAAAACATTTGTAAAACAAAATTCCCCAACAAGATTTCCTATTTACCACTGCTGTGACATTTGTACACTTATATATGTGTGTGCTTCTTCTACACAAACCATCTTAAATTTTTTTTATTTTTTTTTCCCGATCGCCAGCAGTTTATTTGCTGGTCACACCAGGTTTAATAAATGTTTTCATTACAATTAAAAAGGCGCATGAAATAACTTAATAGTAGACCGTAAATATAGTAAAAAAAATTAAAAAAAATCTTTTTTTTTTTTTTTAATGCAGTCGAAAAAGAAAAATCCATCTGCATTGCACACACTGCCAATAATCCATCTAGTCCTCAAAAAGGTACGATGATGTATAATCTTTGGATTACTGCAGAGATTAAGGAGCCTGTCAGCAAAGGCTTTTCAGATGCAGGATAATAAAACTAATTGGCTATTTGCGAGGAGATCCCAATATTGCACCAGTTCAAGAGGCAGGATCTATAAAATTTAAATGCCGGTAAACTGCCTTTTGCCGTCAGCTGTGTCCCTGGGGTCAGGAAGGACAAGGGGGACACAAAAAATCGGAACAATGCCGGATTTAAAAAAAAAAAAAAAAAAAGAACAGATTTCTAGCTTTCAGCAAAACCAAAGGATTTTTTTTATTTATTCCTCCCCTTACCTGTGTCCTCAGAGAGCTGCTGAAACAGGAAACCACTCCATGCCTTGGCCAAAGCTACCGTGGGCCAGGTTGCTAAAAATAAACTGCGGATGAGGCTCAGAGCAGCGAGCAGCAAAAAGGAGGCTCTGTCCCAGAATAGAGACGGCAGGAGAGAGATCTGGTGGGAGGAGGCAGAAAAAAAGGGGATCCCTAAAAGGAAATCCTGCTAGGGGGGAGCCGCCTGTGCTATTCCTGGTGTCACATGGCCACTGCTAAAAAGCTCACGGAATACGCCAGGAGAGAGCATGCCACCATAATCAAATGAAAGTGGCACGCTTAAAAAAAATGTAAATTCCGAAACATCACAGACGTGACTTGTACACCAACAATATAACAATGTGAATCAGAAAAACTGCAAAATGTTTTTTTTTTTTTTTTATTGGGGGAATTAATAACTGTAAAACCTATAAAGTGAGCAAGATGAGGAATACGGTAAATTGTGGGCTATTCAGACTTCGCTAATAAATGTAAAAACGGACAACTGGAAAGAGTCTCTGAAAGCAGAAAGGACAGATCTTATCCAAAAGCTTCAAGTCCGAAGCCGACAATGTTAATGTAATGTATAAAGCAGGTGAGGGTACACAATATGGGGTAAATCACG
Organism: Pelodytes ibericus; assembly: GCA_036172795.1. NCBI lineage: Eukaryota > Metazoa > Chordata > Amphibia > Anura > Pelodytidae > Pelodytes > Pelodytes ibericus. Next base: position 13,623,318 of record CM069858.1, on the reverse strand, counting down.
GGGTCTCTGATTGTACATGGCGGCTGTTACATTGTTGATAGTTCAGTGCTATCCATTACTAACCCTAATAGCCCACCCTAGTAAAGCAACCCCCTAACCCTAAAACTATCCCCTAACCTTAAAGGACGACTAAACTTGTCAATAATTAACTTAAGTCAGCAATGCATTCGGGAAGATACCCGACGGGTGAACTGTATGGGCGACTGACTTCTTCCACTGCAGAACCATGGGAAATGTAGTGCCCATTGATTCGGATTTCGTATCAAAGATGATGCATACATGCGCCGTTCGGGCATCTAACAGAAATGCATTCCAGACGCAGGCTGTGTCGGAAATGTAATTTGGATGCCACATTCGGCCCCGTTGGTTCATTTGTGTCTATGAAACAACTGAGCCAAGGGGTCAGGAATGAAAGTAGGAGGGGCTGGGGACTTAATCAAATAAAGTATACAGTAAGCCCCCCGAACCTCCCACCAAAACCAACTCCATCGCCATAAAACTAATCTGCGCCTTGACTATTCGCCTGACGGCACCGAACTGTCAGGCGTGGCAAGTGCCGCCGTGAAGCGGTCGCAAATAATCGTCCAATTACGAAATCAAGATACTTGAAAAGCACATTTAAAATGATTCAAAATGATCTATAAAATCTATTTGTCCCTTTAAAATTCTAAGAATGGAATCAGTACTATGATAGCCTGTTACACAGGGTTAGGTGTCTGACAGCGGCTGTATGGAATTTATTATAGACAATGAAATAAAGCTTGTATTGTACACACAGCAGGTAAAGGATCTGCATTCACACAACAAATACTGTAAGTGACAAGAGGCCCTTTACATCTCTCTGCAGTGTCTGCAGCAAACAGCTAGGGGGCAGCAGCCAGACAACTTCTGGATTGCCTTCTACTCCTGTATTGGATTTGATCTGTATAAAAGCAGAATGAGTTTCTGTGCTATATTAATATAGGAAACATCACAAAGCTCTGCCGGAAATGGGGGGGGGGGGGGGGTTTCCAGCCGTCTCATACAATATTAGTGATAGGGAAAGTTTTTGGATCGGTCTACCCAATTATCTGCAGCCATCGAATTTACAGAAAGGACAATAAAAACGATCAATTACTGTAATTAACGTAAGGCAAAAGTGATATTACACTTTTATTGGCATTAAACGGCTTTGCGGCCATTCAAGGGACGAAATAGGAAAGAGGCCACTTTAAAAAAGCATGATGCTCAGCCAGCCAACTGGTCTGCTGGATTACAGCTTCAATATTATAATCTGCAACAAGTGAGAAGCAGTATTTGCATTGACTGACTGTGGTGCCACAGCCGTCACGGACTACAGCTCCTATTACCGGTATACCATAGGATGCTGAATCCTTTCTATATCCCACAGATCTACCGGTAATATCTGCATGTGTTAATAATGGATTTTAGGAGCCATGCTCCCAGACTTTTTTTTCAAGCCCTGCCTTAAATGTCTGGGATTGGATAAAGTAAGCAAGCGCTGTACATGAATGCAGTATTATTGTTTTTTCTACCTGCATCTAAAACATAATGGTCCCTATCTCTGATGCTTGATGCACTAAGGTCATCTTATCTTCCGTTTAATGCATAGCATTCAATACACAATATACCAAGTCCTCATTTTTTTTTTTTTTTTTAAAGTGTTGACCCTTTCCAGTAACGCCCTGTGATGAGCTGGAGAACACATTAGCTCCAAATTAATCACCAATTATTTGAGTGGTCTTACCTGTACACTCTTGTGGGCAATTTCCCCCGGAGTAGGCCAGTTTGTGGCATCACCAAAATCTCCAACCTGACAAAGGGGGAAAGAAAAAGGAAATTAGAACTAAAACCTGCTTTTTCCCTAGTCCTTTCTGCCCACTATTGGGCAAGCCTAGATTAGAGCTAAAATATAATTATAGGGGTTGACTACAAAACCTTTCTTCAGGCGCCAGAACTATTACCAAACAATAATACCCCCCAAAAAAAGGAATTTTAACATGTGTTTGTTTTATTTGTGTTTAATAGATGTACACATCTTGACTATTGAAAATGATTTATTTGACGTAAGTGATCAGGGTGGAGTTATTTTAGGACATATTTGGTCTCTTGTTAATATTATCTGGATGCAGATAGTTATGCTAGAATTGGTTTCTGTTGCTGAATGTAAGTAACCAGGAGACGAGATGAATGCGAGTCCCCATAGCAGCTGCAGTGGGAATTCGGATTCATCAAATATTGCACAAAATAACCACTGCTTATAAATCTTCACGCCCGAGCATGTCTCCAAAAATGATTGTGTTTATTTCTAGCTCTGTGTCATTTTACAGTTTCGGCAACACAACTTTGAAAGCCTTTTTTATTTTTTCATTTTTCCCAAGATGGGGTTTATTCACTAAAAAAAGTGAACTGCAAAAAGAAATTCATAAATATTCTTCAGCATGTCCATCTTTCCAACAGCACTATTAATGCAAGAATTTTTTTTTTTTTTACAGGAGAATTTACTAATTAAAAAAAAAACATAATACAGTAGCTCTTTGTGAAAGATACAAGCATGGGCCTACAGAGCCTTTAATAATTCAATCGAGCTGGGGGTATCATGAGGATTACGGCCTTGTAGAGCTCACGGGCATATAATGAACGTACACTATAATCAGTCAGTTTTCTTCTATCATACAATGTGATCAAATTGGCAATAAATGCAATGAAAAACCCCAATATTACCTTGCTGCCCCTTCTCGTGCGAGGGATGCCGGCTTTCACCACTTTCGCATGGACTGGGGCTTCTGCGGAAAAATAAAAATGGAAATATTAAGACATTTCGGTTTCTATTAAATGATTTAGAAACATTCAGGCTTTGTGCGTTATTGAAGGCGTGCATGTGGGAGTTTACAAAATAGTGCTGTCAGGGACCGTCACTGAAACATTGTAGATAAAAAATAAAATTATAAAAAAAAGATCTAACATTGTGTTAGTAGAATTGCAGTCTTTCTAATTGCATGTATTGATTAAGAGAAAAAGGTGTCGTGTATTACATCAGGGCTCAACAAATCCCGGGCGCCAGGTCGCCATGCGACTAGGAAATTGTACCTGGCGCCCGGGTAGGATCAGCAGCACACGGCGCTCCACCGTCCTGAGGTTAGATTTAAAAAAAGTATTATTCTTTCGCAGCGCGAACGTAAGCAGAGTGTGCGCTTCCTGCTCCACCCCCTCGCGCTGTAGTGTTGATTCGGCGGGTGTCACGTGACATCCCACCGATCAGCAGTAGCATGCAGACGGTCTGTGCCTGTGCGACAGGCATGGACCAAGCTGCAGTAGAAATCCCCCTCCCATGCAATAAGGTAAAACAGCAGGGAGGGGGAGTATCTGACTGACTGTCTCTGGATCTGACTGACTGTCTCTGGATGTGTGTGGATCTGACTGACTGACTGTCTTTGCATGAATGTGACTGACTGACTGTCTCTGTATGAATGTGACTGACTGATTGACTGTCTCTGTATGACTGTGTGTGTGTGTGTGTGTGTGTGTGTGTGTGTGTGTGTGTGTGTATGGTTTAGTGAATGTGCCGTTGTCTGTCTCCTAGATTTTTTTTCTGTCTCCTAAAAGTAAATTAAATTTGTCAAGCCCTGTATTACATCATTAATGAGAAAGGTGGAATTGGCCACAAGATGAGGTCATAAAAAGGAGACAAAATATTTTTGCCTTTTATCTTCTTTGGTCACAGTATAAAAAAAAAATGGCTTAGGAGTTTCTCTAATGAACCTATATGAAAAGTCTTGGTTCGGACAGTGGTTAGGTGCCAATGGCACCTATCAATGTACCAGAGACATGATCAGCCAAGTAACAATACGCAGCTACTCCAATACACAGCAGAGAGCCAAACAATACAATTACACAACGTCTGCGTATCTTCCAATATTCCACAGTGCATTACCATAATAAGAATACACAGTAGGTGATAAACCCAGCAGTGTTCAAAAAAGCAAATATCAAACAAGGAACTACACAGCTTTTCTTAAAAAAAAAAAAAAAAGGGAATTGGAAAGTACAAATATATTGGTTTATTTCTGCAAGTCCTTATTGCAATTCTTTGTAGTTAAACCTCTCCCACAAAGGGTAAAAAAAAAATTCTTGGATATTTGTGTGTATGTAAATTAGGTGTGTGTGTGAAGGGTTTGGATATATGTGTATATGTATAGTAGGTGTGTGTGAGGTGTTTGTATATTTGTGTATATGTAAAGTAGGTGTGAGTGTGAAGGGTTTGGATATATGTGTATATGTAAAGTAGGTGTGTGTGAGGGGTTTGTATATATGGGTATATGTAAAGTAGGTGTGTGTGTGTGAGGGGTTTGTATATATGGGTATATGTAAAGTAGGTGTGTGTGAGGGGTTTGTATATATGTGTATATGTAAAGTAGGTGTGTGTGAGGTGTTTGGATATATGGGTATATGTAAAGTAGGTGTGTGTGAGGTGTTTGGATATATGGGTATATGTAAAGTAGGTGTGTGAGGTGTTTGGATATATGGGTATATGTAAAGTAGGTGTGTGTGAGGTGTTTGTATATATGTGTATATGTAAAGTAGGCGTGTGTGAGGGGTTTGTATATATGGGTATATGTAAAGTAGGCGTGTGTGAGGGGTTTGTATATATGTGTATATGTAAAGTAGGCGTGTGTGAGGGGTTTGTATATATGTGTATATGTAAAGTAGGCGTGTGTGAGGGGTTTGTATATATGTGTATATGTAAAGTAGGTGTGTGTGAGGTGTTTGGATATATGTGTATATGTAAAGTAGGCGTGTGTGAGGGGTTTGTATATATGGGTATATGTAAAGTAGGCGTGTGTGAGGGGTTTGTATATATGTGTATATGTAAAGTAGGTGTGTGTGAGGTGTTTGGATATATGTGTATATGTAAAGTAGGTGTGTTTGTATATATTTGAAGTAGGCATGTGTGTTTATGAATTGCGTTTATGTTTGCGTGATTGTCTGGCTCCTAAAATCAAATTACATTTGTCAAGCCCTGCTGTAATGTATATTAAAGTCCTTTTTTTTTTTTTGCACAAAGACAAAAAATCATTTTATACATTTTTCTTGTATTATTTCTGTACATGTTAAAGAAAAAAAATCTATATATTGGCTTTAGTCCGCCGCCTAAGGAAAACAAACATTTAGAGCAGGCACAGCTATTTTGTTAAACGCCGGATTCTGCCAATTCTCTCTGTGCCGCTGCAATGCACCTCGTGTATAGAGCTGCTTGGAAGGTGGAGCAATGTGTAAAGTGCCCTTCTCTGAAACATATGGGACAATCTCGTAGCATGACGTGGCCAGGAGAAAATCTTCTGACAGGGCTGGTGGGGGGGGGGGGGGGGGGGGGCGTGTTTCTCCAGCACACATGCTTAAAGAGCACGGATTCGCACCAGTGAGGGGGGGCAGTAACTGAGCTGGAGGGAGAGGCTATTTATTCGGCAGCACTGCAGAGTCTGGCCAGCTGATCCGTCTCTGCAATAACCATTGCAATCCTTTAAATGCCAGGTGGGTTGGAGGGCACGGGGCTGATCGACTCCCCGGGTCTCAAAGGGTTAAAAGTCCTACCACTAAAAGAGCCGGCATTTCACAATTGCATAACTATCCCCCCCCCCCCCCTGCCCCCACCAACGAGTGGAAGACAAAGCACATTCAGTGCATGTGATTCCATACATAGGCTTGTGACTTTCAAATCAGGGGCCTGAGGCTGCTGAATGCGATTTAAAAAGAATTTTTTATTTTTAAATACATGAATCAAGCAAAGTCCTCAATGGGCAATTTATATAGTCATCATTTGCCTAGTACATTACAAAAACCACAATACAATTGATATATATGTCTTGTCTATCGGCCCCCTTTCGCTGGAAGGCTATTCCATACATCCACTACCATTTGCTGAGAGAGTAGTGGATGCATGGAATAGCCTTCCAGCGGAAGTGGTAGAGGCTAACACAGTGAAGGAGTTTAAGCATGCGTGGGATAGACACAAGGCTATCCTAGATATAAGATAGGGAACTGGGGACTACTAAAAGTATTTAGAACATTGGCCAGACTAGATGGGCCGAATGGTTCTTATCTGCCGACACATTCTATGTTTCTTTCAGAAACACACGGTCGTGTTATTTAACATGCATTTTTGGCTGTAATTGAGCAGATAAACCTGTCTGTGTCGCTACTTTGAGCTCTTTAGATAACTTGAAGTCTTGCTGTTCCCAGTATAGGGGGGGGGGGGGGGTCATCTGAAGTTGTATTGTGACCTTTTGGAGGTTCAACAGATCATCTCTACATTGTTCTACGGTCAGTGACCAAAAAGGTCCTCCAGCAAGACCTCCAGGTCTCCCAGACGCAGGAAGTAGATGCACAGAACCTATTAAAGTTGTGACAAATTGTGTTAGTAGAATTGCAATCTTTCTAATTGCACGTATTGATTAAGAGAAAAAGGTGTCATGTTTATTACATCATTAATGAGAAAGCTGGAATTGGCCACAAGATGATGTCATAAAAAGGAGACAAAATGTTTGCCTTTTATCTTCTTTGGTCACAGTATAGAAAACTAAATGGTTTAGGAGATTCTCTAATGAACCCATATAAAAGTCTTGGTTCGGACAGTTCTGACATGATCAGCCAAGTAACAATACGCAGCTACTCCAATAAACAGCAGAGAGCCAAACAATATAATTACACAACGTCTGCGTATCTTCCATATTCAGCTGTGCATTACCATAATAAGAATACACAGTAAGAGATAAACCCAGCAGTGTTCAAAAAAGCAAATATCAAACAAGGAACTACACAGCTTTTCAATTAATTTACCAAGGTGTGGATCCCATAGGTACTAAAGATTCCCTCAAACAAACAAAAAAATGGCTGATCATATATATACTGACGCTAGGAATAAATGTAAGATATTTCCAGTTTAAAGAAAACCGTATATATGCATAAAGTGCGATGGAGAAGGATGGCTTCCTAGGGTACAAGTAACAAAACGGAATTAAACATATTTTTTTGCTTGGCGTGAGCAATTAACAAATATTTGTAGAGTTTAGGAGCCAAACAATTAACTTGAGGAACCAGTCTAGGCAAACAATCCATCGAGTTCTAAACCAAACATACAAAGTTAGGAGCCAGCAGTAGAAATGGCTGATATGTAACAAACTCATCACCGGTAACACACAAATTGGTCGCCAATCTTGATCAAAAACAAGCTTCTCTGCTCGCGCTATACACCAACCCGACAATTTTGGTCGCACCTCGGATAGGGTACATGTGGAATTTCAGACATTATAGGGGTCATGTACTAAACAAGTGCCGTGGGGGGAAAAGTAGGTAAAACAGGAGTAACAAGCAATTTGCGACTATTTGTATCATTTTGCGCTTGTTTTCCCCTGATTGGCGCCTCTTCCGTTTATTTTTACTTAGCGTGGATTTTTTCTATTGCGCTAATAAATTGCGATTATATTTGCGCGTGCTAATGAGCTTTGCAAATACTTTGTGAAAAATAATTCTTATTAGCGTGTGATAATTACACCAGCTTTTAGCGAGCACCATAAAAAGAGGTAGAAAAAATATTCGCAAAATTGCCTGTTTTAATTCTCAATTATGCCCGTTTTTATTCGCAATTTGCGCGTATGTACTATTGGAGTGTTAAATGTTTAGTATATCGCAATAGGAGCAAAGCGCAAAAATAGTTTTGCACATAAAATATATTAGCGTTTTTTTAGTACATGCCCCTCTGTGTGTTGACATCAGGTGCACTTGGTTGCGAATATTTTTCTACTGTAACTAGTCAACAAACTATAAACATGTATAGCAGGGAACAGACAAGACAACATAACATTACTTTCCAAAGAACACCTCAATTATCTTCAGGATGCCTTCCCTCAAAGGACAACTGTAGCAAAAAATGAACTTATGTTTAACTGAAAGATTGTATCAAGTGTAAATTATTTGGAATAAAAAAAAAAAAATCTTTAATGAAATACAAAAAAAGTTCCTTGTTCAGTCTTCTTTACTCCATATAGTTCTCTCAGGGGGCAGACATGTTGGTTAGAATCTTTACTCCATATAATTCTCTCTGGGGGCAGACATGTTGGTTAGAATCTTTACTCCATATTGTTCTCTCAGGGAGCAGACATGATGGTTAGAATCTTTACTCCATATAGTTCTCTCAGGGGGCAGACATTTTGGTTAGAATCTTTACTCCATATAGTTCTCTCAGGGGGCAGACATGTTGTTTAGAATCTTTACTCCATATAGTTCTCTCAGGGGGCAGACATGTTGTTTAGAATCTTGGGTCAGATCTTCACTCACCTTGGTTCAGATGAACAAAGATCTGACCCAAGATTCTAAACAAAATGTCTGCCTCCTGGTAGAGCTATATGGAGTAAAGATGGTTCAATAAGGTACTTTGATTGTATTATTTTCATTGAAGCATTTCTATATAAATAGTTCTCTATTAAAAAGCATATGTAAGTGCTTGGGAATGAATGACCATCAGTGTCGTGATTCATCGCCAAACTAGGTCCCGAGAAGTAAAAGGCTTCAAGTGACCCAAAACAATACCTCTGCCAGACACTCAACAGATTAAAGGAAAATGCAAAATACTGTCACTTTCAACAACCGAGATCTCATGGGTAAGTCCTTCACAGAAAACAAGAGACACGTGTCATTGGATAGTGTGGAACTTAACGGCCGTGAAAAGAGTGGGGTATGCTATTTTAAGGCACAAGAAGCCTGACCCTGGAAAGGAACACCTGAGTAAATAACTATGTTCACACTGTATGTAAAACGAAAGGTTGATAAGGTAGAGGCATGATGTGGGTGTCCACACTTTTTGCTCAAGGTTAATGGAATCCAGCGATACAGAAAATACCCAGTCCTCAACGTAGACCCCACTGGCGATTTATATAATACACAACTGTAGGCCAAAGAGCAGCAGGCCCGGTTTATGAAGCTTTTCAACTATGACAATTATGGTACACTCTCTCTGTGCTACATGAAAGCCTCCCTTTCAGTTACCTTCAGAAAAATCCCCAAAGGATGTCCTAGCAAGTCAAGGACTTTAAAAGCCATCAGCTGTTCTCATTTACAAGGACAACTGTAGCAAAAATTAAGTTCGGTTTAACTGAAAGATTGCATGAAGTGTAGGCATTTTATATAGAAATGCTTTAATGAAAGAATACAAATAAAGTACCCTATTGAGCAATTGTTACTCCATATAGCTCTACCAGGAGGCAGACATTATGTTTAGAATCTTTGTTCATCTGAACCAAGGTGAGTGAAGATCTGACCCAAGATTCTGAACATGTCTGCCGCCTGAGAGAACTATATGGAGTAAAGATTCTAACCAACATGTCTGCCCCCTGAGAGAACTATGTGGAGTAAAGATTCTAACCAACATGTCTGCCCCCTGAGAGAACTATATGGAGTAAAGATTCTAAACAACATGTCTGCCTCCTGAGAGAACTATATGGAGTAAAGATTCTAACCAACATGTCTGCCCCCTGAGAGAACTATGTGGAGTAAAGATTCTAACCAACATGTCTGCCCCCTGAGAGAACTATATGGAGTAAAGATTCTAAACAACATGTCTGCCCCCTAAGAGAACAATATGGAGTAAAGATTCTAAACAACATGTCTGCCCCCTTGAGAGAACTTGACGGAGTAAAGAATGCTCAATAAGGAACTTTATTTGTACTCTTTCATTAAAGAATGTCTTTATAAATCATCTACACTTGATACAATCAACACATAAGGTGTCAGACAGATAGGGTCAGACAGATTTATGTTGAACGCGCTTCCTCAAGAGCCGTGAAGTCATATATTCATACAAGCCTATAAAATAAGGACACAAGTTATATGTTGGCAGTGTTTTCAGGAAGGATGTCTAGTTGGCTCCTGCTATATGTAGCGTCACTGTTTATTGAAAAAGTAGCCATGATCAGGTATGTATTATACTTTACAAAAGGGTCAAAGTAAGTGAGGTCCATGGCTGAACAAAATTGCAGTGCTTCCTGCACCCCTTCCCATTACAAAAGTGGGAAATGCGGTCTTCTAAGCTGGAATTGGTTCATATCCATTAGTTTTATATGAGAAACCCTTGCACCACTTTGGGCTTTTTTAGATTGGTCATTAAAGGAGTGGCGGGGGCAAAAAAATTAAAGATTGAATTATGTGTAGGCATTTTAAAAAGAAAGGCTTTATTGTTAGAATACAAATTATATAACTCATTCAGTCCTCTTTGCACCGTTTAAGCTCTATCAGGGGGCGGACATCTTGGGTCAGATGATGGAAGATCCGACCCAAGATTCTAAACAACATGTCCGCCCCCTGCGAGAGCTATACAGAGTTCAATAAGAAACTTAATTTGTATTCTTTTATTAAAGCATTTCTATTTAAAATGTCTATATTACTTTTGTCCACAGTTGTGATCAAAGAGCTCAAAACAGAACAGACACTGGAGCGAGTTATGCAAAAATGTAGTTATAAATAAAGCAAATGCACAAAACAAACAAAAAAAAACAAAAAAACAGGTCTGTTAAAGCAAGAACTAAGAAGGCAAACACAAGTCAACAGAGAGGAGCTATTTACTGCTCAACCTGACTTATGACTACCTCCAATAGCTCCCGTGGGGAGAGGAAGGCAGAACATGTTAGCAGTGAGTCAAGCCAATCCCATAAAGACAGCTCAGAGGCATGCTTTACACCACAGCTAGCCACTCACTATACAAATGACAATAATTCCATAATCCCTGAGCCTGACATGTGTAAGGAGGAAATACCCCATGCCCAAAGGATGGAGGTAAAAAAACAAAACAACACACATTTAGATGTTGTAAATTCAAGAGAGGGCAATTGGGTAAAGAAAAGGAACATTAGCAAAAGTAGGGTTTAGCTACTTTGGAGCAGGGTATGCAGTGGCATAAAAAGACCCTCTAAATGCTTTAGTTTGCAAAATTTGCTTAGGAATGGGGCGCAGCAAAGGGCAATAGAATGTATAGTAGGTTTAACACAAAGCTATATAGATGAGTATTGGATATATGCAAAATATTGCCTAAGCCGGGGCATCCAACGTGCGCCCACCTATTCTGTGCTGTTGAGTAGAATGAATAATAGAACAGATACTGGGATTGTTGTAATGAACGATCACTTATGAATGTAGGAACCCCAGACATATGGCATATTTAAAGGGCAACAGAAAAATGAAGTTATGTTCAAGTGAAAAATTGTACTGGGTGTAGACATTTCAAATAGAAATGCTTTAATAAAAAAAGTACTAATAAAGTACCTTATTGAGCCCTCTTTGCTCTTGTATAGCTCTGTCAAGGGGGCAGACATCTTGGGCCAGAAGATGGAAGATCTGACCCAAGATTCTAAAACATGTCAGCCTCCTGATAAAGCTTTACAGGGCAAGGTATTTGTATTTTTTTTTTCATTAAAGCATTTCTATTTAAAATGCTGACACTTGATAATCTTTCAATTAAAAGAGAACTTGCATTTTTTGTTGCAGACAGGTGTGCTTTAAACAAGTCAAATTAACTGTACCACATAATGTAGCAACGTATTCCAAAGTATTAGAAGGGCACGCTGCGGGGGAGATTGTTGTCACCACATGATTGGCACAGCTCCCAATTGGATTACTGGATACCCTCTGTTGCATTTTGAGCAGACTGAACAGCTTATTAACCCTGTGAATGCCAAATTGAATTACGAGCAGTCTTTTTTTTTTTTTTTTTGAGAGGCCCCCCCCCCCCAGGGCATTTGATGCCAATAATACAAAAATGCTTAATTTTATAGCCCTATGTGCATACCTTGAGAAATCCAAAGAGAGCTGGCGTGGTTGCACCAAAGGCATTTGTAGAGTCAGTGCTGTGCGCGATGTGGAGGTTTGCATTGTACTGGCCAAGCCAAACACTGGGATAACCACGTAGGTGAAAAGCGGTGCAACAGAAGAGTTTGGGCCTGGCACCATTAACTCCTTGCGGCCTGCAGGGCGGCGCAACAGATTTATTACAGGCTGCTAGGCTTTGAGATCACAATCCAACGCCACGTCTTCCAAAATTACTAAAATGGTAAAAACCTGGTCTGGATGCCCTCCACCATCCTGAATCTAATCACGCCTGCATTTAAATTATTTATAATTTCGTGCATTGATCAGTAAGACTATAGGACACATCACACTGTTAAAATAAAAAACGGGGGGGCGGAGAAAAAAATAATTTTCCCCAAGTGCCTGTAAAAATCTTAATAAATTGCATTTAACAAAATAAACATTTCAGTATGTGCTGTTCTTTTTTGGATACTGCGACTACAGCTTCGTCGTTATATTTAATTGGGGGAGGGATGTGGTGAAGAGATATATTCTTATATAGCAACCTACTCTTCCAACCCCCCACCTTCAAGAGATTATAGAAGCCCCTCCTCTATAATCCCCACCCTACCACAACTTGCTCCATGCCGTCTCTTCCACGGGCTCGGTAATGGAGTCGTCCTGTTCTCCCAGTTAGATACAAAGCACTGCCTTCCTCCTTGGCGAACCTCCCCACCCAATGGTTAAGCCGCTGTGTACTCTGTCTGCTGAAAATAAACATGATCCTAATTGCCGTACTCTGCAGCACGAACAAACAAAGCAAGAAAGCTTTGCAAAAGCAGAAGAAAAAAAAAAGAAAAAAGAAAAAAATTGCTTACACACCCACTTCTAGCAGTGCCAGCGTTAAATAGTGTTACCCAATCCCTGTCCAAAGGTTTTAGCTCTGCATGCCAGCAGAGATCCAGGCTGCACTTCACGCAAACGCCACAGTCACACCTCAGCCCCGTACAGTGGTGTAACATGACTTCCAGTACTGATAACCCTCGCAGCACCTTAATCTTGCTTTGCAGCTCTTCTCATTGCCGAATTAACAGCTTGCACCCTTCCTTTTCACTGACTTGAGTCTGTCCTCCCAAACCCAACCTGGGATTCCCGTCCCACCGCTCGCTGACCCCTCTCTCCGAGTTCATTCATCAGGATCGGAAGTCCCACAAGACCCTTGTACAATCAGGCATATATTTTTTATTTGATTATTAAGTGTTTTTTTTTTTTTTTACTCCTGTTAGTACCATATGGTAAGCAAATGACCACAGTTACAGTAGTTCCACCAAAAAGGATTTATAAATGACTTCTGGTGCCTTATTTCACAAATGTAGAATTTCCCTGGCTTTAAAAAAAAAAAAATAATTCAGGTTTGCTCCTGTTTGAGAGACTTGGTGCTATTCACTAAAAAAGTGAGATGAGCATTTCATCTCAGCAATTTAACTATACCTTGTGCAAGGACAAACTCACCAGGGTTGTCCCTGCACAATGTATACCTTGTGCAAGGACAAACTCACCAGGGTTGTCCCTGCACAATGTATACCGTAACACACCTTTTATTGAAAATGAGAATATAACCGTTGTTTCTGTAACAGGACAGGCAGATACTGTTAGCGCGCCGTTTGCAACCAAATGGATAGCGCTGTTGGCTGGCACGTCCTGCCATTAGACACTCTTACTTTTGGTAAGGTCCTTAGAGGCTAGGATTAGCTTGACTGATAGCAATTAAAACCAAGAATCTCTCACTGCAGGAGCAATGAGTAAAAGTCTGTGACCTGAAGCAGTCTGTTTATGCTTTAGATCAGGGGGGGGGGGGTCAAACTGCAGCCATACAGCAGGGCTTGACAAATATCTATAGGGGGCAGAAACAGATCAGGAGCCAGACAAGATCTTTACAGGAGGCAGTTTCAAGTCAAAACATTTGGAGCCGGTGTTCTATCAAATTCCTCGAGCAAATTCTACTGTACTGGTGCAGTAGAATTCACTCATCGCGCACAACAGCGCATGCGCACCACAGTTACGGCTGTCAATCAGCCGTAACTTTGGCAGAAGTGCGCCTGCGTGAGGGACACACACACCACCTCACGCCCCCTCCGGATCAGCTGCGGTGACAGGTAAGTAAAAGCGTATTACTCATTATTGTCATTTACTAGCGTAGCAAGCAACTGGTAAAACTTATATCAGCGACATGCTACGCTAGTAAGTGGAAGTCACACACGGGGGACACACGGGGGGGGGGGGACCTGGCTCTTCTTGATGGGAGTTGTGACCGGCACCTTAGGCTCCCGTGTGTCCCCCTCGCGTGGTTTTTATTTGAAAATGAATTGGTTCTGACGTCTTTGATTTATCAGACACTAGCAAAATGCAGTAAGGTCGGAAGAACCAAGTGATCCCAAAATTCAGTTTAAAACGTGTGCTCTGCTAACAAGAATACAGTCCAATGCCCCTGAATTAATAATAAACGGCACACAATTGGCATATTAGATCTACCACCACTAGACATAGCCATCCGAACGCAATAGGTATTTCTGAATTTAGTGAAATACACAGTATTAGCTCCCCCCCTCCCACCCCCAAAATAGACTCCTAAAAAAAAATAACAGTCATACAGTCAAACTGTACCCGGGCATTGTACATCTAGGACCACCAACCAAAAAGCCACTTTAAAATCAGACAGAAGTGAACTTTTGAGAGTGCCTAAAGGTGCCCTCTCCCAGTTATTTTTAATTGAGGAAAAGGCTGGACGTGGAATTTATTTGCCTGTACAGCTGTACACAATGCTTTGTGAATCTCAGCCAGGGGGTGGAGCATGCTGAAATATGCAAAAGGAAACATAATATAACATTCCACGCCAAATACAAAGAAAATGATATATATATATATATATATATATATATATATATATAATCTCTCTATCGGTTGGAGGTGCCCTTTAATACACATGGCTCCATACAGCCCACTGACCCAGTTCAAGGTATCCAGATGCTAAAACAGCTTTAAAAAAAATGCAGAGGCATCTCCTATTTTTGACAAAGGTGCCAAGGTTAGCCATCACTGGCAGAGTGGTTGCATACCAAGCGCTCCTCTATGGTATACAAGTGTATACATGCGCTCAGGGACTACTTCCTCCAACCTCCCCCCCAAAAATGAGTCTTTACATCGAGAAAACCCAAACTGTATCAGAAGATGTATTGGTTTCAAAACTAAGTTAAATAATAGAAACAAAGACAGGGTGGAAACCATGTAAGGTACTTTATTAATGCCCCCGAGTTAATACAGATATAGAGTTTTAAGAACATTATGAACTTTGCTGCAAGGGCTGTGTTTGCACCAGCTTCTGTGACGAGGCTCAGCATTGTAGGAATGGTAGTACATGCATGCCAGCTGGAGGTCGAAGGGGAACGTCTATGGCTCAGCTGGTTGGCGTACGTCCTTGCATAATATATATAGATATAAAATAATCCATTCATGCCCAGGTTCTAGCAGCAGAGTGTCATGGACAAACATTTGGAAGCTCTTTGTTTGCAGAAAGGATCTAGTGGGCAGAGCTGATATGAGCTCACGATCACACCCATCTCACCGGCTGTGCTGCCAAGCTATTCATTCATACACGTTTAGGGAAGATATGCATTAACCCCTTTCATTCTCCATAAATGCAGAATCACGGTGTGAGGACATATCAGAAAGTTCTCTTGGATCACGCTGCAAGCCCTTCAAGTTTATGTAACAGTGCCTCCACCACGGAAGGTCTACAAGTGCCGCCATGTTCAGACTTGTTTAAGGATAATGGGAGTTGGAGGTAGTATATACACCTTGAGTTGAGCTGCTATTGTGGTGCAACACAGGGAGTCATCAAAAATAGAGGAACCGATTTTAAGGTCCTAAAGAAAGGATTCAAGTGCTCAAGAGGCTACCCACACCCAAAAGAAGTTTCAGGGAAAAAAGGAAGGACCATAGGTATGCGTGAAACGCGCAAGGCACATTATCATAGCCCACCATCCACTAATTTAAGACAAAGGGGTCGGGGGGAACAGATGCAAAAAATCCCCAGAAGTCAATTTTTTTTTTTTTAAACTATGCACTGTCAGCAAGTTTTATCTGTATTTTACAGTCTCCTCAACAGTAGGTTATATTTTTTTTTTTTAAAAACTACAAAAAAAAGGCTTTGAAACCCTTGTGGTTAATCCCACCTTGCCGGTAAGTAGTGGACTTTTTTCTTTTTTTTTTATTCTTTTAATTTTGGGGTCATCTCTAAATATTTTCTCAAACTTACCAAGAAATATTGGGATCCTTGACACCTTAGTTTCCAGCTCTGTGACTAGTCTTGTTTTAGGATAGGAAGCTTTCGAAAAGATAGCCACTAGCTACATATCAGCAGCTATTCAGGAGGTGTATTTACAAAGGTGTGCGATTGTGAAATCCCTTACGATTTCAGGGATCAAATGACAAGTGCTTAATAACCACCAAATGACTGGGAAACACCTCCTCAAATACAATGTGCACGACTCCAAGACCATGTACTAGAAAGGATGGAGCAGCCATGGAATATAGGACTAAATTAGCACAATATTGCAGAATAGTCTATAATAAGCTATCCTACAATAACTGCTGTGAAAATTGCCACGCATAGTCATGGTATAAAAAATAAAACTGGCTTTACAAAGAAGAAAAAAAAGGGGGGGGGGGAGTAGTAAATTACGTGCTGTTAGGGCTCCGATCCGACTATTGCGAAACGCGTCAGGCTTGGAACTTTGCTGCGTTAGGAATTTCTGAACTACAATTTTTATCCCGCATGGCAATTCCAGCCATATCCATCTGAAGCCAATACTTTCTATTGAGAGGAGCACCTCCTGTGCCTTGGTGTCTTAAATACAAACATATCTGGGGCACACTTGTGAATTTTACGGAGCCAGATGTGCTACAGTTATTGCGGCAACTAGGATGTGTGTCTAGAGTGTGTCACTAGATAAATGGATGAAACAACAAGTAGAGCGGAACAATGAAATTCTGTAAGGCTATTCTTTAAAAAAAATATATATTTGAAATGGAATAATCACACCTACTTTAAAGATTACAAATACTAGCAGGCCACAAATGAAAAATGCAATTCCAGACCTGTAATTTAACCTGTGCCAACAACTAATCTTTATGTTTTGCCTAGCATAGGACAAGCTAGAAGTTCATAAAGAAACCTGATCTACCAAAGCCTCAACAGAACAGGTCTCCGTCACCCACTGGCTGGCTTTTTAAGATATGGAAAACTACAAATTGTAAACATAAAAAAAAATGTAAAGCAACTTTTGGGGATCAAGCATTAAACAATAGAATAATAATGTGTTTATTTATTTGGGGAAATAAAAATGCAATAACCTCAGTTTGAGCCTCATGCCTTAGCAGGACTGTAATATAGATAGATATAGATATATATATAGATATAGATATAGATATATATATATATATAAATAGTGCACACACCTGTCCCTCTCAACATGGAAATTCAGCTCCGTGTGTGTGTGTTATCTGAAGGAATTGGGGAAAATCTAGGGCAATATTGTAAAGACTGTGCAATCACCATGGTGAACCAGTCCAATAGCCATTATAGCTCCACTTTTTTGACATTTGCAGAGACCATTGCTATTTAAAAGGTAAACCCTACAGACCTCAATGTGTGACAAACAAAACTATGTTTTGATGGTTAAAATCCAATCCTCAATTAAGAGAGGAGTGTGAGCATATATAGATTTAAAAAAAAAATAAAAAAAAAAAAAAAATATATATATATATATATATATATATATATATTAGGGGAATTTGCGTTTATAGATGTCGCACCTCACTAGCACTTAAAAGGGTTAAACCTGGACAAATACAAACAAAACTTTAGGTGCCCAATTCAGTAGCCAGCCTAGTTATTTTTAGAAGCCAGAAAGGTGAAGTTATAATAGATTTTATGTAAAACATTCCAAAAAAAAAAAAAGTTGGGAAAATTAACAAGAATATGCACACATGCATACATTATCATTATTAATATATTATATACACACATTATATATATATAAACACACACACTAATCATAAAAAAATTAAAATGAAATCATGTGTAAACACTGATTACACAGTCATTAGCAAGCCTCGACTACATCAAGAGATATTTTAATTACAAGATAGTAATTGGGTTTCTCTGAAAAAGTCCCATATAAATTGCAAAGGACGCACCATATGTTAAAGTCCTGGCCTGTACTGGTTACAAACTGAAGGCACTGATGAGCAGATTAAGTGCTTATCTGAACAACACATATGTAAGTCTCTTCTAGTGTGTAAAACACCTGTTAGGAAGCATCATATACGTTTCCTCGTATCCATGTCATTCTCGTCTGCAGACTTGTCCCGTATACGGACTATACGCTCAACTGACTGGTGCGTTAATTCCTCACTAGCACTGTACAGATAATACGTCTGCCCCAGAACAATTAGAAAAAAGGTACAGTTACCTGGATCCGTGAGCATGGTGTCACGAGATCGTTCCCTTTTTAAAATTCTGGTTGAATGCAGGCTTCTGACCAGCAGCCCCCTTCTCTTTCAGGTTCAGTTCCTGTACTTTGGACCCCAAAAAAGTACGGTTAACTACGGCACATTGTCCCAGCTCGCAAAGTGCCCCAGGAACGAGTTTTGTAAGAGCAAACTGATAGCAGCACACGAGTTATTCCAAAATATTAATTCTAGCCGGAGAAAAAACAAACCATTGTCTCCGAATAAAAAAGTTTCTGCTTTGCTCTTCCCAACCAGTTAGGAAACAAACAAAGTGACCCCTGCTGTCAGTGGCCAGGAGAGAACTTGC
The DNA here is from genome assembly GCA_036172795.1 of Pelodytes ibericus. Classification (NCBI taxonomy): domain Eukaryota; kingdom Metazoa; phylum Chordata; class Amphibia; order Anura; family Pelodytidae; genus Pelodytes; species Pelodytes ibericus. Next base: position 13,604,606 of record CM069858.1, on the reverse strand, counting down.
CTCAGTACAAAAAAAAAAAAAAAGAAGAGAAGAACCTTCCCACTGGAGGGAGTTGTGCAAAGGAATTTAAATGCAAATGAACTCCTATCCTCATTTGATAGATCCATGCTCTGAGAAGCTGCATTCTGCTTTAAACATATATACAGCAGACTATTAAACTTTGCAGAAAGAACCGACATATCCAGCTTTCCCTAGCGGATGCTTAGACTCCATGAGCATTACAACTGCTAGAAATGTGGGACAATTTATTTAAAATAGAGAGGAAGCAAAAACGGAAACATTTTTATACCTGAATGCATGCAAACACACAGCTACGAACTGTGTATTGAAGGGCCTGACAAATCCCAGGAGGAGCTAGGGGATGCTTAGCTCCTAAGTTTTGCGATGGTTTTACATAGAGCACAATTCTTCTGGCTCCTAAAGTCCACAAATATTTCTCAAGCCCTGATGTAATAAAGGGAAAGACATATGCTAAGTGGAATGGTGTTGACATGGGAGTTTGATAAATCCCCCCCACCCCCCATTTGCCTATTTTATTTCAACTTTCAATGCCTGACTCGACAATATACAGTTTATTAAATAGACCACCCCCCCCCCCCCCCCTGACGTGACTACATAAATACTCTAAGACCACTGCAAAACTAGTCCTATACTCCAAATATACTCCTGATACAATCTTACAAACATGGGCACAGCACAATAAAAAATAATAAACAATCTGCACAATTGTGTTGAAAATTGCAAACAGAGAGACAACACAATGTATACTTAACATTGCCATAGAGGTAACAGACTGCAGAATACAAGCACTATACATGTAGCAAAACATGTGATATAGAGGGCTGATTCATATCCATCACAGCCTTGTATATGAAGTTTGTTTCTAGATGTGTAACTATGTAACATCATCATGTGCACTCTACCCACAACATACTTGCATGTACGTATCTTTTATGCAGGTAACACTATATTGTTCCACAGGAAAAGGAGAGGAATCTAAATGTTTTTCCTTATATAACTTTATACAAAAACTATTTATGTTGCAATGAGTGACCCTTCCTGAAGTAATAATATCCTAAATAAAAGCCAAACACATCTTTAAAAAAAGAAATTATACATAAATTCAGTATCTGGATTTGCACATAAACCAAAACAAAAAATATCTAAAACAGAGATAAACATTAATTATAAAAAAAAAAATAATAATAATAATATACTCTGCAACACCATACAACAGACAGACAAGTAAACAGATAGTATTTTTATTTGTGCAAACCACTTGCCATTTGGTGTTTATTATAATAAACGGAGAAATTAATATTTTAAATGTCACAAGGGTACTCAAAGGGTAGAGTGAGTATATAACATGCACTGCAACTCAACTATCAGAATTAATTTATTAATTATATTTTTACATAGAACTTAATAATATATGACAAACTTGTTTGGGTTTTTTTTTTTTTTTTTATCTGAAACTTTAAGATCAATTTGTATAAATGGAGGATGCAGGAGTGGTTGCAAGCCTCAAAAGCACATGTTCCTCCAGCTTGAACTTTTTCCCAGTTAAGACTTTAGCAGCCCCTTCCACCAAAACAATCTAAAGATTTATGGTGAGTAAAAACTCTCTTCTGTTTGTTACACTGCCACTTATAGCCAGGGAATAGCAGCTCACAGGCTATTTATAATCAGACCCATGAAATGTGCAGGCCTGCAAGCTCAGGAGTGCCAGCAAAGCATGGGAGACCAGCCAAGGCCTAATCAGACCCCATGGCGCTGCAAGATCTCAGTTCATGGGTGTGGGGAGGCTTTAGCACCCAGGACCTATTCCTGGCAATCCCCTGCCACAACCATATTATAACACAAGCCACTGGCCAATAATCCCCACTCTCTCCCTCGGGTCCCCTATAAGCTCACATGGCGAGGAGGAGCCACGAGGGTTTAGAGGAGGAAGTGGCAGCTTTGCATGGAGTTACTGCTGAGCAGGATCTCTCAGCACAGTGCAGAAGAGACATCTCGATTTAGGACTTTGATATGGGGGGGGGATGATGCAAAAAGAGGGGTGCAATCTGCCCCCACTGCAACGTGATCTATTGCAGCGAAGAGTTTTAGGCCTAAGGGGGCGACCCACGTTGCCTGCATGGGGAATGCTGGGTAGTAAGCTGATCAGTGGTGGGCGGGGTCAGTCGAAATGGAACGTTGGACCGGGGACGTTCTAAAATGGAACGTTGGACTTGCGCGCTGGGTTTCCCCCCCCCCATCTACGAACCACGGCGCTTTAAAGTCGCTACGAGGGGCTCGCCCACTTCACATGATGCACACCGAATGGCAATCTATGGGTATTTGAGCCAGCTACCCTTCTTCCCCCCCCCCCCCCCCGGCCCAAACTGCAGTGTCATCAAAGGGTGTACTAGGTAATGCACACCCCACCCCCTCCCACTGATCTCAGCCGTGTCACAAGCCAGGTTGAGAGGGGAGGGGGACTCACAGGTGGCCTTATAAGAACCCCCCTTAACATTTTACATAACCCAATAAAAAAAAAAAAAAAGTACCCCCCAAACCGTTGTCACCTTAAAGATAAACCTTAGCATGTACAAGCACATGGCCCTGGAGTCACCAAAATCTGAAGGACACTCCCAGCACTGCCTGTTAGCACCCTAGAGACCCTGAAAATATTAGGATTGAGTACCACCAAGTTCACATCTACCACAGATCTCCCATTAAAAATGTGAGCAACATAGCAAATGCCCCCCCCCCCCCCCTCCTTCATAAGTAACGTCCCTTGGCCCCCTGATAAGAGGAAGGGGTGCATAACATAACTAGGGAGGGCAAACTAGGAGACACCTATTTATGGGCAGCCATGCATGACACTGCATGCAAAGGGGGGGGGGGGGAGAGCTGCTGCTGCACCCCACCATCTATCTGCATTGGCATTTGAGCACACAGCCAAGGTGAAGCCCAATCACCCTTCTTATTTCCCAACGTGGGGTGATTAAGATTGGGGCCCTAAAATTGCCCATATAACAGGTCACCCTTAATTGTAGGGTGGTACTCCAGACAAGGGTATCCCTTGTCCCCGCCGTGCATGCATGGGGTGGTGTTGCTAACTCGTGGGTTATTTGGAGGGTGCACTCACCTATAGGCAGCTGCCCATTCACCCCATTGCCTCCATTGGGTTTGATCCAGGGGTTCACCTTGGGTAAGGGGGCCTCTACAAACTCCTTGCGCCCCGGCCCGTCCTCGCCCTCTTGGCACACATCCTCTCTGTCTGGTTTGCTGCTCCTCTCCTCTACTACTACCACCTCCTCCTGCTCGGGGGTCTGCTGCTGGGAGGGCTGAAGGGGCATCAGCGGAGCCTCCACCTGAGTGGCCATGTCCCGCTCCCCCCTGGTAACCGGGCTCTGCAGGCGGGAGGAGAGGTGCTAAGTCCGTGGAGATGGCGGGTCAGTCACCGGGCGGCCTCCCCACCAGTTACCGCTGCAATATGGAAGCCAAGGCAGACCACGCGATGGAGCTGCTCGGGAGCGCGCACTGAGACACGCCGGCGTGCGCGCCGCCGACAGGGAGGGAGAGGAGGAGGAGGGGGGGGGCTCTGGTGCGTCATGCGGCAAGGGTGAGGAAGAGGAGGGTCAGCAGCAGCCAGTGGCTAACCTTTGGCACTCCAGCTGCTGTGGACTACATACATCCAACCAGCCACACAAGGGTTAGAGGCTACCCTGAGCATGATGGGACTTGTAGTCCCCAGAAGTTGGAGGGTCTGCTCCTCAGACTTTTTTTTTTTTTTTTTCAATTTTTTTTTTATTACAGTTTGATTGTATAATATTTTAAAAGGAAAAGTACATACTGTGAATGCAGAGAATGGAACATGATCTATACATTGTGTTATCAGTACTGCATGAAATAAGAGACACAATGGGGGGGGATATGTGTAAAAACTCAGGCTCCGCAAAGTGTCTGGAGTTTTATAAAAGAGAAAAAGCGCAATTGCTGCAACTCTTTGCAGTGAGGGATTGAGAGACCCCGTCAAGCGTTGTTTGGAGGAGCTATCCCCTCCCCCTCCACAAAACAGTTGCTTTTCAGCACCTGATTATTATTTTTTTATACATAGGCTGCGCTGGCGCAACCAACGCCGACAATCTAAATCTACGCAATCGGCGCGTGCGCCTAGGGTTGCCGGCAGGCCGGTAAAAAAATGGCTTAAGGCTAATGTTAAGTCTATGGAGACAGTACCAAGTAACCCTTCGTGCGCCCTATATTTTTATATGCCCCCCATAGTGTTTTAAATGCGTCTGTGGAGTCTCCTGCTTGTGACATCACCTGTAAATTAACTTATTTTCAATGGGAAATGTGTCATTCGCATATCATCCCACTGGTGATGTCATAAACAGGAGACTCCACAGGAACATTTAAAACACACGGGGGGGGGGGGGGCATTCTTGTTTTTCAAGAATGTCCCATGAAAGGAAGTTACAGATTTCCCCCCAGAAAGAATAGGATGGTCATGTGAAATAATAATAATTTTAAAAAAAGGATTTTATTTTTCAAATCAGGCAAATGGGGGCACATGCAAAAACTGTGCCTAATAGTGGAACAATCACAGTGTGCGCCAATGTATTAACGAGAATAACTACTAACAAAAAGTTGTCAGACATTTGTCCTGCCTGCCGTCCATTTTTAAATTTACTCCAGCACGTCCCATTTATTAAAAAAAAAAATAATAAAACGCCTGAAAATCACGTCAAAAAAAAAAACTCCCTGCCCACTTACGGCACCTTTTTCTCTCTCCTGACACTTGCGACTGCAACTCCCTTTATAAATCTCCCTCCCCGCAGCTAACAGTAGCACACTTTTAAGGTGGCACTTAAAAATGACTGGCTTGCAATTTCTAAAACTCCTATGTTGCCAGAGGGGTACCAATTAATTAAATCACTGCAAGCCATGCAGCATGTCTCTTTTATTTCCATAACCCAAGAGAAGAACGGCAGCTGCACAAACTGAACTTGTTCTTCTGCATCTCCAGGCTGCTAATAAATCAAGGAAGGCATATGGCGAAACGCGTTGGGGGGGGAAAAAAATCTCACCTGTCCTACCTTCCATTCCTGCTACTCTGCGGTATTATTGGAGAATATATTATATGGAATATGTTATATCATTTAGTATGCTTACACCATGAAATATTAATGGTGTTGTGATGCAGGTGCTAAAACCTATTGAAAGGAAAATTAAACCACAGGTGATGTCATAAGCAGGGGACACTACCGTCACTTTGTCTTATTATGTCTTATTATATACACTTGCAAGCAATTTTGCTAACTCAATAAATAAATTATTAGTATTTTTTTTTATTCTCTACATTGACAGTCTAAAGAGTGTTTTGGCTGACAAAGTCCCTTTAAAATACCTTGTCTCACAGATATACGAGGAATGAACCTGGCTGTAGGATAGGTTACAATCACAATGACATCATCTCCTAAGGGATACCAGGAAACATTCAAATGTACTGGGACTTACTCTATGTGAAGGAATAAATAAATCTACCGGATCTCTCCACAGTATAAGAACATTAAATAAAAAGAGACTTATCCCTGATAATGATACTTGCAGGAGTAACATTGTTAACTTAGATGGTTATTTTGGATAATTTAATTCAAGGTTTAGCATATATCCAATTACCAGCTGTATTTCTACCTTTTCTTTATTCAAAGCTTAAAGGGAGCAAATTAGCAAGCAAATGCATAATTTAAAGGAAATGTATATTCCTATATATATATAGAAGCACGAGTGAGAAATAAAGTCCATCTGTCCTTTAATTGCTGTATCACGATAAGAAAGACAAACATCTGTCTGATCAGCTTTTTCCTCAACACTTTCTACAGCAGGGGTCGGCAACCTGCGGCACTCCAGAGGTTGCAGGACCACGTTTCCCATACTCCTCTGCCAGCCTCTTGGCTTAAAGAGCATTATGGGAGCTGTAGTTCATCAGCAGCTGGAGGGCCGCATATTCCCCACCCCTGTTCTACAGCCTAAAAACTGCAAATAAAGTGTAATAAAGTTATTCCTGTTGCTATAGTAACAGTCCGCCCCATCTCTCCAAGACCCTTCTTAAGGGATGTACAAATTGTTTTCAGGTTAAAACTACAGTAGAACTGTACATTGTTTTTAAAGTAAAAACAAGCACATTTCACAGATATTAGAAAGATGCACAACAACATCCAGAAAATAAGCTACATGGGACTGTCCCTTTAATATACTACCATAGTTGCCAACATCGGCCATGTTTCCAGGGACACATATGTGTTCCACATGCTGCAGAAAGACCATGCAAAGTGCAGCCCGGCAGTATGTAGGATGGATACACACACAGACACAATCCAATTCATTAATGATGGCAGGTCCTATGAGATCTCCACCCTGGTTAATTAATTGGATTCTGTTTGTGCGGATATCCATCCTACATACTGCCGGGCTGCACTTTGCATGCTCTTTCTGCAGCATGTGGAACACATATGTGTCCCTGGAAACATGGCCAATGTTGGCAACTATGCACTACGACACTGCTAGTGCTGCTGTGAGGCTATGTAGCAACAGGAAAGTCCAACACTTTTAAATAAGACAATAGCACTGATCACACACTCTGCCTTTAAACATATGTCTGGGGGAAGGGGGGGGGGGGAGCGGGTTGGAGATCCCCTTGGACCAGCAACTGGTTTATTAACCTGGAGAAACTACAGTGGAGAGATCAGAAAGTCCTATAATAATACTCAATCTGAGTATGTTTAAATTGGAGACACGATTGTGTGTACTGAGAATATCATGTTAGAGGAATTAGTGTGAGAGCTGCTTCTAGTAGCATTAAAGGGACTATTATAGTTTATGTAGTAAAGGGTATATATAGGCTATTTAAGTAACTCAGTCACCTAAATAATTTTTTGTACGTTGAATGTAGAATATAGAAAAACACCATTTTTTTGCGTGCTCTTCTGGTTTTTTTTGTGTTTTAAATTTAATAAATGATTGCGACGTTGGTGCACAAAGAGACTGTGCCGCTGTTAGGTGTCAGTGTGTCTCTGACGTCTTCTATTTATGACATCACACTGTGAACCAATATGCAAATCAACCAATAATTTTAATATGTAGCTTAGAATGCTTTTTTTTAGTAACAATGACACTGGAAGCTTATTGGTGATCTCTTTAGGTACTTGCATGGTGGAGAAGGGGTACCTCCGGCGGCTTAATTACTAACATTTCAAATGCTTGAAGAAGGACACTTGTGTTTTGGAGGGAGTACCTGGAGGTGTGGGGCTATACCCAGTGACTTTATGCTCAATTATTAGCTTTTCATATAATTTGGCAAGTTTTTTTTTAAGATAATACATTATTTTATTTCCAATAACTAATATATAAACCCATTTATTGATGTTTAAACACACTTTATTGTGAGTTTCACTACTATGTAGCTCTGTGATACCCTGATACACAACCAAAAAGTCTATGCACCTAGAAAAGAGGGACAACAGGGTGGAAAATAGGGACAGGGGGATTTAAGTCAAAAATAAGTAACTGTCCCTCCTAAATAGGGATATATTGAAGGTATGGTCGATTCACATGTCTCTCTGCAGCCTTTCGATTCGGCCTTTGCGTATAGATTTGGACCACAAAAATGAGGTAATAGGGGAGAAAATGAATTAAACAAAGCTGAAAATGGGCTTACAATCTAATCACTTTACACAAGAGGTAATTGAGACGGTCGGCCATGCTTTAAATAAATTAATAATAATGGTTTAAACCTGTCTATATCATATACGCATGTTACCTGTGCTAGGAATTCCTGATGGACTACAGAACAAGACACAGCAATTGTAGACCTCCGGCTATAGTTTGACTACCAGTCCCATCATCCCCAACTGAGTGTGGATTATGGGAATTGTAGTTTCACAGCAGCAGAGGGGCCGCTGCTTGGCCAGTCTTGCTCTAGAAGCCGGGTTATGTGCCCTCCCTCTATTGCACTGCACTGTGCCCAGACCCTTCCAATATCACACAGTCAGCAGCTGGTCAGCGAATCAGAGGTGAAAAGGCTTCAGCTATCAAGGAAAATGCAGTGCCAGCATTAGGACCCCAGGCTGCTATTGTGCAGGGAGTGTACATGGGACACAGAGATGGGATTAAAGGATCTGTGTGACCATAGCATGCCTGCACAGCAGGGGTACAGGCAGGCCAGTGTTTCCAAAGGGGAGGGGAATTGCTGAAGAGCAGTTTGGAAGCCCTCTGAACTTGCCCTGCATCACATAACAGTGGTACAAACTTTAAACAGTTGTCCGCATGCTGTGATTCAGAAAGGTTTTACGGCCGGGCCATTTCCTACCTGACCACTGGTGTCAATTGGCCCGGGTTTCATTATAAAAATATATCTCCTAGGGCAAGGTTCTAAAAGTGGAGCAATCTCCATGGAAACCAAAGGAACATTCCTCGATTAGAACTTTGACTTTACTCTTTGACCTTTATATTCAAGATAACCCCAACCAAAGAGGAAGTAGGCCAAGGGTAACATCCTAATTTAGTTCTGCTAGCACAGTGTATAGATCATTTTCAATTATTCACCGTGTAGGTTTAGGTGATAGAGTCCCTTTAAGGCTACGAAGCCCCATTTTTCCTTACCACCATAGTCTAAAAAGGTTTACAATGTAAAAGAGTTTGGTGGTTCGGTAACATAAGAATTTAATAACTGTTTCTGAAAAAAAAGGATTCTGGTCAACGAATATCTGCAGGAAACTGTGAAAGGTAGTATAATAAAAAAGGGAGATCCCTCCTTTCACCCACCATTAATACACGTGATGGGATTTGTTGATCACTCAGCCGCGGCGGCCATGTTTAAAAATAGGCCTAGGTTGTATAAAAGACACAGCAGTAGAGCCCTTGGTGTTTCAGGTTATTTGGTAATATATGTGTGGTGCCACAAGGTGACAATTATCAATAAATAGCATAGAACATCTTCAGTTACCCTGACTGGAGGGACCTGGGAGCAGTGGCGTAGCGTGGGTTGTCAGCACCCGGGGCAAGGCAAGTAATTTGCGCCCCCTAACCCGTGGATTTTAGCACTCGAGTCTCTTCTACTAGATTAGTTAAAGAAACCCTTACCCCCCAAGGACATGTATTGTTTGTTATGAAAATACTTATGTAATTAAAGTAAAATGCATCTAAATACAAGTTTATTTTCCAACACTTTATTGAGTGCGAACATGCATTACACACATTCTCCACATTTTCAGCAGGTCTATGAATACAAATATACACATGTAGTAACCTAGCATGGGCCATGCTATTATATGTCGTCTCACAACCATCGTAAACGACAAAAAATATCAAGAACAAAAACTAAACATCAAAATGGAACCATACCCTGGAGATGATCCAAGACTGGGCTAGATGGAGCCAACTTCCTCAATCCTGTACCTCTAATGTTACCCCCCCCCCCCCCCCCCCCACACACACACACACATATATGCCATAATTGTTGTGCCATTCAGATGCCAGTAATATTGTAACTTTCGGATGCCAGTAATATTGTGCCAGTCAGAGCCCAGTAATATTGTGCCAGTCAGAGCCTAGTAATATTGTGCCAGTCAGATGCCTGCAATATTGTGCCAGTCAGAGCCCAGTAATAATGTGCCAGTCAGATACCAGTAATATTGTGCCAGTCAGATACCAATAACATTGTGCCAATCAGATACCAGGAATATTGTGCCTGTCAGAGCCCAGGAATATTGTGCCTGTCAGAGCCCAGGAATATTGTGCCTGTCAGAGCCCAGGAATATGGTGCCTGTCAGATGCCTGTAATATTATGCCAGTCAGATGCCTGTAATATTATGCCAGTCAGATGCCTGTAATATTATGCCAGTCAGATGCCAGGAATATTGTGCCAGTCAGATGCCTGTAATATTGTGCCAGTCAGATGCCTGTAATATTATGCCAGTCAGATGCTTGTAATAGTGTGCCAGTCAGAGGCCAGGAATATTGTGCCAGTCAGAGGCCTGTAATATTGTGCCAGTCAGATGCCTGTAATATTGTGCCAGTCAGATGCCTGTAATATTATGCCAGTCAGATGCCCAGTATTATTGTGCCAGCCAGATGCCCAGTAATATAGTGCCAGTCAGATGCCCAGTATTATTGTGCCAGTCAGATGCCCAGTATTATTGTGCCAGCCAGATGCCAAGTAATATAGTGCCAGTCAGATACCCAGTAATATAGTGCCAATCAGATGCCCAGTAATATAGTGCCAGTCAGATACCAGGAATATAGTGCCAATCAGATGTCAAGTAATATAGTGCCAATCAGATACCCAGTAATATAGTGCCAATCAGATGCCCAGTAATATAGTGCCAATCAGATACCCAGTAATATAGTGCCAATCAGATGCCCAGTAATATTGTGCCATTCAGATACCCAGTAATATAGTGCCAGTCAGATGCCCAGTAATATAGTGCCAATCAGATACCCAGTAATATAGTGCCAATCAGATGCCAAGTAATATAGTGCCAATCAGATACCCAGTAATATAGTGCCAATCAGATGCCAAGTAATATAGTGCCAATCAGATACCCAGTAATATAGTGCCAATCAGATGCCAAGTAATATAGTGCCAATCAGATACCCAGTAATATAGTGCCAATCAGATGCCAAGTAATATAGTGCCAATCACATACCCAGTAATATAGTGCCAATCAGATGCCAAGTAATATAGTGCCAATCAGATACCCAGTAATATAGTGCCAATCAGATGCCCAGTAATATAGTGCCAATCAGATACCCAGTAATATAGTGCCAATCAGATGCCCAGTAATATAGTGCCAATCAGATGCCAAGTAATATAGTGCCAGTCAGATGCCAAGTAATATAGTGCCAGTCAGATACCCAGTAATATAGTGCCAATCAGATGCCCAGTAATATAGTGCCAATCAGATACCCAGTAATATAGTGCCAGTCAGATACCCAGTAATATAGTGCCAGTCAGATACCCAGTAATATAGTGCCAATCAGATGCCCAGTAATATAGTGCCAATCAGATACCCAGTAATATAGTGCCAATCAGATGCCCAGTAATATAGTGCCAATCAGATGCCAAGTAATATAGTGCCAGTCAGATGCCAAGTAATATAGTGCCAGTCAGATACCCAGTAATATAGTGCCAATCAGATGCCCAGTAATATAGTGCCAATCAGATACCCAGTAATATAGTGCCAATCAGATACCCAGTAATATAGTGCCAGTCAGATACCCAGTAATATAGTGCCAATCAGATACCCAGTAATATAGTGCCAGTCAGATACCCAGTAATATAGTGCCAGTCAGATACCCAGTAATATAGTGCCAATCAGATACCCAGTAATATAGTGCCAGTCAGATACCAGGAATATTGTGCCAGCCAGCCCCCCCCCCCCCCCCCCGTACTTACATGAAGCTGCTCCGTGTCCCCCGCCGGATGTCTCCTCCGTGCAGTCTTCCCTCTTGCACGGAGGAGGGAAACAGAAACCGGATGTGACGCGACGTCACATCCGGCGGCAGTTTTTTTTTTTTTTTTTCCGGCAGTCGCATCCATCGGATGCGGCTTGCCGGAAAAAAGCGTTCACAAGCGCAATGCGCTGTGAACGCGGCAGCAGGGGCTGGGGGCCCACGGGACAGCTGCCTTGGGGCCCCCCAGGAGTAAATGGGCCCAGGGCAGCTGCCCCGTTTGCCCCGCGTTAAAGACGGCCCTGGCGGCCGCATAGGGCTAGTGCGCCCCCCCAGATATTGCGCCCGGTGCGGCCGGCCCCCCCTGCACCCCCCACGCTACGCCACTGCCTGGGAGCCCTTGTCAACGTGAAACAAATAAACCTATAATGTGTTGGCAGAAAAGAACCATTTGGTCCATCTAATCTGCCCAATGTTCTAAATACTTTCATTAGTCCCCAGTTCCTTATCTTATATCTAGGATAACCTTATACCTATCCCACGCATGCTTAAACTCCTTCACTGTCTTTACCTCTACCACGTCCGCTGGAAGGCTATTCCAAAAATCCACTACGCTCTCAGTAAAGTAATCCTTTCATTAGTCCCTGGCCTTATCTTATATCTAGGATAGCCTTATACCTATCCCATGCATGCTTAAACTCCTTCACTATGTTTACCTCTACCACTTCTACTGGAAGACTATTCCATGCATCCACTACCCTCTCAGTAATGTAATCCTTTCATTAGTCCCTGGCCTTATCTTATATCTAGAATAGCCTTATACCTATTCCATGCATGCTTAAACTCCTTCACTGTATTAACTTCTACCACTTCTACTAGAAGACTATTCCATACATCCACTACCCTCTCAGTAAAGTAATACTTTCATTAGTCCCTGGCCTTATCTTATATCTAGGATAGTCTTATACCTATCCCATGCATGCTTAAACTCCTTCACTGTATTAACCTCTACCACTTCCGCTGGAAGGCTATTCCATGCATCCACTACCCTCTCAGTAAATACTTTCATTAGTCCCTGGCCTTATCTTATATCTAGGATAGCCTTGTGTCTAACCCACGCATGCTTAAACTCCTTCACTGTATTAACCTCTACCACTTCTACTGGAAGACTATTCCATGCATCTACTACCCTCTCAGTAAAGTAATACTTCCTGATATTACTTTTAAATCTTTGCCCCTCTAATTTAAGACAATGTCCTCTAGTTGTGGTCGTTTTTCTTCTTTTAGAAGTGAATCAAAAATATATAAAATGCTAGTTACCCTGTACAATCCTGGCTTTGAACAACTTTAGGTAAAGTATAAACTAGACTAACTGTCTGTTTTGCAAGGACAGACACTATTTTGGACTCTGATAATCCTGGACCGCATTTCTTAATGTTCTTCTTCTTTTTTTTTTTTATTTTAGCAAAGTATATTTAGAAAGTATATTACTTATAAGCTCTGCATCAATAAAACACTCAATAAAAAAAGAGAGATATTAGTGGAGTTATAGAGAGAGCGTAAATGAGAGTTAAATTAGTTTGTGTAAATAATACAATTCCTTCACGTTGTAATAAATGTCATTATTTACAATGAATTGCATACTCCGCCCCACTTCCTGGGATGCATTTGAGGCTGGACCAAAAGGGTAAGAGTTAACGTGAGGTTGTCTGACCCAGCCTGAGTGCTGGCACCCACGTCTTGCATGTTGTGCAATGTAGATTAGCCATTCCGGGACAGAACTGTCCCATCAAATCCAGGATTGTTGACAAATATGAAATAGGTGTCTATCGGTTAGCTAATTTGTGGAATTGTGCCTGCTCTCTCCACTCCCCTGAAACTAAAGTGTCCTCTGGCCATTTTAAATATTGGAAGGGATCTATGCAAAATAATCTGTGCTTGATGTTTTTACTCCTACACTTTTCTAAAAAATATCATATAATGTTATCTGTTATACTAATATAATTGTATGTGTTTTCTAATTTTGATTAATACAAATAAAAACAATTTAAAAATATGCATAAAAGAAAAAAAAAAAGTTAGAGTAGACCATTAAAGACATCTAAAAAAGTCTTGTAAGCTTATATTAAAATGGTCAGTAAGATTGAAAATTGGTACAACCTATTTTAGCCAAAATTTAAATGTTTTTACATTCATGATCAAATATATAGATTCCTGTTTGTTAAAGTACTACCCTAGTTGGGTGCAACATGCACCCAGTCGCCTTTGGATCGGAATAAATTTGGTGTCTGCTACGTTATATTTTATTTAATTAATTGACGGCAAAGGTGCATTGAAGCCTGTGCAAAGGTGAAAAAAAAAAAACAACCCCTTTTTAAAAAAAAAAAATCAATTGCCCACGTCTGTGTTTTTATTTCTTAATATCTCCTCATTTCTTACAGCCTTTAAATGACCCAAAAGAAAAATATTTACACACTAGATTACAGGGAATCTGTTGAACACAAAGAGTTTTAAATCAAAAGATCAGCACAGAATACCTAAGTAATTAAAAAGATCTAACCCGTTAGTGTAACAGTTCCCTAAAGTATAATAAATATATATTCTCCTACTGCAGCTTTTCAATATAATTTTAATGTTACACCACTCACTGGTTTCCCTTCCTATGATATTAAATTATAGCTGTTTCCTGTATTTCCACGTACAATCTTTTTCTACATATGTAAACTCTTCTTGGGTTGGTCATTAACCTGTAAGAAGGGGTCAGACGGGATATATATATGTAGGACACTTACTGCTATAAATAACTTTAATGCAAATACTTCTAGAGTTCCCTCTGGACTGAACGTGCCCTGCTTTGCCATCTCAGCATCTAGTTTTACAGACCAACTGTGTAAACCAACAAAATGGGACAACCCCATCCAATGTTAGGCAGAGTGACCCAGAAAAGCTATAGGTTACAATGTAACAGCTGAGTTTGGTTCTTTTCTGATCACTTGTGGCAGCATTTTTATGGAGATCGTCGGAAAGTCCAGATTTAGATCTCATGTGTCACCAGTCACATTGTGGGCCCAACATTAAAGGGTCGAAATATGGGTGGTTCTAGGTATTTGGGGTCCCATAGGATAAAATCTCTCTTTAATTTTTTCCCCTCGGTTTTTGTGTTGGTGGGGGTCTCCTAAAAGCAAATGGGGGCCTTAGCTGCGGCATAATTGGCCCAGCTGAAGATCCATCAGTTTAAATACTCTGCTGCCTGTTTCAGTAATGGCTTGACTTGGTAAAATACTTGCACATATGGTGAGAAACATCATTCATGGTTTATTTTGTTTTCACCATAAATACTTTAGGGATTAAATGTATACACCACTTAGCCCAATGCCTTAAAGTCAAATAAATACTACCAGGGTGTGGTGTTTCTATACTCTGCTTAGTATTTATTTGACTTTAAAGATAATGCTCACCATTGTTGTTTGTCCTCTAAGCTAACACCCATAGGTCACGGACAGGAGATGACTACCTTGACTATTTAAAAAAGCAGAACTCAACTGAGGAATGTGTGAAAGGGACTCAATATCGTACTTCTCCTTGAAGGACTGGTTCGTATTTGGTGGCCATCTTGATACACCTGACCAGAGCTGGTTTTGCTACTCTCCCTGCATACCTCCCAACATTTCAGATGGTCAAAGAGGGACACTTTGGTTTTTGTGGGAGCAGCTGAAGATGTGCAATAAAAATATTTGGCGCACAAAATATAATATTGGGACGCGAATATTTTTCTGCAGTTTGAATGTGAGTTTTAATTGCTCTGTGATACACTCATATACTCCAAAACATCCTGAGATCTTAGAAAATATGGTCCTCAGAAGAGGACAGAGGGATTTGGGTTCAAAATAGGGACTGTCCCTCCTAAATAGGGACACTTGGCAGGTATGTCCCTCTATGCCATCAAGATGCACAAGGATGGAGGTCTATTCACCCCGTTTTTTTCTCAGCTATTAATGCTGGATTCCTGTGAGTTTCCTCATCAGTTCACCTTGGTTTAGATTCAGAACAGAATAAAAAAAAAAAAAAAAAAAAGGTCCTCCAGGGAGCAAACCAACATTGTGTACACACTCAGAGCCGGCCCTACAGTGGGGCAGGATGGGTCCATTGCCCCAGGCTGCCCCTGCACTGCCAATTCTGCAAAACCAGAGCCCCCCTCCCTGCCATGGAAGAGAAGAGGGCTTTAATTGTGCAGTGCAAGGGTTGCCTCAGCTTAGTGAGAGCTGAGATCTGTACATAGTGTGTATGTGACTGCACGCGTGACTATGTGACTGTGTGTCTATGTGACTGTGTGTGTGATTATTGTATGTACGTACGTGTGTGACTGTTTGTACAATATTGTGTGTGTGTGCTTGCATGACTGTGTATGTGTGACCTTGTGTATATATAGGAGGGAGCAGACACCAGTTCAATTCTCAACCCAGGCAACACAATGTCTTGGGCTGGCCCTGTATGCTATAATGTTTCAGGAGTCGAAATTCACAGTTCAGCACCCTAGCAGGAACTGAGGTCTATACTAAAGCGGAGCCATTAAGGTGAACATGGAAGAGATCTGTGCAAACAGGGGCCCAGACCTCCTATCCCTTCTGCTTACGAGAAGCTCCACCTTACATTTTACTTCCAAGCCATGGCTTTTAACACCACAGCAATGTGGGGCACCAAACAAATGCGCTATGCTCCTCCCAAATTATCCTTACACAACTAGTTTTAGCAACTTGACGGTGTAAATTTGTTTTTTAGGCTACAGATTTGTTTTATCCAGTTCCCCACCACACATACACATACACATCGTCCATAATCTTCCCAGATATGAAAATGAACAGCAAAAAGCATATTAGAACAAAGCAAAGAGGTGGACTTCTTATCAGAAACCATGTAGAAGACTGTGCCAAGGGAGTAATAATTAACTGGCCATAACCCTACATTCGCTGGGTTGAATTAATGGCTCTCCCAGCAGCCAATTGGTAAATGGTAAGATAAGCAAATGACTCCTCCTTGCAGCTAGTCAGATACAGAATTAAATGTGAGTGTGACCCTAGCGGTGAGGACAAAGTTTATACAGCTATGACCTTTTATTTTGACTAAATAATTGGGTGAAGGGTGTTTGAAGGATTGCGGCTAAATATACAGTTAGCCTGCCATGTTTGTGTAAAGCAGATATCATAAATATACAGCTTTGTACTACTTGTATTCCATTCACAGGTAATGCCATGGAGAAGACTTACAGAATTAGGAACCTGAAAAAAAAAAGTGATATAAGAAATAAAGAAACAAACAAATAGAAAGAATGAAAGAAAGAGAAAAGGAAAGAGAAAGAAAGAAAGAAAGAAAGAAAGAAAGAAAGAAAGAAAAGGAAAGAGAAAAGGAAAGAGAAAAGGAAAGAGAAAAGGAAAGAGAAAAGGAAAGAGAAAAGGAAAGAGAAAAGGAAAGAGAAAAGGAAAGAGAAAGAAAGAAAGAAAGAAAGAAAGAAAGAAAGAAAGAAAGAAAGAAAGAAAGAAAGAAAGAAAGAGAAAAAAAAAACACATAGCTTTATCTCACACGAAACAGTGTCTGGTAAAATTCACAAACATATATGTAAACATATCAGGGCAGAACATGATAGGTATCTGTCACCCGAGTGGGGGAAGACATATTGCAAGGCCCTTCCTGTTGGTTTTTTTTTTTTAGCCATAAAGCTGTATTCATGAAATATGGAATTGCAGGAAAATTACAAGGGAGATTTAAAATTTAAGGGCAGAGTAGCCGAGTGGGCAGAATTATCCGATTCTTCTGAATCAGACTCATAGAATCAGCACATAATAGGGAGATTCCAGTGGAAATGGCCAGAGGTTCTATCAGTTTAGGGAAAAAGTTATTTTCCAGTAATCAGGAGATACAGTTACGCTTCCTACATTAGCGGAGAGGGTCGGCTTATGTTACAAGTACAACAAATAATCTCTGCTTAGGATACAAGCAGTGGTGTATCTTGGTTTTGTGCTTCTCTAGGCAGACAAAATTCAGGCAACCCCCCCACCCACATTGCATACACACTAAATGCCCTATCACCCCATTACATGCCCCATCACCCACATTGCATACAGACTAAATGCCCAATCACCCCATTACATGCCCCATCACCCACATTGCATACAGACTAAATGCCCAATCACCCCATTACATGCCCCATCACCCACATTGCATACAGACTAAATGCCCAATCACCCCATTACATGCCCCATCACCCACATTGCATACAGACTAAATGCCCAATCACCCCATTACATGCCCCATCACCCACATTGCATACAGACTAAATGCCCTATCACCCCATTACATGCCGCTTCACCCACATTGCATACAGACTAAATGCCCTATCACCCCATTACATGCCCCATCACCCACATTGCATACAGACTAAATGCCCTATCACCCTATTACATGCCCCATCACCCACATTGCATACAGACTAAATGCCCTATCACCCCATTACATGCCCCATCACCCACATTGCATACAGACTAAATGCCCCATCACCCACATTGCATACAGACTAAATGCCCTATCACCCCATTACATGCCCCATCACCCACATTGCACACACGCTAAATGCCCTATCACCCCATTACATGCACCCATCACCCACATTGCACACACACTAAATGCCCAATCACCCCATTACATGCCCCATCACCCACATTGCATACAGACTAAATGCCCAATCACCCCATTACATGCCCCATCACCCACATTGCATACACACTAAATGCCCAATCACCCCATTACATGCCCCATCACCCACATTGCATACAGACTAAATGCCCAATCACCCCATTACATGCCCCATCACCCACATTGCATACACACTAAATGCCCAATCACCCCATTACATGCCCCATCACCCACATTGCATACAGACTAAATGCCCAATCACCCACATTGCATACAGACTAAATGCCCTATCACTCCATTACATGCCCCATCACCCACATTGCATACAGACTAAATGCCCAATCACCCCATTACATGCCCCATCACCCACATTGCACACACATTAAATGCCCAATCACCCCATTAAATGCCCAATCACCCACATTGCATACACACTAAATGCCCCATCACCCCCATTACATGCCACCATCACCCTCATTTCATACCCCCACCATGTCCATTACATGCCCCCATCACCGAAATTAATTGGAAGGAGCTAAAGCTTGC
Source organism: Pelodytes ibericus (assembly GCA_036172795.1). Taxonomy (NCBI): domain Eukaryota; kingdom Metazoa; phylum Chordata; class Amphibia; order Anura; family Pelodytidae; genus Pelodytes; species Pelodytes ibericus. Next base: position 13,585,931 of record CM069858.1, on the reverse strand, counting down.
TGAATGGTGGGGGAGAGAGCGAAAATGTTTGAAGCACCAGAAGTGTGTTTTAACACCCTCTGGAAAAGTGCTGCCCTAGGCGAGCGCCTTGTTTGCCTTGTGGAAGGCTTGTAAAAAAAAAAAAAAAAAAACGTTTTATCCCCCTACACCTAATCTCAGAAGAACTTGTAATTTAATGTATTATACAAAGACAATGCTGAATACTGAAGAACTGAGTTCTTTTCTTTGAATTTATTGCTACTAAATTCTGTGTAAACCTGAATCATGTAATCAGTACATTGAATTATACATATGTACAGCGCTAATAATAAATAACTCCAGTGAAATAATAACCATTATAAGTAAAGTGAATGAATCATACCCAGAATGGTAAATAAAGTGCTTATATTTCAACAGAATTCTTTTCACAGCAGCAATCCTTATAAGTAAGGGGTTACCAAGGATTTACCTGCCCACAGCCATAAATAACGCACAAGGGTAGAGAACACTCTAAAAGCGAAAAAAGAAAGAAAATTAAAACAGTGAAAAACATGGAGAGTGCAAGAAAAATAAATGTCACACAAATTATTAAAAATAAAACAGGACAAACACATATTTAGTAATATTAAACTATAAAACATTCCTTATGGAAACACATTAGCTGTAGGTGTCACGGAGGTATTATATGGAGGCACCTATGCACGGAGGGTAAGAACGATATGTATATATGTATAAAAAAATATATTAAATAATATACTAAAAAAACAGTTAATCATACAGTTACTAAAAATAATATACGGACAACAATAATAGGAACTGCACCTTCTGCAGGCCAGGGCAGCATGTAAGCAGTATAGGACACCCTCAAACAAAATGGCTGAGCATACAGGTGTATGCATGGAATAAAAAAGTAGGAGGAGCCAATGTAAGAGCTAGTCAGTTTAATATAAAGAAAGGAACAGCAATTCAGAAAGTGTGATTGAGAGGGTTGGTACTCGAGTGAGCTTTGAATGTTATTTGTGCCCCACCCATTTTGACTCTGTGGGGTATATTCACTAAAAGGTGAGTTGAACATTCGGTACCTGTTCACTAAAAGTGAGGTGCAGGTGAATTGCAGGTAAGATGAACATTTTTTTTTTTTACAAAAAAAGAGAGCAATTCTGTGTCAAATAGTCTATAAAGTGGAGCAGTTTCCATGGAAACCAGTGGAATGTTCCTGTGGATTGCTCCACTTTATCAAAACTTTGCCACAAACCTCCCCTTTTCTATTCACCGCCAAAACAGCTAATGTAAACCACACACAAACACACACACAAATGTGGCATTTATAAAAAATAAAAAAACAACAACATTAAAGGACAACTGTAGCAACAAATGAAGTCCTGTTTAATTGAAAGATGGCATCAAGTGCTGGCATTTTATATAGAAATGCTTTAATACAAATATAGTACCTCATTGAGCCATCTTTACTCCTAATAGCTCCGCCAGGAGGCAGACATTTTGTTTAGAATCTTGAGTCAGATCTTTGTTCATCTGAACCAAGGTGAGTGAAGATCTGACCCAAGATTCTAACCAACAGGTCTGCCCCCTGAGAGAACGATATGGAGTAAAGATTCTAAACAACATGTCTGCTCCCTGAGAGAACTATATGGAGTGAAGATTCTAAACAACATGTCTGCTCCCTGAGAGAACGATACGGAGTAAAGATTCTAAACAACATGTCTGCTCCCTGAGAGAACTATATGGAGTAAAGATTCTAAACAACATGTCTGCTCCCTGAGAGAACGATATGGAGTAAAGATTCTAAACAACATGTCTGCTCCCTGAGAGAACGATATGGAGTAAAAGATTCTAAACAACATGTCTGCTCCCTGAGAGAACTATATGGAGTAAAAGATTCTAAACAACATGTCTGCTCCCTGAGAGAACTATATGGAGTAAAGATTCTAACCAACATGTCTGCCCCCTGAGAGAACTATATGGAGTAAAGATTCTAAACAACATGTCTGCCCCCTGAGAGAACCATATGGAGTAAAGATTCTAAACAACATGTCTGCCCCCTGAGAGAACTATATGGAGTAAAGATTCTAAACAACATGTCTGCCCCCTGAGAGAACTATATGGAGTAAAGATTCTAAACAACATGTCTGCCCCCTGAGAGAACAATATGGAGTAAAGATTCTAACCAACGTCTGCCCCCTGAGAGAACAATATGGAGTAAAGATTCTAACCAACATGTCTGCCTCCTGAGAGAACTATATGGAGTAAAGAAGGCTCAATAAGACACTTTATTTGTATTCTTTCATTAAAGATTTTCTTTATAAATCACCTACACTTGATACAAGCTTTCAGTTAAACATAAGGTATTGTTTTGCTACAGTGGTCCTTTAAACAAACTATTTTTGTGTGTAAGAAACTGAATAACATGCATCCCTTGTGTAATATTTTACAAGCTGTAATAAACTTGTTTTAACGCGTTCTCCTACCTGGAAACGAATAGAAGGATATTAAAAAAAAGTCCATGATAATGATATCCTCGTCTTGTATTAAATTCTCCAAAACTAGGATGTGTACAGCCCTGTGTTTGCTAATTGGGCAGAAGCTTTCTCTTTCCAGGTAATAAAAGGGTTACTGAAAGTCTTTTTCTATCAGAAAGCCCTTTGCTCTGTCCTGAATTTCCTGTGGGTCCAGATAGCGATAGTCAGCATTTGCTGGTAGAGTTCAGTAAACTAGGAGTAACGATTACACAATATCTACATATCCCAAAGCCAATCCCACATATACCTAGGATTCTCAGAAAGCGTACTCCTATCTAAACTTTTCCATTCTCACTCCACCCCCCTTCTACCTATTCTCTATTTAAGGTCTGTTTTATGTATAGTTCAATAATTTTTTATCATGGACTATAAAAGCATTTAGATAAAATAAAAATTACTAATATTGGTAAATCAGAGTTTTTTTTTTGTACTAGTAGTAACATAAGTATACTGGATGTATAGTCCTTCTAATAGACCTGTTTTTAATATATGTAAATTTGCTATGTTATATGCTGTAAAATCTTTAATAACAATAATCACCTGTATGCAAATTAACTGATTTTCAATGGGAAATGTGTCATTTGCATACCGTGCCACAGGTGATGTCATAAGCAGGAGACTCCACAGGCACATTTAAAGCACACTTTTATCCTAATTTAGGCATTTACTTGCAGTTTTACTAATACAATGTATAGATTAAAAACAATCATTTTTTCTGCTCTTCATGCACAGTAAAAATAATGGTTGGGTGATAAAGTCCCTTTAAATAAACATTTCCCCTTAAAGATACAATCGTACCTGATTTTTTTATTTTTATTTAATTACTACATATGTTATTTATTATTGGACAGGCTGGGCAGTGAGCATGGCTGATCAAAATTTGATGGGACTCCTGAAAAATCTGGACTTTTGGCGACTGTGTGAGTAAAGAACTCAATGAACAACCTCACATTTTACCATACAAGCAATAATTTACTGTCCCTATCTTATTGTTATTCCCGAGGCTAGTTCCTTTCTCTCTGCACAGGCCTGTCTGGATGCAATGCAAGAGGGTCGGGGGGGAGAGGAGGAAACAAGTGGTTCAAAGGGAGTAAGGAAATATATCTTGTAGGTGGGAAGAGGGATGACTCTAACCTATGCAAGGTGAAGAGTTATCAGAGGGGTCTCTGGAGGAGGATTGGGACTAGCAGCACTGAGTTTAGAAACATTTTGGATATATTCCAAGATGGTGGTTCTGTGGACAAGTGGTACTTCTGACCTGGCCGGCCAATAGGCAATGCTGGAAATTCGACCTTCGGAGTTTTAATACTTGGTGTGCATTATGGATGTACCACTGGGAAGAATTTGTGCTATCCCATGAGGAGCATAACGTATGTTTCAAAAGAGACAATCAAACTATATAACAAGTGTTTATTGGGTGAAACTTGAAGAGATTCCACAAACAAAATGTGTTCTGTGCAGTTCAATCAAAATCATACAAACCAAACAGTATTAGTAAATAAATCACACGGATAATAAAAAATAAAATCCAGCTAGTCTCACTACAGGTGAAAACATCTGACATATAATACTTTTACATAATAACGCCATCAGAGATTTTATACCGAAATGTATTATTATTTTTGTTTTTTTTATAGACAGACTTTCATATCCTTTATTTTCTAAGCAACTGGGATGGAAACGAAGCAAACAAACGAGGAATGAAGAGGAATGCCTGCTAATTACATCTACTTTACTCATCTAGGTGAACCAATTCAACTCCAAAAATTCAAACAATGATAATTACACTACAGACACCAGTTCTTCTGGAAGGATCCAGCTAACTTGTTTAATTTGAAATGGCAGCTGAAAAACCCTCTCTTTTTTTTTTTTTTTTTTTGAGTAAACTTTTCATCCCCAGGAGTTCGAGAGGAAGTCTTTTAAAGGGACTGTATCACCTAAACATGGTTTTTACTGTGCATGTAGAGAATAATAAATAAAAAAAAAAAAAAGATGAATGAAAATGATCTATACACTGTTAGCAAAAATGCAAGAAATTAGCAGACAATGTGTTTTAAATGTTTGTGGAGTCTCCTGTTTATGACATCACCTTTTCATTGACTTGAAATGCAAGTGAACTGGGTTTCAATGAGAAATATATCATTTGCATATGAGGCCACAGGTGATGTCACAAACAGGAGGTTTGTGACATCACCTGTGGCCTCATATGCAAATGATATATATTTCTCATTAGGAAGCTTTGAGAACCATGTAGATTTCAGATTTAATAATAATAATTATATATATATATATATATATATATATATATATATATATATATATATATATATATATATATAAATAACCATACAGTCACACAACAATAATTTGTCAAATACACACATAAAAGTTAAAAAAAAAAAAAGTTTTTTTTTTTTTACTTTTATGTGTGTATTTGACAAATTATTGTTGTGTGACTGTATGGTTATTTATATATATATATATATATATATATATAATTATTATTATTATTATTATTAAATCTGAAATCTACATGGTTCTCAAAGCTTCCTAATAATTTATATGATATAAATATGTATTTATGTGCATGTGGCTGCATGTGATGTTTGTATATTATATACACCTGTGTGTACAGTATAATCTCATTGTGACAGACAGTATTTCCGAATGGCAGAAATAAAATGTTAAATACCACACTGGGGCCAAATGTGCAAGCAGAAGCCCTAATCGGTAGATAAAACAGCTAATGTTGTACTGTTACCACAAAACTGATGGCGACGCTCCGAATGGATTAACTGAATGTCCATATGTTGAGCCCTGAGGGGATCCTTTTAGTTGCAGCTATAAAAATAAAACACAGCCTGCAATTAAGATATTGATGTGCAAGGTCTGCATGGCAGGGTGTGCAATTTATCGGAGCTTCCCGATGCCAGTCTTGTCAGGCACCCAATTACATCCCTTGGTGGGGGTGGATTATTTTGAGGACTGGGCTGGATTTTGGTGTCTAGATATTTCAAATTGGCTGTTTCTTATTAATGGCAAAATGGCAAAACACTGGCATAATGGCAAAACACTGGCATATTATTGTCAAATTGTCTGTGGATTATTAATGGCAAAATAACACTGGCATATTATTGGGCAAATTGGCTGGGGCATATTAAATGGCAAAGTAGTAGTGGCATGTTATTGGGCAAACTGGCTGTGGCATTTTAATGGCAAAATAACACAGGCATATTAATAACAAAAGTAATACTCGCATATTAATGGCAAAATAATACTGGCATACTAATGGCAAAATGACACTGGCATATTAAATGGACAAACAGTGGCATATTTTAATAGGCAAACTGACTGTTGCATATTTTAATGACAAAGTGACTGTGGCACGTTAATTGGTACCTGACAGTGGCACGTTAATTGGTACCTGACAGTGGCTTATTTTATTTGGCAAAGTGATGCTGTGACATGTTCTGTGGGGCAAAATAACATGTACTATGGGGGGCAGTTCTGTGGGACAAAGTGACACTTTGGTATGTTCTGTGGGGCAAAGTGACAGTGCGGCATGCCAAATTGTGTGGGTGCAATATGAGTGCAAGCCAAGTGCTGTGGGTGCAATATAGGTGCATGGCAAGTGCTGTGGGTACTGTATGGTGCTGTGTTAAGTCCTGTAGGTGCAATGTGGGTGCAGAAAAGGGGAATAAGAAACAAGAAATGCAATTTTTCAATAACATTTTATTACATTTACAATTAGCTGAATGTGATATGAAAATAGTTGCAAATAATATTAAAAAGTTTACATTTACATACAGTTTTTTTTACAATGTGACATTAGAAAAGGGGGGCCCACTGCTAAAGACTTTGCCCAGGGCCCACTAGGATCTTAAAGCGGCCCTGCCTGTGTGACATGTTGCTTGGGGAAGGGGGCCAGGACAATTTTTGCAACAGGCAACTGTGGTTTCCCGTTAAGTCCCTTCAGGCAGATAAAACAGCATCTAGGTTTTTTTTTCCTGGACAGAGAAGCCTGGAGCTCAATCTGGAAGGGACACTGAGTTTGCCCACATCTGTGGCTCCGCCCACATCTGTGGCTGGTATTTTTTTTTTTTTTTTAGTAAAAGGTGGCAACCCTAGTGTATTCCCAGAGATTGCAAACACTATAGCCTTGCTAGTACCTCTGCATTCAGGATTAAGGGACTGTCACCTGCACAAAGCTTATACTACGAACAGAGATTAAAAATATATATATATATATATATATATATATCAAAAATGATTTACACATTATGTGAGCAGAATTGCAATAAAATGTGAAGATTAAGGAAAAAAATGTGTCTGTGGAGTCTCTTGGTTATGACATCACCTGTGGATTGATATGCAAATTACACATCTCCATTGAAAGCATCCATTTGCACATCAAGAGACCACAGGCCCTTTTACAACCCATTTATCTCTTACTCTGTGCATTTGCTTGAAGCTCTTCTTACACAATGTAACTATATGATCTATTCATAAAGGGGGGAGCTGCAGGGAACGGAGAAGTTGTATTTTTTACGTTCACAGAATAAGCATTGCTTAGGAGACAAAGTCCCTTTAAATCAGCCAGCGACAGTGTTAAATTATTCGACTTGATGTAGAGCCATTTATCTCTTTTTTTTTTATTTTATTACATTGTTCATAATATTACATCTGCAAGTTTGAAATAAATTCTTTCCTAGTAAACGCTGACCTTGAGCTCACTGAAGAGCCAACTGTGAATCTAAAAGAAATGTCATGTCATGCAATAAAGGCATCATGTCGCTTTAAAAGAGGATAACATTCCATCCCCTTTTGTTGCAAGAAAAGTTAGACATCAAATTTGGAAATTGGAGAATTGAAGTTTCTATTTATAGGCTTTAGACATAGAGGCTGAAACTGTAGTCTCAGCCAAGCACTCCCATAATGCTCAGCGCAGAGTACCATAGTACACATGCACCCAAAACAGGAAGTGAATTATGGGTAAGTATTTCATTTCTAGGGTCAGTCCAGTACCCAAACTCGCTTTGGTGCAAGATGAAGATCACTGCTTGTATAGTGCACAGGCTCCGAACCCCCCCCCCCCCCCCCCCCCCATTGTGATTGGATGCAGGCATTCTGCATAAATTTCCAAATAAAGTGAATTAGTGCGTTTGACCCAACACTTAGCACCCTGGGGGCCCCCTTCTCGAAGACGTAAACTTTTGCAAGTATTATACCAAGGGAGTAAAAAAAAAAAAAAACAACATAAAATACAATATAGTGTAGTATGTCTCAAACACATAGTGCATGTGCTTAAAAAATATATGGTGAATCCACTCACATGTACCTGAGCAGTAATCTGCTCAGTAATAAAGGGCCCACAGTTCCTTAATAGATGTACCACAAAGTTCCTTTAAATGAGGGCAGGAATGTAAGTAAAGACGTTTATTGTGCAACAGCAAAAACATAGTAAAATCTCACAAAACAAAATCAGGAGCAATCAGCAAGTGTCCCCATAAATCACATTTTTTTAAATATTTGATTCAAGCCCTCCCCCAGTGATTACTCTACTTATTTACTGCAGGTGCGGCAGCACTGATTATATAAACACTGAGGATATAAAGTTTTGCTTCATTTAGTCACTTCCTGTGCTCCTGGAATAGAATACATTGTGTGGACTGTAATAAACTTGCTCTTGTACACAGTTTTATCTCTTAACAGTGCAACACATTGTCTGAGCTAAATTCTTTATTTTAATTAGATGCTAAACCTAAAATTTCCCTTTTAGTCAGGCAATAGATTCTGCCTAATCAAACCCTTTTTTAAATGGTGTTCCTACTGTGCACCATTCCAGTCCCATTGGCTTTTGCACCACTGTCCTGAGCTTAGTTTTAAGGCTGTCTTGTACAGTGTGTCTACGCTCCAAGGGGTCCATGTTTAAAATGGATTAAGAGGCAAATGGTGATCCTTGTTGACCAGATTTGCAAATGCCTACCCAGAATCCCTTGCAGTGGTGGTAGTACTGCGAATGTGTGATTTCTGTGGGAAAAGAATGCCACTGAATTTCAAGTGGAGGGTTTTTTTTCCCCATCACCTTTACTTAAATGGTTCAGTCTAACAATGCAATTCTAGCTGCCACTTCATGGTGGTCGACTTTGCGGCTGCACAGCATCCTGGCTCAGTGGCATTGCAACTTGGCAATTATAGCTGCAGAAACAGAGACACATCTTTTGAATGGAGTACTGTTCAAAAGGCATTATAATGAGGCAGTGGTGACCATTATATCCCTTTATGACATAGGTATCCCATCACACTTTTCTGTGGATCTGGCTTGTCAAGGGGCCCTCAATTAGGGGTTGTGCTACCATATAAACAAATTAAGCAGCAACATAGGGCCCCCACTTACTTAGGGCACCCCCGATAATATAAAATGGGTCCCGTTGCATTTTCTACTTGGGCCCTACTTTTCAGTCGGTCTATCCATCAATACGTAGGCCTGTGGAGGAGAAAGGAACAAGTATGACGGGCCATGTGTCTCATTTCATTGTCAGAAATTGAGGCCATCTCTTGTGTTTTGATAAATAGAGACAGGACATTCTAAAACCCGTCCAATGGTGGTACGGATGAAACCCCCCCCAACCGCGTTCTAACAGGGGGCAAAGCTACAGAGGGGGTGAAGGAAGTGCCGCCGGTGAAGGAAGACACAGCACTTTATAGGTCTTTTTCTTGTAGGGCGATTACCATCACCGTGCTGATACCTGAGGAACACACACAGGGTGCGCTTCACCTTAACGGTTAACCCCAAAGTTGAGCCTCTGGTAAGTATAACCAAGGGTTCAGATGTAGCGTGAACCGTGATGTAGCTATATGATAGTGACTCACATGGTGAATGGAAACAGGGGAGCAAATAATCATCAATGCCGGGGTCAGTACACAGACCGGGGAGTCAGCCAATGCCAGAGAGAGGCAAATTACAAATCAAAGATAATAATAAGCTGAGCTTCACTGGCCCTTTAAACACAGCCCAGTACTATAAATATCCCAAAAGGGGTGACAGACTTGCATGGAGGAGGAGGGATGAATATGTGCCCTTGCTAAATATAGTTTAGGCAATGCAACTGATTGCATTCAAATTTTGTGTGCATCATTTCAATCCAGCTTTTAAAGATCCGCAGTTGATTATAATCAAAAGTCAAAGGGGGGGGGGGGGGGGGGGGATTCAGCTTACGGCATGGTGCTGACTGCAGGGAGGCTACAGAAGAAGGCAGCAAACAAGTCCTAGCCTTTTTTTATTTAATCTGTGACATCCAGCCACAGCGAGCCGCAGAGTTTGGGTGTGGACCAGGGGCAGCCACGGCCCTGATAATACTATACAGGCTGGGATATCATAGAAAGGATGGGGGGAGGGCAGGGAGCTGGTGCTATGATAAAGCCTGCTGATTGATTCACTTCTGGTGTCCAGAATAATAAATAAAATAAAAAAAAGCGACTGAATCCTGTTTCCTACAATAGAGGGAGTTCTTGAATATTCAGACATTCAGAGCTAGGGGTGCATTCTCTGCACAGAGAGAGGGAGAGAGAGAGAGAGAGGGAGAGGGTTTCTGCATTACAATAGCAGAGAATGAGACAGGGAATAATGGCAAACTCCATCACAGAGAAAGGTTGGACACTATGACTCCCATGATGTTTCAAAAAATAAGAAAAAAAGAGAGGGACTTGCAGGATGTAATAAAATAGAAAAACTACATGGCAGGTAGGAGACCTAGTCCGCCAGCTGCCTCACGCGTTTCGAGCTTAGAGGCACTTAATCGTCCCATGATGTTTCAGCGGCCAAAACGTTTTCTCCGTAGGTTGACCTCTTCGAGGTAAATTAATAAAATAAATAAAATTAGCGTGACCCCGTTATGTAAGGATTAATAGGCTCCCCGAATTCAAGTAAAGCATCCAGGCGCCATAATTTGACATATGTCAAATATTAAAAGGACAACTAATGGCAAAAAATATTAAGTTATGTTTAATTGAAAGATTACACATAGAAATACTTTAATGAAGTACCTTATATAGGCTTCCATGATAGCACAGTCCAGGGGGGTTGACATTTTAGTCTGACCCAAGATTCTAAACAACATGTCCGCCCCCTGATGGACCTATACCTTTTTTATTTATTATTACAGCATTTTTTTTTAAATGCCTATTTGATGCAATCCTTCAATTAAATATATCTTTTTTTTTTTTTTTTTACGTAAAATGTAGTTTTAAGAGAGGCTGGCTTAGAGTTAGCAGGGATCACAGTCCAACGGCTGACATTGGGCATATTTGCGAAATGAAAAACCGGCGAATATTTTTTCTACCTTTTTTTTTTATTAGCCCCTGCTAAAAGCTGGCGTCATTTTCTCACGCAAAATAAGAATTATTTTTCACAAAATATTCGCAAAAGTCTTTAGCGCGCGCAAATATAATCGCAATAAATTAGCGCAACCGGAAAAAATGCACGCTACATAAAAATAAAACGGAATAGGAGCAAATCTGGAAAAAAGGTGCAAACTGTTACAAATATTCGCAAATTGCTCCTTACTCATGTTTTACCTACTCCCCCTCCCAGTGCACTTGTTTAGTACATGACCCCCATAGTACCTATACTCTTGCCGTATTCTATATGGAAGGTCGATATGTAGAATTCACAAATGAGAATATTAATGTTTCCATTTAGGTATAAACTTTCTGTGAGTTCTGCCATGCTGCGTTAATTGCCCCAGATATATTCTATTTGTTACAGAAGTTATTCTTGTATGTGACAATATAGGAATTTGTTCATATACGTTGTATGCATTCAGGATTGAAAAAATTCCAGATATATAAACCACATTTTGCTATGGCAAATGGTTAAACATAGTGAGCTTTAATGTTCCAAAATCTTATTATTATATATACTAAAACAGTTAGATATTGCTGGCTTGCCACAAATTGGTTAGCAAATGTTCACAATTCCAGTAGTGCACGGGTTAATAGACTCAAATTACAGACAATATGCTTAAACTCTACTGCCCCTTGCTGGTAAAAAGAGGATACTGAAATTGGCAGCCATTGGTTTATCACCTTTGATACAAAATTATACAAAGAGTATAATACACCTGAGTCTATCTAGAAACATACACATCAGTCTTGTTCCAGATGAGGGGCACAGGTCAATTGTTGGCAAAAATATTAACTTATGTTTAATCAAAGATTGCATCAATTGTAGATCAATCAATTGAACTTTGGCTCTATCAGGGGGCTGACATGTTGTTCAGAATCATTCAGAGATTCCTTCATCTGACCCAAGATTCTAAACATGTCTGCCCCCTGATGGAGCAAAGAAATCCCACTAAAGCACTTTGTTTCTATACTTTTATTAAATCATTTCTATTTAAAATGTCTAAACGTGATGTAATTGTCCAATTAAGCCAGTTTTTTTTTGCTCACAGTTGTCCTTTAAGGAGTGTCCCTTTAACATTTAGCACTTACATATTTTTCAAGCTTGTTCAAGAAGCTTTCCTGTAACATAGATGCTTTTATTCCATTGTTTAACACATCATGTTATTTAAAAAAAAAAATATAAAAAGAAAACACTTTCTAGTCTAGAAATAAAACAAAAAGTATCGATGTTCAAGAACACATGCAAAAATATGGATTGTTTTTATATATTTCTAATATGCTGAAAATGAAAGAAATCTCAATGTATTATTCCTGTTAAAACAATTTATAAAATCTAGTAAACGCTGAGAAAAAGGGACTCCTCATCTTGGATTCAATAAAGTAACCACCCTGAACCTTAATTACCAACTCACATACAAAGCATTCCACTACATATTTCATATTTCTCCCAATACAAATGTAGGAATTGTAACGGACTTGGGTTACACTTTCATTATTAAAAATGACCTTCCTGTATGTAATTCACTTATGGTTCTCAGTTGATATAATTAGGCATCCTATATAATGGAGTATTTAATGTTTATAGAAAAGCTTAAGCATTTTCTAGCATCGATCTCTTACTTCCCACCCATTATTTGGGGTCCTGTTCCCTACACCACCTTTCAGTATAAAGACACAGCTTCACAGTATCAAATCTAGACAGTAACAGAACACTTTCAAAGGAATCCTTACCTAAGCATTGTTTTTACTGTATGTAAAGAATACAAAATAATTAGCAAAAATGATCTACTGTGTTACCATAGTTGCCAACATCGGCCATGTTTCCAGGGACACATATTTGTTCCACATGTTGCAGAAAGAGCATGTATGTAGGACGGATATACACACAGACAGAATCCAATTAATTAATCATGGTAGGTCCTATGAGATCTCCACCCTGATTAATTAATTGGATTGTGTCTGTGTGTATATCCATCCTACATGCTGCCTGGCTGCACTTTGCATGCTCTTTCTGCAGCATGTGGAACAAATATGTGTCTCCGGAAACATGGCCGATGTCGGCAACTATGTGTTACCAAACAGCAAGCAAATACATACAGGAAGAGAAAAACTAATTTTACATGTGCCAGCGGTGTCTCCTGTTTATGACATCACCTGTGACTTTATATGCAAACAAGCTACTTTCAATGGGAAACCAGTCATTCCCCTCCCACCTTTACCTCCTGTCTCTTCACTCACTTCATGTTTCTCATGTTCCTCATTCCCTCTAGATGTTAATCTTGTGAGCCGGGTCCTCTACCTCATGTTTTAGTTTGAATTATTTTGTCTAATTTTGTCTGTTCCGCCCTCTTTATGCTCTGTACCAAAGCGCAGAGTAAATTGCTGGCGCTGGCTAAAGGAATGGTAATGTAATGTGTTGTAATTTGCATATCAAGCCACAAGGTCAGAAACATGACAAACACACATTTAAAAGACACTTTTCTCCTCATCTATGCATTTGCTTTCAATTCTAACACAACACAATGATTTGTTTTATTTTACATTTACATTTACGTTCATAGTGTAGACATTGTTTTTTTGGCGACAGAGAACCTTTAAACAAACTGGGATACGTTTGTGTATGATGTGATGGACCTCATCGGCTCCACATTTCCATGCTGACAGTGTTATCTGACCTGTGAGAATGCTATAGAGTTACAAAGCCTTTTATCACATTACAGATAATTAACTGTTACTATGTTACACATACTGCATTCCGACTTACAGAGCACAGACCACCACTGATGTCTGTTTTTGTCATTTCCCACAAGCCAGAAAGTTTTTAAGTAAGTGTAACAATTTGTTCCCTGTAACACGTGTAATAAATAATATATCATTTCACAATGTATTGCAGGGCAGCTCCCGTACTGCTAGGGCAGAAGGAATAAAAATACTTCCAGAATGAAAATGTTTAGTGGCTAGTTCAGAAAACCCGGTGTTCTATCAAATTTCTCGAACAAATTCTACTGCACAGGCGCACACAGTTACGGCTGTCAATCAGCCGCATCTTTAACAGAAGTGCTCCTGCGCGAGGGACGTGTGTGCTCCTGCGCGAGAGACACACACTCCACCTCATGCCCCCTTCAGATCATCTGCAGTGACAGGTAAGTATAAGCGTCTTGGTGATTATTGTAATTTACTAGCGTAGCAAGCATTTGGTAAAATTTATATCAGTGACATGCTACGCTAGTAAGTGGAAGTCACACACGGGGGACAAAGGGGGTCACACAGGGGGGCTGGTGCCTCTGTCCCCCGTGTGTGTCTTCCACTTACTAGCGTAGCATGTCACTGATATAAGTTTTACCAATTGCTTGCTACACTAGTAAATGACAATAATCAGTAATACGCTTATACTTACCTGTCACCGCAGCTTATCCGGAGGGGGCGTGAGGTGGTGTGTGTCCCTCGCGCAGGCGCACTTCTGTCAAAGATACAGCTGATTGACAGCCGTAACTGTGTGCGCATGCGCTGTGGGGCGCAATGAGGGAATTCTACTGCGCCTGTGAAGTAGAATTTGCTCAAGAAATTTGATAGAACACCGGCAAGAATCGCTTCTTACCCCTGGTAAAATGGCAATCATTTTAGGAACATACAAGAAATGAGAGGGTTTGGCTCTGTGAATAGACCAAGGAATAATTAACCCCATACATGTACGGTCTCAGGATGCAATTCCTCGTACATGCATGATCCCCCTTATCATGATCTGGGGGTCCATTTTCTCTGCAGTCTGCTATTCAGTGAAGCTCTCCAGGAAAACAAAAAAAAAGGCAGCTGAATCGCACAATCATCGTGACGAGCCAATCACATCAATGAATCACGCCCCCCCCCAAATCCAATGTGGGTGAGGAGTGGACAAGGATGTTTCTGGATTGAGGTCGGAGGCTGCTATTGCCGAGATTGGTTGTGCCAGCCAATTGTATATAGGATTTGACAAGCCTAGGGGCTTGTCACAATCAGGGCCGAGCTGACCTATCGGAACACTGGGAAATTTCCTGGTAGGCCCCCTAGAGCATAGGCTTTTGCATACTCTTTTTATTATTATTATTTATGCATGGTTCCAGCTGTCATACCACCAGGAGCGGTAACATGCGGCTCTGACTTCTCGGGGAGCAGCACACCAAATTTTCTGGCTCCTTCCTAGTGTTTTTGGCAGTGCTCAAGACCGTGGGACTGTGCCTCTTTTGGCCATCTGTTCCACCTGTGGCCCCTCTGGAGTTTGGCTGCCAAAGTGGGAGCCTCGGTCCTGTCTACACACTTCTATGGAGGGGGGACTTTGGCTTATATCGGATTCATTTCGGGAGGGACCTCGGCAATTACAAATCAATGGGAGGACTTTGGCAGCTGCAAAAACATCCAAACTTAAATAACATTTTTGGAAATGTATTGAAGTGACCGCTGGTGAATAAAAGAAAAATAAAAGATTTTTGTGTATAAGATGTGTATAAAACACATATATTTAATACATCAATATAAACAGAAAAGCCCAGATGAACAGCATATATTCATATAGCACAAATGTTAGGTGATTTTCGATGTGGATACAGTTGATATGGGTACTTGGAAAGATTGTAGGATTATGAAACTTCAGAAAGAGCCTGACGCGTTTCACCCATGAAAAGGATTCATCGGAGGTCACAGCAAAATAGTGAAAACATTTCAGTAGTTTGTAGGTGTAGGGAGGGAGTTTTGTATTCAATTTAAAACTTTAAGCTGAGAGATGCAAGTAACAGGTTTGTAATCTTTTTTTTGTCCCAAGAGGGACATAAGATGCGTTTGCTTGTTGAAAAAATTCCAGTGGGTGTTGTATGGTCTTTAGGAGAAAGTCTTATTTTGCAGAAGGAAGTGTAAATTAAAAGGAGAGAGAAAGACATGGGTGCGTATGGCAAGGAGAGAGACAGACATGGGAGGGTATGACAAGGAAAGAGATAGACATGGGAGGGTATGGCAAGGAGAGCGATAGACATGGGTGCAAATGGCTAGGAGAGAGATAGACATGGGAGGGTATGGCAAGGAGAGAGATAGGGTGCGTATGGCTAGGAGAGAGATATACATGGGAGGGTATGGCAAGGAGAGAGATAGATAGGGTGCGTATGGCTAGGAGAGAGATAGACATGGGAGGGTATGGCAAGGTAAGAGATAGACATGGGGGGTATGGCAAGGAGAGAGATAGACATGGGAGGGTATGGCAAGGAAAGAGATAGACATGGGGGGTATGGCAAGGAGAGAGACAGACATGGGAGGGTATGGCAAGGAGAGAGACAGACATAGGGAGGATATGAGGGGAGAGAAGTAGAAAAAGGATTGAGATTGAGACAATATTCTCAAATTAAATGTTGCATAAATGGTCTAAGCAAAGTGTAAATAAATATTATTTATTACTGTGTATGTCTCTGGCATGGTGTATACTTAAGGAAGGTATGTGGCACCATATGTATGTCTCTGGGATGGTGTATACTTAAGGATAGTATGTGGCACCATATGTATGTTTCTGGCACGGTGTATACTTAGGGAAGCTATGTGGCCCCATATGTATGTCTCTGGCACTGTGTATACTTAAGGATGGTATGTGGCACCAAATGTATGTCTCTGGCATTGTTTATACTTAGGGAAGCTATGTGGCACCATATGTATGTCTCTGGCATTGTGTATACTTAGGGAAGCTATGTGGCCCCATATGTATGTCTCTGGCACTGTGTATACTTAAGGATGGTGTGCGGCACCATAAGTATATCTCTGGCACTGTGTATACTTAGGGAAGCTACGTGGCACCATATGTATATATTTGGCACTGTGTATACTTAGGGAAGCTACGTGGCACCATATGTATATATTTGGCACTGTGTATACTTAGGGAAGCTACGTGGCACCATATGTATATATTTGGAACTGTGTATACTCAGGGAAGCTACGTGGCACCATATGTATATATTTGGAACTGTGTATACTTAGGGAAGCTACGTGGCACCATATGTATATATTTGGCACTGTGTATACTTAAGGATGGTATGTGGCACCATATGTATGTCTCTGGCACTGTGTATACTTAGGTAAGCTATGTGGCACCATATGTATATATTTGGAACTGTGTATACTTAGGGAAGCTACGTGGCACCATATGTATATATTTGGCACTGTGTATACTTAAGGATGGTATGTGGCACCATATGTATGTCTCTGGCACTGTGTATACTTAGGGAAGCTATGTGGCACCATATGTCAATGTGTAGGGGGAAATGGCAGGTCTTGAAATCCTAGATGGCCCCTTGGTACGATAGGTGCCTCCTGCCCCTGAACATCAGTAACTAAGCACAAGAAGGTGGTTATTTATAAAAGTCCACTCGAGGGTTAAGGTCAAACAGTGGTCCAATCACCATGGAAACCAATGGAATGTTCATGCCGATTAGAACATTGCACCAAGTGTGACTGATACAAATCAAGCAATATGTCTATTACTCTTCCCATAAAGAAACCTCACAATTATTTATATTTACTATTTTTTCTGACATTGTTTTACACACATTCCAAACAGTTTGAAATTCCTTTGACCTTTGGAAAGCTATCACCACCTTCCCCTGTCCGTATAGTAGTACTAAGCCTCTGATTGATGAATACGATGGATCTAGCATCAGGTTTCTAACACAGAAAACCTTAATTTGGACTCAGTGTTAGAAATGGATAACCCATTATGGTATTATTTTATATCATCATATGTCATTCAATTGTACTTAAAGGGACAGTCCGCAAACTCACTATGGTGCAAGATGTATATCACTGCTTGTCTAATGCACAGGCTTTTATCCCAGTGTGATGTGATGCAGGTGTCCTGACAAAAAGGCGCAGTAGAATTCACTCACAGCGCACCACGGCGCATGCGCACAAAGTCACACTCCCTTCTGATCAGCTGCAGTGACAGGTAAAGTAACAGCGCATGCGCACTTCCGGATGATCGCGTTTTCACCAGTTTTGACATGCTCACTTCGCTGGAAACTCTGCTCTGATAATATTAATTATACTGTAAAATTTTTACATGTCTGTAAAAACAGAGTTTTCGATTCTACTGCGCCTGTGCAGTAGAATTCGCTCGAGAAATTTGTCAGAACACAGGCATTCAGCATAAGTAAAATTTATAATATTTGACTCAAGCCCTCTCAAGTGATTACTGCAGGACTGATTATTTAGACACTGACAATATAAAGTTTTGTTTCATTTAGTCACTTCTTGTGCTGCTGGAACAGAATACATTGTGTGGACTGTGATAAACTTGCTCTTGTGCACAGTAGGGTCTCTTAACAGTGCATTGTCTGATGACATCACCAGAGAGACAGGAAATTCCATTCATTTAAATGAAATTATTCTCACTAGTTCATTGTTGTTGTTGTTTTTCTTTTACTTTTGACTTTTACTCAGCTAGTGTGGGCAGTCCTGGTTTCTTGCAAACTGCTGTAATTTCATAATTCCATCTAGCTTTTAGTATTTTATATTTTAAGCAATGCCGATTGTAAAATGTGCATATTAAAGTGCTCTGAAAGCACATTAATATGCATTACTATTGGGAAGATTCATTTTGGTCACCTGAGAGTCCCTTTAACTGAAATCCTAAATACAGGACAATAATCAGGAAGATTTGTAAGAAAAAGGTCAGATGGTTTCCCCAAACATAGAGGTAGATTGGGTCATGACTTGAAAGCTTGTTTGAATTGGTGGAGTCCACTGATACTTGCCTGTAATTGTACCTTATACATGATTTAAAACACATTAGTGTAAATATTTACTTTGGCCTCTGGGTGGCAGTATAGTACAAGATAAAAATAGCTATAACCCAAATTAACTACTGTGGGAATATAGGTTGTTATCAGTGTTTAAAGGCTGGAAAGTTTTATATGTGGAGCATATGGTGAACCTGGGCTGTACCTTAAAGACAGACTGGTTCAGATCATTTCTATTGTACTGAAGGGATTTTATACTTTGCTTATACCAGTGGTTCCCAGACCAGTCCTCACGGCCCCTCTAACAGCTCAGGATCTAGAGAATTCCTAAATACCTGGATTACACTGAGAATTGGAATTAAATGAATAAATAATGAGAACATTAGTTTTACATGTGTTTGTAGTATCTCCTGTTTATGACATCATCTGTGGCTTGATTTGCTAATAATCTAGTCTCAATGGCCAATGTGAAATTTGCATATCAAACCACAAGTATGGGGGTATTCAATATGTTTTTTTTTTTTAGTATGGGGGTATTCAGTATGGATGGTTTTAGTATGGGGGTATTCAATATGTTTTTTTTTTTAGTATGGGGGTATTCAGTATGGATGGTTTTAGTATGGGGGTATTCAGTATGGATGGTTTTAGTATGGGGGTGTTCAGTATGGATGGTTTTAGTATGGGGGTATTCAGTATGGATGGTTTTAGTATGGGGTTATTCAGTATGGATGGTTTTAGTATGGAGGTGTACAGTATGGATGGTTTTAGTATGGGGGTATTCAGTATGGATGTTTTTAGTATGGGGGTATTCAGTATGGATGTTTTAGTATGGGAGTGTTCAGTATGGATGTTTTTAGTATGGGGGTGTTCAGTCTGGGGATATTAAATATCAGCAGCACTGCGCTGCCCAATTCTGGCCACTGGACAAGGTCCCGAGTGCACATCTGGATGCTGGGGCAAGTTATGGGAGTGCAAATCTGGATGCTGGGGTAAGTCCTATGAGTGCAAATCTGGGCGCTAGGGCAAGTTATGGGAGTGCAAATCTGGGTGCTGGGGTAAGTCCTGTGAGTGCAAATCTGGATGCTGGGGTAAGTCCTGTGAGTGCAAATCTGGATGCTGGGGTAAGTCCTGTGAGTGCAAATCTGGGTGCTGGGGTAAGTTTAGTATGGGGGTATTCAGTATGGATGTTTTTAGTATGGGGGTGTTCAGTATGGATGTTTTTAGTATGGAGGTGTTCAGTATGGATGTTTTTAGTATGGGGGTGTTCAGTATGGATGTTTTTAGTATGGGGGTATTCAGTATGGATGTTTTTAGTATGGGGGTATTCAGTATGGATGTTTTTAGTATGGGGGTATTCAGTATGGATGTTTTTAGTATGGGGGTATTCAGTATGGATGTTTTTAGTATGGGGGTGTTCAGTATGGATGTTTTTAGTATGGAGGTGTTCAGTATGGATGTTTTTAGTATGGGGGTATTCAGTATGGATGTTTTTAGTATGGAGGTGTTCAGTATGGATGTTTTTAGTATGGGGGTGTTCAGTATGGATGTTGTTAGTATGGAGGTGTTCAGTATGGATGTTTTTAGTATGGGGGTATTCAGTATGGATGTTTTTAGTATGGAGGTGTTCAGTATGGATGTTTTTAGTATGGGGGTGTTCAGTATGGATGTTTTTAGTATGGGGGTATTCAGTATGGATGTTTTTAGTATGGGGGTATTCAGTATGGATGTTTTTAGTATGGGGGTATTCAGTATGGATGTTTTTAGTATGGGGGTATTCAGTATGGATGTTTTTAGTATGGGGGTGTTCAGTATGGATGTTTTTAGTATGGAGGTGTTCAGTATGGATGTTTTTAGTATGGGGGTATTCAGTATGGATGTTTTTAGTATGGAGGTGTTCAGTATGGATGTTTTTAGTATGGGGGTGTTCAGTATGGATGTTGTTAGTATGGAGGTGTTCAGTATGGATGTTTTTAGTATGGGGGTATTCAGTATGGATGTTTTTAGTATGGGGGTGTTCAGTATGGATGTTTTTAGTATGGGGGGATTCAGTATGGATGTTTTTAGTATGGGGGTATTCAGTATGGATGTTAGTATGGGGGTATTCAGTATGGATGTTTTTAGTATGGGTGTATTCAGTATGGATGTTTTTAGTATGGGGGTGTTCAGTATGGATGTTTTTAGTATGGGGGTATTCAGTATGGATGTTTTAGTATGGGAGTGTTCAGTATGGATGTTTTTAGTATGGGGGTGTTCAGTCTGGGGATATTAAATATCAGCAGCACTGTGCTGCCCAATTCTGGCCACTGGACAAGGTCCCGAGTGCACATCTGGATGCTGGGGCAAGTTATGGGAGTGCAAATCTGGATGCTGGGGTAAGTCCTATGAGTGCAAATCTGGGCGCTAGGGCAAGTTATGGGAGTGCAAATCTGGGTGCTGGGGTAAGTCCTGTGAGTGCAAATCTGGATGCTGGGGTAAGTCCTGTGAGTGCAAATCTGGATGCTGGGGTAAGTCCTGTGAGTGCAAATCTGGGTGCTGGGGTAAGTTCTGTGAGTGCAAATCTGGATGCTGGGGTAAGTCCTGTGAGTTCAAATCTGGGTGCTGGTTAAAATTCTGGGTTCTGGGGTTAGTCGTGTGGGTGGCGTCTGGTCTTCTATCTATATATTTTTGTCCAAGTGACCTGGCCGGGGAAAGGTGCTTATACTTTATTTATATAGCATTTATATATATGTGGCTTACAGTTGTACACCTATTCAGTATGTTTTTTTTTTATTGAGGCAGGGGGGGGGGGGTCACCAAAATGTACCTTCGCCTATGTAGACAAAAATCCTTGCACCGGCCCTGACTGGAGGGCTTAATGGGTGAAAGAAAGAAATGTAACTTTTATCCTAGAGCAGAGGGGAAGCATACTTGTTAAACATAACAAACTGCGATTGAGCCTTTTTTATACAACTCACGATACTTTGCAGTTCATAGCCCCCAGTGTTACTTAGGTGTAAACAGAAGGAATTGGCCGGGGACTAAATGTAGGGGAGGAAGGAGAGAGCCAAGGTGAAGACCTGGGAATCTAGGCCAAGAGGTAATAAAGAATATGGACTGGAACAGACTTTTAAAGACATTGTCTATGCTTTGAAGTATTTTCACCACATGAGGGCAGCACCTTGTCCTCACATCCGCCATTGAGTTTTGGAGATCAGGGGATCCAAAGTGTGCTTGGTATAAATAAAACATGTCACCATTTCTACCAATAAAGAACTCTACCAGCCCTTCTGTCCACACTGCCAGACCCATACTTCTCTACATTTGCCCCTGGAGAATCGTCCGCCAGGGGCCGGAGCATGGGAGGTCTTTCACTCTACCTTGCAGCTTTACATGTGCAGCAACCAGTCTTCGCTATCCAGTAGAGTTACATTACTGCAGGATACTCCAGGATACTGACCAATTCAAATAATGCTGCCCATGCCCAGGAACCGGTCTTCGGTGTCCCAGAGAGTTTAATTTATTCTGCAGGACAGAAGTTGAGCATTGAACCTGTTAGGAACACTGTGTCATAAGCAGGGTCGGATTAAAATGTTGCGGACCCCGGGGCTTCCGTTACTGTTAGGCCCCCCATCATCGGAATGTAGAGTAACAATACTCCATCATTATTTAAAGATTCCGCTCTCCCATCAAACTCTACCTCTGTCCCAAGAAGGACAATAGGGCAGACCCACAAACTTGGGACTGTCCTGCAGACCAGGCGGAGGGCCAGATGCCTTCCAGTTGGCAGCAGGGGCGTATCATTCCCCTGAGTGACAGGTGTGCTGCCAGTCCGGAGCACGACTGTCACTCAGGGGCACAATGTATCTCGTGTATTTGCAAACAGCCAGCCCAAAAAACCCTCGAAATACACTAGATACATCCGAGGGGACCGACGGCAGCTGTGAATTTTGGAGTCACTGCACTAAAAGTATGAATTTTCATACTATGTTTCCCAGATGTATCTCTGGGGTTTGTCTGCTCTTTCTGTTCGGAGCGCACAAACCCCAGAAATACACAGCGCGGTGCACACCTAGCACATATCGAGCATCCGCCCCTGGTTGGCAGAGGCCCAGGAGGTGTAGCCCCTTGAGCCCATACCTTAATCCGGCCCATAAAAATATTATTACCAAACAACCGGAATGTGGTACCTACAATTCATTTTATATTTTTATATTAGAAGCAGGCAGAGGCAAAAGTGTCTAGAGTTGAGCGGACACCTGGATGTTCGGGTTCGGCAGGTTCGGCCGAACTTCGAAAAAATGTCCGGGTCCGTGCTCGAACTTGACCCCGAACCCGAACCCCATGGAAGAAAGTCTTATGAATGGGGACTCTATTTCGGTTTCTAGAAAGCCAATAGCATTACATACAATGTAATCGCCGAACCCCGAACTCCAACACGGACATATAGTGGAATGTCCGTGTTCGGGTCCAGGGTCCAAAAACCGTAATGTTCCGTACGAACCCGAACAGTGCGGTTCGGGTTCGCTCAACACTAAAAGTGTCCATACGAGGCCATTAGTGTCTGTGGCAAGGTCTGTGGGGGTCAATAGAGTATTGTTAACACCTCTCCTTCCATCTTTCTGTATCCCTTTATCCTTCATTCCATTCACTGTCTTGGATCCACCTTGGCCTGTCCTCTGCTCTCCTCCACTGGTCACCTTCTCTGGACCTGTTTCTAGGCCGCCATCTTATGGAATTTCCCACCTCACCCTGCAGTGCTGTTTACTAACAGCTTTACAACTTTGTCATTACTCCTTCTCATTAGCTTTGTAATTACTAAAAGAACAACCCATTGTGGATGCAATCTCTGTTGAAACGTATTACTGTATTTAACCCAGGGTGGTCTCCTAGCAATGTGGGACCGCAGGCTGCCTAAAAGGTAAAGTGGAGCATGGAATTAATGAGCTGTGCCCCCTCAAAGTAAGTCAGAGTGCAGGGTGTCTTCCCGGCACTTTAAATCAGAACGTCCCAGGATTGTAGCATGAGATGGTCTGTGTCAGATTGTAGGAGGCAAAGACCAAGCTGGGCTACCCTGGACCATTTTCCTCCCTACCTCATAGAAGGCACTGACAAGATGTTTGAGTGGCAAGATGGCGCTGACAAGCTGTTTAGGCACAAAGATGACACTGTCAATTTGTTTGGAGAGAAAAATGGAACTGTCAGTCTCTTTTGGGGCAAAGATGACACTGACAAGCTGCTTGGGGTACAGTGTCAATGTCTGGGGGTGCATTATGTGCGCTTTGGCAAGTGTTGTGGGTGTGTTGTGGCATGTACTGTGGTGCAAAATGGATGCAGCTCATGACTTGCATAGCAAGTCATGCGGGTGCAATATGGTGTATAGTAGCTAGTGCGGTGGGTGCAAAATGGTGTAATGTGGGTGCTGTGGTCGGGGCTTGGTGGCAAGCTGTGTGGGTGCAATGGCAAGTGATTTGGAGTAAATTAAATAAATAAATGCAAGAAAGTTCCTTATATTTAGGCCTTTTGGTTTTTTTCCCCCCACTCATTGAGATCCAACGTTGGGGTATGTCCCCTTACTATCAGGGTCACCTTATATTCAAGCAAATACGGTAATATCCAGTGACCTTAGCCACTATCCAGCCATTTTCCATTGTTTCTCTGCAGATGGAAAACATTACAATTTATAAATAACATATCATAATAAGAATGTTTAGCAGTAAACAATTGTAGGGCTTTTTTTTCCTTCCTCTTGTGTCCTATTTCTATCTCTCTTTCTCTTTTTTTTTCTCTCTCTATTTCTTTTTCAAGTGAAAAAAAAAAAAATTCTTCAAACAAGCAAAGCCTGCAAATCAGCAATTACCATGTAGTATTGGGATAGAAACCAGATGGGTGTAAAAAAATGTGTGTGTGTAACACACACATACAAACACACTGACACACACAATTCCTTTTATAGCAAATACCCAGAGGGAGCAAATCCTTCAACAAGATGGAAAAAAAAAAAGCATAATGTTCCCTATTTCTGTATCTAAGCAGATTTGGGAATTAAGGGACAATTCTCATCTGCAAGGTGTTTGATATGTGCTTTATATGATTGCAAAGTGTGACATCCAAAGTTATTCCTGGTCTCTGAAGAGGACCATACTATCGAGTCCTCTCATTAAAGAGAGAATTGTAGGGAGCAGAGTCAGGAACTTCAAATTTATAGCTTATTTATAGCATTGGAGCATTTTTACAACTTTGGCTACATTGGCCTAAAAGTTTGAAATTCCCACCTCAAATCACTGCAATTCTCTCTTTATTGAATAGGCCCTAAAGTATTTGTACAAGTTTCTAAAACAGTGGAATTAATTTTGTATGTTTGAAGTCGTCCGAGACAAGTCTCTGTCCATTTTGTGTGAGGCACTGAAAGGTTACCATGTTTCAAACAAACAGAACGAAATTCTAAAGAGTAAAATTGATCAAAGGAAAGCGTTGGTACAGTTTCCTCCAATCCCTAAAGTCTGTTTATTCTCACAATGTTTACAGTGTAAGAAAAAGAGACTTATTAAATGACCTGATCCCAAAAAAATGTGGCGACTAGAGGGCCCTGAGCCGTAACAATTTTTTTTTGGGGGGGGGGGGCCTTTGCCACTTGCTTCATTAAAAATTCCCCACCCCTGCTTCAAAACTATGTGGCACGAAAGGGGGCACAGATCTAGATGCAGATCAGAAGTTAGGATTAGCTGAGGTTGACATGTTATGATGTAAGAGCAGAGATAGACTGGTCATGGTCTCTGGAGATGCACACGTTACTGTCACTTCTTATGGCCATATTCAGACTGGAGAACTTACTCTGGTCAAACTGTTTATCTCTGGCCAATGGGAATGGCACTGGACTTTTCCCATCCCAAATTGCAGTCAATTCTGGTAACAGGACTGACCACTTTAAGGGGGGCACCACCAATTTTGGTTGAGCAAGCTCATCATCTCCCAGGTTCACCACTATAATGGTACTCATTTTATGGACCTTGGTAGGATGACAAGCTTTGATCTCTCTACTTTGTTACAGAACCTTCTACAATTCGGGGCATAATCAATTAAATAATCCAGTGGTGCTGTCAGGAGGGTACCGCAGTAAGGGACCTCCTGGCTTTTTTATTTTTATTTTTTAATATGTGGTGCGGGTTTTCCTATAAGTGTGTGAACCTCCTACAAATTAGCAGTACCTTATAGCCCCCCCCCTTCCCCGGCGGTAAGTGTCGGGAGTGGTGTAGGGCACGTTTATGGGGGGCCCAGACTATTTATTCTGTAAGGGGAACCAAAATGTTTATGGTGGCCCCATGACCTGCCCCATACTACAGTATGAGGAAGAAGGGGGTCGAGAGAACATGGGTGAGAAATTGGTACATGCACTTCTGCCTATCACCCTTGAAGGCACAGTCCTTTGAGAAAATTGTCTGTATCGGGGGATGTAGTCCTTTCGTGGGCGGGTGTCAGAAATACATTATCTACAGAATATTAAAATCTGCTTTTACATGACAAATATATGACTCCATAGTAAATGTTTTGACCAAGGAAGTCCAGATCTTTTTTGATGTGCCAAGAAATGGATAATGATAATAAAAAATGTAAAAGATAAATAATTTAAGGAAATCCAAACTTTGACTTGAGAGCAGTTTGCACGCCCCTGTCTAAATTTGCACACCGAATATCCTTTCTTTTTTTTTTTTTTTTTTTTACCGTGTACCTTGTGTCGCTGTGTATATTTAAGAAATTTGCCGAATCTATTCATACATCTGTACTGCTTTGTGCAGATTCAGATAAATTAGAAGATTTTGAAACGCTTAACAACGGTTAGGGTGGCCTACTGAGATATCTATCTATCTCTATATACATATCACCCACTGCACAATAACTGGATTTGCAGCAGGACCAATATAGCAAACTGTAACTCTGAACCAGCTAAAATAATAAAGCAGATCTCCATGAGTTTGTCATCTAGGAAAAAGATGAAAGAAAAGCAAATCTTCTATGAGAATCTACATAACATGAGCGGTTTTTAAACATGGTAGTGACAAGTACATGGGGATTAAACCCCCTCGTAGGCCAGAGATAGCACTAATAAAGGACCCATTGGGAATCCAACATTTATAAACCGCTGGAATCACTAAAATTATACTCGACTGCGACTTTCTTGAACTCGGTTGTTAAACAGTAGGGATTCCTTGACTTGGATATTGCCATTTTTTATATTCTGCTGTGCACATAGGGTGTAGGACAGTGGCTCACGGCTGGTTCAATGCAGAGGTGAAAGTGCTGTCAGCGCCAAATTGTAACCCCCTTCCAAAACAACCCATAATCCTTAACGTAACCCCTACCCCCAAACCCTAATACACCCTGTAAAACTAACCCAAAACCCCTACTCTTAACTCTAAAATGAACCCCTAACCCTAATAATAACTCTAACACTAACCCTGATTCTAACGCATAATACTAAACTTTAACCCTAAACCTAACCCTAAACCCTAAAACTAACCCCTAACCCTAATACTAACCCCTAACCTTAATGCCCTAGTACTAACCCTAATAACCTAACTCTAAACGAACCCCTAACCCTAATAATAACTCTAACACTAACCCTGATTCTAACGCATAGTACTAAACTATAACCCTAAACCTAACCCTAAACCCTAACCCTAAAACTAACCCCTAACCCTAATACTAACCCATAACCCCTACTCTTAACTCTAAAATGAACCCCTAACCCTAATAATAACTCTAACACTAACCCTGATTCTAATGCATAATACTAAACTATAACCCTAAACCTAACCCTAAACCCTAAAACTAACCCTAATACTAACCCCTAACCCTAATACTAACCTTAATGCCCTAGTAGTAACCCTAATAACCTAACTCTAAACGAACCCCTAACCCTAATAATAACTCTAACACTAACCCTGATTCTAACGCATAATACTAAACTATAACCCTAAACCTAACCCTAAACCCTAAAACTAACCCTAATACTAACCCCTAACCCTAATACTAACCCCTAACCTTAATGCCCTAGTAGTAACCCTAATAACCTAACTCTAAACGAACCCCTAACCCTAATATTAACTCTAACACTAACCCTGATTCTAACGCATAATACTAAACTATAACCCTAAACCTAACCCTAAACCCTAAAACTAACCCCTAACCCTAATACTAACCCCTAACCTTAATGCCCTAGTACTAACCCTAATAACCTAACTCTAAACGAACCCCTAACTCTAATAATAACTCTAACACTAACCCTGATTCTAACGCATAATACTAAACTATAACCCTAAACCTAACCCTAAACCCTAAAACTAACCCCTAACCCTAATAACCTAACTCTAAACGAACCCTAGAACTACCCTGTGCCCCCCAAAACTAACCTCCTCCGACAGAGTGTCTGACAGCAATGAACTGTCTCTCTAAGTCCCGTAACACAGACACGCTGTTTTCCAGACCCCAGGAGGGTCAGTGCGGGATGCAGGAGTACAGTTTCCTTTTTCATAAATATGCCTTTTTACAGAGCAGTAACAAGGGTGAGATCACTGAGGCACTAGCCTTGGGCACGCACAATTTGGGAGCATAGCTAAGTCTCAAGGAAAGTATAGTTATCATTAGATAGAGAAGATGCGAAGATAACTAAATCAAATAACTGTGAACTTTCGTTTCATGATGCTCATCTTACTAAAAACACTGTCATGATGCTCAGCCACCACCTTTAATATCGCTTTAACTGTATACTGAACTCCACTAGCTATGTCTTGCTAAATGGAAGCTTCGCTGTACCATTGTCTATGTCTGGCTAACTATAAATGGATGGAAGCTATATTGCGCTAGCATCTATGCCTGGTTCACTATATGTGTATGTTTGGCTAACTATAAATGGATGGAAGCTATATTGCGCTAGCATCTATACCTGGTTCACTATATGTGTATGTTTGGCTAACTATAAATGAATGGAAGCTATACTGCACTACCCTCTATGTCTGGCTCACTATATGTGTATGTTTGGCTAACTATAAATTGATGGAAGCTATACTGAGCTAGCCTCTATGTCTGGCTCACTATATGTGTATGTTTGGCTAACTATAAATTGATGGAAGCTATACTGAGCTAGCCTCTATGTCTGGCTCACTATATGTGTATGTTTGGCTAACTATAAATTGATGGAAGCTATACTGAGCTAGCCTCTATGTCTGGCTCACTATATGTGTATGTTTGGCTAACTATAAATTGATGGAAGCTATACTGAGCTAGCCTCTATGTCTGGCTCACTATATGTGTATGTTTGGCTAACTATAAATTGATGGAAGCTATACTGAGCTAGCCTCTATGTCTGGCTCACTATATGTGTATGTTTGGCTAACTATAAATTGATGGAAGCTATACTGAGCTAGCCTCTATGTCTGGCTCACTATATGTGTATGTTTGGCTAACTATACATTGATGGAAGCTATACTGAGCTAGCCTCTATGTCTGGCTCACTATATGTGTATGTTTGGCTGACTATACATTGATGGAAGCTATATTGAGCTACCCTCTATGTCTAGCTCACTATATATGTATGTTTGGCTAACTATACACTGATGGAAGCTATATTTGGTTAACTGTATACTGATACCACCCTTTATATCTGTCTGGTAACTGACAGATGCTATTAATTAATCGATAATGTTCTTTTTTTTGATATACAGTATATTTGTTAGGCTTTTATCACAGTGTATACTCAGGCATGGTGCACTGTCTGCACCCACTTCTCATGTTAGGGACTGCGTAATGACGTGTTGAGACTATAGGAGTGATAATGCTGGATGCGAGCAACTCGGACTGTTAAGAAACCTTGGCAGGTTTATCTTATGGACACCACTCAGCATGGAAGTGACAGGCGGGACCTCAAGTCTAGCCTGTGAAATGTCAGAAACAGTAGAGTGGTACTAAGTGCAGGTCAACTGAGTCTTCACCAGTACGGATGTCACCAAGGTTCCAAAGCTGTATTAATAAGTCATTCACCTGGAGATAGCGATGCTAAAGGCACATTCCCCCTAGGGGCGCCATTGTACATGGTGGAACTTTGCTGGACTTTGGGAAGGACAATGTTCTATGGATCTTAATACACCTTGTCCCAGACACTTTACCTGCCCCATCTTCAAAGTGGCTGCTTGACTTGTTCTCTTCCTAGGTGGGATTCCCACTAATTGTGTGTGCTTGTGCCAGTAAATCAGTGTCAAATCCGCCTGTTGAGGTTAATCGTGTTTTCAGACGTCAGCAACGATTTGACCTGAGATGTATTATCGTTTCTCGTATTCATCTCTCCCCCCCCCCATGACTTTTTCATTCAATAAATTTCAGATAGTATGTTTTGTTCCCTGGAGTATTATTTTTGTTTTATAATTGTGATGGGGGGGGGGGGGGGGGGCTGCTTACCTGGGCATATCCCTAACAAGATAGGGGGTCAGAATTCTGGATTATCTACATTATGCTGTAATGTATTTTGTTCACTTTTCGGTAGGCAGATGTTGTGGACTACATTTCCCTTGATGCTTTGCCAGCATTATAGCTGTAAAATCATTATGGGAGGTGTAGTCCACAACATCTGGAGTGTTCCCCCGGCCTTAGTGCGCCTACACACAACTTACACAACCTAGGGCTCCACCTAAAAGCCCCATCCCAAAAATCTTACAAGCTGTGATAGGCAACATGTCCTCACACAGACACCAATGTCTGTGCCAAGATTTGTGACATCATCAAATGATCTATTACAAAGTCCAGAAAAATGCCCACCATAAACAAGGCTCAAGCACTAGGGGTGACATCTGTGACCTAGGTTCTCCATCACTGCCATAACATGATGAGTCCAATAGTAGGTCGGTTTAAATGTTTCAACCAAACAAAGAAAATCTGTTTAAAATCTAATTTCAAATGTGATCACTAAAAAAACTTTTGGAATTTTTGGGAATTTTTGTTAAATCAGTTTTTTTGTTTGATTAAAAACTGCAATTTATACTCCCTTCCATATGACAGGGGGGTCATGTACTAAACAAGTGCAGTGGGGAAAAAAGTAGGTAAAACATGAGTAAAGAACAATTTGCGACAATTTGTAACAGTTTGCGCTCGTTTCCCCTGATTTGCGAATATTTTGTGAAAACACAATTCTTATTTGCGTGGGAAAATTAAACCAGCTTTTAGCCAGCGCTATCAAAAGAGGTAGGAAAAATATTCACAAAATTGCTTGTTTTTATTCTCAATTTTGCGCGTATGTACTATTGGAGTGTTAAATGTTTAGTACATTGCAATAGGAGCAAAGCACAAAAATTGTTTTGCACGTAGCTGCAAGTGTGCAAGTGTGTAGCTGAGAGCAGATCAGTTATACTACACACAGATAATGCAAGAATGTGATATAATTAGTCCCGAGGACAGTCCAATTTGTAGCCTGATTTTTTGATAGAGCAGTGTATCCATTATTAATGTACACTGTCACAGATAAACACACATGCCAAGGATTGTGGGTTCACCATCTCTGAAGTCATTATTAGATTAGCCTGTTGTGTTAAGTAGGGGATCGGGGAAGCCTTGTGTTCTGGTTCAAGGGGTTAATCTCTTTGGCCCCGCAGACCACTTTGATTAGAGTCCCCTGCCATTCTCAGAGATAACAAGTCTTTCTGGAGACAGTGTAATCACTCTTTCCCATTAGAATATCGGATAAAAAAAATACAGAACAGAGCCAATGTCTACTTGTGTGTTTATTAAGACTGTGTAGATTCATTAATTAACGCCAACAGTCTTATAAGTGGTAATTAAATCAAATCGTTTTGTTTTTTTGCATGAAAACAACACTGCAAATTTGGGAACAGCAAGGGTGGAGAGGGAAAGCTTTGAGGGAGAATGTTACATTTTTAATTAGGTTTTGAATTTAAAAAACTATGTCCTTGATTTTCTTACATGACATAGTACTGGTTAACCTAAAAGGTAATGCAGGAGTACATTACTCTCCACAGTGCCATTATTCCCCACACCATTTTCCACAACACCATTATCCCCCATATCACTTTCAACAGCACCATTATCCCTATATCACTTTCAACAGCACCATTATCCCCTATATCACTTTCCACAGCACCATTATCCCCTATATCACTTTCCACAGCACCATCCTGCCCTATATCACTTTCCACAGCACCATTATCCCCTATATCACTTTCCACAGCACCATTATCCCCTATATCACTTTCAACAGCACCATTATCCCCTATATCACTTTCCACAGCACCATCCTGCCCTATATAACTTTCCACAGCACCATCCTGCCCTATATCACTTTCCACAGCACCATTATCCCCTATATCACTTTCCACAGCACCATCCTGCCCTGTATCACTTTCCACAGCACCATTATCCTCTATATCACTTTCCACAGCACCATCCTGCCCTATATCACTTTCCACAGCACCATTATCCCCTATATCACTTTCCACAGCACCATTATCCCCTATATCACTTTCCACAGCACCATCCTGCCCTATATCACTTTCCACAGCACCATCCTGCCCTATATCACTTTCCACAGCACCATCCTGCCCTATATCACTTTCCATAGCACCATTATCCCCTTTATCACTTTCCACAGCACCATTATCCCCTATATCACTTTCCACAGCACCATTATCCCCTATGTCACTTTCCACAGCACCATTATCCCCTATATCACTTTCCACAGCACCATCCTGCCCTATATCACTTTCCATAGCATCATCCTGCCCTATATCACTTTCCATAGCACCATTATCCCTTTATCACTTCTGTGCATTTTTCCGGTTGCGCTAATAAATTGCGATTATATTTGCTCGCGCTAAAGAGCTTTGTGAATATTTTGTGAAAAACAATTCTTATTTGCGTGTGAAAATTACACCAGCTTTTAGCAGGTGCTATCAAAAGAGGTAGGAAAAATATTCGCAAAATTGTCTGTTTTTATTCTCAATTATGCCCGTTTTTTATTCGCAATGTACTTTTGGAGGGTTAAATGTTTAGTACATTGCATTAGGAGCAAAGCGCAAAAATAGTTTTTCACATAAAATATATTTGCATTTTTTAGTACACGCCCCTCTAAATCACCAAAACGAAACAAAAAGAATTACTGATAAGCAAAAACAGATATCAAAAGGGCCGACAACAGAGGTAAAGAATGGCAAAAAGCTTTTATCAACATGACCAAAAATCATCTAAACATTGTGTTCAGAATTACAAATCAACACATAAATTAAGAGAAAAATGTGTCTTACAAATGTCTTTGTTGTCCACTGTAAATGACATCACCTTTTGGATTGCTATGCAAATTACACAGTTCCCATTGGAAAATACATTTGCATATAAAGGCATATATATATTTTTTTTTAATTGATGTATTTGCTGGCAATGATGCTAAGACAACGTATAGATTATTTTAGTTCTATGTACACATTTATATTTTCTCTATGTCCCTTTAACTTTGTTATTAATATTATTATTTTTTTTTATTAATTTCTTTTTTTAAATATCCCACGTGAATATTCTGCTGTACTGTATAGAAGTATCACACATAAAACATTTGTTTTTACAGGTCATAGCTTAGTTTTATTAGCATTTTGCCCAGTTTTATTGTGTGTCTAAAACAGCTATTTTAAGTTCATTTATGACAAAAAAAAAATACATATATATAAATTAGTAAAACCAACAAAAACATTGTATTTGGAGCCAAATAATAATTCAGTTTGTCTAAATATGGGGGAAGCAAGATGACCTGCCTACTATATTTTGTAAATGTGAGAAAAGCAACTGAAAAAAAAAGAAAGGGTTAAATACCATTAAATGGTGTATGGTCAACGTCTCATCTCTAACCTATCCACCATGGTTCACAGGCCAGTATGGCTGCCTCGGAACCGCTCTCAGTCTCGTCAAGCTCTAGACTTCTCGTCACCAATCTGATTGGTAGACTAAACAGCCGTGTGCCTTCTTCCCAGTGCTCGCTGGTCTCAGGCCTACTGCAGTCACTCCTAGGCCTGTCACAGAGACTCTCAACAGCAGGATTGCACGTAAGATCCAAGAGGTTTGGGGAAAAGATGGTTAGCATCAAACCGTTCTAGAGAAGTTGGATGTGACAAGCACCGTGTTGCTGCTGGAAGGCACATGGTTGGAAGTATTTGCAAAAAAAAAAAAAAAAATTCAAACCTAGTGGATTCTTTTTATGGAGTCGGATTGGATGTATGGATAAAAAACAAATTTTGATTTGTGCCCATTCATGCAAGGGGACTACTTGGCATTTGTAGTGCCAGGAAGCAGCTGGTCCTCTAGATTGTAAGCTTATGAGCAGGGTTCTCTACCTCATGTACAGGCCCGCCTTCAGGGGGTGACGGGCGGTACTGGCATCCCGGGCCCGATGGGTCCAGGGGGCTAGGTGGGCCCGGGTCATGCCAGGTAAAAAAAAATTATCTGTTGAAAGCGGGTCGGCAGCTGTGAGGGAAGCGTTGTGCTCTCCCCTCCAGCCGCGTGGCTTTAATGAAGTTTGTTATAAAAAAAAATGCTAATGTAACTCTATAACGAGCATATTGATGGGCAAAATCCTGGCATATTAATTGGCAAATTCCTGACATATTAATTGGCATAACCCTTTCATATTAATTGGCATAACCATGGCATATTAATTGGCAAAATCCTGGCATATTAATTGGCATAACCCTGGCATATTAATTGGCATAATCCTGGCATATTAATTGGCATAACCCTGGCATATTAATTGGTCAAATCCTGGCATTTTGATTGGCATATTGAGGGTCAAAATCCTGGCATATTGAGGGGCAAAATCCTGGCATATTGAGGGGCAAAATCCTGGCATATTAATTGGCAAATTCCTGGCATATTGAGGGGCAAAATACTGGCATATTAAATGGCACATTGAGGGGCAAAATACTAGCATATTAATTGGCAAAAGAATAGCATATTGAGGGGCAAATTACTGGCCTATTAAATGGCACATTGAAGGGCAAAATACTGGCATATTAAATGGTACATTGAGGGGCAAAATACTGGCATATTAATTGGCAAAAGAATAGCATATTGAGGGGCAAAATACTGGCATATTAAATGGCACATTGAGGAGAAAAATACTGGCATATTAAATGGCAAAAGAATGGCATATAGAGGGCAAAATACTGACTTATTGAGTGTCAAAATATTACTGACATATTGACCAACTGCTCCCAACCGCCCTCATTATTACAGAAGACCGATATAACATGCTTGTAAGGGTAGGTGGGGCGAGTGGGAGATATTGTCGGGGGGGGGGGGGTTAGGGGGCCCAGAAAATTTGTTCAATAAGGGGCCCTGAAATTCCTGGTGGCGGCCCTGCTCATGTACCAGTCTGTTCTTGTTTGTCTAACATAGTATGTAGTTCCCTTGCTCTGTACCTTGTGCTACTTAAATTGTTGGCGCTATATAAAGAAATGTTAATGTAATGTATAGCCACTTAGGCCAGTCTTACAGTGAACAGGGTCCTAAAGCTTTGTGACCATATTAAATGCATTGGTTCTATCATATCTCCCAACATTGCCTCACCCCAACACAGCAGGAGAAAGATATAGCTTGGAAGTGGGAGTGTCAATGCAGTATTCTTTCACCAAAATTAGGACTGTCCTGCTAAGCGAGGGGCAGTTGGGGAGGCTTATGTGCTGTAAATTCATTCTTGTTCCCACCTTGTGCGAAAGCACACACACTGCTTTTTTCCTCCTAGACTGGGCTCATTCACTGAACCCCTGAGAGCTGAGGATGCAGGCAGGTCATGCATATTTTATGCATGAAACATAGAATACATGCCGGAAAAGGCTTTGGCTAAAACATCGCTTTAGTCCCCCTTTTGCACAAAATGCTTGGAACTAGGGCCCTACAACGGATTAATTCTGCTTGACCGCCAGCAGAGGGAGTGCACAGGTGGGGGAGTGCACCGGGACTGAGATTTGGAGAATGCAACCACTGTAACTCAGGTTTTTAGGCCACTGTGTAGTGAGCAGGGCATCAGATTGCTAAAAAAAAACAAAAAAAAAAACAGCTTAAATTGGATATCTGCTAAATATTTAGGAGTTTTATATAAGAAGGAACTCTCCATTTTGCACAAGCTATGGAGAGCATATAATACCCTTGTTAGCCAGACAACCTGTGTATTATGCCTGTGTTTGCTTATATATTCAGCGGAATGCGTCAGGAAAAGGCTTTGTTACAGATTATTAGCACCTCCAAGAAAGTCACATGTTTGTGTCATGAATTCACCTAATTAGCGTGCCCTTCATAATATTTATAAAAACTGAAGACATTCTTCCATAGTCCTGGAGAAAACCCGCGTTTTACTGGATATAACATATGCTGTGGATGGAAACCAGGGATAAGTGGCCTCTGGTATGTCCTAAAGCTCCCAAGATCATCCAAATGGATTGATTAGAACCTTCGAGAAACTTGCCAGTTACTGTTAGTAGACATGCATGAACTACTGAAACTGAGGACCCATGATCTTGAGGAGTACTTTATAAACAGCTGAAAGCCAGTAATACTCTACACTAGTTGTTGTGCACCGGGCATTAGTTGGTACTAAATCAAAGAAGAAAAACGTTAGCACTCCTCAGTCCAGTTGAAAATAAGTGATAGATTTATTACATAGGATCTGAAAAAGCCAGCAATGTGAGATACAGACAGGGGGGAATTGGCCTTACGCGTTTCGTGCCTAACTGGCACTTAATCATCCTTCATCTGTGACTCTCATGCTCTTCATAAAATATGTTTAAAAACATTTTTGGGACTTGATTGAAAATAGTAGCAAAATATAACATTTTTTTATATTATTATCGCCAAGTTTACTTGGTTTTCTGTTGCTTTTGTTTGTTGGCATTGTGGCCAGCAATTATTTCTACCGGACATTAACATGTGTATATATATATATCTCCAGCAATGTACGTAGCACTAGGCACACAGCACACGGAGGAATTACATATACCACATACCAAGTTAGACGAACAGGAACAGAGTGATACATAAAGTAAGTATATAAGTGTAACACTTTGCAATTTAATTATATACAGGTAAGTCAGACGGTAACTGAGCAGGATCGGGATGGGCCTCCGGAGAGCTCGCTAAGCTTACACTTTAATGCAGAATTTATGGCGAGGTATGGTGCCCCCATAGCACTGTCCCAGCCATGGACTCACAATCCTACAACAGGTCCCACATTATAACGCATCGTGTAAAAATCCGGACATTTGTAGACTGGACGGGGATGGTTTAGCTATTGCTGTTTCAATTATTCTTCACTTTTATTTTATTATTTTATACACTGCAAAGTTTAGTTGGTCCCTTTAAGAATTTTTTTGTTATGTGTGTGTTAAACTGTTATTTCTTTTTTAGTGTACTGATACAAACTGTATCCTGTTTTTTTTTTTGTTTTTTTTAAGGAAACCTATGGCTTTTTTTCAATGCCTATTTATCCTTCTGAAGCAAAATTTTTTATTTTTTTTTAAATTGGCCACGCCACGTATTTATCTATGTCATATGTCCTTAAGGGGGTTATACGTGTTTGTTTATTTTTCTAAACTGCCGTACATGGCTAGCAGACTACCAGCTACTTGTTAAATATACCACGTAGCCCAGCCTGTAAAAAACAGTAAAAAAAAAAAAAAAAAACAGATAAAATAGCCAAGCTAATCAACTGAAAACAATATATAGAGGGATAAAAAAAAAATCAAGGGAAATGTGCATTCGGGCTAAGGTCAGTAAGAGTTACTCTACGTATCACATCACGCGGCAAAAGTGAGTGGAAAATCTATTTCCCACGTCAATAAATTGCCACTGTTAAAAAGTAACCATTAAATAGGTTTATGAGATGGCATAACCTATCCATAAACTATGGCTGGGTAGCAGTCTCGGGGACTGAAACAAGGTAGTAATTCTAAACTATGAGGAAAGGTATGTCTAAATCAGGGATAATCCCCACGTAGATCTTCAGCTGTGGCTGAATTTTGAAAGCTGCGATGCTCGAGATGACTAGAGAAAGTGGTCCAAACC
This sequence comes from Pelodytes ibericus, assembly GCA_036172795.1. Lineage (NCBI taxonomy): Eukaryota > Metazoa > Chordata > Amphibia > Anura > Pelodytidae > Pelodytes > Pelodytes ibericus. The sequence goes on along the minus strand of CM069858.1, from coordinate 13,548,187 downwards.
AAGTTCTTCGGATCCCCTTGGTGGAAAATGTTATTCTTTCTTGCCCACCTAAGCTTGATTTCTGAAACAATTAGCTTTTTTGGCTGGTGCCTGGAGATGTTTTTTTTATTTTTTATTTTTTTACAGAGAATGGGGTCCAGGAGCCTTTCCATTGCAGACTAGTATGAGAGAGCAGTGAGACTGATCTTCAGAGGAACAGATCTGTCCACTGCATCAGAGACTGGAGTATGGTGTTAACTCACTGTGACAGACCACAGAAGTAGGGTTGCCACCTTTTTGTCTGAAAAATACCAGCCTTCCCATAGCCTCCGTAGACTTGGCATTGCTTTCAATCCAATTTTTTTACCGATCTGCGGGTAAAATACCAGCCAGGGGGCAACTCTACAAGAAGATGAAAGGGAATTATAGCTCTGGACCTGGGTCTAGGACACTTCCGCGCCGCATCTTCATCGCTGACAGTTCAGCGCGGCAGTTAGAACGCTGAACTGTCAGCAATGAAGAATAATGCAGCCGTTTCATCGCGGCCGCGACTATGTAAGAGCTGACACTAGTGACCTATCAGGAACCTCACAGGAGTCCGTGGATGAAGGATGGATGATCTTGTACCTCCTCTTCTCTGTAGCTCATCACGGCCCCCAGAGCCGTGCTTCAGCAGGGACCCACAGAGTCTGTAAAGACCCTGGTTGGGGTCTCTGTGTTCCGTGTCCCTGGACACAAAATCTCTGTTTTGGTGCTTTCATCCTGAAGGACAAGGGGGCAGCAAGGGGTATAATAGCACATATTATAATTATAATAATATTAATAATAATGACAGCATGTATTTTGGCGAGTTACACAGATATTTGCTAGAGGTGAATGTCTTTTGAAAGAGATTATTATCATTTAAATCAGACTTTTAATCTGGCAGAAGTGCCCTTCTGCATCATCGGAATTTAGGGGTCAGTAGGTTCAATGGTGATTTTGATATCAGATTGCTTGTAAAAAGTGATGTAACTAGGAAATCATGGACTCCACGTGTCTGAACGCTTTTATATATAAAAATGCTGGTTTCCAGAAACACTTAGTTTGTATAATTTGAACAGATGCCTCTCGTAAAGGTCAACTGTATTCAACACATTGTTTCATTGAAAGATACCATCAAGTGTAGACATTTTAAATATAAATCCTTTGATGGATTAATACAAACAAAGTACCCTCTCTGCTCCATATTGCTCTAACAGGGTGGTAGACATGTTGTTTAGAATCTTGGGTGAGATGTTCATTCATCCACCAATCAGGGCATTACATGCAACACAAGTATCCAATCACCTTCTCGCAGACCAATCCATACAGAAGGAGTCACAGGGATATCTTATTACCCTGGGAGACACCCCATTTTGTAGAACCCAGAATAAAGGAAGGTTCTAAGGGTGGATCTCTACAGATAGCTATGGAACTTTCATTCCCAGGAAAACCTTTGGAATCTTTATTCCAAAATTATGTATTTATTAGTATTATAATCAAATATTTAAAATATCTTACATTATACATATATGTTTATTATTATTATTATTATTACAATTTTTTGTTACTTCAAGATATTTGGTTGGTTGTATAATAATAGCTCATGGACCCAGCAGTAATCTGTCACAGAATCCCCCCCATTGTTTTGTCCTGTAAGGGAAGGTGATGGGGGGTCTGTGCATGTGTTTTAAGGGAAAAAAAAAAAAACCTAATGAAAGCTTGACTGCTCCTGAGATAAATGACCATCCTTGTGATTTATACCCCCATGGATCACACAGGTTAAAGAATCACAGTAAACTGAATAAACAAACCAGTGGACTGGCTTTAATTTATGGCCTATGTACTTCTTGGCCATAGGAGGTGCAGGGATGAATCCAAAGATGCCTGAAGATAGCTTGGCCACTGGGTGTGGCTGCTCTTGGGTGCACTTTGTGGTATTTTCTGATTTAGTACAAGGGACTAATACCAACAGACAGCATTAAAAGGGCAATAAAGTCTTTAGTTTTTGTCTACCAGTTTTTATTTTGGATTTTTTACAATCTGAATAAGCATATATTTAAACTGGGCCCTTTATACACAGCAGTGGCAAAGATCTCCATTAGTAGGGGATGCATAATATGATGTACACATTGAAGTTCTGGTACAATTGCAGGGAATATTCGAAGGTGCCAGGGTCCATCACTGGTGCTCCTGCCAAGAAAGTGGAAAATCCTACAGTAAACTGGCATCCATTCACAACAATGATTCTGTACTGCCTGTTCCTCAAAAGTTCTTGCAAAGCCCAGGGAACAAACCAAAGTCTTTTGCGTCTATTGGAGAATCAAGCATGCTGTTTTCTTGCATGCTCTATTATGCATACTTATTGCATAATCGAGCATACACTCCACCCCCTTGACCTGTTTTGCAGATTCCGAGCGTACAGTCGTATGCTTGGGTGTGAAAATGCTGAGCTATTCCGTATTAAATATATTTGGGGGAATCACGACGCATGTGTGACAGCGACTTCATGCACAGTGTCGGCGGCCATCTGATTGGCTCCCAAGAGGTGATGGTGACACACACACACACCCCCCACCTTGCAGAAATGTCAACATGGAAGATTCAATTTCCTGGTGAAAGCCAACAAAAAAATACAGAAAAAATAAATGTTTCTCACTTTTAATACAGAATTGCTTTTTCTCCCCCCGCTCAAGTCAGAATTCTCCTTTAATGATCATTGATTCCGCTATTGTCCGTGCCAGATTCCCTACCCCCCCCCCCCCTTCCTCCCCAGATTTCCCTTTTCTTTTGAAACTGCATCGAAAACTGTACGCACATATTTATCCAATTCAACAGCAAGTGAACTCTTTGGAGTTCTTTTCACATTAACCTGCCTGGAATCCAGGAGGCATGCCAAGAGCTCTGAGCTAATGAACCCTTAAAAGCCGGCTTGCTCCCTCGGCCCGTCATTCCATCTGCTGGGCTCGGCTCCATACGGCTGGGACCTTTCCACAAGGAGCTGGTGCTAATGAGACCTCACTCTGCCCTGCTCTGTAGTTAAGGGCTCAGATGTTTCTCATCGGCTGTGGATACTTGTTTTTTTTTCTTCTTTCAGCTGCCGGTGCAATAAGAATTCTATCATATAATTTTCATTTTATGTGAGCGAGGCACGGGCAATCACGGTTTATTGTTAACCATTGTATTACACAGAGAGAGCTTAATCTGCACCGCATTATAATAAGAGGAGAACCAGTAACCTCATTTAATCTACAGAGATCAAACAATATCTCACATTCTGAGATCCCCATCTGGAGTCCCTACTACACAAGCCTTAGCTCGAATGCTTTTTTTTTTTTTAGAGGACAGAAGGGTGTGTGGCTTATTACCTACCGCACCCGCTTCGATTATGATCTGTCCACGTTAACCAAAGAGCATATATTTTTGTATATTTTCTTATCTTTTTTTTTTGGGGGGGGGGTACTTTGTTTGATCATTTTACTCTTTTTTTTGCCACTGGGTAGTTGGGTGGGAATGTGGCTCCTGTATTTTATTTACCCCTGCTAATGATAGATTAGGTATAATATCATTTGTGTATTTCTGGGGGATAAGGAAATTAAGCTTTCAGTCAGGTAGGTGCTTTACAGACTCCCTGCCCAAAAAATTCATTATCTTCCATTGTATTAGAGCCCCAGACGTTTAGTTTTAATATTCCTATCTACTTTGGTACGTAGTCATGGATGGTTATTTAGCTGGTCTCACAAGGAGGCTGAAATCCAGACCTCAGGGTCATAGTAACTTAATAATTTAGGTTGAAAAAGACCTAAGTCCATCAAGTTCAACCCTTCTACCTATCATTGCTGCTATTGATCCAAAAGGAGGCAAAATAAAACTCAAATTTAAGGGGGGGGGGTGAATCCTTCTTGACTATTAATTAGTCCGGTATGTGCTGTTTTTCTAAAAAATCAACACATTTCCAGATCATTTTTAGTGTATTTGATAGCACCACCTCTCTTGGCAGTGAGTTCCATGTCTTTATTGTCCTTACTGTAAAGAATCCCTTTCCTGTCGATTAAATCTTTGCTCTTAAAGTCTCAGGTGATAACCTCGCTCTTCTATCACTAAAGACTTCTTTATATTGGTCCCTGCACTATTATTGTCTAAGGTGGGGTTGGGGGGGGGGTCTATTTGTGCTTTACCCACTCCGCTGCCCAGCTCTGTCTACCGGTAACATGTCCATTCACCTGCATTTGAGAATTTTTTCAATTGGCCTAAAGTTTGAAATTCACGTCTCCATTCCCTGCAACTGAATAGTCCCTCAAGTTTATGTAACATTAGCTGGTATTATCGTGTAAAGTTTTTCACGTGGAAGTGGCCATCTTGGAATTGCATCACACTATCCTCAGAGACAGTTATGACATCAGCCAATCAGAACCTGACTTTCCCAGCATCCCATGGTGCAAAATCGTGCATCATCGAAGGCTGCAGTTCGATGTCGAGGTGATGCAAACAAACTTTCTAATGACAGGTCCAGATAATTGCCCCATTTTGGAATGGGTTGTGTGGTCTTGGGCCACATGATAATGCTGTCATATGCTGCAAGGGGTCCGTGTTTTTGAGGTGACCCCGACTAGTGTCCATTTGTTTCCTAGAGGGATTTATCCCAAAAAGCTTGAGAAAGGAAGAGATATTCCACACTCAAGTTGGCTACAAGAGTCCACCGAGAGAAGCTACATGAGCGGCTGGCCATGAAGGTCCCACAAGCTTACTCGGGGACCCAGAGTTGATGGAGCTCGCCAAGTTGGTTTAGCGTAAAATTTTTGGCAAAATATAAACTTCGGGGGGGGGGGGGGGACTCATATTTTAGCAAAAAGAATTCCTTCGTAGCAAAGTAAAATATGTGTCTTAAAAAGCAAACAGAGCACAGTAAATGTGCACTAGAAATGGCAAAAAGGTAAAAGCACTCAGCCATGCCACTCCTTATCTGCTGCTTAAATGGATGCCTGGGTATTGGAGATAAACAGCTATATCAGCATTCGTCATCAGGGTCGAGTAGAAGATCACAGTTTAAAAAGACACCCATAAAATGTTTCAACTCTCCAAAACACAGAGCAGCTGTGGCATTTCATGATGGAAAGTCACCTAAAAAAGAAAAAAGGAAAAATCCTAAAAGACAACCTTAAAAGACTTGGGAGTTTTGAGATACCATTCACATACCAGACGCAATAATGACCTACTGGAGAGGCCGTTATGAGACGAGGTGGCCTTATCACAAGAGGGTATGGCACGCTGGGAATTAGAACTGATTTCTATGGGGTCTGCTCAATAAAGAGAGAACTGCAGGCAATTGAGATGGGAATTTCAAACTTTAGTCCAAAGTAGCCGAGTTGGAAAAAAATCTCCAGTGATTCTGAATTGGGGAATTTTTCCATCTCAGCTACTTTGGACTTAGGTTTGAAATATCCGTCTCAACTCCCCGCAGTTCTCTTTGTTGAGGAGACCGTTATAAGAAATATATTGCAAAATGATGGCCAAGAAAGCAGAGTTTGTTACACAGTTGAATCGGATACATTTTTTCCCACATCGGCTACTTTGGCCTCAAGTTGGAAATTTCCTTGCCAATTTCCTGCAGTTCCGTTTCTTTCATGACTAAAGGAAGCCCTATATGTTTGAACAGGTCAGAGAACCTTCCCTGTCTGTATAGGGTGTTTAACATCATTGGAGCTTAATTAAAGTTAAAGGACAACTGTAGCAAAAAATTAAGTTCACTTGAAAGATTGCATCAAGTGTAGGCATTTTATATAGAAATGCTTTAATGAAAATAATACAATCAAAGTATCTTATTGAGCCATCTTTACTCCATATAGCTCTACCAGGAGGCAGACATTTTGTTTAGAATCTTTGGTCAGATCTTTGTTCATCTGAACCAAGGTGAGTGAAGATCTGACCCAAGATTCTAACCAACATGTCTGCCCCCTGAGAGAACTATATGGAGTAAAGATTCTAACCAACATGTCTGCCTCCTGAGAGAACAATATGGAGTAAAGATTCTAACCATCATGTCTGCTCCCTGAGAGAACAATATGGAGTAAAGATTCTAACCAACATGTCTGCCCCCTGAGAGAACTATATGGAGTAAAGATTCTAACCAACATGTCTGCCTCCTGAGAGAACAATATGGAGTAAAGATTCTAACCATCATGTCTGCTCCCTGAGAGAACAATATGGAGTAAAGATTCTAACCATCATGTCTGCTCCCTGAGAGAACTATATGGAGTAAAGATTCTAAACAACATGTCTGCCTCCTGAGAGAACTATATGGAGTAAAGAGGGCTTAATAAGGAACTTTATTTGTATTCTTTCATTAAAGAATTTCTTTATAAATCATCTTCACTTGATACAATGTTTCAATTAAATGTTGTTGTTTTTTGTTACAGTTGTCCTTTATAATCTGATTGACCTGTAACATGATGTTGGATGGTCTAGAACCTGTCTTACTGACATGGCTGCACATCGTCCTTCAGAACCCATTTGAGACATCACCCTTTTTTTTATCATAGTCTATGAACAAGTGGTTGCAAAGATGCAGGACTTGTATATGAAAGGACTGGCTTCCTGCTTTCTGACTCCATGATAATGATCATACAGAGGAGCCGGTGCTTTTGACACATCACCTGCCACCCCCTCTTCCTATCACTGGTTCTGTAAGCTTATCTATGTCAGCACCCTGGTACCACACACCACCAGCTGTCAGGACCTCTCCTCCAACAGGAGATCAGACCATGAGGTGCAGACCCTCCGTGAATCAAGGCTGGATATGCTTTCTCTATTCCTTACAATTAAATCTTCTACCGCACTAATAAATCTTCTAGCAACCCAGGATCAAGCCAACAAAGTATGTTTAAAATGTCTGCAATTATTACTTATTTAAAAGGGGTAATATGCCCACTAAAAAGCTTTGATAGTTTTTTTTATTTCAAACTTGAGGCAAAAGAAGTACAGTTAGATTGGATATTTTTTTCCAACTCAGTTACCTTGGTCTTAGGTTTGAAATCCCTTGTCATTCATTTCATTGGACATATTTAATTGTTTCATTCTGCAGGTAAAATAAATTGAATCCAGTGTTGAAGAGACACTATGAGTTCATTTTAGTGTTTTAACCTGTATATTGTACAGAGTCGTGTCCCCCCCCTACATAAATGTATTCTAGCATTTCTTAGAGTCTAGCTCTAGCCATCTCTCAGCTTTTGCTTCCTTGCAAGAGGATCGGTGTGGGTGCACTGGGTCATAAATTCAAGCATCTACTGTAGCAACTTTATTTCAAATCTAGGAACTACCTTCCACTTATGCTTTCTTGTTTTTTTCGGTTATTAGAGGGGGGAGAACAGTTGTGTGATGTAATGAGCATTCGCATGAATCTCTACCAGTAAGAATGTGGGTACTTCCATTTTTTTTTTCCCTTGAGCCACTGATCTCTTAATGGGCTGATCAATACCCGTGCGAAATCTTTACCAACATTTTTTTTTCTCTCCAAGTTAAATATGGCAAAAACTAAAAAAAAAAACAACTAAAAAACGGAACTTTAATAATCATTTATTAGTTCAGGTTTTTAACACTGGAGGGCAGATACCAGTAAATTAAACTGGGGTTTGAATAACATTACCGAGTCATTTTGGGATTTCTAGAGAAAGTTCATTGTACCTATGTACTCTGACAATGTATGACATCCAAGCCCCAAATGCACAGCAAAAAAACAGCCACTTACGATGACTCCATTAAAAAGATTAATGGGTCTTCCCCCATCACATAAGGACCCACTGTCTGTGGGTGATCAGAAATACATAGTCACTCCAGCGTCTCATTAGATTAGTGGCTGTTGAACCACAACTCCCATTATGCTCAGCAAGTGTCGTTTGAACGTAAAATCCATGGTCATTTTTACACTGAAAGGCGCATAGTGCCTCTGACATGTTTAAATCAGCCAATCAGCTTTGGGATAGACGCCATGGGATCACCGTGATTGGTTATCACCAATCGCCGGGGGGGAGCTTTGAGCAAGCTCCAATTTAGAAGCTCGTTTAGAGGAAAAATCATTTTTTGGGGGAGCAGGTCGGGTGTGAGCCCACCCACTGCTCGTTTTGATCAGATATATATTTACACGGTCTGCAAGGACTCATTTTTTTGGGACGTATATAAATGTCCCGGGGGGGCGAGTGTTGATGTTTATAATATATGTCTATTTGTATATTTTACGAATATGAAATGTTCTAATTATTTACTGTAATTTTGTACTTTGCATAATAAAATTTATTTAAATAAATAATGTGATATCACCTTGCAGTCCAATAAAATGCAAAATAACTACTTTCACTGGGAAATGTGTGATGTGCATATCAGTCCTCAAGGTGACGTCATATACAGCAGACACCACAAACCCACTTAAAACAAGTTTTCTTGCAATGATGCTGACCCAATGTACAGATAATTATTTATTCTCTACAGTACAAACAGAATCTTCTTTATTGATCATTTCACCACAAAGAACTGATCTTTCTTGTTCTTTGTTTCTTCCAAAACATTCGTGAAATTCTTTGTATCTTCCTGGAATGTGTAGGAATACCACTTTGCTTACACTGACTAATCAATAAAGATTTGGTGCTCATGGGTGACCTCATACCCTGACGATCTGTAATGGTAAATGTAAAATTTGAATCTCCCATGCTACTACTTGGTCGTTTCTTTCTGTGCTTCAAATTTGTAGTTTTTTTTTTTGGTGCAAGATTAGCTAAAACATGACATAAATATACGAGGTGTGCAGTATATTATACCTGCCTTTTCTGGCAAAATGTCAGACGCGAGCGAGAAAAATGCTACTTTTCTTTGATCGCCAAATCACTCCATTAAATGTGGTCTAAGCAAAATACAACGTACAGGATTTTTATTTTACGATATTTTCAAACTATTTCAACATTTTCAACATTTGGTGATTGGCCTGCAGCTATGGTTAAAAAAAATATAAAATCTTCGGATTTGGATCTTTCTTGGCATCGGCCGTGAAACCGCTTGAATTGTACAAACATTGCGTCAAACAGAATTTACCCGATAATAAATATTAACTCCTTGTTTTTTTAGCGCTGTACATACAGGCCAGATATCCTACCACATGTGCTAGACAATTACCCACAATACCACCTTTTTAGGGGGGCCACGAAAGTGGCTGTAGATTAATATTTTTTCCCCCACTCTCTCCCTTCTTTCATTTTTACCATATTCCGCATTATTTAGGCAATTATAATTAGCCAAAAATGTTTAGCCTATTTAGCCAATCCAAACTGTGCATAATTAAAGAATAATTATTTTATTTGTTCTTTCAGGATAGATTTCTCCACATTCCATCATGCAGCATTGTTACCGTATGTGCTAGTGCTGATATCATCTTTGTGTTGGTGTAGTTTATTTGAGAAACTGAGGGGGATGGGACACTTCATCGCGGCTGCATCCGCGCAGCCGCTTCACCGCCGACTCTTCACGCAAAGAAATCTCCCGCAACGAGCTGTCGTGTACAGCTCGTTGCGGGAGATTTCTTTGCGGTACATTTCACCGCTAAAGGTGAGTTTATTTTAGTATTTTATCTATTTTAGTTTATTTTAGTAAGGGTGGTTCGAATTAGCGTTTAGGGGGTTCTAATTAGTTTTTAGGGTTCAGGGTTAATTTTAGTATTAGGGTTCGGGGGTTAGTATTAGGGTTTAGGGGGTTAGTATTAGGGTTCAGGGGTTAGTATTAGGGTTTAGGGGGTTAGTATTGGGGTTTAGGGGGTTAATTTTAGTATTAGGGTTTAGGGGTTAGTATTAGGGGTCGGGGGTTAGTATTAGGGTTTGGTGGTTAATTTTAGTATTGGGGTTTGGGGGGCACTTTGGGGGGGTAATCATTTATCAGGGGGGTATTTTATTTTTACTTTTACATTTGTAAGAGCTGACAGTTCGGCGCCGAACTGTCAGCTCTTACATAGCCGCGTCCGCGATCAAACGGCCGCGTTATTCTTCATTGCTGACAGTTCCGCGTTCCAACTGCCGCGCTGAACTGTCAGCTCTTACATAGCCGCGTCCGCGATCAAACGGCCGCGTTATTCTTCATTGCTGACAGTTCAGCGTTCTAACTGCCGCGCTGAACTGTCAGCGATGAAGCCGCGGCGAAGAAGAGTCCTAGACCCGAACTGAGCACCTGCAGGAGGTGAGTTAACAAGCCAAGATGTGGACACACCCGCACCACTTCCCAGGCTAAGTCCCTACCTTGCCCCCATATATCGTACAAGAGTACCAGGTTGCCCCCACAACTAGAAATGCCACCTTTTCTTACAAAACATACCAGTTTTGCTATTGTCTAAATCGACGCTGACCTCAAACATATTTTTATACTGGCCTAAAGTAAAATATAACCTGAGTGGCACTTATTTAATGCTCATGTATAGAAATAAAAAAAATCAGGAGCCGAAAATGCACGGAAAAGTGGCAACCCGTTTGGTCAGAATCGTTATTTCCTGAGAATGAAAGTAAAAAAAGATCGATATATATATATAAACATAGAGCAACTGCGCTTTAAAAAAAAAAAAAAAACTTTCCATACCTTTGGACTTTATTTTTAAAAAAAATGTATGTTAGGTTGGTTATGCATACTGAGTAATTCTGGGCAAGGTTCTAAAAGTGGAATAGTTACCATGGAAACCAATAGAATGATCTTGCTGATTGTTCCAGTTTTAGAATGTTGACCCAGCATTATATATATCCCTGTTGTATATTAGCTATTTTTCATCAGATACCCACAAATGTAAACGCAGAATATAACACCATCTTGTATGATCATTTGATTTTTAAAGAAGAAAAAAATACCACAACTAGAGGACATAGTCTTAAATTAGACAGGCAAAGATTTAAAAGCAATATCAGGAAGTATTACTGTACTGAGAGGGTAGTGGATACATGGAATAGCCTTCCAGCAGAAGTGGTAGAGATGTTTAAGCATGCGTGGGATAGGCACAAGGCTATCCTAGATATAAGATGGGGAACTAGGGACTAATAAAAGTATTTAGAACATTGGGCAGACTAGATGGACCGAATGGTTCTTATCTGCCGACACATTCTATGTTTCTATCATTATACTCTTAAGCTAAAATTTAATCCCAAATTCTACTTGGTGGTAGCCTTAAAAATTTCCCTAATTACCTCCCTCTTCCAAACTCTCTCCTGCATTCCAAACAGGCTTTGGACCATCCAGACTGTACTAGGGCCCCAGGAAGTTGCAAGGCCAGTGGTGGAGCCAGTCTCTCCTCTATCCATCATCCTTATCAGCAAAGTCTGGCAGCTGAGGTGGTCCTCACAGCTTTGCTTGGCAGGACAGTGGTTAAAAGACCTGGCTCTACAACAACTCTTGGAGACAAGGATGGGACATTAAGGTGATAAACAACAGTTACAAATAATAACAACTGACCATATTCTTCACATCAAAGCCTGGCAGCTATATTTATGCCTGCAAAGTATGCCCAGTGAGTGGCTCTCTCCAGTCAAAGAGAAATGAATGGGTTTAGAGCTCTGACCTATGTCAGCCAGTATGGTGAAGAATCATTTACTAGTGGGTTGGTATTGCAATAAAGCAAAAGCTCTTGGCCATACAACACCTCTGAGACATCATTAACATAGCCTAGAGAATTGCAAAGACACTTATATTGACCCCTTCTTAAAAAATAGTTGTGTGAGAGATATACATCTTAGGGGGTACTAAACAAGTGCAGTGGGGAAAAAAGTAGGTAGAACATGAGTAAGGAGCAATTTGCGACTATTTGTAACATTCTGCGCTTTTTCCACTGATTTGCTCCTCTTCCGTTTATTTTTATTTGGCGCGCATTTTCCGGTTGCGCTAATTAATTGCGGTTATATTTGTGCACACGAAAGAGCTTTGCGAATATTTAGTGAAAAATAATTCTTATTTGCGTGTGAAAATGACACCAGCTTTTAGCGAGCGCTATCAAAAGAGGTAGAAAAAATATTCGCAAAATGGCCCTAAATAATCAAACTAAATATATAAGTACACAAAAGTCTCAGGATGAAAACAAATAGCAGAATTGCTGTTATACATAATAAATGCCGTCTGCGTCTTTATTACAAGGTCAGTGGATCTATACATAACCTACTGGGCTTTATTTTTTTTAATTTTTTTAAAGAGAGAGTTGCAGGGAATTAAGAAGGAAATTTCAAACATAATGTCAAAGTAGTCAAAAAATCTCCCATCTCGTCTAGTTTGGCCTAAAGTTTGAAGTTCCCATGTCAATTCCCTGAAATTCTCTCTTTCATGAATAAAACTCATTGTGTCAGCAGAACTGCCAGCAGATGCTGAGACTGAGAAAACGTGTTTAACCCCTTCATGACGTTAGGATGTACTATGCCGTCCTGACTTTAAGTGCCTTAAAGTCGTTAGGACGGCATAGTACGTCCTGTACTAAACAGCTCATCGCGGCTCCCCGTGATGAGCTGTTTTCGGATCCCGCTGCAGGCACTTACAGCGGGATCCCACCTGTCAGATGAGGCCACTTTGAGCGGCCTCAGTCTGACAGGGAAAATGTAGCCGGTGGTCAAAGCGAGCACCGGCTACATTTCTTTAAATCGCGCTGTGCCCGAACTTCCGGAGGTCTCGCGATTTTTTGGCAGGGACCCACAGGGTCTATTAAGACCCTGATCGGGTCTCTGCCAGAGTGTTCCTGGCCACCGATCACCTTGTGATCAGTGGCCAGGAACAAATCGTGACGTTTTGGTGTTTGCGTCGTTTGGGACGCAAGCACCATGCGTCATGAAGGGGTTAAAATGTGTCTGTGGAGTCTCCTGTTCATGACATCATATGGTGTCTTCGTATGCAATCATGACTCTTCAATGGGAAATGTGTCATTTGCAAGCCTCAAGGTGATGTCATAAACAGGAGACATGAACGGGTTAAAATGCAGTAAATGTGTTTATATATATATATATATATATATATATATATATATATATATATATATAGTTACTGTAAATAAAAAAAACATTATTCTGATTCTAAATGTCATAAATAGCTCTCAAGTCACTTAAAAAGTTGCCACACCCATAGCCACCCACTCCAGACGCAAAAGCGACCCTCGTTGGACATTTGTTGGGAGCTATGGGAATTGGATAAAACTTAATTCCTGCGTTTTGTTGCCAGTTCCATAGGTCTTCTATCAATACTTGTTATATTGTTATATTGTGAATGTTGGCTTCCCTTAAAGGGACACTATCACTTACATAAGATGTAACTAGATAACCTGGTCATTTAAAACAAACAGATATATCAATCCTATGCCACGGTTTTGTTTTTTTATATCACTGTATTATGTAAAAGGAAAAATAAAATGAGGTGTTTATCTCCTGGCTCCATTTTGTGAGGATTTCCCATGATGCAACATTGTCAAAAATCTTCCAGCCAGTCTCACTTTACAGCTGTGGCCAGAGTCTGCATGATGATGTCATAAGATACACCCCTGCTCTTTTACTGGCTCCTGTGTATCAATCGGGCAGGGCTAGGTGGCTGTGTACACCTTTGTTTACCTCCCTTCCAAAACAAAGAGAGGAGATTAACCCCTTAGTGACAAGATATTTTTACCTTGACTTTCCCTTGGTGACAATGGCTGTTTTGACATTTCTGGGGTGTTTGTGTTTAGCTTTAATTTTTTTCTCTCTCTCACATACTGTACCCACACAAATTATATGTTGTTTTTATCGTCATAAGAAGGGCTTTCATTAGATACCGTTAGGTTCATCATATCTTATAATTTACTACAAAACAAAATCATAAAATATGATGAAAAAGTTTTAAAAAAACACTTTTTCTAACTTTGACCTAAATATAATTTACACAAATACAATCATTAAAAAAGACCCCCATCTAAAGAATTTCTAAATGTTGTCCCGAGTTCAGAAATATGCATGTTTCCATATTTTTCGGTATGTTTTTTGTTTTTTTCCTATATTGACCTTTTGACCCCAACCCTAAATTTAACCCTAACACTAAATTTAACCCCAACTCTAACCCTTATGCTATGCCTTAATACATTTTAATTTTAATCGTTGATCGCGAAAACCTCTTGATTCACAGCAGGACATGCCAGGCACGTCCATTGTCAGGAAGGGGTTAGCCTTATCAAACAGTATCATAACTCCGCCCCCTTGTGATGTAATAGTTACATTACCCTCCCTTTCAATGCAAGTCTGTGGTCAGAATTCTGACTTATAGACTGCATTCTGTGTCCCCAGCCCCAAAGTGAGATACTAGTGCTGTAAAGTCACTGGGGGGGGGGGGGGGGTGGCACCCAAATACACTATATTTCACAAAATGGCGGCGCCCAGTCACACTTGTTTAGTTACATATTTTATTAAATACAGTCACATACCAAAAACAAAAGACATATCTGAAATCCACAATACAAAATAAAAAAAATAAACCCTTTTCCTTTTTTGGTGGGACTGTCCCTTTAAGCAGTCCGCGGATCTGAACAGTTTTACCTGTTAATCTGTGGAGCCGGCGAATCTCCAGCTCATAATTAACCATAACTCACATGATTCAGCAGCTGAGGATCTGCAGGTTGGCTTCTTGACCCATGGGATGCTCTCTCTTGTTCCAGTGAAGTAGTCTATTTTCCCACCAGGGTTTAAATCCAATTATCCTTAAGTGTGATAGAGTAAACCCCCTTCCAGTACATGCAGGTGTTTTGCTATAAACAGCTGTGAGGCAAGCCTTGCAACCCCAACCTTCAGGAACTGAGCATGTTACTCAATAAAGCATAACAATAATTGGATAATTATTGCATGTTAATTAGACAAATCCTTAGCCTCGGGTAAGATAATTCCTCTAGGGAAAGGATAGCCGTCAGGTAGCTCTTCAGCTGTTACTGTACTACAATGCCCAGGATTCCCCGCTGAGGATTATGGGAGAAGTAGCTAAATTAAGATCTCAGAGCTCTCTACCACTGCTGAACTATAGTGTAGATCAAGTAAAACACTCCATAGGCCCCATTTAAAGAGACTGTATCACCTAGACATTGATTTCACTGGGAATGTAGAGAGAAAAAAACAAAGATTGAAAATGATCTATACATTGTGTTAGCAAAATTGCAAGTAAATGCCTAAATTAGGAGAAAAATATCTTTAAACGTGTCTGTGGAGTCTCCTGATTATGACATCACCTGGGGCTTGATATGCAAATTACACATTTCCCATTTAAAACCATTTTTTCTGCATATCAAGTCACAGGTGATGTCATAAGCAGGGGACTTCACTTTCCAAACTCAATGTATAGATCATTTTCAAAAATGTTGTTTTCTCTACATTCACAGTTGGTATGTAGGTACCAACATTAGAGTGATACAATCCTTTTACGTTTAAGTTAAAGGAAGATTTGAAAAAAAGTTGCACGAATTAAAGATAGTTTAGTACATTAATCCCGAAGCACAACTGCAATCCAGCTCAGACTCAGTAATGGATTTGTTTGCAGACAGACTGAATGATTATAGAAGCAATTACCTAATGTATTGGGGTGATGGGCATTGTTAATGCGTTAAGAGTTGGCTGTATATTTGATTTTATGTTTATTGATAATGATTATTGTAAAAAAAAAACAAAAAAAAACAATGCATTAAGATTAAATGTGAATTAAACTTTTTTTATTTTTAAAAAGATGATTTTAATTAACCATTTTATATATATTTTTGTGAGCTCAAAGTGTCTATGAGCTGATTACATCTGAATATAATCTGTTCTCATCTCTAGGAGTCCTCAGCACTTGTTT
Organism: Pelodytes ibericus; assembly: GCA_036172795.1. NCBI lineage: Eukaryota > Metazoa > Chordata > Amphibia > Anura > Pelodytidae > Pelodytes > Pelodytes ibericus. The sequence continues at coordinate 13,532,365 of CM069858.1, read as the reverse complement.
CTGGGTCCAGTGGTGTGATTCTCCCCCCCCCCCCCCCCCCATCCTCCCCCCCATCCTTTTAACACACTGTCTGAGACATTTCTTTTTATCTCCCCCTTTCTCTCTCCCTATTGCAGTAAGTCTGAGATGTCAAGGAGCCTTTCAATACCTGTGGCAGCTGGTCAATGTCAGCCTAGGGGAGGTGGGAGGATGGAGAACGGCAGTCTATGGGAGGAACGGCTGCAGCCAAGAAAAATAATGTGCGCTAAGGGTCAGAGACACGTAGCAAAGTGGATAATTATTATCATTCGTTATATGTAAAAAGCCTTCACAGATTCCCGCAGTGATAGGGTTCTGTATTTATTGCACCCCTTTAAAATGTCCTGATACAGTACGAGATGAGGGCTTCACCCGCTGCTAATATATTAAATATGTCTATATATATTACTCTGTCTGTGGAGTCTCCGCTTCATGACATCACCTTGTGGCTTGATATGCAAATCACACCTTTCTCATTGAAAATAGTTAATTTAGGTAAGATCTAGTAAGTAGAGTTGAGCGGACACCTGGATGTTCGGCCGAACTTCGGAAAAAAGTCCGGGTTCCGGCTCGAAAATGACCCCGAACTTGACCCCGAACCCCATTGAAGTCAATGGGGACACGAACTTTTGGCCGCTAAAATGCCTCTAAAAAAGTCCTGGAAAGGGCTAGAGGGCTGCAAAATGAAGTAAAATGTGGGTAAGAGTAGGACAAGTGCCCTGCAAGCAAATGTGGTTAGGGAAATAACTTCAAATAACATAAAATACATACAAATTAAAAATACAGCTGAGCCATAAAATAGCACTACATGGAATCTTTGATTTTAGTTTTGGAAGAACATAAAACTAAATCTAAAGCAGGGCTGCCAGGAGTATCAACAGAATTATCCATTTGAGAGAGGGTTGGAGTGCAGGCTATTCTCTTTCAGTTTATACTAAGTGACCCATAGGTTGAGGAGGCGGTGACCGTGGCGGTGTAGGTGGAAGCGGCGCTGGAGGAGGAGGAGGAGGAGGTAGCCAGAATTTTTCAAAGTGCGTTGTAAGCACAGTATTGGACGGTTCTATTTGACTCTCAGATATGAAGTGCACCGCAAGACGCAAATGTACTATTTAGCACCCAAAACTATAAGAATTTTTCAAAGTGCGCTGTAGATGACCAACTGACCTATTCGTATGAATCGGGACTCTATTTCGGTTTATAGAAAGCCAATAGCAATACATACAATGTATATGTATGTAATGCTATGGGCTTTCTGATTGGCTGCCCTGCAGCCTTTCAAAACACGCCATTAAATCGCCGAACTCCGAACTCCGAACTCCGAACTCCAACCTGAACATACAGTGAAATGTCCGTGTTCGGGTCCGGGGTCCAAAAACCGTAATGTTCGGTACGAACCTGAACAGTGCGGTTCGGGTTCGCTGAACACTACTAGTAAGGGAATAATGCAGACCCGAACAACACTGTCCTGCCGAGCTCTACCTCTGTCCCGAAAAAACAGGTTGACCTTATCAACACAGTGAGACAGAGACTCCAAATCGGGTCAGAAGCCCCCAAATCAGGGACTGTCAGCTGGGAGGCATGAGACTTATCTAAAATAAAATGAACACTGTATGTGGAACTATATCTTTAAAGGATTAAACTATAGGATACCAAAAGATCCATGCAGGAGTGTAAATGTACGTTTCGAGATGCCTTTGTCCCTATAAATACTAATCTCTGCACAGAGGAAGCAGGATGATTCATGATGTATAGTTATGTTATTCAGAGATGTGTGTGAGATTTATATACAGGATAACTCTCTTCCTCTATATTTGGGGGAAATTCCATGTAAGGTAATAAAAGATATTGGGTAAAAAAAAAAAAAAAAGTAATATTTCTACTTGTTTTTGACCACTGCAATCACGACTAGTGTTTCATTTGACAGATTTCAGACAATATAAAGAGGCGTAAATAATGGTGTACTTTCCAAAAACCCCAACATATGCCTGCAGTTCTCCTACATGGTAATGATCGTTTCTGCTCATGTCAAATTATTTACTAAATCATCTACTCAAATATTGACTGACCTGGCCCAAAATGACAGACGGAGCTTCTAGACGAATTGCCGAACTTTCAGTAATTCAGATAAGCGGCGTATTCTCAATAAGGGCCGAAAGCCCCCAAACTGTGTTAAAGGGAATCAACACAGTAAATGAAGAAAAACTACCACAACTAGAGGACATAGTCTTATATTAGAGGGGCAACGATTTAAAAGTAATATCAGGAAGTATTACTTTACTGAGAGGGTAGTGGATGTATGGAATAGCCTTCCAGTAGAAGTGGTAGAGGTAAACACAGTCAAGGATTTTAAGCATGCGTGGGATAGACACAAGGCTATCCTAGCTATAAGACCGGGAACGGGGGACTAATAAAAGTACTCAAAAAAATTGGGCAGACTAGATGGACCGAATGGTTCTTATCTGCCGACACATTCTATGTTTCTATGTTTCTTAAATGCCAGGCATTTCTTATTAGTGTAAGAATTGAATATCTTAAACACAGCAATATTAATATGCAATTATAATATATTAATGTGATCTCTGAATAGCCTGAATTTTAAAGTTGTTTTGATTACCCAAGTGATATGATTGGATCCGGAACTCATAGCTTCCTGTGTAGACATTTATGCCATTAGGTCCCTTTTCGGGATTTAAATTTAATTACAGACGAACCACAATTCCCTGAGTTGTACCGTTGGTCGTATCTCCCGATTGGATAAGGTCAGCACTTCGCTAGATAACTTTTAAATTACAAGCAAGTGTCTATGACATCATCAGCGGCTTGATATGCAAATTACACATTTCCCACTGAAAAACAGTTCATTTACATATCAACCCACTGGTGATGACATAAACAGGAGCAGTGACACACCTCCTTCCAAACTGGCATGCGGCATTGGCGGCGGGGCATGTTGGCAGGCATGCCAAGGTTTGAAAAACACTCAATAAACAATGGGCAACTTTTAACAACTCTTGAATCAAATAAATCTTTCTGCTTTTATACTAGAATGCCAGGTATTTGGCAACCCACAAACAAACACAGGCTTTGGTTTTCCTTTCAACATCCTGCCAGGATCCTTGTGCAAGCATCCTTTGTGTCTGCAGCCAACGCGTTTTCCTTTTGAAGAAGACTCACAGGCAAAATGGGCAATTGTATCGGACTTATGTTCACACCCCCACTCTGGTTGCAGAATAACAAGTCTGGGGGCAGAATGGCAAGTCTGGGGGCTGAATGGCAAGTCTAGGGGCAGAATGGCAAGTCTAGTTGCTGAATGGCAAGTCTGGGGGCAGAATGTAAAGTCTGGGGTCAGAATGGCAAGTCTGGGGGCTGAATGGCAAGTCTGGGGATGCATTGGTAAGTCTGAGGGGAAAGGAACTCATAGTCCTATAACCCTTGCAAAGGCCTTTTCAACACATTGATAAGCATATTGGCACTGAAAGAATTACGGCACCAGAGAATACACAATGGTCCATTAAGCACAGTCTCTGATCCTCACAATGACCAAGACTGCATTGCGATGGGAAGTAACCCGATCCCATGACATCATTTGCTGTTACACTTTACCTTGGAATGCAAAAACTGCATAATTCACACTATTTAACTCATTTATGCAGAAAAAAAGAGAAGAAAATATGTTTAATAATTCCATTTAGACTTGGAGTCTTAAAGTCTTCTAACTTGTAATTGTCCCCAGTCTGATCCCTTGCATTATGTGCGGCCTAGTCTTGTTGGTATTCTCTTCCCTTTCCAGAATCCCAGTGCAATCCCAGTTAACCAAAACCATAATCGCTGTACGGTAATCAGATTGGGACCATTTAATCTGAAGTCCTGCATATTCCTGTGACAGAAGGAGCATTGCTCCTAAGGTAGAGGAAGAAGGGGGGGGGGGGACCTTGAGGGAAGAGGGTCTGCTTTCTCTCAGTTCCATAGCCAGTGATGGAAAGAGACAAGTGAAAGGCCTTTAGAGGATAAGGTGGGGGGGGGGGGGGGGGGAGCAACAAGCCACAGACTTGCAGCCGGCACCAGAACCCTCAGAAGACAAGAGGCGGGGACGAGAGGGGGGGGGGGGGGGGTAAAGATTTAACTATAGGTTTAAGAGAAAGCGGAGGGAGGAGCAGGAAAAAATAGTCTGATATTATTATCACCCTGCTAATCCCTCATCCCTCAGTGCCTTATCCAGAATCAAATTGGCCTTTCATTCCAGTAGAAATAGGAAGTTACACTGAATGGAGACTATATCTATATATATATGTATATAAATATGTAAAGAGCTACTGGGGCAATGACCAAGCAAACCAACGGAATCACTCTTAGAACTTTGCCCCAGAATTCCAATTAATACATCATCTCAAGGGGTTTGATCAACGTTACTGGCATTGAGGAACTCCAAGAAATCCCACCACATAAAGTTGTTCTTTGAATGTAACAATTACATGCATAGTAGGTTAGTTGGGGATTTTACACACACACACAAAATGGCAGACTGTCTGGTCAATCTCCATGGATAAGTGTTCATAATAAGGACTCCAGTGTCAGTGGTAAGATGTGAGGGTCCAGAGACCATCATTAAATTGCTCATAACCTGACAGTCTGGTAGATGCCCACCTTGAACAATGTTGGTTCCTACCCCTGTGAGTCACATCTCATTAATCTTGAACATGCTTTGTCTCAGAATTGTCATGGCAGCCATTTTGAATTTGTCAGTTATGCTATTATGAAGTAACAAGCAAAGCTCGGAGGTGCACAGATATTTTTACATCCTCCGATTGATGGTTAGGGAACCATTTGTAGCTTTTCGAGGCAAATTAAAGCAGTAAAAAAAGAAAAAAAACACTTGAAATGATCAGCACCAGAGCACATTTAATAGGTCCATTGTCAGAGGCATATGTCTGTAAGGGTCCAGTGCTTGGTTCTCTAAGTTCTCTTAAATCTAGACATTATTCTTCAGCATCTATGGAGTAGCAGATACCTATACTAATTAGACTACATAAAAAAAAACAGTGAGACATTTACACAGACTCCCCGAGTGGATTCCCTGGTTGGATATTAGGGTATGAGTTAGGGGGTTTACACCAGAATAAAAATCATTCCAACCCTGGTTTTAAGCCAGGTTGTTTCAGGTCTGGTTCAAACCACATCCAAAAAATAAATCCTTTTAAATTATATAGTGTAGTGCTCTTTTGGATTATTTTTAATTTGACTGGAGAATATTTGAGTCTATATAAGAGTTTCCCAGCTTGAGTCTAGACCAGTAACAGATTTAAGGTAAATGTTTGCCTAGCCAATGTCATTAATAAACCGCCCTTCAAAAGACCTTGAATCAGCTGTAGGAGTGCATAGCTTTAAATAAAATGCACACACTTATTATGCATGTTAGGCTAGGCTGCATTACTGGTACTCAACAGTAGGGGAGCTATTCACTCAAGAGGGCAATTATATAGGCAATTGTTATCTCTGCAGTCCCTGGTCCAAACTCCATGGTCATCCAGTAATAAGGGGTGCATTCACTTTAGATTAAAGGGTTTTGTGTGATTGGGGTTGAATTTTGGCGGAGCGTGGTTCAAATGTTTATATTCTGTGCATTTGTCTGGAGTGTATCCACTGCAAGTGGACCCACCACCCATGGTGACCAAGGCGACTCCTGCGACCCCTGCACTTAAAGGTGGGCAAAGCTGGTACATGCACTGGCACAATCAAGTGGTCTACTGTAAATACATATACACACATGGGAATATCCTAACTGTTATTTGGATTACTAATAGGTATATGCAATACATGTGCGGTTTCTTCTTGTACTATACTTATTCTATTTATTTTTGTATTACATATACATTTATGTATTTATTTATGAATAACTTGTTGTATTTATATGTAATAAGTATTTCATATATTATTATGTATAGTAATAATATGTATTTATATGTATATGTTTTAGTACCATGACACTACTGTACATATTTATTATTTAATCATATATTTAAAAAAAAAAAAATTTACCAAATTTGGGGCTCTTTGGGAATCATTTCAGAAAGGCGAAATGATAAGAGTCGGTAGGAAAGTCAGAGCTCCATGTATCAACCCTACAGATTATTACACCAATGTATTTTACTGAATATATGGTCTCTCATATCACATCAAGTTGACATCACATTTCCCAGTTGAATTATGGGTTTGCAAATCATGCCACAAGGTGATGTCACAATCAGTTGAGATATTTAAAATTCTTTCTCAGTCTGTCCACTTACTTGTAATTTATCTCACACAAAGCTACACTATTTGGATGCTTTGCTTTCACAGTACAGATAATTTCTAGGTAACCTTTCCGTGCACACGATGGATCGAGATTGGGAGTTCACGGTAAGATCCAGGGTCATGGGGTAAGTGTATGAGGAGTTTAGAGTCGGGTGAGGACCAAGCCAAGTCTTTCTCAGAGTCCCATCGACATTAAACACTGCCTGTTCCTACATAGAGCTAAGGAACACTTAAAAAAAAAATCCCTATAACATTACACAACAAGGCCCTCATAACACCATTAAAACTAGGGGGAAAAATGTAGTAATAAGACCAAACATTTTAAAGTAATATTAAACCTGGTCGTAAAATGTACAGGTATAAAGTGAGTGCTGATTTTTACTTGGGAATAGCTTACGCAGAAGATGTTAGTTGAGTTAATCCTTTTTCCTCCATGTTAAAGAGGAAGTCTGGTTTTTTTGCTGCCTAATGGAGTAATTCAGCTACATACGTGTTCCTATGTACTTATTTGGTAACGTGTTTAAAATAAAGCTTCGGAGATTCCTAAAAAAAAATAGCTCTGTTCGAGAAGTTTGGGAATTTATCTTATAAATAACGATGACAAATGCAGAGTAGTTTTCACATTTCCAGACAATATGATTTAAGAAGTCAGTTCACTATCATTATCAATCAAATATCTGCTGTAATTCTGCACAATGGAAGAGATTCTTAATGCAAGTGCAACTAATAGTGTCAAAAACACCTGCAGAAACCTGAGATTTTGGGACTGTCGCAGGAATTGTAGATTGACTACTTTTATGCACAAATTGCAACACTGTCAAATATTTCCAGAATCTTTCTCCAATCCTCTCCATCATCCATACCCAATCCTCTCCATCATCCATACCCAATCCTCTCCATCATCCATACCCAATCCTGTCCAGCACCCATACCCAATCCTCTCCATCATCCATCCCCAATTCTCTCCAGCATCCATACCCAATCCTCTCCATCATCCATACCCAATCCTCTCCATCATCCATCCCCAATCCTCTCCAGCATCCATACCCAATCCTCTCCAGCATCCATACCCAATCCTCTCCAGCATCCATACCCAATCCTCTCCATCATCCATACCCAATCCTCTCCATCATCCATACCCAATCCTCTCCATCATCCATACCCAATCCTCTCCATCATCCATACCCAATCCTCTCCATCATCCATACCCAATCCTCTCCATCATCCATACCCAATCCTCTCCAGCATCCATACCCAATCCCTTCCAGCATCCATACCCAATCCTCTCCAGCATCCATACCCAATCCTCTCCAGCATCCATACCCAATCCCTTCCAGCATCCATACCCAATCCCTTCCAGCATCCATACCCAATCCCTTCCAGCATCCATACCCAATCCTCTCCAGCATCTATACCCAATCCCTTCCAGCATCCATACCCAATCCCTTTCAGCATCCATACCCAATCCCTTCCAGCATCCATACCCAATCCCGTCCAGCATCCATACCCAATCCTCTCCATCATGCATACCCAATCCTCTCCAGCATCCATACCCAATCCCTTCCAGCATCCATACCCAATCCCATCCAGCATCCATACCCAATCCCGTCCAGCATCCATACCCAATCCTCTCCAGCATCCATACCCAATCCTCTCCAGCATCCATACCTAATCCTCTCCATCATCCATACCCGATCCCTTCCAGCATCCATACCCGATCCCTTCCAGCATCCATACCCAATCCCTTCCAGCATCCATACCCAATCCCTTCCAGCATCCATACCCGATCCCTTCCAGCATCCATACCCGATCCCTTCCAGCATCCATACACAATCCCTTCCAGCATCCATACCAAATCCTCTCCATCATCCATACCCAATCCCTTCCAGCATCCATACCCAATCCTCTCCAGCATCCATACCCAATCCCTTCCAGCATCCATACCCAATCCTTTCCAGCATCCATACCCAATCCTCTCCAGCATCCATACCCAATCCCTTCCAGCATCCATACCCAATCCCTTCCAGCATCCATACCCAATCCCTTCCAGCATCCATACCCAATCCTCTCCAGCATCCATACCCAATCCCTTTCAACATCCATACCCAATCCCTTCCAGCATCCATACCCAATCCTCTCCAGCATCCATACCCAATCCTCTCCAGCATCCATACCCAATCCTCTCCAGCATCCTTACCCAATCCTCTCCAGCATCCATACCCAATCCTCTCCAGCATCCATACCCAATCCCTTCCAGCATCCATACCCAATCCCTTCCAGCATCCATACCCAATCCCTTCCAGCATCCATACTCAATCCCTTCCAGCATCCATACCCAATCATCTCTAGCATCCATACCCAATCCTCTCCAGCATCCATACCCAATCCCTTCCAGCATCCATACCCAATCCTCTCCATCATCCATACCCAATCCTCTCCAGCATCCATACCCAATCCTCTCCAGCATCCATACCCAATCCTGTCCATCATCCATACCCAATCCTCTCCAGCATCCATACCCAATCCTGTCCATCATCCATACCCAATCCTCTCCAGCATCCATACCCAATCCTGTCCATCATCCATACCCAATCCTCTCCATCATCCATACCCAATCCTCTCCAGCATCCATACCCAATCCCTTCCAGCATCCATACCCAATCCCTTCCAGCATCCATACCCAATCCTCTCCAGCATCCATACCCAATCCCTTCCAACATCCATACCCAATCCCTTCCAGCATCCATACCCAATCCTCTCCAGCATCCATACCCAATCCTCTCCAGCATCCTTACCCAATCCTCTCCAGCATCCATGCCCAATCCTCTCCAGCATCCATACCCAATCCTCTCCAGCATCCATACCCAATCCCTTCCAGCATCCATACCCAATCCCTTCCAGCATCCATACCCAATCCCTTCCAGCATCCATGCCCAATCCTCTCCAGCATCCATACCCAATCCTCTCTAGCATCCATACCCAATCCCTTCCAGCATCCATACCCAATCCTCTCCAGCATCCATACCCAATCCCTTCCAGCATCCATACCCAATCCTCTCCAGCATCCATACCTAATCCTCTCCATCATCCATACCCGATCCCTTCCAGCATCCATACCCAATCCCTTCCAGCATCCATACCCAATCCCTTCCAGCATCCATACCCAATCCCTTCCAGCATCCATACCCGATCCCTTCCAGCATCCATACCCGATCCCTTCCAGCATCCATACACAATCCCTTCCAGCATCCATACCAAATCCTCTCCATCATCCATACCCAATCCCTTCCAGCATCCATACCCAATCCTCTCCAGCATCCATACCCAATCCCTTCCAGCATCCATACCCAATCCTTTCCAGCATCCATACCCAATCCTCTCCAGCATCCATACCCAATCCCTTCCAGCATCCATACCCAATCCCTTCCAGCATCCATACCCAATCCCTTCCAGCATCCATACCCAATCCTCTCCAGCATCCATACCCAATCCCTTTCAACATCCATACCCAATCCCTTCCAGCATCCATACCCAATCCTCTCCAGCATCCATACCCAATCCTCTCCAGCATCCATACCCAATCCTCTCCAGCATCCTTACCCAATCCTCTCCAGCATCCATACCCAATCCTCTCCAGCATCCATACCCAATCCCTTCCAGCATCCATACCCAATCCCTTCCAGCATCCATACCCAATCCCTTCCAGCATCCATACTCAATCCCTTCCAGCATCCATACCCAATCATCTCTAGCATCCATACCCAATCCTCTCCAGCATCCATACCCAATCCCTTCCAGCATCCATACCCAATCCTCTCCATCATCCATACCCAATCCTCTCCAGCATCCATACCCAATCCTCTCCAGCATCCATACCCAATCCTGTCCATCATCCATACCCAATCCTCTCCAGCATCCATACCCAATCCTGTCCATCATCCATACCCAATCCTCTCCAGCATCCATACCCAATCCTGTCCATCATCCATACCCAATCCTCTCCATCATCCATACCCAATCCTCTCCAGCATCCATACCCAATCCCTTCCAGCATCCATACCCAATCCCTTCCAGCATCCATACCCAATCCTCTCCAGCATCCATACCCAATCCCTTCCAACATCCATACCCAATCCCTTCCAGCATCCATACCCAATCCTCTCCAGCATCCATACCCAATCCTCTCCAGCATCCTTACCCAATCCTCTCCAGCATCCATGCCCAATCCTCTCCAGCATCCATACCCAATCCTCTCCAGCATCCATACCCAATCCCTTCCAGCATCCATACCCAATCCCTTCCAGCATCCATACCCAATCCCTTCCAGCATCCATGCCCAATCCTCTCCAGCATCCATACCCAATCCTCTCTAGCATCCATACCCAATCCCTTCCAGCATCCATACCCAATCCTCTCCAGCATCCATACCCAATCCCTTCCAGCATCCATACCCAATCCTCTTCATCATCCATACCCAATCCTCTCCAGCATCCATACCCAATCCTCTCCAGCATCCATACCCAATCCTGTCCATCATCCATACCCAATCCTCTCCAGCATCCATACCCAATCCTGTCCATCATCCATACCCAATCCTCTCCAGCATCCATACCCAATCCTGTCCATCATCCATACCCAATCCTCTCCATCATCCATACCCAATCCTCTCCAGCATCCATACCCAATCCTCTCCAGCATCCAACCCATTAATCTCCAGCATCCATACCCAATCCTCTCCAGCATCCATACCCAATCCCTTGCAGCATCCATACCCAACCCCTTCCAGCATCCATACCCAATCCCTTCCAGCATCCATACCCTATCCTCTCCAGCATCCATACCCAATCCCTTCCAGCATCCATACCCAATCCCTTCCAGCATCCATACCCAATCCTCTACAACATCCAAACCCAATCTTCCCCAGCATCCACCCTCTTAAAAAAAGTATAAAATGCCTTTGTACATTTGCTAAGTATTTATTTTCGGTTCTGCACCCCAAAATAACCACCACAAACACCCCAAAATAACCACATCAAACCGAAACTAAACAATTCAAGATAACATCAGAATCCGCATGCCCCACAATGTGTATCTGGAAACCCAAATCCACATTGCCTCAATATAATTTTTTCTTTTTTAAAGTCCTAGGTGGCCTGATAGTAAAGGAGGGCTTGCTAATTAGGGTCACTGGGGTTTACGCTGCCACATTTTATAGCTCTAGTGCCATATAGATAATGGGTCTGGTCAGGAGCATGCTTTGATCTCTGACCCCCTGCTGTGTATATCCCCAACCTTTGCAAGGCCCAGGGATATAACAGAAAGGGTGTTACTCAAAAAAAATCAGGCAAGAGGAAGGTGCAGTGAGAGTCTCAACACATCGCCCCGCAGAGTTTGGAAACTGTTTGACAGTTCGAATATCTATTCCAAACACAAGTTATGCTCTAACATTTCACACATACTTTTCTGGTGCAGACGCATGAGTAATCTCCCCCCTGGACAAGACAATTAATTATAAGATACAAACTGTCTAACAATTCCACTACCTGCTACACCTTCTTTTCCAAGCCAAAGGTCACGTCCCTTTCTGTAATTAGGTGGTAAAAAAATTAAAAAAATTAAAAATCTGTCAATATAAAATATTATATTCCTGCTGATTTTAAACACAGGCACCTCTCTCCCTCCTTGGAACCAAATATTATGTTTTTGACAGATATATTTTTAGAACTACACATCTTGTCACTGTTTCTATCTCTCATCTCTCCCGCGCACATCAATAAATGGCTTTGGGGGTCTTACAGTACCTGCTGTTGTTAACGGTAGTAAGTGGATTGGGATGGGAGCAGTTATCGGCCAGCTTGTGACTTTAAATCGGGGGTGTCAGACTGTGACCCTTCAGCTACTGATGGTCTAGTATGGATGATCTTCATTTCTTTTGATAGCATTATTCAACTTGTAATACCACCAGTATTTTTGGATGCTCTATCTCACCAGTGTTGTGTTTTACACCTACTGATCCACCAGAGTCTGAGGCCAATGACATGAAAGTATTCAGCTTTTTTTTTGTAGGCTTAAATGGGTCTAACTAGACTGACTGAATGGTTGTTATCTGCCAAAATATTGCTTGTTTCTATGGTTTAAAAAAATAGTTTTGGCCTACGGTTGTCTGATATGTGTATAGATGCTGGTCACATTAAGTGTATGGGTGCACAGATTATATATCCAGCAATAAAAAAAAACCACAAACAATCATACAGAGAAATAAACTAATTAGTTAAGAGTACTGAAACATTTTAAGGCAGAACTAATTTTCCAGTTGTGTTTAAAGGCACACTAACCTTTTCTTTTTTCACTTCTGCTTCAAGTGTCCCTAGTCTGATGTCAAAATGGCAATGAACTTTTGCTAGTATAAGCCAGTTTATTTTCAGACCGGCAGCTGCCATACTTCCCTGGGAAACACGCAATCTGGTCGGCGACTTTCTCTCTCTCTGCTAGCACCTTATCTTACCTTATCTGGGTCCCCTTTGTTGAAAACAAGGGTCTCTATTTGCACCAGCCAAGAGAGATCTCTGATGCAGTCAGACCCCAATCCCTCCCCTCCGGCTCTGCCTCAGCTTTGAAGCAGGGTCAAGAGTAAGCTGGCACCTATCTGTAAAGATATATACGTCCGGTTTACTTGGGAGAAGAAGAAAAAGAATCAATGGTTAAAAAAAATTTTTTTTAATTATTCTTTAAGCTGCTCCTTGGTTTGGCAGGCTGAGAATCTTAGGATTTGAAGTCCAGCCACAGCTGGAGCGTTGCACTGTAGATATCGCTGGTTTTGGCGTCTGGGAAAACAGCCTGTTTCGGTTGGGTGTCTGAGAAGTGTGAGAGAAAGACTTATCTGATTCCTGTTGCCCCAGACCTAGCACCTAATGCTCCAAAAAGCCTTGTCTATGTGACCTTTCGCGATTACATCTGACCTTCCTGTGTTATGATTGAGAGCGGAAGCTTGCGGAATATCATGAGAGTATAGACTGCATCTGGCAGGTTGGATGGATGAGCACAGTATCCAAAATATTACCATATCTTACGTTAACCCCCTCATGATATACATTAAACGTATCCCATCTGTTTCTCTAACAGAGGCTAGTATCCTCTGTTACTGTGCCATAAGACTTGAGAAAAAGAGTTTTCACCTACAGCAGCGGAAAGGGGTATATTACAGTAAAAAAAAAACAGTCCAGATCTGGAACTCTTTGCCCGTGAGATGGAGATCACAGAAAAAAAAATGTTCGAGCAAAGATCTGGTATTTTTTGTCTCTAAACTGAATATGTAATTAGTTAATTGGTTTGTACAATTGGCCAGTTACTTCAACGGTTATTAGCTGTGAGTGAGAGGGTTTAAGGATTGTTCTTACCTACATTTAGATGGTAGATGACAGTCAGTATGCTCCTGTTGTTAGTCCATTTGCCTGCCTAAAAAGCCACTTCTGTGTCTAGCTATTTGTAGAAAGGATGGCTCGTTGTTTGGAGAATTGGAAACCTCTTCATTTGGATAGACTGAAGTCTTTTTGTCAGGAAGTCCTTTGTCACTAATACAATATGCCCCCTACTGCAGTATGGTATCTTCCACAAGGCAAACAAGGCACTCGCCTAGGGCGGCTCTTTGCCAGAAGGCGGCACTTTGCCAGAGGGTGTTAAAGCATACTTCTGGTGCTTCAAACGCTTTTGTTCCCTCCCCCACCGTTCAGCAAGCTTTAGCTCCTTCCAGTTAATAGGGGTGATGGGGGCATGTAGTGGACGTGGTGGGGGTATGTCATAAGGGTGATGGTGGCATGTAATGGGGGTGATGGGGCATTTAGTGTGTATGCAATGTGGGTGATGGGGGCATATAATGGGGTGATTGGGCATTTAATGTGTGTGCAATGTGGGTGATGGAGCATGCAATGGGGTGATGGGGCATGTCGTGGGTGTGCAGCGTGGGTTATGGGGCATGTGGTAGGTGTGCAACGTGGGTCGGGGGTGCCCAAATTTTGTCTACCTAGGGCAGCACAAAACCAAGATACACCACTGCCCTACTGGAACAATGGTTGGCATAGTAGGTGATGTGGGAGTTCAAACCCATAACGTACAGTATTACCTGGGTATCAATGGAAATTGGGGAAACATCTATTGATTAAATTGATCCCCTTGCTCCAGCATTGTTCACCTTTTGCCTTAAAGTGTACCTGTCCTCAACTAATGGCAAGATATCACTACTATAGAGGACATAAAGATGCATTGTGCAAGCTAGATGGCAACCACATGGCAATACCTGTTTTTTTTTATCAAGACGTAAAGTTTTATGCTTTGCCGCTATGACTCGTCCACAGACTCTGACTTGCATGTCGCCAGGGTTAGGCAAAATGACCCTTACATGACAGTGATGGGTGGTGAAGGTCAGTAAAGGTCATTGAAGGTCAGTGAAGGTCGGTGAAGGTCCATAGAATATTATTAAATTGTTGGCACAGGATCCAGTGCCCACCATGAGTAATTCCCATGCCTATCCCTGCATCTCAATATATGTAGAGTGTGATTTCCCCTGCAGAATACAAACCTATCTGAATCTAAACATGTCATTCAGGATTTAATGAACCTGGCCATATACATGGCATCATATTACATTATTATTAGTGTCAACTCATCTCTACTCACCTAGTCTTCCACAATGTCAGCTCCATTAATAATGCTCATCTCTAATCTCAGCACCTCTCTTAGCAGGACTCTCCCAACCCCCCTCTTCTTATTCTCTTTGTACCCCTCCACTTCTTTTCCCAATCCCTTCCTCCATCTAAGCATCCCTCATTGTCGGAACCCTCTCCCAAACCTCATATCTCAGCCCCTCTCCTCCACCAATTCATATATTATTATAATCTTCATCTCCCCTTTCCACATCACAGCACCCCCTCCTCATCTCTATTCTCATCACCTCTCCTCTTATATCATGAGATTACATCTACCATTACATTAAGTAACCCTTCTTTTTCCTCATCTCAACACCATTTTACCCCTTGTCTCCTTTTCCTGGCGTCAGCACCCAAGCTCGTCTCTCCACACCCATCCTCAACCAAACCTTCTTTGGCAGAATATTGGGCTCCTGTGTCACATGCTCCAAAAACTTTTCATCCAATAGGAAGGGTTCTCTCCAATCCGAAGACATCACATACCAAATCCTATATCACAAACTTGTAAAAGCTTAAATTGCTACAATGTTCCAACTACACAGAGCTGTGAACAGGCTGCTTACATTATGTATCCCATCTGCTCACCAGGGTAATTACAAAATGGGAAAAGAATGTCAATTCCTAATTGTATCATAACACAGAGCGATGGAAGGGGGGTAACACTGACGCACAATCAGTCTAGGTTAGTCGTTTGCCTGGGATGGGAAAATGCTTCTTACCTGTACTTTCATCTTTTGCCTTTCCTTTCATGTGCCATGAACTCTCTAAGCCACGGGTACTGCAGATGTTTGGGAACTACATGTCCCATGGTGCTCAGTCTACCTTAAGTCTGGCAGAGCATCATGGGATATGTAGTTTCCAAACATCTGCAGCTCTAAGGTTACCTATCACAGGTGCTCATCTATCAGGAGCTTCCAAATGTATGACAACAAGGGCCCAAATTAAACATGAGTAGCAGCTTGAAGCCTCTTAGGCAGGCCAGAGTGCCTATATTCAGGGCCTATGTGATAAATATGGATGTGGAGAAGAAGGGGGCTGCTTATACATGTGAGGGTGGGATGGTTGCTGTAGGAAGGTAGTTTTTGGTGCTCGAGGTAGGCAGGATGGTGAAAATAAGGGAAGGAAGGGTTCTGAGATGAGCAGAAGGGTTTTCGCTGATATGACGTTGGGCAGGGGCATTGGAACTTTGGAGATGAAGTGTGGAAAACAGAAAGGCGTCTAGAAGGAGATAGGTGAATGGGGTTGAGGGAGACAGTGGGGAAATGTAAGGAAGCAATGGTGAAGAAGACATTAGGGGAGGAGTGCTGATGTAAGATGGAGGAGGGGGTTGCTGAGACGATGCACTTATCGAATGTATTGACGGAGAAATAGTAATAGCAAAGTGTTTCATTATGAAGGGTAGGTTCACATATTGCAGACAGGACATCAGCCAGCACCAGAAACAACGCTTCAATAGTACAATAGGTAGTGTCACCAAAAAATACCAATTTGATGGAAGTGGGCATAAGACCGTTTTTCTGTTCTTTTTCTAAAAAAAAAAAAAAAACATTTTTTGGAGATTTTATCAAAAATATCCAAATTTAAAAAAAAAAACAATAGCCATCCCCGCCAAAGAATAGGAGAGTAATAAATATATTGATATTTTCGTGGGATAAACACATGCAAAAGTAGAACACATTTAAAAACAACCCAACGGTTCTTGAAGGATCCACACCGGCTGTCTATTTGAAGGCCCCTAGGCCCTAAGCTACTATCGTTTGATCTTTATATAATTAAAGTCAGGCATCTAGCTATGGGCATAGAAATGGAAATAAAAGCTACAGTAAAAAGAAAAAAGAAGAGCTGTTACCAGAGTTAACTCTGTCCTCGTAGATCCTACTTATCTGTTACAATCCCTATGATGTGTCCACTCGCTAATATTGTTTTTCTATTCTTATGTTCTTATTGATGTTCTTATTTAGGTCTAAGGAGCACTAATACATTTATTTATTTTTTGCAACACTGCCTATTGGACTACTGGAGAAGTATTTCTAGTGTCGGCTGGGGTCCTGTTTTGAATGTGCCTCGTTTGGATGGAATGGCTAATCTGATGACTCTACAGCACTCAGAGGTTAAGGAGTGAGTCCATGCACAACATCAATGGTGGGACTGGCGCCGGTGAGTGGGACCTTTTACCTTCACGTATTCTCTATTTTGCAATATGTTCTGGGAATGTTACTATCCCCAGATCTAACAGTCCTCATCTTATCTACTTTGGAAGGATGAAAGGCAACGTTGACCCACTCGCACTCCCAAGGCTTGTACAGGTTCTACAGATGGTGCATTGGTCCACAGAGCTGTAGGACTATGCCACCAGGTCCATTATTATTAAAGATGCCCCCAGTCTACATCATATGAGGAGGAGCCAGATACTCAGAAATGCCAGACAGTACCGCCCGCTACCATGCTTTGGTTCCATTAGACCATTCAGAAAAGAGTTCCTTTAAGCTTATCCTGATGAAGTCTTCTGTCCGTCTGGCTTTCTCCTGAGTGTGAGACTTCATGCTGAGTGCTCAGTATCTCATAAAGAGACACTTTTCATTTAGACTTTGCCCTTTTAGTAAAAAAAAAAAAAAAAAAGACACTTGCAGCTTTGTACAAGACACAGAGGTTAACAAATCCTTGTGTCAGGCGCTAAGCCTGGTCATAAATTATAAAGCTTGCTTTTACCTAGGAGAAAGTGAGTTGGGTTTTTTTTTTTCTCTTCTTCCAAATAAATACATTTAGCGAGAGCTCCTGTAGTGTTTGGGTTTTGAGTTTCATTGGAGACACATCCATCTCTATAAAGTACACAAGAGGAAGTTAAACTGTGACAGGCTTGGGGATGTGTAAGGCCTATTTTAAACACATTGTCATTTTGCTGTCCACCATTAACATTACGTTTCTTTGACAGGCCTGTCCTTTTCTCTTCCCCCCCCCCCCCCCCCCCAAAAAAAAAAGATGTCCCTGTCTTGATAAAGTCGATTTAACACAGATGGGAGGATATTGTATGTTATAGTAAGTTGCAGAACACCATTAACCCCATACTAAGTCCATGTTATTTATCCGTAGTCTTCATTTATGAGGGGGGAGTAAGTGCTGGGGATGGGGACATGGAATATCTCAAATTTACACAACATACGCATGTTCAAGGATGTCTGGGATAAACACAAAACTCAACTCATGTAATGACTAGTGTTGAGCGAACCCGAAACTGCACTGTTCGGGTTCGTACCGGACATTATGGTGTCCGTGCCACGAACCCGGACATTTCACTGTATGTCCGTGTTAGAGTTCGAGGTTCGGCTATAAACCGAAAGTCTTTAAACTGAAAGTAATTCGGTTTATAGACTTTCGGTTTATAGAATAGCCAATAGCATTACATGTGTTCTATAAGCTGAAAGTCTATAAACCGAACGTCGTTCAGTTTATAGACTTTCGGCTTCTGGAATACATGTAATTCTATTGGCTTTCTATAAACCGAAATAGAGTCCCCATTCGTAAGAAATTCTTATGAATGGGGACTCTATTTCGGTTTATAGAAAGCCAATAGTATTACATGTATTCCAGAAGCCGAACGACTTGAATATTTTTTTTAATTAATCCTTTACTGTGTTCTCTAGCATGCCGTCATGGTTTTTCTGACTGGTTGTATTTCTACCCAGGCTTACTAGGCCTAGAGGGGAAGCAGATTGAAGGGGGCGACATCAATGCCAGCAATACCATTGTTGGTGTTTATCCAGGAAAGATATACACTCTGATATACAAATACATCCTAGGGATGTTACTTTTGCCCGAAATCCAGGGGATGTTACTATGGCCAAATGTAATTGTTCTAATTTTATCTGCCTAGGAAGGATGAAAGGCTTAGTCAACCCTACCAGGACTTAAAACTCAACCCCACCAGGACTTGTACCTCAACCCTGAGGGGTTGAACAGGTTGTACATAAGCAAACTGATGTATCTCACCAATGCTCCTATGATTACCCTGATTCTCCAGATTATTGGGCCACATATAATAAAGTTATTTCATTTTTAACCCATGGCCAGTCCTAGGGTGGCATGTCACAGGGGGCAGCATAAAACTATGGGAAAATAGAATGGGTCCACAAGATGCGCTCTACTGAGTCTTATACTAAAGCAGGGTTTTAATTGGGACAAATCCAAGGCCAGTTCAAGTACCATTATTTCGGGGGAGAATATTCAAAGTATTTTGCATGTCGACAGTATACTTAGAAAAAACGAATGTCTGACATTGGGCAAAAACCTTTATTAATTGTTGCATTTAAAATTTAAAGCATTGTAAGCATTTATTTCAGTTATTTATATAACTTTGTATAGTCATCTAAAAGAGAAATCAACTGTGTGTTGATCCTTTCTTTTTCCCAGATTGTCGTTTGAGTCACGTCAACGGATTTCTTAGCTGTAGCACCCTGCCCGATCCATGCTTGTTCTACCATGTGTCGTACTAAAAGATGTATCCATCAATGCAGATGTCCAGGCACCAAATATTCACAGTGGTTTACCAGGAAAGATCCATTAAGATGAATATCTAATTTTCAATTGTGCTCTGGTTTGTATTACGGAGACAATACACAGGCAGACATTCACTGTAAACAAAATCACCAATAACAGGCATAACCAAAGGCGGGTTGAATGGCAAATCTTGAGATTTGTATGGATGGCGGCTTTAAAGGAAAATGGGGGAAGGGTGCATTCTGGGGCAGATCACATTGTAAATGTTAACCCTTAGTATGCAAGGCACGTGTGTGTGTTTTTTTTCTGCTTTTATGGACAAGATTTAAAACATTTTTTTATTTTTCTATACTGATGTTTAATGAGGATTTTGCAGAGAAGTAAATATTTTTTATCAAACAAAGAGATGAATTACAGACCCAAGTACAGCGCTGTTTGTAGCCTAGGGCGGCACTTGCATTGTCTGCCAGCATGGCAAGTCCTTGTTGCAATGTGTGTGCTGGGGCAGGTCATTGATGCAATCTTGGTGCTGGAGTGCAATGGGTGCTGGGGCAAGTCTGGTGAGTGCACTGGGTGCTAGGGGGAAAGTCCTACGTGTGAAATCTTGGTGCTCTGGCAAAACCAGTGGGTGGAATGCGAGTTCTACAAGGCTCTTGGTGCAATCTGGGTGCTGGGGCAAGTTCAGAGAGTGCAATCTTGGTGCAAGTCCTGGAAGTGCAAAATGGGTTCCGGTGTAAGTCCTGTGAGTGGAATGGGTGCTGTGCCAAGTTATATGGGTGCAATCAGGTGCCTTGGGTGCAATGGAAAGGGATGTGGGTGGTTGACCTATTTTCTAGTCCCCAGGATATAGTGACCGTAATACAGCTACATATTTGGTATAATAACACATTATTTCACTACATGTTGGAATTGTCATTTGCGACACTTTGGTTGACTGTAGCTTGAAGAAGAAAATGCTAAAAATACTGGTGAGTGGGAAGTAAATACTGCAAAATTAATATTTATTATTAATTTAGGCCTGTTTAGAATACAAATATACAAATGTTAATAAATGTATACATTTTATTATTATTGAACTTTAATAACAAATTAATAACGGTAATGGGAAGGATACTAGAAAGGTCTATACAGCATATCATATAGTTATATAAATATGTGCAGGGCCAATATAAGGAACTCTCCAGTTAATTAACAGAAATGGACAAGAGTACAAGAGGTCATCTGCTTTAATTGGAAGAGCAAAGATTTTACAGACAACAAAGGAAGGATTGGTCTACATTAAAGGGGCTCTGTCATCCTAAACATTGCTGTGAAGGTAGAGAATGAAAAATGATCTATACATTGTGTTAGCAGAACTGCAAGCAAATGTGTAAAATATGAGAGAAATGTGTTTTTTTGTGGAGTCTAATGCTTATGACATCACATGTGATCACTGCAATAGTATGCAAATTAGATAGCAAGGTCAATGTGATCACACACTGCCTCTCATTCTCTCTCTGTGCTTCACCTACTGAGAGTGACCTGCAAGTGAAAAAGAAATAAATTATACACCCTGTAAAAAAAATCTAAATAAAGTTAACCCTTTCCTCAGTTTCCTTCCTACTTTATGGCCCTCATTTTGTTTTGGGGGTTTTTTTCTTTAAAAAAAAAAGAAAACATTATTGTAATATATTAATTTAATTACAGTTAACCCCTGATTCTTATGGCACATCGCACTGGTCAGAGGTTTTTTTTACTGGGTTTTTTTTTTTTTTGTTGGGACGGGTTTGGCAGCCTATGTTTTTATTTTTTTATTAGTTAATTAGTGGGTTAGTGTTGCACTCGTTGTGTAGATTATTGTTGGGAAAGTAATGGGGAAAATATTTTTTATGTATAGGGTTTAAAAAGAAAGCTCTAACTGTCCTTTGAAAAACAACATATAGCTTGTATGGGTGCGTTAAATGGCAGAGAGGAAAATTACGTTTCGACAAACGCATATTAAAAATTGAAAAATCGCTCTGGTCCTTAAGGGGTTAAATACAATACATTTAGAGGGCTATAAATGATAGAACCAACATTAATATTTACAACGGGTTGATCTTTGGGGGGATCCGAGGCATGTAGAAGATTAAGGGTCCACCTTAATGAACTTCAGTATTTTTCAACCTTAAATCACACTGACTCTGGGGTCTGCGCAATAAAGGCAGAATTGCAGGGAATCAAGAGGGGGAAATTCAATCTTTAGGCCAATGGAGCCGACCTGCAAAAACACGGGGAGAATGGGGAGACGTTTTCCAACTCCTCTACTTTGGCCTTAAGTTTGAAATCCCCCTCTCAATTCCCTGCAACCCTGTCTTTATTGGGAAGACCCTATAGACAGTCTTTAATATTGAGCAGACCCTTATGGTACTAAAATGTAACGTTTTTAAAATAGTTGGGGCACTTCCAAGCCGCAGTGGCTCTTTAAACCACTTTAAATCATTGAATCTGTTTGGTTTGTTTTTTCCTGAGCTCAGTAGAATTTTATTATGTGTTTTGTTTTTTTTGTGGTCCAAGCTAATTTGACTAGTAAAGGAGCATCAAGACTGTCTGACATTATCCTACAACGCTCTATACCAAGGTGGTAATCTTAGCACAATCTAATTACAGCCAGGAATAAAAAAAATAAAATAAAACACAGCATGAGCTGCTCTCCAAAGGTTCTCCAAAGCCAGGTGAGAGTTGATTTATATAGTCTTTACCAGTAAAACATGAATATAAGAGACAGGTCAGAGACTGCTGATGTAAACAACAGAGCACTGATCCTTTTTATGGCTGCATGTAATTGCATGGCATCTGACAGGCAGGGCGATTTATGCTATATTTAGATGAAGGGCTGGAGGCTGTATGGTCTGAATAAGATCACATGTGAGTAGACGGAAGCATACCAAAAAAAAAAAACCATTCCAATGTCTTCTTCAGGTCCCCAACTACTGCTGCTTAACCTATGTTCCCGAACAGTGGGATTCTGGGTAATGACACATAAATGGCTAAACTGAATAAAAGCTAGTTTATCAAAAACACAGATTTTTTTTTTTTTTAATTACCTTTATTATATTTATTTTTATTATATTATATATATTATAATATATATATTATATTTTTATATAACCAATTATTTTATTGTCATTACCTTGTTTTTTTTTTATTTTTTTTTATTTATTATTGTTCTTATTTTAATAAAGCGGCAACAAATCTCCAGGTTCTTATCTCCAAAATGCCAGCTTATCAGACATGCTGCATAGATTTGTCTTTGTCCTTTTTTTTTTTTTTACTTTTGTTTTACATTATAATTTTATATTACCAGTTATTTTATTATCATTACCTTGTTGTTTTTTTGATGTTGTTTTTTTTTTTATTAAACAACGGGGAAAATATCTCCAGGTTCTTATCTCCAAAGTGCTAGCTTATCGAAAATGATGCTTATTTTTGTCTTTTCATTTTTTTTTTTTTTTTATATTTTTTTTTATATGACCAATTATGTCATTATTATTTTTTATATATATATATACAGTGGCAGCAAATCTCCAGTTTCTGAAAGGAACTCGTCACCTAAACCTTGTACATTAGACTGTAGAGAATAAAAACCATCAGCAAAGATGATCCATATGTTGTGTTAGCTGATTGCCAGGAAATGCACACATGTTAAATGTGTCTGTGGTGCCTCCAGATTATGACATAGAAACATATAATGTGTCAGCAGATCAGAACCATTTGGCCCATCTAGTCTGCCCAATTTTCTGAATACTTTCATTAGTCCCAGGCCTCATTATTTAAGTATATCTTGTCAATATATGGTGCTATATGCTTATGACATCACCTGTGACTTCATATGCAAATGACATATTTTCCATTGCAAACCAGTTAATTTGCATATCAAGTCACAGGTGATGTCATAAGCAGGGGACTCCACAGACACATTTAAAACACGTTTTTCTCGTAATTTAGGAATTTGCTTGCAGTTTTGCTAACACAATGTATAGTCCATTTTCAATCATTTTTTGTATTCTCTACATGCACAGTAAAAACAATGTTTGGGTGATACAGTCCCTTTAATATTGTATTTGTCAATTAGTTTATACAGATTCATAATAGATTTTTTTTAAACGTCTTCATTTTTTCTTTTAAAAGGTTTTCATTTTACTTTTGGGCTAGTTTAAAACAGTGGGGGTCTGGTATAAAAACTCCAGCACTGCAAAGGGTCGGGGAGTTTTCTACAGAAAAAAAAAACCCGCAATCGCTGTTTGTTATGTATAATGGCGATTGCTGAGTGTGCGCTGTGTTTATTCATGCCAGCCATTGATCTTAGTATAACAGAAAGCTTCTCGAAAAAATGACTGGCGATAAAACAAATCTGTGTTTTTTGCTTCTATCCTAGATATAAGATGAGGCCAGGGACTAATGAAAGTATTCCGATTTTATTTATTTTTTAGGCACAAATTGGGCAGATTTTAGCTAGACATGTGCAAAACTAAAATTTTCGTTTCGTTTTCGTCCATTCGGACGAAAATGTTATTTATTTCGTCTAAAACGAATTTCGTTCATTAGTGCATTCGTTTCAGACGAAATTCGTTCATTATTTTCGTTTCGTTAATTTTTTTCGTTCGTTTTATAGAATACAATGTAATACTATTGGCTTTCTATAAACCGAACGAGAGCCCCATTCATAAGAAATTCTTATGAATGGGGCTCTCGTTCGGTTCATAGAAAGGCAATAGTATTAATTGTATTCTATAAGCCGAAAGTCTATAAACCGAACGACTTTCGGTTTATAGACTTTCGGCTTATGGAATACATGTAATCCTATTCCTATTCTATAAACCGAACTTTCGGTTTATAGAATAGCCATAGGATTACATGTATTACATAAGCCGAAAGTCTATAAACCGATCGTTCGGTTTATAGACTTTCGCCATTTTACTACACGGAGACAAAGTCTCCATTCATAATTTTATGAATGGAGACTCTGTCTCTGTATAGTTAAATGCTGACAGCCTATAAACCGAACGACTTTCGGCTTATGTACTACATGTAATCCTATGGCTATTCTATAAACCGAAAGTCGTTCGGTTTATAGTTTAGCAATAGCATTACATGTATTCTATAAACCGAACGTCGTTCGTTTTAAAGACTTTCGGCTTATAGAATACTATTGGCTTTCTATAAACCGAACTAGAGTCGA
This sequence comes from Pelodytes ibericus, assembly GCA_036172795.1. NCBI lineage: Eukaryota > Metazoa > Chordata > Amphibia > Anura > Pelodytidae > Pelodytes > Pelodytes ibericus. The sequence goes on along the minus strand of CM069858.1, from coordinate 13,507,660 downwards.
GTCCCCATTCATAAGAAATTCTTATGAATGAGGAGGGACTCTAGTTAGGTTTATAGAATGCCAATAGTATTCTATAAGCCGAAAGTCTTTAAAACGAACGACGTTCGGTTTATAGAATGCATGTAATGCTATTGCTGTTCTATAAGCCGAATGTCTTTCGGCTTATAGAACAGCAATAGCATTACATGTATTCTATAAACCGAACGTCGTTTGTTTTAAAGACTTTCGGCTTATAGAATACATGCTGCTATTGGTTGTCTATAAACCGAAAGAGTCCCCATTCATACGAATAGGTCAATTGACCTATTCGTATGAATGGGAACTCAATTTCGGTTTATAGGAAGCTAATAGCATTACATGCATTCCATAAACCGAAAGTCATTCATGTCGGTTTATGGAATGTAGTACAATGCTATTGGTATTGTAAACCGGCTCTATTTCGGTTTAGAATGCCAATAGCACGAATGGACGAATGGACGAATGAACGAATGATTTTCGTTTATTAACCATTCGTTCATTCGGATTTTGTTAGTTAAAATTTTCGTTATTCGTTTTTCGGACGAATGGACGAAAATGCTATTTTCGTCCGAAAATGCATTCGTCCGAAAACGAATGCACATGTCTAATTTTAGCATCTCATTTTTATCATTCACTGCTTTACTTTCCCCTTGTGCTGTATGAAATCCAAACTCTGTGTGTTGGGATTCTCCATAGGGGGCGCCATAGATCCTCCTTCTTGTCTATGTTATGAATTCATGCCTGCCTGTCAATGCCAAAGGGATGTTTAATACTTTAAAAGATGGGACATTGCACTTGTCAGTTCTTTGCTCACACGTATGAAATCCTTGTATACAGTAACACTCCTGACTCCACAGGTTCAACAGCCTTTTGTGTTAAATGAACAAAGGCCAAATGGTCCAGACTATGCTACTGTTCACTACTGGTCTCTGACACAACATAACATACAAGCGGTTGTCCAGAGACCCACATTTTTAGGGATGCCACAACTGTTTGCGGCCTTCATTCCAAAAAAAAACCACATTAAAGTTTTGCTTTTTTCTTGATTAGATGTAGCATGATGCATTAAACAAGTACACATAGTTTGGGCATTGCTTAGCATGCAATAAAAAATAGAACATGCTCCACCCCCTGGTCCTCTTCTAAAGATTCTAAGTGTACAGCTGTATGCTCCGAACTGCACAAGAACAGAAATGAACCCATAAAAAAACATTGATAATTCTAGTCTTTAGGTTAAACTCTTCTTCCCAAATTGGGAGATTTGGTCACAAGTACTTGTTGCCACTGTGCCATCAAGTTTCCCAGTTGGGGGAGAGCAAGGTCATTGTTCTTAATTTAGTGTTAGGTGCTACTGAAAAACTCTAAGTTGAATAGAGCAGCTCACTCCAAGTGTAAAAATACCCCGTACTACACTTGAACCAGCACTTTAATAAAATTGGAGGTGATCTAATGTGATTTCAAAAAAGTAGAAATAAGGCTGTATAAGGGGTTAAATATTAAAATGAATAGACAGAATGTAACAAAACAGAGTAAATAAAAAGCATGATACATAAAACACTCTTAGATATATGCTCTGGGGTTGATTGAAGTTTTCCATAATTTCTCACTGTGACACTAAAAAGAACCTCTGGTATGTGCTGAATCGTCTGAGCATCGTTGGGTGGTCCTAGTAAGACCCACTGGTGCTTTGAATATGTTACACACATTGGAGCATTGTATTGCTCATTGACTGTGAGTTCAATACTTACTATTATTATTTGGATACATTGATTTTCAGGAAGCACTATGATATATTCTATCTTTTTTTGGGTCACATTAAAAAAAATTTGGAGCACTTCAACCAACCACATGTTTTAAGTAATATGCTTTTTTATTTACTCTGTTTTGTTACATTCTCGATGGCACTTTAGATAACTAACTCTTTTTGTCTTTTTGAAAAATCATTGTAAAAATCCCATTAGCACGCCTCCAATTTTTTCCAAAGATTATTTATTGACCCAAAAAAATGGCGGGACAACCTTTGGCAAGGAGTGGTAAGAAAACAGGGAGTGACCCTACTGTAGATGCAACTGGAAAGGAAGGGAGCAGAACCCAGTACAATCCCAGTCCCGGACCCTAAGTTAAATAATAAGAAAAAAATCATCATAAGAAGAATAAGGACTGGCATCTGTTGGCCTGGGGGTGGGGAGAGACAATTTAGTTGGGGTCATCATCAACCCACCTAATATCATCAGAGATAAACACACGACGACATGATAAAAAATGGTGTAGCCCCGACCTACTGAAGTTAGAGAGCAGTCCAGGGAAGCATACCAACCTGCCCCCTTTGACAGCCCACCCTTGGTTAGTGGTCCTCTGACCAGAGACCCCCCCCCCCCCTCCAATCTGGAAAGAGTTATTGGGGCAATCTGTGATGTGGGGCAATCTGGTGCTATGGAAATTGATGTGGGGGGTAGTCTGGTGCTCTGGAAATTGATGTAGGGAAATCTGGTGCTGTGGAAAGTGATATCGAGGAATAAAGATGGGAAGGTAGAAGAACTGGGGGGAAATAAAAAGAAGGATTTCGTTTTTCTAATAACATAATTATTCAGTATGAAAATAGGTTATTTACTAGCAAATATTTTCCCAATTATATTCAGGCCTTTTCTTTTTTTACATTCATTAAGATCCAAAGTTTGGGGATTGCCATATAAAACTACACATGGTCCCCAGACCTTCCCTAGCTCCCAACATACCCCATGTCAACGCGGGATGCTGGGGGGCGGGGCTTAGGAGAGGGCGTGGCAGCAATAATTTTTCATGCGCAAACCTCTGCCCAGTGCACAGTATTAATTCGTCGATGTCCGATGAGACTAAAATTGGGACATTGGACCCGAACATGGAATGTGCCAATCACAGCGAGAAAGTTGGGGGGGGTGGCAGTTTGTACTTGAAAATTAGAGAAATCTCTGTGTATTTTTTGCTGGCAAAACACTGTATAAAAGAAATAATGATATTGGCAGACGTAAAGTTCCGGTAGTTTGATTTGTTTTTGTATTCGCCTTGTAACAGGGGCTGTAAAATAACACCTATGCGTAACAGTAATGTAACAACCTCTGGTCAGCACCTGTAATTTTATATTACAGCTTTCATTCGTGACACTATCATTATCCTTCCGACATTTGTAAAGAGTTTCTCTGTCTACACTCAGTGATTAAAACCGCCAACTCCTTGAGCCAGAAAACTCAAGCCCTTGATGAAAACCATCTCTGGAAGAGGAGACGCTTTGGAGAAGTTATTTTTGAGCTGAAAGGGGTGTGTGTTAGGGAGCAAGAGGTGGGGTGGGGGGGGGGGGGGTGGAATAAAAGGGGAGAAAGGGGGGGGGGAGATCACATCTAACACTTTAAAGTTAACACAAGCATTCTAGAGCCCATATTATTTGGAAAGCTTACATTAATGAGGAACAAATGTATGTGTTAACCCCTTGTAGGACACAACACGCAGTAACGCTGCGGCCGGCTTTTCGTACAATAATCCTAAACAATTATATAGGAATGACGCCTTGAATTTTTATTATGTTTAAGTACGTGTTAACCCTTTGTGGGGCACAATACACGCTAATTGTTTTATACCTATCTACAATCCTTTAGAGCTAGTTGTATATGGATTTTTTTCTTTAATAATATAAATACTGACATCTAGAGATTGCAGACCCATATAAATGTTACTGATCTTTTTTTTAATTTTATATATATATATATATATAAGCATTCGTGAATACAACAGCGATGTGGTCACCTCCATCCGGGGAGGAAGGGGTTATTATATTTGGTGCTTAAATGGAACAAAAACGGGGAAGAAAAGATGACATCATAGCGTGTTGGATAGAGGATCGCAAAAAAAAAAAAGGGTCCAGGCTCCAAGGAGGACACTTAGTGGTTGTTGGACTGGCAAATAAAGGGTTAACCTTCGGAAAGGCCAAACTAGAAGAGGTAGAGTTTAAAAAAAAAAAAAACACCAACCATTAGCCTCTTAACCTGTATTGTAACAAATAAGCACTGGGAGGTACTAAGGGCAATTAAGTGTCTGCTAGATCCATTGGGACCGTCCCCTAACCCTGACTAAAATCACTCAAATCAAATTTGTCATCTTTAAAAAGTTAGGAGACATTAATGGCCTGTTAAACTGAATGATTAATACAAGGGTTAGGAACCTATTGAAGGGGGAAAAAAACATATGCAGCCTTAGCTCCAAGATTAATCAGATGAAAGGGGATTTAATGGCTAAATGTATGTACAGAGTCTGGGATCACACTGAGTGAACAGCTTTCTCTTGGACGGCACACATAGGATATGTTACAGGCTCTGCACCTACATAACTCAGTGGTGTAAATATACATTATTATTATTGTGGACTGTCATTTTTTATTTATTTATTAACCCACTGGGAAGTGGCTGGGGAAATTTAAAGGGACGGTATCACCTAAACATTGTTTTCACTGTGAATATAGAGAATACAAATGGATGAAAATGATCTATACATTGTGATAGCAGAATTATGTGTAAATTAGGAGAAGAAATATGTCTGTGGTGTCCCCTGGTTATGACATCACCTGTGGCTTGATTTGCAAAGTTCACATTTCCCATTGAAAAGCAGTTCATTTGCATATCAAGCCACAAGTGATGTCATAAGCAGGAGACTCCACAGACAAGTTGAAAACACATTTATCTCCTAATTTAGGCATTTGCTGGCAGTTTGGCTAACACAATGTATAGATCCTATTCAAACATTTTTAATGTTCTACATGAACAGTAATTACCGTGTTTAGGTGATACTGTCCCTTTAACTACATGGAACACAGAGGATACATTATTTTAAAAAGTTCTAAAAGTGGAGCAGTCACCATGGAAACCAATAGAATGTTCCTGTAGGTAGCTCCATTATTTAAAAAATAAATACTGCCCCACAAATATGGTTTCTATATCCAGTAATGCAAACCATTCAGAAATTCCATTTACAGAAGGGCGCTATGATGGTTCATGGTCTCACCGAGAAAGCATCACATGAAAGGTTTCAAACTGTTATTATATAAAAGTAATAGAACCTCAAATACAATACAGAATTGAATACTATGGACTGTATTCTATACATAAGGGGAGATCCCAAGCAAGAGGGCACATCTTGACATCAGAGGTTCAAAAACTGAGATGTAATATGCTAAAGTACAACATTATTGAAATGATGGTGCATTTTTATAAGAATTTATTTAGTCATGTAATTACTCTCTTGTTTTCAAGTACATCCACTGAGTGTTACTATTACCCTTTGTGATATTCATTTTCTTGACCTCAGAAGTGTAATGGCTTGAATCAAACCTGCCAGGAATAAAAACCTGCAACACCAAGGCGTGAAACATAGAAACATAGAAACACAGAATGTGTCGGCAGATAAGAACCATTCGGTCCATCTAGTCTGCCCAATTTTGGGCAGAATAGATTGGGTGAATTTGGGTGAATAGATTTTACAGTTGGTGCTAATGAGATAGTTGGTCTCATAATGCCTTTAATAGCTTCCCAGTGGTAGATGTAAATGGTGACAAAGTAAAGGAATCCGGGGGGAGCGGAGATGGCAGATTTTCTTCCAAAACCAACACCCAAACGTTCCCAATGTTATGGGGCGCAAAGGGAAGAAAGTGGAGATCTCTCAAAATATGGATTTTGTGCCGTATTTGTTAGGGCCGGGGGGGCATCTGGAGGAAAGACATGGAGGTGATCCGACAGGACGTCTCCAAACTGAGAGGTGAAGTGACTGAGCTGGAGGGCGCATTGGAGATCACTCAGACGCTCTTACTACAAGAAATCCATACTTTGCATGGACAGGTCCGCACGCTACAATCTATGATGACCTGTTCAGGATTCGAATACTGCATCGAGCTCGGCAAGATGCCCCCAGGGACGTCATAGTACGGTTCTACCTGCTTGCCGACAAGGCCACCCTCCTAGGCATCGCTAGAAAACAAGCCCATATTGAATTTGAAGGCTCATCCATACGACTATTGTGCAACTTGTCCCCGGCTACTCTGATGTGGAGGAGGTCTATCTCCCCCTTAACCACGCATCTCCCCAAGCACGGTATGACGTGTGTGATACACCACATCACGTACCGGTGAGGACTGCCCTAAACTCTATCTGTTGCACAGATAAACAAGATGCTGGTGTTGGACAATGTGGCGTAGTTTCCTTTTTGTGAGACTTAGGACTGCCACCCATACCAGTTTGGAACCCAGGATAGGATACAACTGGCCAACAATAACAACATTTAAGGAGAATACTCCAACTCCTATTTACTTTTGATATCTGTTCTGATCTATTTATATTTTACCTCACCTACATGTGATGCTTACCTGTCTGGGAGGACCAGGCGTCCACGGGAATATCCCAAGACAAACTATTACATGCGGCTGATTCCCCCCTGAGGGGGACTTCTCGTACCCACCAGCGGGTAGCGTGGTGTGGGCCACAAGAGATGGCCAAATTAACCATTCTTCTTTTCGAATCGCTCCCTTGTAACTGTCGGTCTACCCTTGGGACACTCTTTCCCCTCTACTTTTTTCTTTTCAAATCTGCCCTTACCCCCCCCCCCCCCTCTTATTCTTTCCCTTTTCATGACCTTTTTCATTCCCTTTTCCCTCTATTTTACTGATATATACATTTATCAAATGCTGCTGTTTTCATTGTACCCATAAGAGAGCACTGCTCCACTTGTAAGTAATACTTTGTTTCTATTTGTCTGCAAATATTCTCATATGTTAAGTGATTATCGCACCCTATCTGCTGCAGGTTGGGTTTTGATTTCTTATTATAGATAGTTTGCTATACTAAATACTAGATGACCTCTGTTGTCTTCTTAAAGGTGGAACCTCTACGTAATAATGATATCACCCTTCAAATAGAACGTACTCCGAACAGATACATATTTCAATTCAGTGAATGTTTTATGTTGTTTGTACCTCTAGGCAGTAACTCTTACACAATGCTTTCAGTTTATTTGTTTACCGATTGTCCCAAACTGTCATGAGAGTGTATGCTGGATCTATTTATTACATTACTATGTGAAATTGTACAGTTCTCTGACATAATAAAAATCGTTTCAAGAAAAAGGAATCCTAGAAAGCCTGGGATCTTTGTAAGGCTAATCTAAATGAGGCTTCAAAATGACTAAAGGATCTACTCGATAAAGAGAGAATTGCAGGGAATTTCAAACTTAAGGCCAAAGTAGCCGAGTTGGAAAAATTCTGCCATTCAGCTGCACTGGAGAACTTTTCCAACTCGCCTACTTTGTCCTAAAGTTTGAACTTCCCTTCTCACTTCCCTGTAATTCTCTCTTTATCCCTATCTGTACAGAGGGAAATCAATGAATTAATCCATTTGGCGTCTATGGGATCCCTTCCTTGATTAATTAATGTATCCCGGACACACTTCATTCTGCATTATGCCTCGAAACAGTGAGATGTGTCCAGCCCCCCCCCCCCCAAAAAAAAATTGGCTGATCTCAAAACCATAGCTGTACAACTTTTTCTCCCCTGCAGTATACATCTGCACATATTACAAATAGTAATTATTTGGGAGACTTTTTTTTTTTTTTTATGCTTTAAATGTTCCATTTTGTTCTCCCCAGTCTCTAACCAAATGCTGAGAGTCAGAAGTATCTGCAAACCTGACCTGTGTAAGTGAATCAAACTAAAAAAAATCAATTTTCATTATTATTCCATTTTCAATGAATTAAGAAAATTAAGATATTTTCAAGTTTAGTAACTTGCAGTACTGTTTATTACCATTTTCAGTGACAGATGAATGAGTTGTTCCAGAACAGGGTCCTCTCCATGCTTATTGGCCGTTATCTAGCGTCTTAGACCACTGATGCCAGAATGGCAGGTCTCTGTCCTGGATGTGGCCCTTGTGGTTTCTTGTGGGGCCATATTCACTGGGTTACCTCATATAAATAATAAGTGCCAAGCCTGACTGTGTGCATGGGATTCGGGTCTAGGACACTTGTTCGCCGCATCTTCATCGCTGACAGTTCAGTGTGGCAGTTAGAACGCTGAACTGTCAGCAATGAAGAAACGGCCGCGGCCGTTACATCGCGGCCGCGGCTATGTAAGAGCTGAAAGTTCAGCGCTGAACTGTCAGCTCTTACAAATGTAAAAGTAAAACGAAAATAACCCCCCCAAAGTGCCCCCCCCCAAACCCCAATACTAAAATTAACCCCAATAATAAAATTAACCCCAGACCCCTAATACTAACCCCCTAAACCCTAATACTAACCCCCTACCCCTAATACTAACCCCCTAAACCCTAATACTAACCCCCTAAACCCAAATACTAACCCCCGACCCCTAATACTAAAATTAACCCCCTAAACCCTAATACTAAAATTAACCCCTTAAACCCTAATACTAAAATTAACTCCCTAAACCCTAATACTAAAATTAACCCCTTAAACCCTAATACTAAAATTAACCCCGAACCCTAATACTAAAATTAACCCCCTAAACCCTAATTCTAAGCACCCTTAAACTAAAATCGGTAAAATACTTACCTTTAGCGATGAAATGTCCCGCGATGAAATCTCCAGCGACGACCTGTGTTGTGCTGCAGAGTCGGCGGTGAAGCGGCTGCGCGGAAGCAGCCGCGATGAAGAGTCCCATCCCCTGGGATTCAGCCGTGTACTACAACACTGACTAGACAGTCTACTCAATAAAGAGAGAATTACAATTCCCATTTCAATCTTCTATTTACAGAGAAGATCCTTTAGACTATTAACTGAATGTGTTTGATCGAAAAATTGCCCCAAGCCTTGCTTTCCGGATCCATTTTCTTTTGATGTTGGGCTGCTGTAGGCTTGGATTTCCCTTCTATACCACTCTAAAAATGGATTAAGTCTGGGGACGTTTGTGTCTTTGTTTGAAATATTCTAATATTGAATGAAATATTCTCCTAGAATTTAAGGAATACGGTATTCCCTGCTTTAACTCCGACCAATTTCCTCACGTTCGCAGAGCAAATTGCACTGGATTTTTATATAACGGAAAAAGTTATATTGAGACAAAAAAAACAATATCAATAAATTACAACACCAGGCATTTGAGACAGGTCTCACTCATTAAATACACAGTAAACATGTGTAGGAGCAATAAACATTTATTAGACAATATATCATCTGAACTGGAATGTAGATGTCAAAGACCAAGTAACAACATTTTGTTAATTTTTTTATTATTCTTTTGGACACATTTCTCAGTTCTGGAGTTTTAACATCGGAGCAGTCACCATGGAAACCAATGGAATGTTCCTGCTGATTACATCACACTTAGAACTTTCCCCCGAGAATTGAGTTTTACAAATAACACCAGTGATCCTTGTAGGAATCAGCGCAAATCTATATTAAAAAAAAAAAAAACATTTTTAAAGATAAAAGTATCTATAAAAAGAAACAAAAAACCCAAAGCGGTAAGCACTCACCTGATCAAATATACAATATAAAAGATACTGTTGGAATGATATATATAATATTTAATACACTTATTTAAAATAAATATATTGATATATAGGTAGGTGTGTGTTTTATATAACTTTAGTTAGATATATATCTTTGTTTTGGTCAAATTCTTTTCAATTTAAAATTACGGTAGAACTGTACATTGGTAAAGTAGAAATAAATGCATTTTAAACATATGCACAACATAGAGTAAATAAGATAGGTGCAACTGTGCCTTTAAAAGGACTACAGTAAATGTGACATGGGGATTAATGGAAGTTTGTATAGGTACGATAATGTTATGGATACACATCTTTCTCAGGATAACGAATGCACCAAATTAACTCCAAAATTGTTTTGCTTTCAGTTGAAAAAAGTTTCTTTTTTTTCCCCCCTTTCCAAACAGAGTGGGCTTTATCATAAATAAACAGCCTGGACGACTATAGGACGATTACTGCCTGGGTAATTTAAATTAACTCCCGGGGGATTCTGTCCACAGTTCAATGGATATGATCTGGACAGGACCACTACGCAACAGATATTTACTAATTTAACCATTTTTAAAGTCTTGTTGACGATAACCCCCCCCCCCCCCCCCCCAAAAAAAGATTATTTTTAACTATGTCCTGGAGAGAATTGACCAGACAGTGTCACACATTTAAAGGAACCCTGTCATAAAAAAAATTAATAATAAAGAATTTAAAAAAAATGTAATAGTTAAAAACATTTTTTTTTTTTTAATTCCACTACTTGAGGGAGGGAGCATTTTTTTCTGATTTCTTTGGTGGGCCCACAGCGGGAAGGGATACAAGGTGCTTGTGTCATTGGTACATGAGCAATAAAATCCGATCAATACCAGATGAAGGCCCAGCACGGCCGCTAAGAATCTCACCTCCATTGTTTTATCCAAACTCAATTCATTTTAATTTTTTATTTTTGTTTTCTGTTTGTTGCGGACACAAATGTTAGCAGTTTTTTTTTTAGACACATTTTGGTTTTCTGAGAGTATAGAAATTGCGTGTTAGAAAGCAGTTCTGTGGCAAGCCTCTAAAACTGGTGCAGTTACCATAGGAACCGACGGAATGTTCCTGCTGTTTTAAAAGTGGTGCAGTTACCATAGAAGCCGATGGAATGTTCCTGCCGATTGTTCCACTTTCAGATCTTCCTGTCGGAATTTTCTCTGTATATGATTTTTTAATAAAAATAAATCCCCCCCCCCTCCGTAAACATCATATAAAATACACACAAAATGTATCACATATGACCATCCGTTGATAAACATGTAAGTAAATGTACATAATTCTGTGGATGATAATCTAAATAAACTGACGGCAAGCCATGTATAAATCTGGAAGTAAGCCCTTATAGACACATGAATAAATATATACATAAACGAACACTCAATAGCGCTTGTAAAAAAAAAGGTTAAATAAATAAGTCACAAATATTCAAAACACACACTGCATAACTTGTGTAGACTACATGAGTGCGTAAATAGATTAATTGCCTATATTTTACTTATATCAGTAAACAAGGATGAGTAGATTCATTTGCGGTATTTTGTAGCGTTGGATAAATCCAGTGCTTATTAAATGGAGCGGAAGTTGAAATATATTATTTTAAAAAATTTTAATAATTGACATGAATCTGAACTTTTCGTTTAAATTAGTTCTTGTAACAGGAAAGTAGAAGCATTGATGTATTGGAAGATAAGAATTATTTGGCCCATCGACTCTGCCAAATTTCTGTCCCCAAAAAAGATCTCGGCCTCATCTTATATCTGGGATAGCCTTATACCTATCCCACGCATGTTTAAACTCCCTACCTGTGTTTACCTCTACCACTTCTACTGGAAGACTATTCCATGCATCCACTACCCTCTCAGTACAGTAATACTTTCATTAGTCCCTGGCCTTATCTTATATC